>CM077160.1:178999801-179599801 GCA_039583875.1 Platanthera guangdongensis
CATGGATATGATTAAACAGGATTTCAGGGAGTACTTGGACCATTTTGTGATCGTCTTCATCGACGATATTATTAGTGTACTCGCAATGTGAGGAGGATCACGTCAAGCATCTACATTTGGTATTGGAGACGCTGAGAGGAATCAATTGTATGTCAAGTTCTCCAAATGCGAGTTTTGGTTGTCCTCAGTGGCGTTCCTCGATCCATAGTCATGGAGAGGGCATTGCGGTGGATCCGGCGAAGATTGTTGCGATACGAGAGTGGCCCGTGCTTTCTACGGTAGCGGAAGTCCGAAGCTTTCTGGGGCTTGCCAGCTATTACAGGCGCTTCGTGGAGAACTTCTCGCGGATAGAGTTACCCCTCACGACTCTGACGAGGAAAAGAGCAAAAGTTTGTTTGGACGCCGGGTGCGCACGAGCTTTTGAGGAGTTGAAGTGTCGGTTTGACCACGGCGCCTGTGCTGGAGTCGCCGAGTGGGACCGAAGGTTTTGAGATCTATAGCGATGCTTCGGGCAGTGGCTTGGGTTGTGTGTTACTGCAGCATGGAAGTGTTATAGCGTATGGCTTACGACAGCTGAAGGTGCACGAGAGGAATTATCTGGTCCATGACTTGGAGTTAGCGGTCGTGATTTTTGTCTTGAAGCTGTGCATACATTACTTGTACGGGGTAAAGGTCGATATCTATACCGACCACAAGAGTCTGAAGTATTTGTTGGATCAGAAAGATCTGAACATGCGACAGCGTATATGGATGGAGTTCTTGGGGGACTATACTTTCAAGATCCATTACGTGCCTGGGAAAGGCAATGTGGTTGCAGACGCGTTGAGTCGTAGGGCCCCTGCGCGGGCCAACTGGTTGTCAGTCCACGATGAGCGTTTGATTCTGGCCTTGGAGGCTATTGAACTGGACGGAAGTTCAGTATGACCTGGCTGATCGGATTCGGCAGGCTTTGGATGTGGATAGCAGCATGAAGCAGCTCATGATAGAGGATTTGGATGGGTCAAATTCCCAATATGAGGTTGTGGATGGATTGCTTTGGAAAGACGGTCGTCTGTGCGTCCCAAGCGTGAGCAATTTGCGGGTGGAATTGTTGTATGAGGCGCATCATACCCAGTACACGATTCACCCGGGGAGCACGAAGATGTACCGCGATGTGAAGAAATTGTTCTGGTGGCCAGGACTGAAGAAGGATGTGGCACTGTACGTGGCGAAGTGTCAAACATGCGCCTTAGTGAAGGCGGAGTGTCAAAAGCCGGGAGGATTCTTGAAGTTCTTGCATATTCCGGAGTGGAAGTTCGACGACATTACTCTGAACTTTGTACACAGGTTGCCAAGGTCGCAAAAGGGGGAACGACGCCATTTGGGTGGTCGTAGATCGTCTAACGAATGTGTCGCACTTCATTCCGCATATGAAGGATGATCCGGTTGAGAATTGGCAAAGCTGTATGTGGACAATATTGTGCGGCTTCATGGTGTGCCCCGCAGTATCGTGAGTGACCGAGATGCGCGGTTCACGTCCAATGATTGGAGACTGGTGCAGCAGATGTTAGGAACAAAGCTGAGTTTCAGTATGGCCTTTCATCCGCAGACGGATGGTCAGACCGAGAGAGTCAATAAGACAATGGAAGACAAGTTTCGCATGTGCATCCTGGACTTTGGGAAGCAATGGGAAGATCACCTATACTTGGTGGAATTCGCTTACAACAATAGCTACCAGGCGAGCATTCAAATGGCGCCCTTCGAGGCCCTTTATGGTAGAAGATGTCACACGTCGTTGTCTTGGTTGGAAACGGGCGAGTCAAAGTTGTACAAGCGACAAGAGGTGGAAGATGCTACTTCGTTGGTGCGAACCATTCGGGAAAGGTTGCTAATCGCTCAGGACCGCCAGGCTAAGTACTATAATGTCAAGCACAGGAACGTGGAGTTCGCTGTTGGCGACTGAGTGTACTTGAAGATCAAGCCGTTCAAGGGTGTCTCGCGGGTGCGGCGCTTGAAGAAGCTAAGCCCGAGGTACCTTGGACCGTTTGAGGTTCTGGAGCGGATTGGCGAAGCAGCGTATCAGTTGAAGCTATCAGTAGAGCTTAGTGGTCTACACGATGTATTCCATATATCAGTGCTACGGAAGGCGGTGCAAGAGCCTTCGCATGTGATCGCGGTGGATCAAGTGTCGGTGGATAATGGGTTGACGACGAAGGTCAAGCCCGTTCGAATTGAGGACTCGGAAGTCAAGCGGCTACGCAACAAAGAGATCAGGATGGTCAAGGTCCGTTGGGACAATTGCGGTCGGGAAGAGCACTCGTGGGAGCCTTGGGGACTAACATCGAGGTGCAGCCGGAAAACTGGGCAGATGCGTGATTCTGCCGTCTTGGTGGCCTGAGAGCCAACTTGTACATAGCTTGGCTATGTAATTTTGTGCGTTCGATTCACAGGCTTCGGGGAATCTTGACCCGCGCCGATAACTTTAAGTGTCATGACGAGGTGAGCAACGGGTTGAGTGGAACTGTTCCCGCTCTATGCAGTTCGGTGTTAGAGGCCTACCGATGGCATAGAGGTCGGGTCTTAGACTGTCGATGTTTTCAAGTGACGTGACTTCTGCCTGAAAGACTCAAATGCTCACGAGATGTGTCGTCCAAGTGGCAGTGGTGAGACCGCGGTTTTAACCGGGTTCACCAAGAATGTGCCCTGAGAGCACGGGGTGTGTAGCTGTGCGTGCCTACGCCTGTGATGTAGGTTGTGTTATTACTCTATAATGCTTGGTTATGCTAATAAAATGCAGGGAAGGAGCATCGCCGCCCCAAGTTTGGGGCGAGATCGTTATAATTTGGTCAGCATAGCTGACCGTTGCCTTTGTTTGCCACTGTTGCGGTGGTTGTTGCTTGCAGGTGCTGCAAGACCAAGCGGTAAATAGCGGGCAAAAGCCCATGTTGCTGAGCCGGCCCTCGAAGGCCTAAATATTGAGTGTTTACTTGCTTTATTCATATGTGTCCGGCCTGCATGTCGAGATTTGCAAAACATGTAATTTGAGGAAACAAATGTAAGGCCTTAAGGCCATTGTACTTGTGTATTGTACTTCATTCCTATTGGGTTTTGTAGTGGACATTCATGCTTGTGCTGGTTCTTTGTTGTGCAACTTTTAAAAAATTGCTTCCGCTAGAATGACTCTGTGTAGGTCATTGGTCATTAGTTGGATGGTTTTCATTGAGTAACCTTCCGGTCTGTCTGTGGTATATGACGTCAGGCCCCGGCCGGACCTACTGCTATATGTTATGCGACGGATAGGAGGTGTTACATCTAGATTATGACTTCAACTTAAATAATTCAACTTTACTATGTGATAACACAAGTGCAATTCTCATTGCACAAAATCCAGTGCATCATAGTAGAACTAAACACATAAACATCAGACATCATTTCATTAGAGAGTTGTGGACAAAAATAAAATTAAGCTTGTCTACATCTACACTGATTTGCAAAGAGCAGGCATCTTCACCAAACTCTTGCATGAGAGGAACTATCTGTTCTTTATAAATCAGCTAGGTATGATCAATGAAGAGGCCTTAATTTAAATTTATATCTGCGGTCGAAGAATTTGCTACAGTTCGTCGAACGGAGATCAACGAACTGAGAAAAGTTCTTGAGAAATTCATCGAACTGAGATCGACGAACTCTCTGTGTGTGAAGCTCTTTTCGTCAAACTGAGATCGGCGATATTACTTCAGAAAATTTTCGTCAAACTGAACTCGACGAAATGTTTTCACTTCTTCTAACTGAGATCGACAAACTCTATTGTCAATAAAAAATTTCGTCGACCTGAGATCGAAGAAAAATTTTTATTTTTCGTCGGACGGAGTCTGTCGCTTCATATTCTGAAAACCATATATCTAGGTTTTCTTCGAGCTCCGTCCCGCGCTTTTTGTTCCCCTTGCACTTGATCTCTCTGTTTTCTTTTGCAGGCAAACAAATGGCGATTCCGGCAAACTCTCTGGCGGCGATGAAGTTCGATATGGGTTTTGACATCGATTTCGATTCCTTCCAACATTCAGACCAGATCTTCTTAGACATTCTGAAACTGTTTGAGGAATAGAACCTGAAGAATTTCATGACGCACAGAATCAAGATAGCGGCGATAGAGATTATAGAATGGGTATACACTTCCACCACTCCAGATGCAGATTCAATGACCGGCACTATATCCGGTAATCAGATTTCTTTAACCCCTACCGTATTATCTGAGATTTTCGGTTTGTTGAATGGAAATGAAGATATAGATATGGATAGTGATGAATATGAGAACAAGTTGATAAAAAAATGGGTCATTCTGGAGAGAACCCAATAAATAAAAAATTACTTAAGAAAAATTTATCTGCTGAGTATAAATTTTTTGCTGATGTTGTCGGAAAGGTTTTGCTGGGAAACATACCGCCCACGATTACATTACCAGGCACAAATTTCTGGTTATGTGAGCTCTGGTTGATAAGAAACAGTTAATTGAGCAAAATTGCTGTTTGATTTAATAAAGAAGAAGAACAATAAGAAAGAAGTCTGTTTTGAAAGAATTTTGGGAATTTTCTTATAGGAGAAAGTTGTTGAATCCCTGGTCTCCTAGACCATATTCATAAATGCCTCCAAAAAGGCTGACATGTGCCTTATTTGGAAGGTGGGAGAGGACCATTTCTAAGCCATCCAGGGCTTCCTCCTCTTCCACACCTTCTGAGGGCACAAGGGCTGTACCAGCCACTCCCCGCCCTATTGTTGAAGAAGTTCCCATTCCACCTCCTCCTTCAACAACACCTCTTCCAACAACAACTCCACCTCCAGAAGTTGTCCTTCCCTCCACCAGAATTCCTTCACCACCTCCTCCACAACAACCACATGCCTCACCAATGCATCCACCAACACCAGTTCCATCTCCAGAACACATCACACCTCCTCCATCTCCACTGCCACCTCATCTAAATGACACATCCTGAAATATTCATGTCATCCCCCACTTTTAATTTACTCACCTCCTTACCATCTACACCTACTTCACCTGTACATGACAATTCCACTCCAATACCATCTCCTGATGCATCACCTTCACAGGATGACATCATACCAGATGTCCCTCCATCTGATGTTATTCCTTCCTCTCATCCATATGTATCTATACAAACTCCACCAGAGTTTATGGATATGGATTCTCCCTCCCTTTCCACCATCCTGGAGCACATCACACCAGTGATCAGGCAACTCATAACAGAGGCAATCACACCTCTTGCTGCCTCCATTTCTTCTCTTGTTGCTCTCCTTGTTGCCTCCTCTGTCCCTTCTTCTTCTAGGGGCCTTGTTCCAGTACCCATTAAAATCAGGCAGGGGTAGATGCTCAATGAAGAAGCAGTTCCAGCTCCAGCAGCAGCAGTAGTAGAAATTTTGCAGATAGTTGAGCCTGCAGATGCAGAGACTGATGTATATATGCTTACAGAGGCTGAGACAGTAACAGTTGATATATTATGTACAGATACAGATATAGACATTCCAGAAGTCTTGACTGTGGGAGATTGCATTGTCAATCCCACAATAGATATTTACAATTTATTAAATTATTTTGATACAGTTCATTTAAATTATCTTCCAAAATTTGCTCACAGTTATCTATGACTATAGTTCCCTATTCTTCTCTCAATAAGTCCTATAGTTGCTAAGCAACTCAAGGCCAGTTTTGCAAGAACAGAGCCACCAACTGTATCATCCCCTCCAAAGACAATTTCTCCTCCTACATACAAGATGGATGACAGTCCCCTACCAGATCTAGATGAAATCATTCTTGCTGATATTGAAGAAGAGAATAAGTTCATTTCTCAAATGTTGCTGAAGCAGAAGTTGAAGTTGCAGAACCTCCAGTACAGCCTCAGGCTGAGAAACAAATTTCCAAAGATATTCTAAAAGCTCTTGATGATCTATATGACAATCCTCAAGGATCATCTGATGATGAAGATGATGATGATGATTCTGATGAATCTGACAGTTCAAAAGCAAAGAAGAAAGCTATTAAGAAGAGATAAGCTGTTCCTAAAGCTGCTCCCAAACCAAATCCCACCCATGATACTCCCTACTACATCTTGCAGAATATCACATCATACCAAGGATGTCATCATGGATGTGGTTATCCAAGAATGAGCAAAAAGCCAGGAAGAAGAGTAGAAGGTACTCTCCTCCTCCTTCTCAAAGGAATTGGAGAGTTCCTCCTCCTCCTCCAGCTGCTGGTGCTTCAGGACATATTTCTCAGAGATCTACTTCTTATACCAAGACTTATCAAAGACAACAAGATAGATCCTCAAGATATCATGGAAGCAGTCAGCACAGACATACTAGCAGCACCAAACAGCAACAACAGCAAGCATCTGAAACTGAAAAAGCTGAAAGTCCAAAAAGGCCAATATCACCACTAATTCCATTTGTAGATCCTGAACAAGAAAATACTGCAAGAATTGCCAGATTTCAAGAACTTGTTGGACTCTCCATGATTAATAAAGCTAAAAAGGAAGGTAATGATCCATCACAGTACACTACAATGTCTTCCTACAGGAGAGAAAAACTTAAAAGGTATGAGAAGGCAAACAAGTTTTTCAATGTAGATGCATATATGAATTTGCATTCAGAGGCTGTTGTACCTAGGGCAACTTCTCTTAATATAATTGGAGCAGCAGACATAACCATGTCTAGAAGAGAAGCAGTCAATCCTAACAGAGAAATTAAATTCACACAGCCCTCTAAGCAAGACAAAGCTGACAAGGAAAAGCAGAAGAAGAACAAATGAATATCTTGTATAGTTGTTATTGTCTGAACTATATTTGTTTAATCTGTCACAAAACTACTGTCATCTACATATCTGCTGAATGTTTTAATTTTCTGCCAGATATATTATTTTTTGCTTTGTGATTATTTTCCTTTATTCTTATTAGTGGTCTCACCCAAATAGGGGAAGATTGTTGGATCCCTAGTTGGATTTGGGCTATGTTCACTAATTAGGATGTCTGACCCTCAATGTATAGTCAGGGTCATGTATTTGAGTCCTAGAGTTTAGGCTAAGTCATTAGGTTCAACCTTGATGAACAAGCCAGCAGAAGACCTCAGTGGACTCAAGACTTAGAAGAAATCAAAGTTCAGAATTTAAGTTCGACGTTCGTCAAACTCAGCTCGACGATAGTCGTGCTCTACTCGACGAACTCAGAGTTAATTCTTTGAGTTGAGCTCGACGATATTCGAGCTCAGGTCGACGAAGTCTGGAGTTCAACTTCAACACATTCTTTCAGATTACTTTCGATGAACTCAGCTCGACGAAGACAGATTATCAGCTCGACAAACTTGGAGCGCAGATTAGGCAAGTTATCTCCAGAATGCAGTTCGTTGAGCTCAGGTCGACAAACAGGTTTTCTCAAGTCGACAAACAGGATTTCTCAGATCGACGAACTTGGATCTCCGGTCGACGAAATCTGTTCAGAGCTCGACGATTTCTGTCATTTGCCTGACATGAGTTTTTCCTCATTTTTGTCCTTAATTCCATATATTATTTAGCAGTAATTTCTGAGTAATTAATGTTCATATTCTCTGAATATAGTTGTTATTGACAACATTAATTATGGTCTTCATCAGGTTAATTACTTGCTTAATTTATTAGGACAGTTGGGGAAAATCATTAAAGACAAGATTCTCCAGCCGATTTTCATTCTCAGGCAATCAGCAATCAATGCAGGGAATTCAAAATTCAAAGGAGAATTAGACAGAAAATATAAAAGAAATTTTCTCTTTCAGACGACACACACATACAGAAGTGATACAGATACAGAGACAGAATATACAGAACCAGAGAATACAGAAAAACTCTCAGAAATTCTCTGTGCAGAAAACAACCTGTTTTCACCTTGATCTTACTGAAGACTGAAGAAGAATAACAAACACAAATCAAGAGTCTTTTTCAACTTCAACTCCAGGAGCTTTAAAGGACAACATAATTTGAATCAGTCAGAAGTTCCTGGATTACTTCAAGTCAATGCTGAAGACCTACACCCTGAGCAAGACATCAAGTGATTTCTGAAGGAGCCTTGACAACAGCAATTCACTAGTCTTGTCTGTTGATTACAGAAAGAGAAGACACCATCAAATCTCTCTCCCCCCACTTGTAAAAGGATTTATTAACTTCCTTCAAAAGTTTATGTTTGGTTTTTGGGCACTTGATCAAAAGCTCAAAGGGTTGTGAGATCTCCCTTCAAATAGATCTTGTAGTGACAGGGCACCTGAGCAAAAACCTATTGGTGGCAGGGCACCTGATAAAAAAACCTGTAGTGGATTCCTATCAGGGTGTTAGAAGAGTGGATGTACCCAAGTTTAGGGGAACCACTATAAATTTCTTGTGTCGTCTGGTTGCTCTTTGTTTTCTTATTGTCGTGTTGCCGTGTGTTGAATGCTGCGGTAGTTTTGATTAGACTGTTTTCAATTTTATGTTACTACTATAGTATCATCTATTTTATTACTCTGGTATATTTAAAAACAACCAAAAGTTTTAACATACTCTATTCACCACCCCCCCCCCCCTCTAGAGTAATCAGGTCTATCTCATATCTTTCAATGCTTTTTCGAATAAACTTCTCATTCAAACAACATAAAAAGAGTGGTGGAGGTGGGAATCGAGCTCTTCTCAGCGCCACCACCCCTCCAAACAGAGCCTTTAATTAATGTTGTAAATATTGGATGTTTACGATATATTAGACTGAGTTTTTAAATGTGTCGGAAGTTGGATACATGTCAAAGATATTTTAAAATATCAAATTTTCATGTTGTATAAATAAATTTTTTATGTATGCTAACTATAATTATATGTTATATACATAGAAAATTAATATAACAAATAAATAAAAATGAGACATTTATATTACGAAATAAAATCGTATAATATCTAAGATAAAATATTAGTAACAAATACAAAAAAATACATTGAAAAATATAATTCATAGTTTACAATAATTTAATTTTGATAACAGTAAGTTTATTGTAAATAAAAGATATTTAAAAGTTAAAAATCCTTGATTTATTAGAAGTCTTTTTAAATATATAAATTTATATTAAAAATATTTAAATAATCAATTAATAAATATATTAAATGTTTTCATATTTTTTGTAATATGAAACTAAAAAATTATGAAACAATTATATAAAATTAATTGTAAGAAGAAAACATTTAAAAAATCAAAACAATAAGTCTAATCGATTTAAACATACACAATATAATATATATAAGCGATTTAAACATGTGATGTTAGTGTTAATATAATATAAAATAAAATATTGATGATATATCTAAAAGTCGTGTTTGCTGATATATCAGTAAAAATCGGATATATCAGCCTATATTTTACAAAATGACATAATCTATATTTTTTCTTTGAAAAACATGTCGTTTTGCCCTTAAAATGACATATCGAGAGACACATCTGACATGTCGGAAGACATTTAAAACATGATATGATCTTTGATGCCTTTTATTGAAAATAAGATAAATTATGGATCCATTTTGTAAGGTGGTGGTGGTCTTGAACGTAGTTGTTATGAACTATATCATTCATGAATGTCTGTCCTCACCTAAGTAGCTCTGTTTGATACGGCGGCGGTGGTCATAATGGTTGTCATGTCAAACATATAGTATTTTATGCCGGTGGTGTTTTTGTCCAAACTCCCCTGAAGCAGAAGTGTCGTGCCAAATGGACCCTATGCTTGACTCCTGGAATTTCCAAGAAAGATGTATAAACCGTGTTAGTTTTATGCCTTGAATCCTAACTCATCTCGGAGATATTAGTGGAGTTTGTTGTGTACCGAGTTTGGGCATTGAACGAAAGCTAAATGTATCTTCAACTTGCAAGGGTTTATCCTCTTCCATCTAGTGAAACGACCCGTTACTGCCACCTGCCGGTGGACATAACTCATGCTGAGTTGAACCACATAAATTTTATATTTTATGTTCGTTTGTCACTCATTTTGCTTTATTTCCTAACAAAATTTACGCGGGTTTCAACTTTTTATTTGAAAATAACACCCATTTAAATATATAAATGAAATGAATAATGACATTTATTTTAATTACTTTTTATTTTGCTAACTACAATAAAACAAAACTTTAGGGCATTTAGAATGGCACTTCCTTGGTGTCTTGAATTATTTTAATAGATGAGATTAATACATTTAACTATGTGATTAATGATAAAGGTAGGCATATCAACCCTTCATCGTTATATCTAGGGTTTTCTTCCTTTGCTCACTTCACACCAACCGAATCCCGACTACTCATCAATTCTGAACCATGTTGACCACTAACCTCCTAGTTGCTTAGCTAGCCTTATTTTTGAGATATCGCTAGCACAGCTTATCCTCAGCTCACTTACCTTTTCATAGGCAAGCGGAACCCGCCCGAACACTCATGCCTATCGCTCTTGGTTTCTTCCTTCTGGTTGGCTTTCAAATTACCCACTTGCATGGGCATTATGTTACCCACCCACCTTACCCATTCAAGAAAACTTTGAAGATCACCTTCCCTTTCAAGACGAAAACCAAGAAAAACTTTGAACATAACCTTCTTCCTAATCTCGAATACGCTTCTTTCAGGTCTAATAGCTTCTTCCTAATCGAGAGTACAAGGATGTTATTTAGGATCTGTTTGGGAGAGATGTTGCTGATCGAAAAGGAGCTGACAGAAATAGAGTTTGAAAAAAGAGTTGTTTCTGAAAAACAGAATTTACAGTGTTCAACTGTTTGAATGAAACTCTATTTTTCGTGTTGTTCGTGACATGGCGTTTGGTGCAGATGGAGTTTTTGTAGCTATTTTTTCCAGCCTGCGGTGATCACTAATAACAATTGCAATATGAAAAGATTTGATCATCGTTCCTCATCATACTGCAATAATATTGAAACCTATGTAAAGTTTTTTTAGGAAATAAAGCAAAATGTGTGACAAACAAACATAAACATAACATTTATTATAATTAGAAACAAATAGTTCAATAATATTGATTGCTGATCACAAACAAATAGAAGAATTTGAATGCATTTCATCCAAACAAATAGATAATGATAATCAAAACAACCACAGGTTAACAAAAATCTATAGCAGAAATCTAAAGCTGAATCTACTATAGCACAAATCTATACCTGAATCAACTTATACAAAATCTGTAGCAGAAATCAATACGAAAATCAACATTGTCAGATGTGGTGAATCAAACCAGTCTTTCCTAGTTCTTCCATGCTTCTATTACATATCTGAATCAAACATCTAATTCAATTTACCACCAGAATTATTATTTGTTGCAAATATCATATAGATAGAAAAATTGATACCATGAAATCAATTGTTAAACCCTAATGTACAGGGAAAAAACCCACTCCCTTCATAGAGAAATGCGCCATTAAAGAGTTATAGAACCGATCATTAAAGCTCGTCATAAACAAAATGAAGTGAAAAATCTTCTCCCGATACATTTGAAAAGAAGAACATAATGGAGAGTACAGAGAAGCATTCTCATTCTCACCTCAGGAACTTGCTAGTCATCGTCTCCCAGTGCCTCATGACGCACTTTGTCGTCTGTTTGAGGGTCCAAGCGGACTCAGAATCGCGGAAATGCGGCCCGTTTGAATCTTCTTGGCGCTGGTCATGCTCGTGGTCCTGTTGGTCCAATCCGACTACTTTGACGTCCCATGTACTCGCAGCCACCATCATCATGTACCGCATAATCAGACAAGAGATCGGATAGGGGAACCATCAGGGGCACGAGAGCCACACGGCCTCGACCGAGCTCACCAACACCAACGAGAAATTGTGGTAGAACGCATAATCCCAAAAATGTTGTCCTAAACCCGTAAGGGTGAGGGAAGGGAGCCGTCCTGATCCACATCCGGATTCACCACACCAGGATGAGAAAACGTAGAAGGGCAGACCACCACCTGACTCACCACCACAAGAGGACGCATAATAGTTTAAGCCACCTACACAGTCTTTGCATCAGGAGAAAAGACATAGTAGAGGCACCAGCATTAGCTTGCAATCCACCATAGCACAAACCGGAACTTCGGGAAAAGACACAAAATTAAAGGCAGACCACCACCTAGCTCACCACCACAGGAAGAGCCACATTGGGTGAAGCCACCAACACAAACTCTGCCACCTGTAGAAGAGATGCCACAGTAGAGGTACCACCATCAATTAGCAGATCCACCGGAGGTGAATGGGAACTTGGGGAGAGATTTTCATATGCTTCTTACAATGACCAATAACATGACTCTGCTTGTGACAAACGGAGCAATTGATCTGGATTCTCTCAAATCACTGAGAAGGAGTGAGTAACTTGATTTGGATTAACTTTAATCACCCACATAAAGATATGTGAGTGTGTAGAGGACCTATGATTGAATTCGATACAAATTCAAGCACGATTAGTGCGTGCATGTGCCCTGCAACGTAGGACCATCCATAGATAGGAAAGGTCCAGGAGGTCTCACAAGGATGCGGAGAATGTTCTCGTCAAAAGAATGGAACGGAAGGCCACACATATTTACTCATGCAGGGACGATATCAACCTCCCGAACCAGAGAATAATCTGCAAACTATGCATCTAAAAAACGATAGAGGAAATTTTTGAATCCGAAGACCTCCTTGAGACAGACCTTCTCTTATTCAAAAGTGAGGATTACTTGTCTATGATCAATGTGTGTGTGTGTGTGCGCGCGCGCGTGGGCGTGTGTGGGTGGTGGGTGGTCGGTGGGGGGGTGGGGAGGGGGTTGTTGAAATTGTTGAAGTGTGAAGTTGGGGGAAGTCGGGCGGACAGGTTGAAGAGTCCGCACAGACCGTGCGAACTAGGCGGATTGCCTAGCCGGGCAGTCGGTTTCAGCTGTAGTTTTTCTCTGGCGGTTTGGACTAGTAAGCACTTTGGTGGTGTAACAGGGCTGATAGGTTTGTTTATCCGCGGGTTAGTGGCGGATTCCTTTGGACGTCATCATGTTCGGCAGGTTCTCGGATTCGCAAGAAGGCAGCCGAATATAGCGGACTGGGGTGGCTTGCCGCCAGGTCGCTGGTGTCTTCTCGGGCGGAGTAAGATCAGAGTTCGATGGTTTGTTGTTCCAAACTCTTCAGAGCTCGCCGGTGTCCGACACGGATCTGTGCTTGCGGTCTGGGTGTTTGTCACGACCCGTCCCGACAAAAATCAGAGCGCGCTTCGGGCGGGCCGTGATGTCACAGGCATGAGCGGAAAGAAAGTCATGTCTGCTAAGGCGGATGCAGAGAATACTTAAAATAGTTTTAAAAATAGTTACTGTTAAGTAGAAAACATGTTGATTTTTATATGCGAAAGTGTGCGAACAGAAAAGAGAAGACCGAAAATTTGGAGTAATGTAAACTTTATTATCCAAAAAAAGTATCTATTACAAAGGTATAACCTCTCTTTTATAGAATGGAGGAGATGAGAGAGATTACAATTAAGCAATGTGTGACTAAATAATTACAGGTGTAAGCGGTTTAATATAAAAACAAGCCGAACAGGCCGCGCGGTTAGACGAATAGGCTAACCGCCCGGCCACCACAAGAGACAGGGAACAAGCCGCCCTAGGAGACCGCCAGACCGCCCGATCTCTAAGCCGCCTGAGACAAACCATCAGACCGCCCGGATAACCACAGCCACAGTCCAACCATCAAACCGCAGGAGAGAAACACTCTCTCTCAAGCTGGAACATATATGTCGATCATGTCCAGCTTGTCGTAAATGTGAAGAAAGTAAGCGAACACCGGCTTGGTGAAAATATCTGTCAGCTTTTTATCGGAGGTGACGAATTGAGTACAAATTTGTTTCTTCAAAATCTCTTCCCGAATAAAGTGGCAGTCGACTTCAATGTGTTTTGTTCTCTCATGTAAGACCGGATTTCTGGAGATGTATATAACGGCTTTGTTGTCACAAAACATAGGTAGAGCATGATTGCAGACCTCTTCTAAGTCAAGCATGAGAACCCGTAACCACTTCAGTTCACATGTGGTCGACGACATACTTCTATATTCTGATTCGGCGCTGGACCTGTAGACGACAGACTGTTTTTTGCTCTTTCAGCTCACAATATTTTCTCTCATAAAAGTGCAAAAGCCCGACGTTGACTTGCGGTCTCCTTCGTCATCATCATAGCTTTAATCAGAGTACGCTTCAATCCTCAAATATCCATTCTTCTGAAAGAGAAGTCCTTTCTCAGGAGCTGATTTAATATACTTCAATATCCTCATAGCAGACTGTAGATGACACTCCCTAGGAGCTTGCATGAATGAGCTAACCTTGCCTACAGCATAGACAATGTCGGGTCTGGTCACTGTGAGATATATGAGTTTACCAACCAGACGTTTGTACCTCGTAACATCAGAAAGAAGAGGAGAGTCATCCGTCCATGTTTTATCTTCTTCAGTCGTCATGGACATCGGGAAGGTTTAGCCCCAGTCAACCCTGCCTCTTTTAACAAGTCAAGAGCGTACTTCCGTTGGGAGAGGACAAGAGAATCGGCTTCCGAGAAATTTCTATCCCCAGAAAGTATTTTGGAGAGCCCATATCCTTTGTAACCAGGTGTTGTCAAAGATGATTCTTTGTCAGGATTATCCCAGCTTGGTCATCTCCAGTAAGAAGAATATCATCCACATATACTACAAGCACCACTAGACCCAGAGAAGTTTTCGAGTAAATAGGGAGTGATCAGCAGAACTTCTCGTAAAATTTACGGTCGCCCCAATCCCGCTAAGCTTGTCAAACCAAGCGCGAGGACTTTGTTTTAGGCCATAGATAGCCTTTTTGAGCCGGCAAACCTGTGTCTCCCCCTGAGTAACATACCCTGTAGGTTGCTTCATATAAACATCTTCCTGAAGATCCTCATAAAGAAAGGCATTCTTGACATCCAGCTGTGAAATAGGTCAATCCATGTTGACAGCAACAGAGAGAAGGACCCTAATAGTGCTGAGACGAGCAACTGGAAAGAAAGTGTCAAAGTAATCAACGTCATAAGTTTGGGTAAAACCCTTGGCAACAAGTCGAGCCTTGTAACAATCCACACTGGCATCAGGGAGAAACTTCACCACAAAGACCCAGCGACAGCCAACAACATCTGTGCCGAAAGGAGGAGGAACCAGGGTCCAGGTACCCTGTTCAGTGAGAGTAACAATCTCCTCATCCATGACAGTTTTCCAATGAGGAATAGTAAGGGCCTCCTGGTAGGAACGGAGGGTGGCAGTGGCCGAGATAGCCAGTGCAAAAGCTCTGCGAGAAGAGGTAAGACGATCATAGGAAACAACTGCAGCAAGCGGGTGTTGGGTACATGCCCGAACCCCTTTGCGAAGAGCAATGGAGAGATCCAGGTCAGCGGATTCCTCAGTATCCGGAGCATCCGTTGTGGAGAGAGATGGTCCGGGAGTAGAGAGAGACGGCTGCGGAGAGGAGGGAGATATCGCGGGAGGAGGACATGGCGGAGGAGATAGTGGAGATGGTGGAGATGGTGGAGGTGGCGGAATGTCAGTAGGAGCAGAGGGAATGGATGGGTTGGTATGAGAAGTAGGATCAGCAGAAGTAAAGGGGAAGCGAGAGAGAAGTAAGATGCATTTTCAAAGAAGGTGACATCCGCAGAGACAAACTGTTTGCGGGTAACGGGGTCAAAGCAACAATAACTTTTCTAAGTGTAGAGTACCCCAGAAAGATACATTTAGTGGCCCGTGGTGAGAGTTTATCACGGGTGGCAGCGGGAGAGTGCACAAAGGCGGTGCACCCAAAGATGCGCAGAGTAAGAGGAAACGGATTCTTGTTCGGATAAAAAATGGAGAATGGGGTGGCACCGTGGAGAACTGTGGAGGGAATGCGATTGATAAGATAACAGGATAGGAGGACAGCATAGCCCCAATAGGAGCGAGGAACATGCATTTGGGTCAACAGAGTGCGAGCGACATCGAGGAGGTGACGGTTTTTGCGTTCCGCCACCCTATTTTGTTGTGAGATGTAAACACAGCTAGTTTGATGAATAACACCATGGTGCATACAGAAAGAAGAGAAATCATGGCTAAGATATTGCTTAGCATTGTCAGAACGACGGATTTTAATAGAGGTATCAAACTGAGTCTTAATCATATAATAAAACGATGTCCAGACAGAGAACAGTTCGGAGCGATCCTTTAGAAGATACACTCACGTACACCTAGAGAAATCATCAATAAATGTGACAAAATATGAACTACCCCGACCGATGGTGAGGGTAGGAGCAGGACCCCATACGTCAGAGTGAACGAGGTCGAACGGACGGGAAGAGCCACGACTTTGCGTTGGTGGGAAGGATGAGCGGTGATGCTTGCCGAGCTGACATGCATCACAGTTTAGAGGAGGATGATGCGGAGGGAGGTGGGGCAGAAGCTGGCGCAGAAGCCTGGGAGGAGCATGTCCAAGGCGAAGATGTCATTGGAGAAGATTTGTAGAGGAGGAGAAGACGGATAGAGCAGAAACGTTGTCTAGGAAGTAGAGACTGCCGCTCTCAATCCCAGTAGCAATCGTCCGTTGGGAGTCCGGATCATGAAAAGAACAAGAAATAGTAGTGAATGTGACGGAACACCATAGTTGTTTGCATAGAGAAGTAACCGATAATAAATTGCAAGGGAACTTGGGCACATAGAGGGTATCTGTCAGGCGAAGAGACAGAGTGACTTGAACCACTCCTGTCTCATTGACCGGTGAGGAAGAGCCGTCCGCAACAAAGACCGGAGGCAACCGATCATGTGTTTCTAGAAGAGAAAAACACTGAGGATTGTCTGTCATATGATTGGTAGCACCAGAGTCAATCAACCATCTGTCGTGAGTAACAACGTGAGCACTACCAGAAGATGTGACCACCGAGGCGGACTGCGTGGAGGAGGTGGAGGCCATAGAAGAGAGGCCGCGCGATCAAACAGGAGGCCGCGCGATCAAACTGGAGGCAGAGAGAAAAATCGCGGCGACAAGGGCAGAAACACCAAGCCGGGCGAACAGCAAGCAGGACGTCCGGCAAGGAAGACCGCAGTCAAGAAGCAGAGAAAAGCAGAGGGAATGAAGCCGCACGGCTAGAGAGAAGGCCGCGCGAACAGGAGAGAGAGAAGACCACACGAACTGGGAGGAATTCGCGAGGAAGGCAAACAGGTCGTGCGAACAGAGCAGAGACCGCACGAACAGAAACTGACCGCGCGAATAAAGGGAGATCGCGGGGAGAGAAAAGGCAAAGAAACCGCGAAAACAGGTCGCGAAGACAAAGAAAGAGACAGGTCGCGCACACAAAGGACAGCGACTAAGAGGAGACAGAAACAAGTCGCGCGGAGGAAACAAGTCGCGCGGAGGAAACAAGTCGCAAACAAGTCGCGAGAAGAAGGAGCAAGCCGCGCGGACAGGCCACGCGAAAAGAGGAAGCTCACAGAATCAGGAGGAAAAGATTGAGGGCTCTGATACCATGTGCGAACAGAAAAGAGCAGACCGAAAATTTGGAGTAATGTAAACTTTATTATCCAAAAAAGGTATCTATTACAAAGGTATAGCCTCCCTTTTATAGAATTGAGGAGATGAGAGAGATTACAATTAAGTAATGTGCACTAAATAATTACAGGTGTAAGCGGTTTAACATAAAAACAAGCCGAACAGGCCGCGCGGTTAGACGAATAGGCTAACCGCCCGGCCACCACAAGAGACAGGTAACAAGCCGCCCTAGGAGACCGCCAGACCTCCCGGTCTCTAAGCCGCCTGAGACAAACCATCAGACCGCCCGGATAACCACAGCCACAGTCCAGCCATCAAACTGCAGGAGAGAAACCGACAGACCGCGCGGTCTCTAAACCGCCAGAATCAGACCGCCAGACTGTCCGGTCTCCATACAGCAACATAAAGCTTTTAGAACATGATAGTGAAAAATTTGAATGCACAAGTATTTTTAATAAAATTCCGAACACAAGTTTCGGATACAGGTTTTTATGTAATGACATGCTCAGATGAATGTACATGCAAATAATACTAAATTTTAGTACATATAATATATAAATAGCTTAGTAGTTGTCCATGATACTAGAAAAAATGTCTGATTGCAATTATTACATAAAACAATTATTTGACAGTAAAAGAAATGTAAACATAAAACCTGGAACTTAATGCTGATCGGGCTCGAATACCTAGCGGCGCTGCACGAACGCTAAGGCAATTCCAAAACAGAAAAGAAAAGTCTCAAAACATTGAAATAAACAGAGTGAGCAAAGTAAAGTACCGAACAGTAATAAAAGCAGAAATATAAGAGTGTACCAGTTTCTCATGAAGCAAAACTATTCGGGACAGACAAATAAAAGAGTTAAACAGAACAAGTTAGTTATTAGATTACTCCGGAGTATAGCCTAAAATTATTCATGTAATATGTTGTAAGTCGTGATCGATGATGGGTGCAGGTGATATAGCGGGCGCACATGGTTCACGATCAGATCTGCGTGCAAGTCTTGTCGGAAAAGTAATCTTGCTTATCGTGACTATGACGACAGACAGATGCCCAGTTAGACGCTGCAGTTCAAGGATTTGCTTATAACATTAATGATTTTAAGGATTCATGATTTAGGAGATTCCTAATATATCAAGACCTGATACAAATTTAGCGATTCAGATGTACAATGTTAGAGTTCATAAACGCGTCAAGAGAGGAATTGAGCAACGGAGCAACATTCGCTCAATTCTTGGACACCAAATATCATCCAAGTAGATAGGGAACAATATATTTAGCGGGTTCAACTATTTACGAGTGATACGATTACACTACGCTACTTTCTTGGACACCAAATATTCATTTAGATTAAACAATTTTCAGACATAAATATCATCCAAGTAAAACTGTGTATATATATACGAGCATGACACAATTCATCAATCATTTAATCGTAGCAAGGAATCTTAACCGTTAACCTTCAAAATAATTATTGTTCATGTTCACAAGAACTATAAGTCTTCTAATCATCCATCAAATGAGATACAATTCATATAAGTGCGAATCCAAATGATACAATTCATACAATTCTTAATAATTCTCATTATGATATTTGTTAATCATTCCCAAAAATCCATCATACTCCAAATTATACATCAGACGAGGGATCTGTTCATCTAAGTGAACATTTAAATAAAATTGTCTGTGATCACAATCTCATGACATTCCAAAAATATTAACTCTAGGATATTAACTTGCCGGATTAGACATTCGATACTTCAATTCATTTAACAATGCAGACAATCAAGGGTGAATTCGTATAATCATAAGAGCAGACCAAGTAATTGAAAATTCAATGATTGCAAGAGAGAGATAGAGAGATCTCTACTTGCCTGAAAGAGGCTGAATCTGACGGAGGCGGCTGAGCGGCACAAGTAAATCAGAAATTCTATTTTGAACTTGTACAAGAACGAGGGAAGCGATACATCAAATTACCACCATACTAACACAAGCAATTATTTGCTACAAAATTGAATCAAGGGCGGTTAAGAGATTTACCTCCCTCAAGAGTGAGGGGAGAAGAGATTTCATGCAGAGACGGAGGCTGAGACTTGGCGACGCTTAGGGGAAACCCTAATTCGAACAGGACTTCCTTCATGCACCGTCAATTGATGCGACGAACGACGCCGAAAATCACAATTACACGAGGGTTAGACGATTACAATAGGGGTAAAAATCAGAAACACAAGAAACACGTAATTTGGGGCGTAGAAACCACCAAATAAGATCAATAAAATCCAAATAGAGGGGAAAAGAGGAGGATCTTACCCAAACAGACCGAGATCAGACTCAAAAATCCAAGGAGAGGCGGATCCAAGCAAACCATAGACGATCCTCTTGAAACCCACTGCTAAAAGAGGCGGAAGCGGGGCCAATAGGGCTTCTGGAGGAGAAGGTCGCTGGCTTGAGGAAGAGAAGGAGTTGACGGCCCCCAAGGAAGGGGAGAGCAGTCGGCTCTTGCAGGGGGAGAGGCCTTGGGTGGCTGTCGGCCCTAGCAGAGGAGGAGGAGAGGCCACGACAAAAGGAGGAGTAGGAGGCATGAGCGGTGGCGGCAGGAGCAGAAGGAGGCGGCGAAATCGGGAATCGGCGTTGGAGCGAGAGGCGAAATCGGCGAGCAGGGCTTCGCGGCTTGCGGGATGCGGGAAGGGGAGACGGGCTGGAGTCGGGATCGGGAAAATAAAAGAGGAGTTGGCTCGGGTTATATGAGAGGGTTTTGACTTAGGTTTCATTTTATTATTATTCATTTATTATTATAATCATTATTATTACCTTTAATCAAAACTGAGTTGTTACATTCTCCCCTACTTAGAAAGTTTCGTCCCGAAACTTCCCTGAGAATTCTCTGAACTGGGGAGCTCTCATGGCGAAGATTCAGATGACATTCATTCCAACAAAATTGCAGATCAATGCATAGAAGTTAACTATGAATACAAAAAAACATGGAGGAGAACAAACCCGGAGACTTACTATGATCAAGAGAAAAGTTACAAATATTTGCAACACAGGTCAGATACAAGTTCTTAAGGGAACTTTTCAGACTTAGCGGGTTCGGCCAGATACAAAAGATTGGCTTCAGGAAACACAGGAATTGCTTCAATTAGCTCAAAATTAAAAGTTAAGACTGGAGAATTCGAGAGCGAAAAAATTTTTTCTTTGCACGAAGGGAAGACAGGACACCAAAGAGGAAAATAAACTGAATGATGATTGAGTATCGACAGAAGCAAGTCAAACTGGAGTTGGAGAATCACAAGACAACGTTGAAGTAACTCAGCAGAGCAATTAACAAGAAGACTATCATTTGTCACCGACACTTAGAAGCTATCTAGAAGGAGATACAGGATGACCAGATAAGATTGACAGACACGCGAAATAGGAAGGACAAATTACAAATATCGGGAACTTGAAATTAGAGATTGTAACACATTTCCTACTGTCAGGTACATAAATTATGTAATAATTACAGCATTTTCATTGGACAACTTCAGGTAATAATCATGCAAGTGCAATATCGAGATCATGTGCAATGTCAAGTAAATAGAAAATTCATGTGTGTACAATCATTATTGTTGTTCTTGGTTTCACACTTGTGCAATGATTTATGATATGAATGCAAATGAATGGATACACATGTCATGTTAAGCGCTCATATCACTTAACATGTCATGCATATTAGGACTCTAATGTCAAGCGCACTTGAAAATATTAAACCGTTCATACAATTTAATATTCGCAAACGGTGTACATACTAGTGGAAATTCATATGCACAAAAATGTTAAGTTTGTTCATAACCCCTTAGCATTCGTGTGCATACTACTCATGCTTATAAGTGAGTGTGTGTGTGATTCAGCCGCGAACAACAGATAATGACAAGTGAATGAAGAAATGATGCATGTATATTTATTTTTATAATAAAGTTCAAAATATTTGACAACTACAAAATACTTTATTTATAGATGTTCCACCTCTCTAACCTCCATCTGATACCAACTGTCACGACCCGTCTCGACAAAAGTCAGAGTGCGCTTCGGGCGGGCCGTGATGTCACCGGCATGGGCGGAAGGAAAGTCATGTCTGCTAAGGCGGATGCAGAGAATACTTAAAATAGTTTTAAAAATAATTACTGTTAAAGTAGAAACAAGTTGATTTTTATATGTGGAAGCTTTTAGAATATGATAGTGGACGGATTCGACTCTGGATGAAGCTTCCTAGGAAGATTACCATGAAAAGGTGAATCTCAATCCATCCCTTGATCCTTGAGGACAAGACTGACAAAAGGAGAGGGTATTTGTTATGTTTCAAACAAGTTTGTATGTTACTGTTACCCTTTTAAGTTTTCCTTCTAAAATTTTTAAATTATGTGTTAGGCGGCAAAAGGCTGATATTGTTCTGTTCAGTTAAAACCGTGGACTCGTGGGTTGTTTCCTGATTTCAGCGGGAGTTATGCGTGAGTTGTAATCGTGTACAGTGAGAAGCCTACAAAAAACTTTCCTGTTCTTAAAAATGGATATGAAAATTTGTGATTGTTGTGTTCCCCGATTCCTTTTCAGTTCTCTGGCCTCTCTTCTTCAAATACGTCATCGACCTCTTCCTTCAGGCCACACCTTCGAAGGCCTTTCCCCAGAATTCATCTGCGATTCATTTAGAATCGTATCAGATAAACTTTTAATGTAGGAGCAGGACTTTCTGATGCTCCAAAACTTCCAAATAATAGATTTCCGACCTAAAAGAATTAGGCCTGCTTCCACGAAAATTATTTCTCACATACAAGCTATGATCAACCCACATATGCAAAGTTCAACTTAATCGCCTATTTGAAGAGATGCTCGGCATAAAAAAAATCACAAAAACAAACCTATGTGCCATCAATGCCATACAGCCAGACCAGTTCGCTAAAAATGGTGAGAAATGGTGAGAAAGGTTTGAAGTGAAGAGGAGAGAAGAACACCTGAGAGATGCTCCACGCCTGCTCCGTGCGCTTTATGAAATCTGAGGAGTTCTCATAGGAGTCCACCGAGGATGCCCTAGCCACGAAAGGACGAGCCTTATGCCAACTCTTAGATAGAAACGCTGCTTCATTTCTAGCGGAAGTTAAAATTAGTGGATGTATTTTAAGGAGGCCGGAGAGAAAGAGTGGTTTGACGCCGGTAACGATGGTGGCGCAGCCTCCGCCTGAGCAGGAGCATCCGCAAATCGTCGACATGCCAATTCGTTTGGTTCTGAATGATGTTTACTGACACGGTTTTGTGGTATGCTTACCGGCAGAAGCAATTTTACTCTTCGTTTTGTGAGTAAATTTTAGGCGCGTTTATCCCACCTAAGATCAGGATGAGAACGCACATCAAATCGTTGATACTTGTAAAAATAACGGTTTTGATTGAAATACTGACAATATTTTTTCAAAACTGCAGTATTACGCAGAAACAACTCAACCGTAGGATATTAATCATACGGCCGACCTAAAACTAAGTGGGAGAAACGCGCCTAAATTTTTTAATTTTTGTGGTGTGTTTCTTGAGAAATTATTTGGTACGTGTAATATACCTTTTTGGTTAGCTGTATGATCATCTTTCAATATGATCGTATTTTTAGTGAAGGCTCTACATCGATTAAACCATGGATCATGCAGTTGTATTTGTTCATGTACAAGCAAAATTATGTGTGTTATACGTACCAAAAAAAATTATCATATTCTTTCTCATCTATCATGTTATCATGTGCAATGTTGCCTAAATAATTTTGGATTTTTTACTTTCAAAAATTGTTATTTTTTGTAAACTTCAGGCCCCAATGCCCCATATTATAGATATTAGGATGGAATTTAGTGCATATATGTTGGACATACTATTGTGGATGGATATATGTTCAATAATCTTTATGTTTTGAGTTTTTCCATCTGGATCTTCTAAGAAATTTTAAATTAATCCTAAACTTACCTACATAATTTCATAGTTCTATTTACTTTCAAAAGCTATTATTTTCAATGGACGGCCGATGGAGATCGCGTAGGGACAATTGAATGGCGACGGTTAGACGGTGGTCAAAGGGTCGACCGATGGCGGTTGATGACGAAACTCTATCGGCGAAGGCCGGCCGGGGGAGGGGTGGCCGGCGGAGGCCGGGCGACCTGAAGGCCCCCGCCCTCAGGGGTGGCCAGCGGAGGGAGGACTAGGAGGGGGGAGGGGTGGCCAGCGGAGGGAAAGCGACCTGGAGGCCCCCTAGGAGGCCGGGGGAGGGGTGGTCGGCGGAGGCCGAGACGGCCTGGAGGCCCCCTCGGAGGCCGCTCACCGACAAAAACTGCCCCGGAGGCCGCCCGGCGGAGGCCTAGCTACCTTGAGGCCGCTCGCCAGAGGATACTTTGGAGGCTGCTCGGCTGGTGGGGGTCACGCTGCCATCGGGGGCTTACACCTACTTCTCACAAACTAGGCCTCCTGACCAATCGTTGGGAACTAACAACCGACCCTTGGCTTTAGCGTGGAGGTCTCACCACACACCTGAAAGATTTCAAAAGCACTTCCCCTCCCAAGCCAAAAAACTGAGTCGGTCACCTTGGAGAGCTTACAAAGCCGAACCAAAATAACTCGAGGAAGAGGAAGCCAAAAAATCAACCGTCCTCTCCAGAGGTGCCCACAAGGTCCATGTGAAAGCCCTTCCTCCCGACTTAGTAGAAGGCTTTCACTCTCTCTGAGCGAGTGTGGGTCTGCCTACCCCACTCGCCAACTGACCAGCTGGATCCTAGGGAACCTTGACTTCGTTGGAGGGTCTCACTCAGCGAATACGGGGTTGTACAAGCGGCAAGCTGGTTGGTCGGCCACGGGCGGTTGTCGTGGTGGTTGCGGCGTGTGGATCGCGCGGGGGATCACGTATGTGGTAGTTAGTGTGCCATGGTATGTGAATCAAGCGTGTGGATCGTGGGTGCAACAGTTTTTCTCATAACTACTCACTTGAGTGGTGGGGGCAAGGGAATTCCGACTATTTGCAGCCTAAAATTCATATAAAAAGAGGGAGACCCATCATTTGCCACACAAAGTCCCCAAAATCTGTAGCCGGAATGAGAGGAGAGCACGGACTTTATCGTGTGTGAACGGATTGCAGCGATCGTGGTGGAGGCAAACAAAGGGGTCGGGCACGGAAAGTAGCGAGCGAAAGCGGCGAAGGTGCCAATGTGAGGCGCAGAAGGAGGTAGGGCACGCGCACGGGGCCCATGCGTGCACACCTGCGTTTGGGGGCTCGTGTGAGTGCATCTGCGCGCAGGGCGTACTTGTGGGCAGTGTCGTGTGTAAGCTTGTGCGACATGGTGTGTGGGTTGCGCCTTTGTCTTGCGCGGGTCGTGGCTTGGTGCCTTGTGCTTCAGGGGACACCGACATGCTCGGGCTTTGACGACGTTTTGAGAGTTTTGTTTTTGCAAGTTTTGACGTGGATATTTGTTTCAGACACACCCTTTTCGGATGCTGACACATGGCGGATCCACTCTAAATCCATCATATATATTTATAAAATGTATATCACCATATATATTTATAAGATGTATATATCAATGGGTGTGCATAATTAGTTTATATCTCTACCGCTGAAAATGGTGTATTGTCGATCTCAACCGTCAAAAAGGGTGTATATAACTTTTTCTATACATACTTGTGTATAGAATCTACGTTCCAAATGAATTCTAAATGATGATGCCACCTCTTCATATACTCCCATTTATTGTTGACTGTCCATATTCCTCCCCCCTCATAATGTAGTCTTTTAACTCTTCTTCTACCCTTCAACTTTTATCCTTCTTGCCTATATAAGATTAGCCAGAGCCATAGTTGGAGCAATTTTTGGGAAGTTTTAGGAGAGTTCTTACTACTGTTTTTCTTTTCTAAGAGATCGTGTTGTACGTTCTGTTCGTGTAATTTCTTTCAAGTCTTTTCTTACTTGTACTCTTCTTTTTGAGTATTAATTAAGTGCATCTCTTTTCTTTCAAAGTTTTAGTTCTTATTATGCAATATTTTTACTTATCAATGATTTTTTATACCGTTATGAGTAACTAATTTTTTCATCAGTACTCGATCGAGACGATCTGAGGATGAGATAATCATGTTTTAATCGTTATTTTTTTCTCTTTGGTGAATTTTTATTGGTTTACCCCTGATTTTTATTGAATGAGACCATATTTTTGATATATGGTTATCATTCTGTTTTTGTACTTTAGTTAGCCGGAGACTTATATACGAATCGATCACTCAAGGGTAAAAAAAAATTGTACGCAACCCTCGAGAGAGAGCGACATAATTCTTCTGGTTTGCGGGGTTCATAATTGAAAGTGGGTTCTAGGTTTTAAGTTTGAGAATGAAAGTTTGGCTGATTAATTTAAACTCAGTTGGGTAATCCTCGAGAAAGGAGCACGTATATTTCGAAACCCTACGGTTTAAGTATTTTATTAAAAAGAATTAGAAGTTTTTATTTTCCTTTGATTATTCTCATGTCAGAGTGAGTCGAGATCGAGCGCTAGTTTTTTTTTAAATAGTTCAAATCATCCTTTTTATTTGTAATCTTTTTTTACACGCAAAAAATCAACTCAAAATCCGATTTATAAAATAATAGTGATTTTATCAAAGTAAAAGTAATTAATGCTCTCGGATCAAATACAACCTTGATTTTTAATATCCTATGCTATAATCGATAATGTACGCTTGCCTTTGTCGAATATAGATCTGGAGGATATTTTTGTATTTAAATCTGAAATTTTTCCATCAAATTTTTTTGTGACGTGGCCTGGGACTTGTGTAGATATTTTGAAACAAGAAATAACTATTAATTTTATCTTTAATTTTTCTTTTATTTTTCGTTTCCCGAAAAATCTTTAAGGTGCAAGTATATTATTGGAAATGGTAGTTTGAGATTTCACCTCATTGTTGGAACCGAGATTCGGCTCTACCTAGAGTTCGGACCTAGGGTGCAGCTCACACCTACTTCTCTTAAGCTGTCCCTTGGTGAGAGACTTGAATTTGGGGAATGACCATTGGCTCTAGCGTGGAGTTCCCACCTCACACCCTGGAAGACCTTTGAGATATCCCCCTCCCTAGTCAATGCCGAGCTAGGTGCCTTGGAGGATGAAGGAAGATGATGAGAAGTGGTGAAAAACTGGATCCCTTTCCAAGGCACCCCAAGGGTCTATTTATAGGTTTTTGGGGATGGTCTGCCAATAGCGCAATCCCGCTGCTCTGAAATTACTGAAATACCCCTGGGCTGGTCTGCCAACAACCAAACTCCGCTATTTTGAACAGCTATTCGCAGCCCACCAGGAGCAAAATAGCAGACCCTCAAGCCGGGCTAGCTGCTCAAGCCGGGCGAGCTCTAGGGCCGGGGCGGGTGCCGGCCTCGCACCGCACCGCCCCCTAAAAGAGGTCGGGGCGGGTGTCGTACTCCCGCCGCACCCGACCCCTAGAACAAGGCCGGGGCGAGTGCCGACCTCCCGCCGCACTCGCCCCCTGAAGAGGGGCCGGGGCGGGTGTCGGCCTACCGCCGCCCCCGCCCCCTAGAACAAGGTCGGGGCGCGTGCCGGCCTCCCGCCGCACACGCCCCCTGAAGAGGGGCCGGGGCGGGTGCTGGCCTCCCGCCGCACCCGCCCCTGCTAGAACAAGGTCGGGGCGAGTGACGGCCTCTCGCCGCACTCGCCCCCTAAATAGGGGTCGGGGCGAGTGTCGGCCTCCCGCCGCACTCGCCCCCTGGAGGAGTACACCAAGCACTATCAAGCTAGACAAATTTTCCCCCTGCTAGTATATTATGCAGATTAACCATAAATTTGCCTCCAAGAGTGCAAAACCCTCTAAAAAGCTTATAAATGTGTAGCAAGCCTCGCGCCTGCCGGGGGACCCCATTCCGAGAATACGGAGTTGTACACTCATTATACCGCCTAGTACCGCTGCGAACCCCTCACAGGGTAGACCTCGGGAAGTGCAGGACTAACTTAAATTGCCTTAAAAAATTCGTTAATAATTTTAGCTTTCCTTCATTCTCTTTATCTTTTCTCTTTTCTTTTTTTTTCTTTTTTTCTTTTCTGGTGCATGACCCGATCAAGTTCTTCGAATAATTCTGATATACATTTTGATCTAAAGGTTGAGCGCATCATTCGGCAGCGGCTCCGAACTCGTGATTAAAATTTAACTTTAGATCTCGAAGAGTCGATCGGAGACACTACACCTTAAACTATGGGTGAACCCAATCCCAATTCGAATGAGGCCCAACAACGGACCATGTTCGATTATGCGTGACTGAACTTGGAAGGGACACAATCTAGTATTATTCGTCCTAGGCAAACAATAATTTTGAGATCAAGTCTAGCATCATCCAAATAGTGCAACAATCGGTAACATTTGTTTGTCTATCAGACGAAGATCCAAATTCACATATTTTTAATTTTCTTGAAATCTGCAACACATTTAAAATCAATGGCGCTACTGATGACGTCATTCGATTACATTTATTTCTTTTTTTCTTGCGATCAAAGGCCAAGCAATAGTTGAGCTCTCTTCCTAGAGGATCCATCACTATGTGAGTCGAAATGACGGAAACATTCTTAACTAAATATTTTCCTCCGGCCAAGACCGTCAAATTGTGCACCATATCGCTTTGTTTATGCAAATCGACTCGGAGACTCTCTACGATGCATGAGAGCACTTCAAGGAGCTTTCGCGTAAATTTTTGATAATGGTTGTTATTTTGCTCTCTTTTCCGACTTGATGTTGGTACGGTTCTTCAGTAGCGATCCTTTTGTCAGTTTTGGTGACGAATCAGTCGACAAAGAGTTGAGACAGGTCTATAAAATTGTTGATCCCTCCTTCTCTTAGGGAGTGATACCAAGTGCGAACTTGTCCCTTCAAAGTGGCTTGGAATACTTGGCACATGAGTTGGTCCGATCAGTTACAGATGTGCATGTCAGTTTTTAAGTGTCTAACATGCATTAGAGGGTCGTCTGTCCTATCGAACTTTTTGATATTGGGGAGCTCGAAGCCACACAAAATAGGGTGCACCAGGACCTCAGGCGCTAACAGTGAGTGGTCATAGAGAGAGCGACGGGCCAAAGAGGCATGCAGCTTGCTATGCTCATGTCCTTCCGCAGTTGTGTCGTTAGTTTTTTCATGATTGAGCTATTTAATTGCACACTCGATATCTACCATACTCAGGTGGCAGTGATGGTGATGCGCTTCTGGTTCTCTGGCCGAGCGAACCGGGGGAGTTGAGCTACTTGCGTTGGAGAATTATTTTTTTGCATCGTAGAGCTTGTGAGCAAAACGCTTAGTCGAAGCCCAATGTAGATTTGACGGGGGTGATCTGCCTTGCTTAGAGGCAGGGCTGTAAGCTCGAAGCACTTCTTCGTCTGCGAGGTACTCCTCAGTTTAGCGTTTGCATTCTTCCAATACTGCACGAGATGTATGCACACCCCCTCCGCAAGAGATGCGTTAATGTGTGAGTGTGATGGAACCAGACCAACGTGCCCCAAGGGCCAATCCTTCATTAGTACGAGATGCATCTTTTACCATGGTATCTAGTCACGAGTATCACTGTGCGAAAGATATTGTCTTCTGGGTCTTCGGGGATGTTGGGAACTCCTTCCCACAGATGGCGGCAAACTATTGTAGCTTACTTAAGGCTCTCGATAGACCGATTTAAATTGGGCAATCTTAGCTCTGAAGTGGTCGAGCGTGCAAATAGTCACAGAGAAAAGAGACGGTATGCAAGAAGTTTTTTTGCGTGGAGAACTTTGGAAATAAGAAAAAAAAACACGGTCGGGGCCGTGGCGACCAAACTTCACTATTTGTTGTTTGTGTATAAATCTTTTGGGAGAATTCGAGGCGACTTGTTGCTCCTCGTTACAACTTGAGAGAGAAGAAAAATGCGTTCAGAGGGTGACAGACTACTGTTCACGAAGCTAAGTATTTGTTTTTGCCTGCAGTGGAGGACACACACTCTGGAGTTTTGGCGGTCTTTTGCTTGTGATCGAAGGCTGGAGGGGAGAATGTTTTCGGTGGACTGGCGGGTGCGGTATCCTAAACTCGTTGTGAACAATGAGTGAGATGTGCGTCGAGTGCTCATAGTCTACAGGTTGCATTGCACATAGGAGAATGATGGCCTTCGAAGGATCTTCGAGATGCTCGATGATCTTCGAAGGAGGTGAAGAAGATCTCTGGAGAGCTCGGGCACGTAGGGGGAGAAGGTGCGGAGGAAAATGGTGAGAATGAAGGAGATCTTAGAGACACACATTTTATAATATTTTACGACCCACATGCCGATATTATTTCAGCTATTTTAATTAGTACGAGCATGTCGATATTTTACTACGCGCATGCCGATATTATCTCTGTCCTGGATCACGTGCGGTGGTTAGTGTTGAAACCAAAAACTTGGTCTCTCGTGGAGTTCGGGGTCCCTAGAAAGGGGTGACCTCACACTTACTACACTCAGGGGGATGTCACGAACCAAAGGCTCAGGAAACTAGGAACAGACCCTCAGCTCTAGCGTGGAGGTCCCACCTCACACCCGGAAGACCTTGGCGATCTCCCCGTGCCTAGCCAATGCTGAGCTAGGTGCCTTGGAGGATGAAGAGAGAGTGAAGAAGTGATCTTCAAGCCACCCCTAAGGGCCTATTTATAGTTTTCTGGGAATGGCCTGCAAATAACCAACATCCACTGCTCTGAAAATAACCGAAATGCCCCCGGATTGGCCTGCCAATAGCCAAATCCCATTGTTCTAAGCGGCTAATTGCAGTCCACCAGGGGTAGTCCCTCAAGTCGGGCGAGCTGACGGCCTGCGCGCTGGGGCTAGGCGAGACGGTCGGCTGAGCGAGCTGCGGCCTGGCTAGCGGCGGCCTGCTTGGCGAGATGGCAGCCTAGCGAGACGGAGGTCTGGCGAGCGGTAGCCTGCTTGGCGAGACGACGGTCTGGCGAGCGGCAGCCTGCTTGGCGAGACGGCGGTCCGGAGATTGGTGAAACGTTCACCCTAGTACAGTGAAACGTTCATCCGATTACAGTGAAACGTTCACCCGAGTACAGTGAAACGTTCACCCGAGTACAGTGAAACGTTCACCCGAGTACAGTGAAACGTTCACCCGAGTACACTGAAACGTTCACCCGAGTACAGTGAAACGATCACTCCTCAAAGGGGCCGGGGGAGACAAATATTTCATCCCCCTACTAGTATATTACGGAGGTCCAGCCAAAATTGGTCACCATGAGTGCAAAACCACTCCAAAAGCTTAAAAATACAAAGTTGGTCATGCGCCTACCGAGGGGACCCTACTCTACGAATACGGGGTTGTACACAATCCCCGCTCATTTCGAGGTTGGCACAAGCTCGGAAAGAAACATCCAACCTAACGTATTCGCTGAGTGGCCTTCTGAGAGCATGCGCAGCGGGTCTAACTAGGGCCGAGCCGCGCTCGGGGTAGTGTAGAACTAAGGACCAAGAACCAGACCTCTCCCCCACAGGCGAGCCTTCAGACCTATCACCTAATGAGAGTATGCACAACTGGTCTACCTGTGGCCGAGCCGCGCTCAGGGTAGTGTAGAACCAAGGACTAAGAATCATACCTCTCCCCCACAGATGAGCCTTTGGACCTGCCAGCTAATGAGAGTCTGCGCAGCTGGTCTACTTGGGGTCGAGCCGCGCTCGGGGTAGTGCAGAACCAAGGACCAAGAACCATACCTCTCCCCCACAGGCGAGCCTTCGAACCTACCAGCTAATGAGAGCCTCTGCAGTGGGTCTACCTGGGGCCGAGCCACGCTAGGGGGTAGTGCAAAACCAAGGACCAAGAACCAGACCTCTCCCCCACAGGCGAGCCTTCGGACCTGCCAGCTAATGAGAGCCTGCGCAGCGGGTCTACCTGGGGCCGAGCCGCGCTCGGGGTAGTGCAGAACCAAGGACCAAGAGCCGGACCACTCCCCCACAGGCAAGCCTTCAGACCTGCCACCTAATGAGAACCTGCGTAGCGGGTCTACCTGGGGTAGAGCCGCGCTCGGGGTAGTGCAGAACCAAGGACTAAGAATCAAACCTCTCCCTACAGGCGAGCCTTCGGACCTGTCAACTAATGAGTGCCTGCGCAGCGGGTCTACCTGGGGCCAAGTCGCGCTCGGGGTAGTGCAGAACCAAGGACCAAGAACCATACCTCTCCCCCACATGAGAGCCTTCGGACCTGCCAGCTAATCGGAGCCTGCGCAGTGGGTCTACCTAGGGCCGAGCCGCACTCGGGGGAGTGCAGAACCAAGGACCAAGAACCGAACCTCTCCCCCACAGGTGAGCCTTCGGACCTGCCAGCTAATGAGAGCCTGCACAAGCTGGTCTACCTGGGGCCGAGCCGCGCTCGGGGTAGTGCAGAACCAAGGACCAAGAACCGGACCTCTCCCCCACAGGTGAGCCTTCAGACCTGCCAGCTAATGAGAGCCTGCGCAGCGGGTCTACCTGGGGCCGAGCCGTGCTCGGGGTAGTGCAGAACCAAGGACCAAGAACCCGACCTCTCCCCCACAGGCGAGCCTTTGGACCTGCCAGCTAATGGGAGCCTGCGCAGTGGGTCTACCTAGGACCGAGCCGCGCTCGGGGTAGTGCAGAACCATGGAACATGAACCGGACCTCTCCCCCACAGGCGAGCCTTCGGACCTGCCAACTAATGGGAGCCTGCGCAGTAGGTCTACCTGGGGCCGAGCCACGCTAGGGGTAGTGCAGAACCAAGGACCAAGAACTGGACCTCTCCCCCACAGGCGAGCCTTCGGACCTGCCAGCTAATGAGAGCCTACGCAGTGGGTCTACCTGGGGCTGAGCCGCGCTCGGGGTAGTGCAGAACTAAGGACCAAGAACAGGACCTCTCCCCCACAGGCGAGCCTTCAGACATGCCAGCTAATGAGAGCATGCGCAGCGGGTCTACCAGGGGCCGAGCCGCGCTTGGGTAGTGTAGAACCAAGGACCAAGAACCGGACCTCTCCCCCACAGGCGAGCCTTCGGACCTGCCAGCTAATGAGAGCCTGCGCAGCGGGTCTACCTGGGGCCGAGCCGCGCTCGGGGTAGTGCAGAACCATGGAACAAGAACCGGACCTCTCCCCCACAGGCGAGCCTTCGGACCTGCCAGCTAATGGGAGCCTGCGCAGCGGGTCTACCTGGGGCCGAGCCGCGCTCGGGGTAGTGCAGAACCATGGAACAAGAACCAGACCTCTCCCCCACAAGCGAGCCTTCGGACCTGCCAGCTAATGAGAGCCCACGCAGCGGGTCTACCTAGGGCTGAGCCGCGCTCAGGGTAGTGCAGAACCAAGGACCAAGAACCGGACCTCTCCCCCACAGGCGAGCCTTCGGACCTGGCAGCTAATGAGAGCCTGCGCAGCGGGTCTACCTGGGGCCGATCCGCACTCGGGGTAGTGCAGAACCAAGGACCAAGAACCGGACCTCTCCCCCACAGGCGAGCCTTTGGACCTACCAGCTAATGAGAGCCTGCGCAGCGGGTCTACTTGGGGTCGAGCCGCGCTCGGGGTAGTGAAGAACCAAGGACCAAGAACCAGACCTCTCCCCCACAGGCGAGCCTTCGAATCTGCCAGCTAATGGGAGCCTGCGCACCGGGTCTACCTGGGGCCGAGCCGCGCTCGGGGTAGTGCAGAACCAAGGACCAAGAACCAGACCTCTCCCCCACAGGCAAGCCTTCGGACCTGCCAGCTAATGAGAGCCTGCACAGCGGAATCATCCCGAGGTGAGGTCTCGCTCAGTTCCATCTCCCATCCTCTCCTTCCCGGGCCTTCTTCCTGGTGAACTTCCTTCTCCCCCTGCTGGGGTCATCTTGTCGAGAGGTGGGGGGGAGCTAGCTCTTGGGGTTGGGGTGGAGTTGGCACCCTGAGGAGCAATGTTTCGCAGCATCTCCATGATGTCTTGGATGGAGGCCATGAACTCTTACCTCCCCACAAAGGGTCCTGGGCTGGGGAGCTCGCCGAGGTCATCACTACCTCCCTGACCTCCATCCATGACACTCTCCCGAGATCTTCTGTGTTGGTCACTCTCCACGCTCATCGCACCAAAATGTTGAAACCAAAAACTTGGTCTCTCGTGGAGTTTGGGGTCCCTAGAAAGGGGTGACCTCACACTTACTACACTCAGGGGATGTCACGAACCAAAGGCTCAGGAAACTACGAACAGACCCTCGGCTCTAGCGTGGAGGTCCCACCTCACACCCAAAAGACCTTGGCGATCTCCCCCTCCCAAGCCAATGCTGAGCTAGGTGCTTTGGAGGATGAAGAGAGAGTGAAGAAGTGATCTCCAAGGCACCCCTAAGGGCCTATTTATAGTTTTCTAGGAATGGCCTGCAAATAACCAACCTCCACTGCTCTGAAAGTTAATGAAATGCCCCCGGATTGGCCTGCCAACAACTAAATCTCATTGTTCTAAGCAGCTAATTGTAGTCCACCAGGGGTAGTCCCTCAAGTCGGGCGAGCTGACGGCCTGCGAGCTGGGGCTAGGCGAGACGGTCGGCTGGGCGAGCTGCGGCCTGTCGAGCGGCGGCCTGCTTGGCGAGACGGCAGCCTAGCGAGACGACGGTCTGGCGAGCGGCAGCCGGCTGGGCGAGACGACGGTCTGGCGAGCAGCAGCCTGCTTGTCGAGACGGTGGTCCAGAGATTGGTGAAACGTTCACCCAAGTACAGTGAAACGTTCACCCGAGTACAGTGAAACGTTCACCCGAGTACAGTGAAACGTTCACCCGAGTACAGTTGTTGAAGCAAAAAATGACCTCAACGGGAGTTCAAAAACAGGGGTGCAGTCAACACCTACTTCTCTCAAACCTCAACCCTCGACTAGCTGCAAAGGACCTAAGACTGGCCCAAAGCCTCAGCAGGGAGGTCCCGCCTCACACCCGGAAGATCTCTGAGAGCTTCCCCTCCAAAGCCAAAAGTCGGGCTAGGAGCTCCTCATAAAGCACTGGAAGTTGGAAGATAATGAAAAGTCTGCTTTCCAAAGAGCCCTTATGGGTCTATTTATAGTCCTTGCTGTTCCGAGATTACTGAAATGCCCCAAGTTGATCTGCCAATAGCCGAATCCCGTAGTTTTTCTGAGGGTATGGGGGTAATTTCACCCGAGGGTAATTTGGTCATTTTACCCAAGGCCCTGGTCCTCACTCGGTGAGAGCTCTGAACCGAGAGCCTTCTGTCCAGAGCCTGGCGCTAGCGGTCTCGCCTGCCTATAGGCGAGAGCTTCTTTAAGACGATCTGGGTGCTAGCGCAAGCGTTCCCGCATTGGCCTTCGTTCGACGATTTGGATGCGCTCGACGATCTGGGCTTGACGAATACGAGGAGTCTTGCAGGCAAGAGCTCATTTGAGACGGGAGCTTGGCGCTTAGCGCAAGCGCTCCCGCCTACTTGGGCGAGAACTTCTCTGGCTAGCCTAATGGCGACCATTGCGCCTCTTGGTCTGAATCAGCGAATATGGGGTTGTACACAATCCCTGCTCTTTTTGAGCTAGCTCTGCGCTCGAAAAGACACGTCCAACCCATAAATATTCGCTGAGCACGTGTCAACATCAGGGAATCTTTTGGTGAGTCGTACCATGGCTATAAATATATGTGCTGATAGACGGTCATAATTCTCCCCTTGAATCATCATTTTTCGCCTGAGTTCTCGCCTCCTCTTGCGATGCCTTCCAAGCACGCCGACAAACCGCTTCCGCAGGATCTGCAAGACCGCATCAATGCGGCACAGGCGCGAGCCAAGGCTAATAGTGCCTTGGTTGCCCCATGGCTGGCGAGACAGTCATCGACCGTTGAGCCTTCCCAGCCCAAGAAGAAAAAGAAGAAAGCGAAGGCAGTCCAGCGAGACCTGCCCCACGAGAACAGGAGCCCGCCTACCCCGACCCCAAGCCGCGCGAACGATCCCTCTCCGCAGAAGGTATGTCTGTTTCGCCAATTATTGAAAACACTAGTCGCTCTGTTGCTAACGCGATATTTCTCGCAGGAAACGGTTCCCGACGTCGTCAAGTCCCCGCGGGAACCCCTGGACCCATCATCTCGCCCCCTTGAGGGCCAACCGCGGGTCACGGCAGCGGCTCCTCCGCCTGACCCAAGAACTGCAGGTAACTTTTCCACTCTTGCTCTTAACTCAAATCTTAGAACGCTGAATTGTCTTCCCGCAGCGCCAGCTTCCACCCAGCCGGGTCTCGCTACCCGGGAGAACAAACTAAGGGCTGCAAATCAGCCTGCCATCGCAGTTGATTCCTTCCTACCGGTGGGAGGAAAGACTGACGAATCTTCCGCGCCTCCATTGGATGCCAGCCATCCCGCCAGAGAGAAGACCGCCCCCCCCCCCCCCCCCCCCCCCCCCCCCGCTTTCGGCCAAGCCGGGATTACCACTCGCAAAATCTACCCCCCAGGAAAAGGAAAAACCGCTCCACCTACTCTTTGGAACTGAGGGGGGGGGGGGGCTGGGCATTCTCGCCTGCCATCGACCGGGGGTCCTCGCCATGCTGCAGGTATGCAGTACGTTTATCACGATTATCCTTTAGCTCTCGTCTTAACTGGAAATCTTGTCAGGGGATCTGGGCTCGCGGTGTGGAGCTGACGTAGAGGAAGAAGAAGAAGAAGACAGAGAGGGGGAAGATGGCGAGAGCTCCCCCTTCCCTTCATCTAACGAGATGGAGGAGATCTTGACCAGTGCCGGGAGCGCTAAAAGACGGGGGAAGAAGGTTGCCGCCGTTCTGTTAAAGCTTATCCGGCGGGAGCGGGCCCACGACTCTGCGACAAAAGAGTTTCACCAATCGGTGGAGAAGAGGCTGGAGGTTCTGGAGCGAGACTACCTCATCGGCGAGATGGATCGGCCAGGAGGGCCTACCGCCGGATCTTCTCCTGAAAGGTGCATCGCGCGGATCCGGGACCTGTCTCGTCGGGTCAACCTAGGATGCACTGTCCTGTCGTCCTACTTCAACTCGCAAACGCTACCGAGGACCAGGCTGCGGGAGCAAGGATGATGGCGGTGGGAGCCTTATTGATTCGCGAGACCTCCCCTTCTCTTCCCCAGGCCTTCCCCTTCTCCGATGTACCCTGCTAATTTTATGTCTTAACTGATAACTTCGCTATCAACGCTGCTACTTTTTATTCAGCTCTCGCTTGGCGAGAGTAACAATCATTGTTGTTATTATTATCGTTTCTTGTTTAGTTTTCGCTTGGCGAGAGCAACCTGGCCTCCTGTTTAATTCATTTTTTATTTAGCTCTTGCGTTAATCACATGTCTGTCGGTCACTGTCAGGCTCGGGCTGGAAAACGAAGCGCCGCCGACTTATGGCGTGACGGTTGTACCCCCGCCGCCTTTTGAAAAGTCCTAATGATCACGACCCTTTATAAATAGAGGGTCCACCTACTACATTTATTTCTCCGGTCTGAATCCTTTCCCCTCTCTTGTCGCTTTCGCAGTTTTCCAAAAGTTCTCGCTTGCTTTCGCTTTCTCCTCCCGTTCTCGCACGGTTCTCGCTCTCGCCTCCCTCCTAAAAGACCTCGCCTACAACTTCATCATGATGCCGGGCGGAAGCGAGGGCCGTTCAAATTGCGCGGAAGCCTTCCAGAAGCACCTGTTTCCTTCCTGTACCCTTACCATGGATGAGTTCAACCTGACCCAGACTCGCTACGTTCCCACCGGCTTCACCGCGCGGAACCCAGGCAACCACGATAAGGTAAACACCGCGGGGGAGGGGGAGCTCGCCATCCCCCTTAAGCACTTTGAGGCGGGCTTCCGCCTCCCGCTGTGGCCCGAGATGCGCCAGGCCCTCCGGTATTACAGAGTGGTTCCCGCACAACTGAACCCGAACTCGGTCGCGATCCTGGTGGCCTTCATCTGCTACATGCGATCCGAGAGGATCGAGTTCAGCCTTCCAATCTTCTGGAAGCTGTTCACCTTCCGCGCCAAAGGAGGGGTGGTATTCTTTTCAGGACAACTGCTCAAGACCATCGATCTCGCCAACAAGCACCACCACTGGGGCGAGAGGTTCATCTTCGTTTCCGGCAACTTCGGGAACGTGCCTCTCGCACCCATCCAATATGAGGACGCTGCCTACAAGCCGCCACTGGGCTCGCGCGAGAGCGCCCTCCTTGATTTCTTTGGAACCAAGGACTTCGACGTCCTCTTCCTTCGGTGAGACGTTGATTCACTCCTCCTCGTGCCCCGGGCGAAGGTAAGGTCTCGCCTTTGTCTCGTTATTCCCTTCTCATCGTTAGAACTGAGTGTTGTCGCTTTCGCAGGAGAGCGTGAGATCCCCCTACGCCAACCCTTTGACGAGGCTAGTGCTGCCGGGAGCCAAACTTCGAAAGACCCGCTGGCTCTCGCAAAGGCTGCGGCGCAAGCTTGTCGGGACGAGCCGGGCCCGCCTCCTTCAACCGGCGCCGGAAAGCGAAAGCCCGACGCCCCTCTGCCCCCACTGATCAAGAGGCCCAAGATAACTGACACCGAGAAGGGTAAAGCCGTTATGGTGCCGCCCTCCCAACCTCTCGCTGCAGGCCGCTCCTTTGAGGAAATCTTGCAGGTCGTCAGCGAGATCGCGGCTACCAGGGGTGGCGCTGAGGCCCCTGCCGAGAACCCTCCGGGCCCCGGTGTAGTAGAAGGCGAGGGAGCCACCGCCGAGACCTCCGACCAACCTTCGTCTGGAGAGGTGTCGTGGGGCCACCGCAATTTTGGTCTCGGCATGAAGTGCCTGGACGCGGAAAAGAAGCCGCTGTTACAGTGGGACCCCGACGTCAACCTGGTCTCAATCTCATCTCTTCTCCCCAGCTGGGCGGAGCGAGATGAGGTCACCAGCCAGGCCTTCGCCTTGGGCTACTGTCTCTATAGCCGGGAGGACGCCATCGTCTATGACAGGATGACCACCAGGCTCCTGGCTTATGACTCCACTCGCGCTCTGATGCGCGGGATGGAGCTTGCGCATATGTGTGCTCGCCGGAGCATCACCATCGACCGCAACTTCCAGGACATATTCAAGGCCAGGGAGGGCGCGGTGGCTGAGGCGGCTTCTTTGAAGGAGCTAGAAGACGCCAAGCAACTGCTGTCATCTCGCCGGGCGGAAGAGGTAAGCGAGACCTTTCTCGGCACTTGCTCTCGCCACTACAGATTTTGACTTCTTTTTCTTCCACGCTAACTCCTCGCCATACAGGATTCCGCTCAAACCGCGGTGCTTCGTGAGGAGCTGTCCCAGGCGAGATACGAGAACGTCCTCCTGAGCGACCAGATCTTGCGCTTGGAGGCGAATGCGCCCCCTCCCCTGGATGAAAGACTGAAGAGTCGCTACTACTCCGTCTACGATATCGACAGGCTCCTCCAGGCCAACGCGCAAGCTACCGTTAAGCTGACCTTGGAGACGCTGCGAGATGTCGGATGCCTGGACGGGAGGGGCAAGATCATTACCGCTCAACAGCTCGTCCCCTGGCTCTTCGAGTCTATCCCGAAGCCCCCGAGCGCGCCTGATACCCCGCCATCGGATGTCCCGAAATCCCCTCCCGCGGGTTGCGAGACATCCGGGGGGAGCTCGGGCGAGAGCTCCAGCGGGAGCTCAAGCGGGAGCTCTGAGGGGTACAGCTTGTCTCCCTGAGGGGCCTTCCTTTTTTTCCTTTCCTTTTATTGTACTGAGCGAGAACGCTTTAGATGTGTAATTACATTAAATATATTGCAAATGTTTCGCTGTAAATGTTATTGTCCTGTTCTTATTGTGAATGTGCTTGATGTAATTGCTGTGGCTGAGTGTTCCTTACGCATGCTTCCGCCGAGGCCCTTGGCCTCCCTAGGGTAGTCTCCCTTAGCGATGGATAGGCGAGAACCTGCCGAAAACTGTCTGTCGGGAACATGGCTCATGAACCCTTAAGACGGGGTCGTCCCCCTTCAGCTTGCGCGAACCGTTCACAGCTGTCGCATAACACTTCCGCCTTTCTGTCCAAGAATATTATTAGGGGCCTTCTCGCCGAAAGCCTCCTTCCGCGAGACCTCCTTGACGAGGGTCTCCCTATCGAGATCAGTTCTCGCCGAGACCTCTCCTATCTTCACCTCTTTCCATTTCGTGTTCCGGGTGCATTTCTTGCCTTGCCCAAACCAAACCTATCCCCCACATACGAGCCTTCGGACCTGCCAGCTAGATGGGAGCTTGCGCGGCGGGTCTACCTGGGGCCGAGCCGAGCTCGGGGTGTCGATGACGATCTCAAACCAAACCTATCCACCACAGGCGAGCCTTCGGACCTGCCAGCTAGATGAGAGCCTGCACAGCGGGTCTACCTGGGGCCGAGTCGAGCTCGGGGTGCCGATGAAGATCTCAAACCAAACCTATCTCCCACAGGCAAGCCTTCGGACCTGCCAGCTAGATGAGAGCCTGCGCAGCGGGTCTACCTGGGGCCGAGCCGAGCTCGGGGTGCCGATGAAGATCTCAAACCAAACAAACCTATCCCCCATAAGCGAGCCTTCGGACCTGCTAGCTAGATGAGAGCCTGCGCAGCGGGTCTACCTGGGGCCAAGCCGAGCTCGGGGTGCCGATGAAGATCTCAAACCAAACCTATCCCCCACAGGCGAGCCTTCGGACCTGCTAGCTAGATGAGAGCCTGCGCAGCGTGTCTACCTGGGGCCGAGCTTAGCTCGGGGTGCCGATGAAGATCTCAAACCAAACCTATCCCCCACAGGCGAGCCTTCGGACCTGCCAGCTAGATGAGAGCCTGCGCAGCGGGTCTACCTGGGGCCGAGCCGAGCTCGGGGTGCCGATGAAGATCTCAAACCAAACAAACCTATCCCCCACAGGCGAGCCTTCGGACCTGCCAGCTAGATGAGAGCCCACGCAACGGGTCTACCTGGGGCTGAGTCGAGCTCGGGGTGCCGATGAAGATCTTAAACCAAACCTATCCCCCACATGCGAGCCTTCAGACCTGCCAGCTAGATGAGAGCCTGCGCAGCGGGTCTACTTGGGACTGAGCCGAGCTCGGGGTGCCGATGAAGATCTCAAACCAAACTTATCCCCCACAGGCGAGCCTTCGGACCTGCCAGCTAGATGAGAGTCTGCGCAGCGGGTCAACCTGGGGCCGAGCCGAGCTCGGGGTGCCGATGAAGATCTCAAACCAAACAAACCTATCCCCCACAGGCGAGCCTTCGGACCTACTAGCTAGATGAGAGCCTGCGCAGCGGGTCTACCTGGGGTCGAGCCGAGCTCGGGGTGCCGATGAAGATCTCCAACCAAACCTATCCCCTACAGGCGAGCCTTCGGACCTTCCAGCTAGATGAGAGCCTGCGCAGCGGGTCTACCTGGGGCCAAGCCGAGCTCGGGGTGCCGATGAAGATCTCAAACCAAACAAACCTATCCCCCACAGGCGAGCCTTCGGACCTGCCAGCTAGATGAGAGCCTGCGCAGCGGGTCTACCTGGGGCCGAGCCGAGCTCGAGGTGCCGATGAAGATCTCAAACCAAACCTATCCCCCACAGGCGAGCCTTCGGACCTGCCAGCTAGATGACAGCCTGCGCAGCGGGTCTACCTGGGGCCGAGCCGAGCTCGGGGTGCCGATGAAGATCTCAAACTAAACCTATCCCCCACAAGCGAGCCTTCGGACCTGCCAGCTAGATGAGAGCCTGCGCAGCGGGTATACCTGGGGTCGAGCCGAGATCGAGGTGCCGATGAAGATCTCAAACCAAACAAACCTATCCCCCACAGGCGAGACTTCGGACCTGCCAGTTAGATGAGAGCCTGCGCAGCGGGTCTACTTGGGGCAGAGCCGAGCTCGGGGTATCACGACACATAATTACTTCCTATTACAAAAATTTCACAATAGGCAAGAGTAAATCAAGTCAACTGATGCAGTATAATAAGTTTAATCTTGGATACATAATTACATCCTCCTCATTTCATGGGTAGAAGCGTTTTAGATCATCGCCGCTCCAGGTGTGGCTTAAGGCCCTCCCTTCCACATCCTGGAGGTAGTAACCTCCTGAACCAAGGACTTCCCTCACTATGTACGGTCCCTCCCAGTTTGGGTTGAGCTTGCCCACGGGAGCTGACCTTCCTGCCGCGTCAACCTTTCTCAGCACCAGATCTCCTTCAGCAAACTGCTTGACCCTGATATGCTTATCAAAATATTTGGTCATCCGCCGTTTGATCTCTTCTTGCCGGATAGCTGCCACGTCTCGCAGTTCTTCCACCATATCTAGCGAGAGGCGTTGCCCCTCCTCATTCTCCAACCTCCAAGCTTCATATCCTTCGCCCGCGGTCATGACCTGTGGGGATCGAACCTCGAACTCCACTGGTAGGACTGCCTCACACCCATGAGAAAACTTGAAGGGGGTCTTACCGGTGGCTGTGTTCGGGGTCGTTCGTAAGGCCTACAGGACCGAGGGGAGCTGCTCCACCCAATTTCCCTTTAAGTTCTCCACCTTTTTCTTTAGTAGGTTTACAATGATTTTGTTTGCCGCTTCCACCTGGCCGTTGCTCCGGGGGTGGTGGACAGAGGCGAATCTGAGGTCTATCCCCAATTGGGTGCAGAAGCTGATGAACTCTTCACTGGCAAACTGGGGGCCGTTATCTGTCACTATTGCTTGAGGCAACCCGTGTCTGCATATGATCTCCCCCCAGATGAAGTTCCTTATGACTTGCGAGATGACCTTGGCCAGGGCCTTAACCTCCAGCCACTTTGAGAAATAATCGACCATGACCAAGAGGAACCTCCTCTGTCCACTAGCTGGAGGAAAAGGTCCGACTAAATCCATTCCCCAGATGGCGAACTGCCACGGTGCCGTGATACTTCGGAGCCTTTGAGCTACCAAGAGCTGAAGGAGGGCGCAGAGCTGACATTTTTGACACCTTACAAACTCCGTGACATCCTTCCTTAGGGTGGGCCAGAAGTACCCCTGCCTGACCACCCTTGCCTCCAACGTCCTCCCTCCAGAGTGACTGCCGCACTCGCCCGAGTGCACCTCCCCTAAGATCCTCGGGATCTCTTCTTCGGTCACACATCTAGTTAGGAGCCCTGACAACATATTATGATGCAGGCCCCCTTCTATCATTAGGTAGTGAGCTGCTTTGCGCTTGAAGCTTCTCCCGTCCTTGGACCCCTCAGGAAGTTCACCGATGGTTAGGAAGGTCACAAATGGATCCACCCACGAGGGTCGCCGATCTACCACCATCAACTCTCCTTCCTCGATAGCCGGTCGAAATAGCTCCGTCAAGGTCCCTCCTCCCCGAGGTCCAAACTTGGCTAATCGATCGACAGTTATACTTTCTTCCCTTGGAACATGTTGGATTGAGAATGACCGGAACCCACCGATGATCGCCCTTACCTTGGAGAGGTATTTGATGAGGGTAGGCTCCCGAGCTTCAAACTCTCCCCGGATCTGCGACGCTACTACCTTTGAGTCCGTGAAAGCTTCCACATCCTGAATCTCCAGCTCCTTTGCCAAGCGAAGGCCGACGATCACAGCCTCATACTCCGCCTGATTGTTGGTCACCTGGAAATGGTAAGCCACCGCCTGATCTATCGCGACTCCCTGGGGGCTGTTCAGCACCACTCCTCCCGCGAGGGAATGCTTTCCCGAGGCCCCATCGACCATCATCTTCCATGCTTCCCGTGGCTGCTGCTCTCCCTCCTCGACCTCGACAACATAGTCTGCTAAGAAGTCCGCCACTGCCTGCACCTTGATGGAGAGTCTTGGAACAAAGGAGATGTCGAACTCACTTAGCTCAATAGACCACTTAGCAAGTCTCCCTGAGTGCTCTACTCCTTTGAAGATCTTGCGAAGAGGATGGTCGGTCATCACCCTAATTGAATGTGCTTGAAAGTATGACCAGAGTTTCCTTGCAGAGATGACCAAAGCGTAAGCTAGCTTTTCGAGGATGGGATAGCGGAGCTCTGCCTTCTTCAGTATCCGGCTGACGTAGTAGATGGGCAGTTGCTTCTTTCCTTCTTCCCTCACTAGGACGGAGCTTACCGCCTCCGCTCCTACTCCAAGGTACAAGGTCAGGTCCTCCCCTTATTTTGGACTCTGAAGCAGAGGAGCCTGAGAGAGTTGTCTTTTCAGCCCTTGGAAGGCCTCTTCGCACTCGGCAGTCAATTCAAATCTTTGATTCTCTCGCAGCACCTTAAAGAATGAAGAACACTTGTCTCCTGCCCGTGAGAGGAACATGCTCAGCCCAGCTAGTTTGCCTGTCAAGCACTGGACCTCCTTGGCGTCGCGAGGTGACTCCAAATCCAGGATGGCCTTCACCTTGTCCCGGTTGGGTTCCACCCCTGTCGGAGTCAAGAGATGCCCGAGGAACTTCTCGCGGCTGGCCCCGAAGACACACTTCAAGGGGTTCAGCCTCATCTTGAACCTCCTTAAGGTGGCGAATGTTTCTTCCAGATCTTTCAGGTGAGAATCCATGCACTTGCTTTTGATCATTAGGTCGTCGACGTAGACCTCCAGGTATCTCCCCCTCTGATCTCGGAAGACCCGATCCATCATGCGTTGGTAAGTAGCCCCTGCGTTCTTCAACCCAAAGGGCATCATTTTGTAACTGAAGCATCCCTCCCTTGTGATGAAGGAAACATCCTTGGTATCGGGAGGGTACATCCGGATCTGGTGATAACCTGAAAAAGCATCCAAAAAGCTCATGACAGAAAAACCGATGGCTGAATCAACCAGCGCGTCGATCCGAGGCAGAGGGTAGCAATCCTTAGGGCATGATTTATTTAACAAAGAAAAGTCAATACACATTCTCCATTTACCACCCCCTTTTTTGACCATTACCACATTGGAGATCCAGCCTGGATACTAGATCTCTGAGATGAAGCCGGCCTCCAGGAGCTTCCTGACCTCCTCGCGGATGGGCTCCTCCAGTTTGGCGGCAATAACCCTCATCTTTTGGCGTATGGGGCGAGTGCGGGGGTCCAAGTTCAGGCGGTGGCAGGCCACGTCTGCATCGATGCTTGGCGTGTCTACCGCGCTCCAAGCGAAAATGTCGATGTTGCCTTGAATGCAGGCTCGCACTCGCTCCCGGTCCCTGGGACTCAAGCCTCCGCTGACCCACACCCTTTGCACCTGCCCTGAGCTGGTGAAGACCTCCATCTCCACCACTTCTTTGGCTGGCTCCAGCCGCGATTGCTCCCAGCCGACACTTGCCTCTTCCTCCAGCTCCAGCTCTCCCCTTTCTACCTCCTCCTCATTCTCCATTGCCTCCTCCAGCCCCTCCTGCTGCTGCTCAACGTCCACGCCCCTCCGGGCCTCTCCCTCAGCTCCTCCTGCTTCTTGTTCTTCTACTTCCATCGCCCCTTTCGGGCTCTCCTGCTCCTCGTCCCTCTGGACCTCCTGCACATCTCCTCTCTGCTGCTACTCAGTCTCCTCTCCTCCGACTCTCTCTTCAGCTACCTCTCTCGCCTCCTCTGGGCTAATCTCCTCTTCTCCGACAACCTCTTCATGCGTCGCCATCTCCAAATCCTCTGCCTCTGCCATCCATGATATGGTGTTGACCGCCGTAACGTAGCATTGTCTCGCCACCTTCGGGTCCCCTCTTACCCTGACCTGCACCCCTCCATTGTTGAACTTGAGGCACTGATGGAACGAGGAGGGGACGCAGCGAAAGGCGCTGATGAGGGGCGCCCAAAGATGGCGTTATAGCTGTTCAGGGCGTCCACGATCACGAACCTGCAGTTCCGTGACACGCCCCCCAACTTCACGTGCAGCCCTTCTCCTTCTTCTACTTCTTTCCTTTCTCTGGAGAACCCGAACAGTGGTCCATCCGAAGCCAAGACCCTCTTCCCTTCAACCCTCATCTCATCGAAAGCCTTCTTGAAGATGACATTCACCGAGCTCCCGTTGTCTACCAGTATCCTTGAGACCGTATAATTCTCCACCGTCGTATGGATCACCAGGGCGTCACAGAACGGATCTTCGTAATCCTGCATGTCTGCTGACGAGAAAGTGATTTTTTCTTCCGGTGGGGGAGCCTGGGAGATAGAGGTGACCACTCTTCGGTACATGGTTTGCAGGCTCCCCTTGCAGGTTGGCTCCATCCCCACTCCTCCATGAATCACCCTGATTCCTCCCCGGGTCCCCACGTCTACCCGATCTTCACATCTATCTTCCATCTCCCCCTACTGCACTTCTACGATCCTCACCGGCGGATCCTGCCTCCCTGCTCCTCTTGCTTCCCTCATTTCTAAGAACTTCGGGCAGGTGGCCGTTGCATGACCTTCCTCCTGGTGGAAGTCACAAAAGAGCAACGCCACCCCACCCCTTCTTCCTTCTCCTCTTCCTCTTCTTCCTCCTCCTCGAGCTCCTCTCCCTGCTCCTCTTCCTCTGCCCACTTCCACGGCCTCTTGCGGCGACGGGACACGACCCCTTGGCTCCTGCCCCCATACCGGTTGGTCGAAACTCCTCGGTTCCTGTAGGTTATCTCTCCCTCGGTAGCCTCCTCCTTGGCCCTGGGGGCGACCCTCCTGGGGCCTCCAACCCAACCGGTTGTTAGGCTCCCGGGCCCCCTATCCCTGCTGCTGCCCCTGCCTTTGGTGCTCTTCCCTCCTCCTTTCTTCTCTCTGTTCCCTCTGCTCCCTTGGCTCCTTCTGCCATCCTGCTGTAGGCTCCTTCACATCATCCTCCGCCAACCTGGCCAACTTCGTGGCGAATGCTGGGTTTGCTCTCTCGAAGTCGATCTCCTTTGTCGCCCTCTCCATGAGCTCCTCAAAGGAGAGGGGGGCACTCTCTTTAACTCCATACTGAAAAATCCCGGCCTCAGCCCCAGGGTAAAGGCGAGCATCAATGCATACCCTGGGACCTCCTGGACCAGGAGGATCTCTTCTTGGAACCGGTCGACATAGTGGCCCAATGTCTCATCCGGCTTTTGCCTCACCGCAAACAGGCATTCTGCCTCCTTCTTTCGCTTCTCGATGTTGAGAACCTCAACAGGAAACTTCTCCGCAGATCTTCAAAGCAGTATATCGACCTTGCTGGCAACTGATGGAACCAGTCCCGAGCCTTCTCCTTCAACGTGATGGCAAATAGCCGGCACTTGAAGGCATCCGTCATCTGCCTTATCGAAACGACATCTTCAAACCACTGCACGTGCTGTACAGGGTCATCCTTACCCGAGTAGTAGGACATGTCAGGCTCCCGAAACCCCTCCGGTACCGGAGCCGAGATGATGAGCTCGCTGAATGGGCTCTCGCCTCCTGCCTGGAGAGAGGGCACGTCCCGCGGCCTCGGCTGGCTGGTCCGATCTGCGAGACCGTGGCCAGGGAAAAGCTCTCGCACTGCTGCCTCCCTCTCGCCCAAATCTGTCAATGCCTCCTTGCCTGGGCGCTGGCTCTGGCCTGGGAAGAGCTCCCGCACCGCCACGTCTCTCTCGCCAGCCTCCGCCGGGACCTCCTTCCCCGGGCACTGTCCAGGGGCATTCTCGCCTAGGAGCGGGACCTCCTCTATCGGAACCTGAGGTGTGGCCCACTCGCTTCTAGCCGAGAAGGCCAAGCTGATCGTCTGCAGGACCTCTCGCCTGAATTCATCCAGCATCCTCTTCGTCGCTTCCTCTCCCCGGGTGGGGGAGCCTCCAGAACAAGACCCTTCACCTTCACCTCCAGCCATGAGACAAAACTTAAGGCTTTCTTGTATCGGTTGCCTTCCACGCTCACCGCACCAGAACTGTTGAAGCCAAAAATGACCTCAACGGGAGTTCAAAAACAGGGGTGCAGCCAACACTTGCTTCTCTCAAGCCTTAACCCTCGACTAGCTGCAAAGGACCTAAGACTGACCCAAAGCCTCAGCAGGGAGGTCCCACCTCACACCCGGAAGATCTCTGAGAGCTTCCCCTCCAAAGCCAAAAGCCGGGCTAGGAGTTCCTCAGAAAGCACTGGAAGTTGGAAGATAATGAAAAGTCTGCTTTCCAAAGAGCCCTTATGGGTCTATTTATAGTCCTTGCTGTCCTGAGATTACTGAAATGCCCCTAGTTGATCTGTCAATAGCCGAATCCCGTTGTTTTCCTGAGGGTACGGGGGTAATTTCACCCGAGGGTAATTTGTTCATTTTACCCAAGGCCCTGGGCCTCACTCGGCGAGAGCTCTGAACCGAGAGCCTTCTGTCCAGAGCCTGGCGCTAGCGGTCTCGCCTGCCTATAAGCGAGAGCTTCTTTAAGACGATCTGGGTGCTAGCGCAAGCGTTCCCGCGTTGGCCTTCGTTCGACGATTTGGCTGCGCTCGACGATCTGGGCTCGACGAATACGGGGCGTCTTGCAGGCGAGAGCTCATTTGAGACGGGAGCTTGGCGCTTAGCGCAAGCGCTCCCGCCTACTTGGGCGAGAACTTCTCTGGCTAGCCTAATGGCAACCATTGAGCCTCCTGGTCTGACTCAGCGAATATGTGGTTGTACAACAGTGAAACGTTCACCCGAGTACGGTGAAACGTTCACCCGAGTACGGTGAAACGTTCACCCGAGTACGGTGAAACGTTCACCCGAGTACCGTGAAACGTTCACCCGAGTACGTGAAACGATCACGCCTCAAAGTGGCCGGGGGAGACAAATATTTCCTCCCCCTACTAGTATATTACCCAGGTCCAGCCAAAATTGGTCACCAAGAGTGCAAAACCACTACAAAAGCTTAAAAATACAAAGTTGGTCCTGCGCCTGCCGAGGGGACCCTACTCTGCGAATACGGGATTGTACAGTTACCGCGCGGATAGCACGTGGATCGTGTGCATGACTGTTTTTCTCATAACTACCCACTTAAGTGGCGGGAGACGTGAGAATTCCGGCTATTTGCAGTCCAGAATTCTTATAAATTGAGGGAGACTCCATCAAATGTTAATATTAGCAATCCGCAAAAATGGTAATATATATTTACAAATTGTCTTCCCAAAATAATTAACTTTGTAGCAGCCTAACTCGACGTCCCGGTCGGACCGGAATAATCTTGATTGCCTTAACTCTCGGAACGGTCGGGCGTGCACACATTCAATGAGATGAGTTGATTGTACACACAGAGTTTTAACTTGAAAAAACCCCTCAACTGGGTAAAAAATCACGTGACCGGATCTGTGCCGGTTAAAGTCCACTACTTGCTTTGCGGTTACAGTTGGTTTGTAGAATCGAGAGCGACAGATCGCTACTCGTTACAATTTATAGATGAGAGAACACTTAGAGCTTGACAGACGACAGACCGTCGTGCTCGGCGTTTGTTACAAAATGCACTTTGCAGCGATAGACTATGCTGGTCGTCACCCTGGCACTGTGCGTGGGGGTGGAACACTTGAGTTTACGATCGCGGAGGCCTTCTGGAAGCAGAGAGATCGGGCTTCGTCAGGTGGCTTGAAGGTGACTCGAACATGGCTTGGAGATGGCTTGAATGCGGCTCAGGAGCGACCTGAATGTGGCTCGAGTGCTCTGCTCATAGGAGAAATCTGGCAGAGCTTCGGTCTGAGGAAGAAGAAAGCTCGGAGGAAAAAAAAGAAATGAGGAGGCATGCGACTCCTTTTATAGCCTTCAAGAGCTGGTTATGGTGGTTACACGGCTATCCGCGCACAATAACCACCGTTATAAAATTTTTTGTTGTAGTTTAGGAGCGCATATTAAGATAATTAATTTCACTATTTGTACACCAATTAAATTAATAATAAAATTCTCCCACTGACCTGACGGTGAGTGGGTGGTTATACACGAATCGGACGACAGAGAATCAACCAAAAAGAATGGACGGCAGAGACGGGTTTCCACGGGCGGCCGACGAACTCGCCGGCAAGGAGGAAGACTGCCACTGACGGCCAGGAGAACGCGCCGGCGGCGGCCGAGGAGGGGCGGCTGGCTCAGGAGCCCCTCTCGGTCGCGCGCTGACGGCCGTGGAAGGGCGACCGACCGTGCCGCCCCGTCGGCCGCGTGCTGGCGGTCGTGGAGGGTCGGCCGGGTCGGCCGCCCTCTCGGTCGCGCGCTGGCGACCGAGGAGGGGCGGTCGGCCTAGCCGCCCCTTCGGTCGTGTGGCGGCGGCCGCGGATGAGCGGCCGGCCCGACCGCCTTCCCGGCCGGCGGCCGAGGAAGGGCGGCCGGCCCGATCGCCCCTTCGGCTGCGCGCCGGTGGCCGGCTTGGCCATCACCTTTGGCGTGCGCTAGTGGCTATGACGTCATACGTGATGGGATCGGCGTGCGGGTGGATCGGGTGCAGTGATCGCGCATGCGGTCCCACCCATAATCCCACTAATTTTGGTGGAGATCATGAAGGATGTGATTATGTGCACACCCATATTTTTAAATATGGATCTCATCCATAACAAGCTTAATTTTATTTCAAAAACAGGCCCGATATTTTGCGCAAAATCTACATCATAAGATTGCAAATATCAAATACAATATATAATAAAAAAACACTTCATGCTCTTCAACCCCATGAGTGACACCCTCTTTTCCTCCTCTTTTTTTTTTCTTTTTCCTTTTTTCTTCTTCTTTTAGAAGCACATTTATTTCGTTTATTTGATAATCACGAAGATAATATACTAATTAGTAATTACTATAATTTGAACACATTATTTTGTTAATATTTGATTTTGTAATTAATTTTGAAATAAATAAAAAAACATACTAGAATTAATACATTTGATATTTTGTAAAATTATATATTAATTTAATAGTTAGTTTTCAATATAATATTTTAAAAAACAGAGAAAAAATAATGATTTATAAAAGGTGTTTATATTGACAGCCCCTATATAGACATTAGCAGCCCAAAGATAATGACAACATAAGCTATGACTACTGACAGCCCAATGGATACTGACAGTCCGAAAATTAAATTTTTAAATAGACATTTTTAGAAAAAGTGTTCCACGTGAAAGTTGTAGATCTCATCCTACTATATGACATTAATGTAGTAAAATCTTCTTTCATTGCCGACCTACTATTAATGTAGTAAAATCCCGGAACAGCAGTCCTACGATTCCATCCTTTAGATCTTCCGTTGCCGACAACCCCCTTACTTTGTGAGTGTTTTGTTGTTGTATGACACATTTTCTTTAATATTAATGTATGGTTCTAGGATATCTTGTGATTGACATGAACTATTCTTTGCTCGCTCTTGCTTTGACCCTCCACGCGGAAGAACACCCAACTTTGCTCGCTTAAAAGAATTATTTTGTCTTGCTTAAAAATATTGCATTCGTTAATTACTTCTTTTTGGTCCCTCCATCGTGTCCCGTTTACATGCTACTTAGAGTATCTAAGAATAGGAGAATTACGTAGTTGCACGACTCGCACCTCACTTAGGCTGCTTGTTAGTTGCACACCCGCACAACCTAATCTACATAAGTTGGTATTTTATTAATTGAATTACGTGCTCGCCTTCACATCATTCTAGGGTTGGTCGTATGCTCATTGCATTCGTTACGTGCTCGCTAGCATTGCATCTAGGATTAGGGCTCTGTGCGCCTGTCACCTGTAGACTTATCTTGCATCATATATGGTTACCACACAAAAATTACCTGTAATAAAACTAAAAAAACTGGATACACTCACGAGGGATACATTTTTTCTAAAAATATCATATAGTATACCTATTTTTAAAAGACGCGTGTTCTATATTTTGGACTGCTATTAACGATCATATTATGTATATTTTTTACGCATTTGCTAAGCTGCCAATATTCAAAGCTGGGCTGACGGAAACATGAGTAAATATACAGGGTATCCATTATTAAGGGTGGGAGGTATATCCCCTAAGTAAATATACAGGGAGGTATATCCTGTATTGTGTAAAGTTCTCTCCCACCATTAAAAAGCGTAATCCGGTAATCCCTCACCATTTTGGTGGCTTTCTTCTTCCCGTCGATCCACCTCCAGCAGTTCAACGTCTCTCTCCCGCCCCGGGATTACTCCACTCTTCTTTACTCAAACCCTCCCACATGTTCCCAATACCACCATGCCTCCATCCGCCATAAGCCAAGAATCCATTCCTCGCCCAGACTTCCTCACCCACTTCCACCGCCTCTCCTTCGTCTCCGGTTTCTCTGCCCCTTTCATCCCTACCAACACTTCCTCTTCTTCATCTCATCTCTTCAAGTTCATCTATTCCAACGGTTTCCCCTCTTCCTTATCTACTCAAAGAACCAGGAGGCCAGTCTTCTCCTGCGGCCTTACCTTCCGCTCTTCCAAGTTCCACTCGCTCTGGAACGAGTACAATAGATTCCTTCGGTTTCACTGTGGGTTGGTGCCAATTGGCTGCTCCCTCAACGGGTTCCCTTCGAATCGGACGAATTCGGTCGACGATGGCAATATCGTTCATGAGGATGATGCGTTGCCAAGTGAGGCCGCAGAGGTGGAGACCCCCAAGAAAGTTCTCATTCTGATGAGTGATACTGGTGGAGGGCACCGTGCTTCTGCAGAGGCCATCAAGGATGCCTTCAATCAGGAATTTGGGGACGAGTATCAGGTTGCTCTTTTTGATTCTTTTTACTCCCGGATCTGTCATCTTGATAGAGTTCGAGAATTCGGGGAACATTCTTATTTTGACTGAATCATGGATCCCTCTTTCATTATACTCTGGAGTCAATTTTTGAATCATAGTTAGATCTGGATAATGCTCCTAAAAAATCATAATCGATTGTTCTGTATATATTCCATTCATGGCTATGCGTTTAAGTAGAGTTATTTTCCATTGTTCCAAACACTTAACTTTATGTAATTCATCCTCCATTTGATTGTCTAGGACCAACATGATCCGTTTTTTGCCTTTTTCCTTTGCAAGTATTGGTGACTATGGTTTGATGCAGGTATTTGTGACGGATTTGTGGACTGATCACACCCCCTGGCCTTTTAACCAGTTGCCCAGGAGTTATAACTTCTTGGTAAAACATGGAACTCTATGGAAGATGACTTACTATGGCTCGGTGCCTCGCTTAGTGCACCAATCCAATTTTGCCGCTACGTCGGCTTTCATAGCACGGTGAGGAAATCTTTCTCGTCATTCAATCTCCCTTACACTGATACTTGGAAAAAAATGTATTTTGTTCTCAATATTTCTCGACTTTTGTCTCAAACCGTGTTTAGATTGCTAAATTGTTCATGACAGACATGTTGGAGGAGCTTTCACATTGGTAACTTGGTCAAGGCGGGTGAAGGATTATGCCAACTCATTCACTTCTAGAGTTTAAAATAACATGAGTTGATTTCTGTGTAATTCACATAATGCAAGAAGTGCTGTAAGTCAGGAGTTTTGGAAGACTTGATTGCCTATCAAAGTAGAGTGAAAACTGTTCCTTTGTATATCCTTTTTTATTTGAGAACAGAAACAAAAGTGCGGGCATATACTTGAGCTCTTATGTTATTGTTTTTGCGTGTATTTACTCGCATTCTGATACAATAAATTTTTAGGATTTACGTTACTATTATATAACTCCGCAGACATTCTACATACTCCTACACTGAGATCAAAATCCATATAGTTTGTCGTGCACACTATAAAACTGTCCATCCCCTTGTACTTCTGTTGCAAACCATGTATGCATATGAGAACTTGAGATCCGATGAATTTAAGGCAACCAGCAGCTAGCCTAGAATGTAATTATCACAATGAATGTATGCCATAATTTCTCTAGACACCACCAATCCAAAAGAAAAACCAACTCAGTAATTAGCACATAGCCTTTAGGCCGACAAACCCCACCTATCCATTTTAATGATGCTCATAAACAGCTGAGAACAGCATCCCTCAACAACTTAGATGATTTGGATGAACAACCATAATTTGCTAACCAATCAACCATTGCATATCCTTTCCCTCAAAAATATGCGATTTTATATTAGAATGTTTTTAATAAATTTTTAATTTTCCTCATTTTATAGAAATATTCCATTCACCATAATTTCCATTGTTAATCAATTTAATTATAGCTTTAGTATCCATTTCAAGCCATAAAACATGAGTATGATGATATATGCTAAGTTCCAGACCATCATCAAAGCACACAACTTGAAAAAATGAGTAAATATTTATAAAATAAAAGGAAAATATTCTCATTGAAATTTTCTAAATACCCCACCCATAGTTGCCTCATTGGGACACCCTTTATCACAACCATCAACATTTACTTTTTGTGCTACAATAACCAGTTTGCACCATTTCACAAATTTCATTTGGGCAAAGTTATTAATAAGAACTTTAGTGATTTTAGTACAAACTACTTCTTAGCTCATTTTCGAAGAATTTCCACCTATGAGAGACATGCTTTAATGGATGAATTTGATGTTCGATCCACACTTTGATTTTGTAATCCTTAGTTTTAATCCCTTTTGTTTGTCATTTTTTTGAGCCCACCACATGAGCCAAACAGACAAGAATAGGAAACAACCTCATGTATCCTTATTTGGTGTTAAACTAAAAAAAATTGGTATACAATCACACACGACATGTTGGAGTCACCATGATGATCTGGAAGTGATCAAACATGTAATCTCACTGCCAACGCGATATGAGCCTGCAGGGTCGCACATAAGAGATGTGGAGAAGTTGGACGATTGACTGTGTTGGTAAAGGTTGCCAATCATCGACCTGAATGGGGTCATGGGCAAAGTGTTGCCTTGAAGGATCGTCGAGTTGGACAAATGTTGCCTTGGAGGGCTGATTAGGATTGTCGTCCGAGGGTCGATGACATTCGTCGAGAGTTGTCTTCCGATTCCCGCCGATCGGCGAGAATCATCTTTGATTCTCGCCGATCGACGAGAATCAATATGTTGATTCTCGACGATCGACGACTTTGACATGTATCTTCGACCGTGGCTCGACGATCGACGAGTTCGTCGTGTATCATCAAGTCATGCTCGACGATCGGCGAGAATCGTCGAGTATTGTACTCTGATTCTCGCCGATCGTTGGTGATACTCGTCGACTGATTCTCGCCGAACCTGATCAGTGATTCTCGCCGATTGTCGTCGATTCTCACCGAATGATACTCGCCGATTCTGAACCCTAATTTCGGGTGGTCTGCGGATAGCGGAGTTTCTAAGTCTTTTATGCCTTTGGTATAAAATGGACACTTAGGGTTTTCGGGAAAGGATGCACGCTTGCTCGCGATTTTCTCCTGTAGCGAATCGAACCCGACGGAAGAGTTCCGCTCGTTCGCTCCGCCGATCCCGATTCCCGCCGCCGGAAGAGTTCCGCCGCCGTGTTCGCTCCGTCGACCACCTCTTCTCCGGCGACTGTCGCTGGTGCTGCAATCCCTGGCGCGGACCTAGCAGTCCGAGGGAAAGCAAAGGTGCGGTCTTCTCCATCCCGATCTTCCGTGTGACGGAAAGACCGGCGTTCTCCCGCTCGTGTGGACTTCTGCAGAAACGTGGACATTATTCCACGTAGAACTCGCCGCTAGCAGGAAGAAGAAATTTGGAGCATCTCCGTTGAGTTGTGACTCAACGCCACTGAGGTAATTTTTGCCTAGTTTTTGCTAAATTCTTGATTCAACGTTCATAGCCCGATCCACATCTCTTTGGGTTTTTCTTGATGTTTATTTTTCCGCTGCGTGCACAAGCGTTGTGCCATCCTCATAGAGAAACCCAACAGTGGTATCAGAGGCAGGTTGCGACCATGATCGTTGTTTTGGAAGTTGTGTTATTCCAGTGCGTGTAAACCTAGGGATTTAGAAGTGTTCTAAATGTCTAGATTTAGTCTTGGCACCTCGCCAAGAACGACTGGAATTTCGGTGGAATTTCTAAGTGTTAGAAATTGTTGTCTCCTTAGCAGTAACCATCCCTCGAGTATGTTTTGGATTGTGAATTCAACATAGAGAGATGAGCTTGTCTACTGCTTTAAGTTGAGTTGTCTTTGCCTTTGTCCAATGCATGTAAATCTGAGGATTTGGAAATTTCCGGATGTTCAGATTCAGGATGTGCACATAAGGGATGCATGTGGTTTTAGAAGAATTTTGTTTTTCTTTGGATGTGCACATTGATCAAATGTTGATCATGGTTAATTGTTAGCCTATAATTGAAAAATCCCTTCATCTAATATTAAGTATTCGGATGCCTTCCGATGGATGACACTCTTCCTGCCTCGATCGATGAAGTGTGGGCTTGCCAAAGCAAGGTGCATTAATCTATCTTGGTAAGGGTGCGAGCGGATAATTGTGATATCCCACTGTCGACATCGGGTCATACTTAACTAGGTGACCTCAAAGGTTGAGTGCCTAGAGGCATAGGGTTGGCATGCACCATATGATGGATGCGAATAAGGAGTTATTCACCAACCATACAAAAATTGCATGAGGATGCAATTGGCAAGCGTTGCCTACCTAAATAACCGCATCGTGAGAGGAACGCCAAAGCGGACTCATAGTGTTGGTGAAATACGGATCTTGTCCACTAAGAGAGTAGCTCGCATGAACTCTCCGATTTGTTAGTGAGGGCTATCATTTCGAATAAAATAGTGGGAGTTTTTAATTGTAGTCCAAATTAAAATAAATTGTATTTGAAATTTGGTACTGATTTTATTCTGCATAAATTCTTGTAGAATTCCATGGCAAGTGTTTCACACTCCACGTTGTCTCTGAGAGCCATCCTTGAGAAGGATAAGCTCAGTGAGACAAATTACATGGACTGGTACAGGAACCTGAGAATTGTTCTCAGGCAGGAGCAAAAGCTCTATGTCTTGGAAGAAGAAGCCCCCGAGGTGCCGACCGGGAACTCTTCCCGTGCTGAGAAAGATACTTATAAGAAGTATACAGACGATGCTTTAGATGTCGAATGCCTTATGCTTGCCACCATGAACTCTAAGCTTCAGAAGCAACATGAGAACATGGGGTGCAAGGAGATTGACGAGTATCTCAAGAAAATGTTTCAAGGGCAGGCTCGTCAAGAGAGGTTCGACATCACGAAAGCGTTGTTTCAGTGCAAGATGGGAGTTCGAGACTCAGTAGGGACTCACGTACTCAAAATGATTGGGTATATCGAGAACCTTGAAAGGCTGGGTTTTCCTCTTGATCAAGAGTTGACCACAGATCTGATCCTGCAATCGTTGCCGGACAGTTATGAGCAGTTTGTCTTGAACTACAACATGAATGAGATAGACAAGACACTGCCCGAACTCCTAGGCATGTTGAGAACTGCCGAAATCAACATGAAGAAGACCAAGCCTGCCAGCCCCATACTGATGGTGCATAAGGGCAAGGGCAAAGCCAAGGGTTCCAAGAAGATGAAGGTGAGACCTAAGTCATATCTTGAGCCCAAGTCTTCAGCACTGATGAAAAAGAAAAGCACGGTGAAGGAAGGGAAATGCCACCACTGTGGCAAGGCTGGTCATTGGAGGAGGAACTGTTCTTCATACATTGAGGGTCTGCAGAAATTGAGGGGAGGTATGACTTCCGCTTCAAATATCTACGTTATAGAGATAAACCTTTCTGCTCCTTCATCTTGGGTATTGGATACCGGATGTGGTTCTCACATTTGTACAAATGTGCAGGAACTGGGAAGGAGAAGATTGCTGAGTAAAGGGGAGGTGGACCTCCGCGTCGGCAATAGAGCAAGAGTTGCTGCTGTAGCCGTAGGGGTTTATCGTCTTTCTTTGCCCAGTGGGCTTGTAATAGAACTTGATAATTGTTATTTCGTTCCGGCCATAACTAAAAACATTATATCTATTTCATGTGTGGACATGATTAGATTTTCTTTTATAATTAAGAACAATTGTTGTTCTATATTTAAGAATGATGTTTGTTATGCTGTAGCTCAATTGTTTAATGGTCTTTATGTTTTGAACTTGGACCATCTGATCTGTAATGTAGATAATAATAAAAGACTAAGAACAAATGACTCAAACCCTACGTATCTCTGGCATTGTCGTTTGGGCCATATCAACGAGAAACGCATATCCAAGCTCCATAGAGATGGACTTTTGGACTCATTTGATTATGAATCATTTGAGCGATGCGAATCTTGTTTGTTAGGCAAGATGACTAAAACTCCTTTCACTGGTTATACTGAGAGGGCTGAGGATCTCTTGGGTGTTGTACATAGTGATGTATGCGGACCCATGAGTTCCATGGCTAGAGGAGGGTATTTTTACTTTGTTACATTTACTAATGATTTCAGTAGATACGGATATGTGTATCTTATGAAGTGCAAATCCGAGACCTTTGAAAAGTTCAAAGAGTTCAAGAATGAAGTAGAAAACCAGTTGGGTAAAAGGGTTAAAACACTCCGATCTGATCGAGGTGGCGAATACTTGAGTCATGAGTTCCGTGATCATCTGAAAGAGTGTGGTATTGTATCACAGCTCACTCCACCTAGAACACCACAACATAATGGTGTGTCTGAGAGGAGAAATCGTACTCTGTTAGACATGGTACGTTCGATGATGAGTCATGCAGACTTGCCTGTTTCCTTTTGGGGTTTTGCTTTAGAGACTGCTGCAATGACATTGAATCGCGCTCCAACTAAAACGGTTCTGAAGACACCATATGAGATATGGACTGGGAAGCGTCCTAGTATGTCGTTCATTAAAATTTGGGGCTGTGAGACATACGTGAGACGTCAAATGCCTGACAAGCTGGAACCCAAATCGGATAAATGTTATCTGGTGGGATATCCTAAGGAAACGAAAGGGTATTACTTTTACCTACCGTCTGAGGGCAAAGTGTTTGTCGCAAGGACTGGTGTATTCTTGGAGAAAGAGTTCTTATCAAGAAAGACTGAAAAGGTAGAGCTTGAAGAAGTTCAAGAACCACATGTAGTGAATGAACCGGAATTGGATTCTGAGACAGGACTACAAGATGTTGTAGCTAGAGAACCTGCTCAGGGAACACAAGTCCTACGTAGATCTGGTAGACCGAGGTTTGAGCCTGAGAGATATGGATTTCTCGTGTCTCAAATAGGTAATGTGTTGCTTATAGATCATGATGATGAACCAGCAACCTACCAAGAGGCTATGAATGGACCGGACTCCGACAAATGGCTTGAGGCTATGAAATCCGAAATGGACTCCATGTATGCAAACCAAGTTTGGAACTTGGTGGAACCACCTGAAGGGGTACGACCCATAGGGTGCAAGTGAGTCTTCAAGAAGAAGACCGACATGGATGAGAATGTACAGACATTCAAAGGGAGACTGGTGGCTAAGGGTTTCAAGCAAATTCATGGTATTGACTATGATGAGACCTTTTCCCCTGTTGCCATGGTTAAGTCCATTAGGATATTGCTTGCTATTGCTGCGTATTATGACTACGAGATCTGGCAGATGGATGTCAAAACGGCTTTCCTTAATGGAAACCTGCTTGAGGAAGTGTATATGACACAACCCGAGGGTTTTGTATCCCCAGATGAAGCCACTAAAATATGCAAGCTGAATAAGTTCATATATGGACTGAAACAGGCCTCTCGAAGTTGGAATCTTCGTTTTGATGAGAAAATCAAAGAGTTTGGTTTCATCAAGAATGAAGATGAGCCTTGTGTTTACAAGCGAATCAGTGGGAGCATTGTTGTCTTCCTGATATTGTATGTAGATGACATACTATTGATTGAGAATGACATTCCTACCCTGAAAGTTGTTAAGAACAACCTAGGGAACTGCTTTTCAATGAAGGATTTGGGTGAAGCGACTTATATACTCGGTATTAAGATCTATAGAGATAGATCGAAGAAGTTGCTGGGTTTGACTCAGAGTACGTACATCGAAAAGGTGTTGAAGCGGTTCAACATGCTTGAGTCCAAGAAAGGATTTTTGCCCATATCTCATGGTGTGAATCTCTATAAGGACCAGTGTCCAAAGTCTTGTGAAGATAATGACCGCATGAAGTTGATTCCATATGCTTCGGCAATTGGATCAATCATGTACGCGATGTTATGTACTCGACCCGATGTCTCCTTTGCTTTGAGCATGACTAGCAGGTATCAGTCAGACCCCGGTGAGTGTCACTGGATTGCAGTCAAGAATATCCTGAAGTACTTGAGAAGGACTAATGACGTGTTCTTGGTGTATGGTGGAGAGGAAGAGCTCGTTGTAAGTGGTTACACGGATGCTAACTTCCAAACTGATCGAGACGACTCCAAGTCTCAGTCAGGTTTTGTGTTTTGCCTGAATGGAGGAGCTGTGAGCTGGAAGAGTTCCAAGCAAGAGACAGTTGCTGATTCTACAACAGAGGCCGAGTATATCGCAGCAGCTAATGCGGCGAAGGAGGCTGTATGTATTAGGAAATTCATCGGCGAGCTTGATGTAGTTCCTAGCATTGTTGGTCCCGTAGTTCTCTTCTGTGATAACAATGGTGCAATTGCACAATCTAAGGAACCTAGATCTCATCAGCGCTCCAAGCACATACTCCGGCGGTTTCATCTTATTCGTGAGATTGTCGAACGAGTAAATGTAAACATTTGCAGAGTGCCGACTGAGGAAAATATTGCGGATCCGCTGACAAAGCCTCTTGCGCAGAGAAAGCATGATGGTCATACTAGATCGATGGGTATACGATACCTAAATGATCAACTCTAGCGAGAATCTTGTGGGTTGCATGTAATCTTGTATTTTGTTGGCTGTTTGTTCATATGATGAACTGTGTACCTAATTTTCCTTTTACAATTAATGACAAATTCTTTTATTATGTCCTTTTCTATATGATAGTTAAATGTTAACATAATAGATACCCTTAGAATGTTCGCTTCCATGGGACATCAAGTACGTGACTTGAATGTGAGAGTCCATGATTTATTTGAAGCTTCATTCTTAAAGGTCCCTGGTCGAGTTTCATCATAGAAGCTAAGGGTGATGATGGTACATGAAGGCTAGCACGTGCGTTGACTGATGACCGGTTCTCACAGGTCATGATATTGTGATATCAAGTCATCACGTGGGTACTTGTTAGTGAACAAGTTGTACTGGACAGACCCAACCTGAGACTGCTCTGTGGATTGTCATCCAATCGTGTCACGAGTAGGTCTTAATTGACAATGATATTGTGGTCCTTTAACCTGAAGTCACAGCATTCATCAAGTGAGGAAGAGCGTGCTTTGATGCCATCTAAAGTCTTCCTTGAGAAAGGTTGATGATAATGGTGGTTGTTGGGCATGTTACGAATCATTTGGGTGTTTGTGTGTGAGCAGATATGAGATTTGTCCTCCTGTATGACAGGAGTTGCATCCATGGGCCCCTTGATGGAACTGGACTGAGAAATGCATGACCATGCTTGGTTGAGTCAATATGTGATATTGGACTCACCATTCTCTGGAAGTCCGTCCTGGATCAAAAAACTTGGATTGAGCTATTATGAGGGTGACACGGTCCATGCCTCTAGTTCTTTCCGGATGTAAGAGACAAAGGGACAAAGACAACGCTGATACATTGGTCATAAAGGCTTATGAGTTATAAACTCTTATTGCTTGGGGAGCAATGATGCATTGCTAGATGCCGCTCATTGTTTGTGAGGTTTTTGCTTTGATACTTTCGAGATCAAGTGGGAGTCTGTTGGAGTCACCATGATGATCTGGAAGTGATCAAACATGTAATCTCACTGCCAACGCGATATGAGCCTGCATGGTCGCACATAAGAGATGTGGAGAAGTTGGACGATTGACTGTGTTGTTAAAGGTTGGCAATCACCGACCTGAATGGGGTCATGGGCAAAGTGTTGCCTTGAAGGATCGTCGAGTTGGGCAAATGTTGCCTTGGAGGGCTGGTTAGGATTGTCGTCCGAGGGTCGATGACATTCGTCGAGAGTTGTCTTCCGATTCCTGCCGATCGGCGAGAATCATCTTTGATTCTCTCCGATCGACGAGAATCGTCGAGAATCAATATGTTGATTCTCGACGATCGACGACTTCGACATGTATCGTCGACCGCGGCTCGACGATCGACGAGTTCGTCGTGTATCATCAAGTCATGCTCGACGATCGGCGAGAATCGTCGAGTATTGTACTCTGATTCTCGCCGATCGTTGGTGATACTCGTCGACTGATTCTCGCCGAACCTGATCAGTGATTCTCGCCGATTGTCGTCGATTCTCACCGAATGATACTCGCCGATTCTGAACCCTAATTTCGGGTGGTCTGCGGATAGCGGAGTTTCTAAGTCTTTTATGCCTTTGGTATAAAAGGGACACTTAGGGTTTTCGGGAAAGGACGCACGCTTGCTCGCGATTTTCTCCTGTAGCGAATCGAACCCGACGGAAGAGTTCCGCTCGTTCGCTCCGCCGATCCCGATTCCCGCCGCCGGAAGAGTTCCGCCGCCGTGTTCGCTCCGTCGACCACCTCTTCTCCGGCGACTGTCGCTGGTGCTGCAATCCCTGGCGCGGACCTAGCAGTCCGAGGGAAAGCAAAGGTGCGGTCTTCTCCATCCCGATCTTCCGTGTGACGGAAAGACCGGCGTTCTCCCGCTCGTGTGGACTTCTGCAGAAACGTGGACATTATTCCACGTAGAACTCGCCGCTAGCAGGATGAAGAAATTTGGAGCATCTCCGTTGAGTTGTGACTCAACGCCACTGAGGTAATTTTTGCCTAGTTTTTGCTAACTTCTTGATTCAACGTTCATAGCCCGATCCACATCTCTTTGGGTTTTTCTTGATGTTTATTTTTCCGCTGCGTGCACAAGCGTTGTGCCATCCTCATAGAGAAACCCAACACGACAATCATCCGTCCTTGCGACTATGAACAACTAAAAGCCCCAGTCAATGGTCATACTACTAGATTCTTGGAGTCTATGACATATGAGCAATCAAGAGATTAATGTCATTGTCAACCTACTATAAATCTGTGGGACCGCACATTAAGAATATATTGTAATAATAAAAATGATCTGGTTGGGTTTAATATAAGTCAGACTTTAATTTAACCATTGATCCAAAATGTATTAGTGAATAATAATTAATTTAGAATTAATTTATGTCATAATCATTAATTTGATTTTGGGATTGAATGACTGAATTCCGCATATCCATTATTCCTCATTTAGTGTTTTAGAAACACACTCTCTTCAGATATAAAAATATGCAATTTTCGAAAGCGCCGGTTACACTTTTATGTGGGATTCCTTGAGAGTGACTTAGATAGAGTTAAGGTGAAAATAAATATGTTGTCTGAATAAACGAAGCTAGTACTTTGGATCAAAGACAAATGATGTTCTTCTTTCCGTGAGACCGATGGACGGACTATGCCGGAGTTCCAGACTTTCGTGTAGATACTAATAAATACAAAAATAATGTTTTGCCTTTGGTATTCGACAAATTCTTTTGAAATGAAAATGGAAGGTGTTGTTTTGTTGCATGTGTAATTAGATATCTTGATTAGTTTGTTTCACACAAATCTTGTAGGGATTTTGTGTATTTTCACTGCGTATTTGATGCCCATGAAACCCACACGTATGACCTCTTACAACAATTTTTTGCTTGTCGTTGCCTGCCACCCAACAACTTCCTGATCTCCAAACATTAGATGCACTAGTCGTCACGTCCACGAGCCTATGTTCCCTCGCGATCGTAATCTTTTGTTTCATGCCCATCCACGCTCCATGTACATTCACATCTACGACATAGCTCTCACAGTCTCCACCCTTTTAGGTTGCGTGGATTTCATCGATACGTCCTTGTCTGACCTACAAACTGTTGTACCAGAATTTCACACCTTCCTCGCAGGTCTCCACGCCCCCCGTCACCACCTCCATCGGCTTTGAAATCGCTCACTATTGACATGTAAAGCTATAGTGGTACTTCTGCGCCGAACATCGCCCTCCAACCCCCTCTTCAATGCTCAACCCTCACACTGTCAATACCTTGATATCCCAATGTTTAACGAGAGTGACCCCCCTCAGATGGATTGTTTGTGCAGAGTAATTTTTCGAACTGCAAGTAATCCCAGGACTTCATAAGGTCTATATTTCCTTGAAACTTGCATATTGCATAAAAAACAAAAAAAATACAAAATGAGCTAAACAGGGGGGAGGATACCCGCCAGATCTTCTTGAGCAATCTCAAGGGATTCTGGGTGGAACCTCAAAGGATCAGTCCATAGAAAAGCAGAAGAAAAAGCTAGCTTGAAGCAGAAGTCTGCGGCCCTGTTGGCCAACCGCCGCACATGCTGGAAGAAAAGGTGGGCAAATTCGCACAAGAACTCCAGCCCCTCTTTATCACGTGCCTCCCACGATCCCGCACCATGCCCCGTACATTGCCGACAGTAGGCTATATTTCCACCATACACATGGATGACTGCACTCTTCATTGACTTTGTTGGATCCGCCAAACCTTTACATGTGCAATATTCTAATTCACCACTATGATAGCCGCCAAGCTAGTAAATCTTACAGTGTTACGTGTGATGGTTCACCACACAAGTTTGTGACTGCGTGAGCAGCAGAATCACCAACAAGACTAATGTAAGAAAAATGAGTTAGTGACACTAGACATTCTATGGAAAAAAACTTGGATTATAAGAAACACAAGCAACCAACCAAGTTTGACATTAAAGACGTCAAGTGTACTCTTTTTTGCTGATGATAAACTATAAAGTGTCAGATTTTTTAGTTTCAAAAATATCGATCATAGTTGCATAGACACCTCTTGTTGGTGGCCTGCCATGAAGCTTCCAACACGTGTATATAACATGGATGTTTTCCCACAATATAACATTTTGGTCACGCCTGCCTATTTTACCACAAACCCCTCTTTCTCTCGTTGCCCTTGATATATTGAGTTGCTAAAGCAGAGTGATCAGTCTCAACATTGCCATCAAAAGTCTCTTTAGAAATATGAAGAACCCTTGAGAAGGTTTTAACAATGGTCATCTTGGTAATATTTCCAAAAACCTATGATCAAATTATTTCAAACTCTGCGCCAACCCCTCCTAAGAACATCATAATTTTCAATTGCTCTCGTTGTTTTTGCATAACTCTAGCATCAGACGGAATAAGGAGGAAGGAATTTAGTTCTTCAACTAGTTTATTGAATTCACCAAAGTATTGAGATACTGACATGAAACCCTTCTCCGGTTTGTTTAACATTTGAGATAAGTCATAGATTCTACTCAAGTTACTATTTCCTTGAGTACAATAATGTCAAATGATCTCATACCACCTTAGTTATCATGCTATGAGTTACTATATAAAAAATTGAGATTTCTATGCAATCCTACATCAGTCTCACAATTTGATCATCTTCTCGCTCCCACATGGCATAACCTACTGATCCAGTGGTAGGAGGTACTTTAGTAAAATGTGCTCTCTTTCCCCTCCTCATTAAGTACATGATGACATGGTTCTTTCATTGCACGTAATTTTCAGTACTTTTCACCTTCTTTAAGGTGATATGACTAAGGATTCCACTTGGTATTAGAGATCTATTCATTGAGAGCACATTATCATCAATGTTATTTCCCCTCACCAGCATCTAGTCTCTTAGACATCTTAGTCTTTTGCAAAAAAATCAGCTATAGAGAAGCAGAATATGCAGCGACATCGCAGAGGAGGATAAGATTACTGTAAGGGCAGAGGAATCACGAAGGAAGTAGGAAATGTAACGAAGAAAGCAATGAAGCAAATGATCCGAATCGACAATGGAGGAATCAATGACAATTGAACGTAACCAGCGACAATCAAACTCAAACTAATTTCGATGGAGAGGAAACGAGAACATATACCGAAGACTGCGATCAAACCCAGGCACTGAGAGCATCCCTTATTGACTGCAAGGTTGTCTGGATCGAGATCCTAGGTGAGATCATTTTGCTGGTTGGATCGGATCAGATTGTAGGATCGGATCGAGAATCGTAAGATCCTACGACAGTTATAAAGTAAGACTTACAAAATGAAATTGAATTTTGGTATTATCCAATTACACAAATAATCAACACAAAAAACTATAACACTAATCAGTTCAATAATTATATCAAAATTTAAATAATGAAAATCAAATGAACTAAAAAAATAATATAGTTATAACTTATAATGTATAACTATAAGTTCTGCAATAGCATAATAGCAAATAAAAAGTACACACGGTTATAAAATATCAAACAATAATTTTTGTTCGACGACCCAATGGTCAATCATAAAACCATAAGTACATATCCTTAGTAGGTACATTGACCATATCCTCATAATCAATTATTACATTTTCATCATCACCACTGACATTCTCCTCCTCATCATCATCTCATTCACCCTCACTAAAATACTCAATATCATCGTGGTCACTGTGCCTAGTGAGATCTTCAACTCTACCTAATATAAAAGAATTTAATTAAGAAAAGAGAGAACGATGCATAATGTAGTTGAAAATTTGTGCATTATCAAATGATTTAATACAAAACTTACATTCTTCGTTCATTTCCACAGTGAATTCTTCAACATTCCTTCAACACTATCGTCGCTATATGTTTCATGTGTTTCTCTATTTCGAAGAATCCCCAACCAGTTGCCCATACGAGAAAGAACTGGATCTTCCTCTGTGTGATTCTCATGCTCCCAACCCAGTTCACTTCTAAAACCAAATGCATTTCTTTTGGGACATTTTGTAAAAGGGATTTTAACCCGGCCCCAAAGCAGACATCTACAAGTAAACATGCTCACATAGAAGTACAAATAAAATAAAAACATTCAATAAACAGTAACATTTAATGCATCTGGTTAACAGTCAATAAACAATAACAGTTAATGCAGACATCAACAATTAAAACATTTCAGTAATTAGTAGGACAGTAGGATTATAAAATTGTTTGGGAGATTTAACAGTTAATGCAGCTATGAGTCTATGACCAAGTTACCAACTGAGCTTTTGCACTCTATGACCAACTGGGTTTTGTCTCTTGTTTCTTATTAAGTTCCTCCAATTTCTGCTGCTGAGAAGCCCTAATTTCAGGGGGAAGGCCAGAATTACAAACAGGTAATGCAGCTAATAAGAAGAGAGAAACAGTAAGGAAACAACAGCAGGAATTTGGGAATACCTATGTGAGCCAAGCTGCTGATAACTGATATAGAAGATGGAAGGAAATTGAGGAAACAATCAAACAACAGCCAACAACCTGAGATAGCTGGAATAAAAGTCAACATCAGGAAATAGGGTTACGGGTAACCTATTAGAAAGACGGAAACGTAGCATGAATGCAGGGAATTGCATCAGGAAATAAGAAAAAAGAGTCGGTTACCTATCAGAAATATGAGAAGATTGCCGATTGAATTCGATAACAACCGGAGATAGCAGGACTGCAAGAGCAGAAGCAATTGGAGGGCGCGGGGAAATAGTTGGAATGGGCCAAACGAGAACGCCTCCGCCAAATGACGCCGGAAATAGCTGGAATGGGCCAAACGATGCCGGAGAGAGAGGAGGAAATCAATCCGTTGGAGGGCAAGGGGAAGAGGAATAGGGTTTTCCTTTTCGCTAAGGCGGCAATGACAGTCATGCAAGAAACGAGATGAAAATAAAGGGCGCCGGGTCTTTTTAATATAAGAGGCGGTTTAATGAACCGGGAAAGGAGATGGATCGTTAGGATCGTGTTAAAGGATCACAATTCTAATGATCCCACGAACTCACGCACGATCCATCAAGGCATAGAGCTGATTTTGATCCTGTGTACGATTCATATCAAAACTCAGGATCGAAACTCCGATCCTACGATTTGGACCGCGATCCTGACAACATTGATTGACGGTGATCGAATGTTTCCTCTAAGATCGGTAGAGGTTACCAAGTATGATCAAATGCAGAAGACGATGAACGAGTGCTGGTGCTGATAGCAACTACTGCCAATGATGATCGAACACAGGTCACCTTGCTTTGATGCCCTGTAATCAAAAGTACTTGCAGCTGTAGATGTTGTTGTCAATGTCTTTCTTAGAACAGCTGACAGCGAAGAGAAGTTCGAAACCTATTTATATCACAGGCAATTTTCCTTCTTCTTGCTGATGATGCACATTTACCACAGAAACTTGGAGACATGTTCGCAAAACCATTAATATACCAATTGAGCCATAATTTGAAGCTAGCGATGGTTAAAACTAAGTAGTAGGCCGACAATAATAAGAAAGATTAGCTGGGAGGTTGATGCAGGATTGGTTGTGAAAGTGAACACTAAATATACAGCTCTAAATGCAGTGCCTGGGAAATCAAACTCTTACTAATCTAGGATGATGTATGCAATGAAATAGATGATATGATATCAGATTATATATAGCAATCTGGAATTTAAACGACACAAATTATGCCAAACAAACAACAAATTAATTTGAAAAGCAAGTGCGTATGAATTTCTTCTGCGCGAGCGCTTGATTTTAAGTACTAAAGCGACATTAGTGACCCGGTGTCCATGTGAGCGACTGTAGTGATCCAGAAGGGTAATAATGGCTGTCTTGGACTTGATCTGGATGGTACCAGGCCGTTAGAGTTGTTGGAAGGTTGTTTCGTGGAGGTGAAAGGGAAGGGGAGCTGGATGGTAGCTGCGTGTTGAGGGAGTTTGGAGGGGTGTAGGCTGGGGGACGGTGGCTCTTCATGGTCTGGAAGGCTTGGACATTGAGGAGGGGAGAAGAGGGGACGGCATGGGGTTGTAGGGGCTGTGGGGTGCTGGGAGACTGCAGGTGGATCACTGAGCGACTGTAGGAGGGGCTGGAGAGGCATCGGTTTGGAGAGAGGCTGACTGTGGGAGTGGCGTACAGGAGTTGTGAAGGTAGAGGAGGGGGTAGTGGCTACTAGGGAGGTTATAGAGGGTAGCGAGTGCTGGTTGGGAGGGCGGTGGAGGGGTGTTGGCTAGGAGAGGGGCGGTGGCTGCTAGGAGATCAAAGACACAAGGATGAACCTAAAGAGTCGTCACCCTAGGTTCTGTGGAGTCGGCACCACGGGAGATCGCTGGAATTCTCGGGGAAAACCTCCGAATTCTACAGTGACTCGGCGACTGGCTTCTATCTCTTATTTATAACAAACTTAATTTAGGGCGACCACTATTGGATTGCTACGATTGGCCGTCATTGTATAGTGTCCGATCTAAAATAATAATGCCTAAAACAATAAAATAAAATACTGGAAATAGGTAAACAACATCCCAATTACATTTGTGGGTTTTGGTTGTCGATCCGGTCAAGATCTATTGCTCGAATAAACATAAGTGGGTCCCACCGTGTGAGGACCCATAGATGAAGAATGATCCCCATCAGAGGCTAATCTACCTCGCTCAAACACAAGTACATACTGTATGCGCAGTTGGAATGATTTGCTAATTTAAGCATTCCACTGGAAAGTAGTTATTTTTCAAAAAAGGGGACACCTACAAAGAAAAACTTATACTAAAGCAAATTGAATTGATAGTGTAAGTGACATTGGATCAAATAGAACGTGGAGGCAAGGAGCAATATATTGACAGACTTCATATCAATTAATCATGAAGTCTTGTAGGTATTGTTGATTACAAGACTTACAAAAGATTTGAAGGTCCATACATCATCACCTATCATTTTTTATCATGATCACAAGACTTTCATCTGTATTGCTCATAACTCTGTCATATATGTAATTTTATTTCCTTGGGCTAACGGGCTCCTATAAAGCCCTTTTGTGCCCTACAAGAAGATAAAAGTCTGTCCCCTATTCCTCCTTCTTGATTGTCATAAATTTATAACCTCTAAGGTCGTCATTGGGGAGCCCGATTCCAATGTCATATCAACAAACTGCATAGATTTGAAGTCGTATTTTCCTCTTAGTTTTCCCATACGATCAGTCATCGTGTTAAACTTACCAGCCATTCTTAGATAATAATTCTATTTATAATTTTATATTATTATTTATATTCCAATTAATATGATTTTTCTCTAGGGACAGTGGAAAGAAGTGGATAATGATTCATTAGTTGGAAAATACCCATATTACTGTTACATATACGAGTAAGAGCAAGCACAAAGACAAAAATAATCCTAATGCGGGTGATACATGGTAAAGAAAAATAGGACGACTTGGACTACATAAAATAGTTGACAAATTACAACTCTCTCCCTCAAGTAGGATGAAAGATATCAATCATCCCGAGCTTTTGGATATCATCAACAAAATATCACATCCCAATCCCTTGGTGAACACATCGACCAGTTGGTCTTTGGACTGAACGAAAGGAGTGACCACATTTCTTTTATCCAAATGGTCTTTGATAAAGTGTCGATCCACCTCCACATGCTTAGTCTTGTCATGTTAATGAGGTTATGAGCTATGTTGATCGTTGTCTTATTGTCACAGTATAAGGAGATAGAGACATTCTCCTGGAGCCCTAGATCACGTAGCATGGTGCGTACCCAAAGACCTTCATAAAGGACTTGAGACAATGCACAATACTCAACTTCAGCGCTAGATCTGACAACGACATTTTGCTTCTTACTTCTCCATGCCACTAAATTTCCTACAACAAAGGTACAATAGCCAGTAGTGAATTTCTTGTCATCACGACATCCAACCCAATCAACATTTGTGAAGACTTCAGTCTTCAAGTGATTGTCCCGAGAGAACAGAAGGCCACAACCAGGGGCCTTCTTCAAATATTGCAATACACGATATGCAACTTCTTGATGTCTGATCCTGAGAGTATGCATATCTACTTAAGATATCAACAACATACGTGATGTCTGGACGAGTGTGAGATAAATATATGAGTCTCCCAACCAATCTATGATATCTTGAAGTATCCGTGCGATCACCATCATTGTTCTCATAAATCCCGCGATTCTCCTCCATGAGAGTATTTGCAGGGACAATCAAGCATTCACGTTTCTTTTAATAGGTCCAAGACATACTCGCGTTGAGATATAAAGATACCTTGGTCCGACCAAATCACTTCAATGCCCAGGAAGTATTGTAATCTTCCTAAGTCTTTCACTTCAAACTCTGCTAATAAAAGAGCCTTGAGGTTACTAATTTCCTCAGCGTCATTGTCTGTGATTATAATGTCATCCACATAGACTATAAGAACTACAATCTTCTGGTCATTTCTGCAGATAAACATAGTGTGATCAGATTGCCCCTGGTTATATCCAAACTTGATCATTGCCTTGACAAATCTGCCAAGCCATGTCCTTAGTGTCTGTTTCAGCACATATAAAGATTTTGTCAAGCGACATACATGATTTTCTGCCCCCTATTTTACGAACCCTAGAGGAAATTTCATGTACACTTTCTCATCAAGCTCACCACGGAGGAAGACATTTTTAACATGTAGTTGATGAAGATCTCATCCTAAGCAAGCGACACATGATAGAAGAACTAGTGTGGAGTACATCTTTGCCACTGGAGCAAAGGTCTTCTGATAGTCCACTCCTTGAGTCTGGGTGTATTCCCGGGCTTCCAGCCAAGCCTTGTATTGTTCAACCTTATCATCCTGATTTTGCTTAGCCGAGAAGGCGAGAACACCCATCGTGATCCAATGGATTTCTTCCTAGGGGGAAGAGAAGATACATCTCATGTATGATTCTTGTCCAAAGCAGACATTTCTTCCTCCATAGTCTGCGTCCATACCGGTATATCCAACGCTTCGCGCCACATCTTGGGAATGGAAACCAAAGATAATGAAGAAGCAAATTCCTGATGGACTGGGTTAAGTTGATGATAAGTAACATGATTAGAAATAGGATGTTGAGTACTTATAACTTTACCTTTCAACAATGCAAGAGAATCATCACCAGGATTCGAGTCTGAAGCGGGCACTAGTAGAGGTGGAACACTAGCAGCCTGTTTCCCCGGTTGGCGATAGTGGTATATATGCGGAAGGGGAGGAATCAGAGAAGAAGGCAGGGGTACTTGGATAGGAGATGACAGTAGTACTTGGATAGGAGACGACACTGGTACCCGGATGGAAGGTATAGGGACCTGGATACGAAACTGATTTGGGATGGAAGGAATAAGAGGAAGAGGAACGAGAGTGTCAAAAGTAGTGTTTCAAATCTCCCCCTAACGAAGAGAATGAGTCGAATTCGGATATTCTTTTGTGGTGGAGGAATAGCCAATAAAGTCACAACGTTGAGTTCGGAGGTCAAGTTTGTCCTTATGAGACAGATGAACATGCACAAAACATACACACCCAAATACACTGGTGCCAGATGAGAGGTATGTACGACAAACATGGAGGAGAGGCAGATAGGGGTGGAAATAGGCCAGACGTCCTATCAGGGGCCTGCGGCCTGGCTGCCAACGACCTAGCCTGGTCTGGCCTATTTTTTATTTACCATAAAAAATAGGCCTATAATTGGGCCTTTTTTTAAAACAGGCCCAAACCTCTATTATTAAAGTCTGGCCTGTAAGCCTGCAGGCCGGCCTATATTATTTTTAAATAATAATTAATATAAATTTATTATATAAACTTAAATATTAATCAAATATAAATTAATTATATATACATAATTACTAATCGTATATTAAGAGATAATTAAAAAAAATGAATTATTAAATAGATCTAAGTAGACCTATAAGCCAGACCAGGCCTACTAGTTTTACAAAATAGGCCAGGCCAGACCTACATTTTGGCCTACATCAGGCTAATAGGTCAGGCTCAGACCCAAAAATACTAATGTAGGCCGGACCTGTTTTGCATAAAGCTTGGTCTGACCTATTTCCACCCCTAGAGGCGGACGATAAAAGTAGCATAATCTAACACCCGTGAAGGATGACGATTGATAAGATGAGAAACAGTGAGAATAACGTCACTCCAATAGAATTCGAGAAGATGCATAACGTGGAGAAGAAATATGCCACCTCAAGGAGATGTCGATTTTTCCGTTCAACAACCCCGTTTTGTGTGGAAGTGTGAACACAAGTGGTTTGATGCAAGATACCATGACTGGTAAGATACAAGTAAAAAAAACATGATCATCATATCCCTCCACTGTCACGTTGAAGAATACAAATTTTTTCATCAAACTGGGTCTGTACCATCTTATGAAATGCTTGAAACCAAGAAAATACATCACTTTTTTTATTTAACAAATAGACTCAAGTGGTTCTTGAAAAACATTCAATAATGTGACAAACCAACAAAAAATCACATAATAATACCATAGGAAATGACCCTCAGACATCAGAATGTATAGCAAAAAATGAAGCAGTACTTGGAGAAGATAAATGCATAGAGGCATGTCTAACATGTTTAGACATAGCACATACATCACATGATAAGTTTTAATAAACAACAAGAAAGCAGAAAATAGTTTGTAAAAGATAAACAGAAGAAGGATGTCTGAGACGAAGATGCCATCATCGAATATCATCAGTAGTAACAGTAGTCGAAGGGCGATCACGAGAGTAGTTGGGTATCCGGGTAGTACAAGCCACCGTGGTTTCTACCACTGCCAATTTTTTGCTTTGTACCCAGTTCCTAAAAAAACACAAGAGTCAGGAAAAAAATTTCAGAACAATTAAGAGATTTAGTAATGTTGCTAATAGAAAGTAAATTGCGGGGAAAGGAGAGAACAAGAAGAACATATGCAAGAGAAATAGAAGGAGAACATGAGATATTTCTTTTGCCCCCAATGGAAGACGAAGTATAATTAGAAGAAATAACCTTATCCTTGCCAGACAAAGGTGTGTAGGAAACAAAATCTGAGGATGATCCAGTTATATGATCGGTGGCTCCCGAGTCAACGATCCAAGCAGGACTGGTGGTGGAAGTATACACATTGGGGGAAGTCGCAGTAGAAAATAAGGTAGAGGCACCAAATACAGAGTCAGGCTGGGAGTAAAGAAGACGACGAAGAACATCCAATTCTTGAGCAGTAAAATGTCCTGAAGGAGGGCATGTAGGATCATCAAAGACCTCAGTATAATATGCTGCATTAGGTACCCGAGAGCTTCCTTGTCGAGTTCCTCCACAGTTGGGTCCGCGATCACGTTCATGGCCACGTCCAGCAGGAGCATGATGATGATGAAGTTTGAAGCACACTTCCCGAGTATATCCTCTACGCCCACAATAATCACAGGTAGGGACAATGGTGTTGGAGGTGCCACAACTGACACTACTAATGTCGAGCGGTCCGAAGGAACAATAGAGCTTAGGGACTTCCGACGGTCATCATCACCAGATACAGAATCAGGCTGGGAGTGAAGAAAATGACGAAGAACATCCCATTCTTGAGCAGTAAAATGTCCTGAAGGATGGCATGTAGGATCATCATAGACCTCATTATAATATGCTGCATCAGGTACCTGAGAACGTCCTTGTCGAGTTCCTTAACGGCTGGGTCTGCGATCACGTCCATGGCCGCGTCTAGCAGGAGAAAGATGAGGATGATATTTGAAGCACACTTCTCGAGTATGTCCTCTACGCCCACAATAATCGCAGGTAGGGACAATGGTGTTGGAGGTGCCACAACCAACACTAGCTAAGGCCGATCGATCCAGAGAAACAATCGAGCTTAGGGACTTTCGTCGGTCATCATCACCATGGACCATGCTAAAGATTCCCAAAGGGAATGGAGAGGGGATCAGTGAAGGATATGAGTCCAAATTATATCCAATTCCATGTTCAAACCCATCAAGAAAACATGTAGGCGAAAACGATCGTCCTTTTCCTCTAACTTAACAACATCAGTAGTACAAGCAAGAGTAAATAGCTCGAAATAGTCCACTTATTGATAAAGATGCTCAAACTAAGAAAAATAGGAGGCAATAATTATAGATCTCTGTCTCAACTCCAAAATGTGACGTGTAAGCTCATAGATCTTGGTAGAACTACCAATCTGTGAGTATGTTTCCTTTGCGCAAGTCCATATCTCAGATGCAGAATTCATCAACATGTAGTTTCAATAAACCTTGGGTGGCATAGAGTGCAGGAGCCAGGATACAACGGGGTAGTTTTTTGAGTCCCAATGTTTCTAGGAGGGATCGTCCTTGGACGGCTCCTTGACAGTCCCATCTATGTCACCAAACATGTGGTGGCTGCATATCACATGCATAGCAGCACGAGATCATTCAAGATAGTTTGTTCCATCGAGAGGCACGATGGTGATCTTCAAGGAACCAGAATGACCATGAGTCCGCGACGGGTTACTCATTTACCACATACAGAGCAGAGCAAGACCATTCAAGATAGTTTGTTCCATCGAGAGACACGATGGTGATCTTTATGGAACCAGAATGACCCTGAGTCCGTGGCGGGTAACTCATTTGTGGCATCATCACACTCGGTGAAGGGACGTCACACCAAGAATCCCCCATGACCTCACACCAAGAAGGAACGATCACAATCAAACCAAAAAAAAACTTCACACTATTGAATCCATGTGTCGATGAGAGCTGGGAAGGTGCATGAAAGATGCAGCTGGAAGCAATTTCTGCGGCCACAGAAGCAACAATAATTGACAGAGAATCAACGGGAGACGACACAAGTGCAGTTTCTGAGAGCAAGAAGCGGTTTCGTCATCACGAGGAGAATGAACACGGGATCTGCTTCCACAACGGAATCGATCGTCACAAGAGAATCGAAACAAGGGGATCACAAAGAAGATGGCATGCTGTAACAGGGAAGAGCGGTGGAATTACAAGAAGACGGCGGCAATGTCTTCAGCGACGGCGACGAAAGCGATTCCGCCGATGGACCGCATGAGCGGATGCGAGTAGTTACGGGTAGCTCAAAACAGCAAAGATGGCCACCACTCGGGTGGTCGATCGATCGTCGGGAGAGAACGATGCGGGGAAGACAAAATGAGAAGGGAGGCTACACACGGTTGGAATTTCACTCTGATACCAAGTAGAAAGAAGTGAATAATAATTCATTGATTGAAAAATACGCCTATTGCTCTTGCATATATGAATAAGGACAAACAGAAAGATAAAAATGACCCTACTGGGGGAGTGGCGGTGATGCATGGTAAGAGAAATAGGACGACTTGGACAGTTGGACTGCATAAAACAATTGACAAATTACAACTGGGTCTAGATGCAGTCATGATAGTACATGTCCTATTTTACAACTTCCAGGTTTCACTTGCCCAGACACTTTGTGCTTTAATTTTCAACATTTCAAGGCTTGATGACATGGTTGAATCATAATGACAGCTTATACTTATTGATAGTTATCTAAACTTCCTTCTCTGAAGACAGTAATACAAGATATGATTAGTATCCTTGCATGCTACAATTAGAATTATCAGCTGGGATGCACACCAGGTGAAGCCACTATATTTTTGATTTGTTGTTCAAAAACAAATTTTAAGTTATTTTATTTTATCCTGAAGCATCTTATTTGCAACTTTTTGTGTGCATTAAACTCAGCTTTGATTATGAGATGTTCTTTTTTGTTTGAGCAGAGAAGTTGCAAAAGGATTAATGAAATACCAGCCAGATATAATTATTAGTGTCCATCCCCTGATGCAACATGTCCCCCTTCGGATTTTGAGAGCAAAAGGTCTTCTTGACAAGATCGTTTTTACAACGGTAGTCACAGATCTAAGCACTTGCCATCCAACATGGTAGGATAATCTCTTAACATTAAATTTAAATTTCAACTTCTTGATTTTTTTGATGCTATCAGATCAACTTTTAGGCCCCGTTTGGGGGAGCCAATATCTTGCGGTGCGGATCCAGCGGAATGTCGCCAAGAGTTTGTGGCCATTTGGGCCACGATCAGGCGCTCCGCCGTGCCAAGCAAGACTTAGTCTCTAGATGGCTAGCCTATTCTTCCATGGATTGTTATTTTTCTTCAAATATGTTTTGTTCCAGTGATCAAATTCACATTATTCTTTTAGGTTTCATAAGTCAGTGACAAGGTGTTATTGCCCTTCTTCTGATGTCGCAAAAAGAGCACTAAAAGCCGGACTGCAGCCTAACCAAATAAAGGTTTATGGTCTTCCTGTGCGCCCTTCTTTTATAAAGCCCATCCAACCAATGGTAGGTTTATTTTTCTACCTCTTAATACTCTCTCAGCCACACATTGTACTTCCTTTTACCTTCATGTTGATAATTTAGGCATTTACACACTAGTTCCTAAGGCAGTTTTTCCGGTGTCCTGGTTTTTTAGGGTGAATTGAGAAGGGAATTGGGAATGAATGAGGAATTACCTGCAGTTTTACTGATGGGAGGAGGGGAGGGCATGGGTCCTATTGAGGCTACTGCTCGTGTACTTGGGGAGATGTTGTATAGTGAGATTCTCGGAGAACCGATAGGTCAAATACTAGTGATTTGTGGTCGAAATAAGAAACTAGCCAACAAATTACGAGCAATTGATTGGAAGATTCCTGTTCAGGTATCTTACTTAACAGATTAACACCTTCGAACGTCTCAACATCTAATGCCCATATTTATATTTCTTTTGGAGAATGCATATAAGATTTATGCTTGTCAGAGAATTACTTCTGAACTTGAATTATTTCTGTTGTGCTGAAATTATCAATCTAGAAACGTAACATTAAGGAGATTTCTTGATTAGGACACTGGTTTATTTATTATGTTGTATGGTATCTTGGAGAGCACTGCCATTGCTGGTCCTAAGCACGATTGGGGGATGTTGAGGTTCAATGTTTGTTTGACAGCCAAAAAAAATCTATTTAAATTATGCTTATTGGTGTTGGGGCTTCTTTAAAAGAATATTTGATGCAGTGGCAGGTTGACTCAGGGTGAACACTCTGAGCGCAATCCTATATGCAATGTGTTACGACGTAGATGCAAGAGAAGACCCGCATAAGTAGCAACAATAATTATTATTATAAAAGCAATTGACAATCAACAAACGAACGAATGCGCAAATATTTTCAAGCATGCGTAGAATAAACCCTGCAAGTCAGTCAACAACCAATACTCAGAACAAATGAAACAAATACCCACACAAATATAATGCCAAGTACGCTACAATTGTAAATAAATACTCCAAACTAAGACTTGCACATGTGGGTGGTGGTGGTGGGGGATATAATGTCGTTCCCGAGGCTAGGAGACTAGGATTGCAGTCGACTGAACATCGACTAGAACTAGGTTTGGAGTAGATTGCAGTTGGATAGTGGTGAGTTTGAGGGTGGAGGAAAGGGATCCAGTGGGACTGGAGGGGTCAGTGGTTGCAGATGCTAAGGAACGGGGCGGACAAGGGGTTGGACTTCAAAATTTTGGAGTACGGGGGATTTCGTCAGTGCTGGTGTGGTGTGGGGGTGCATACGATGTTGGGGGGATGGGGTAATATATGTTTGCGGCCTGGGGAAGCCATTGAAGGTCGATACAGAGTGACCCGTTCACTGTCAGGGAGGAAACGACAACCTGGGAGGGTGTTGAAGGTTTGGCGAGAATGTTGCGAGCTTTTGGGAGGCGGGGGAAGGAGGAGGAGAGGCTCACAAGGCTTTGACAAGGCTAAGAAAGGAGGGGCGTCGGTCTTGGAGTCGCACCAAGGATTTCTCTTCGGCATCGCACAGGGAGTGGGGAGATCGGTTGTTCCACCCTTTGAGAACTGAACATCGATCCCCAAACACCGTAACCCGCTAGTATAAATACACAAATTGAACATAGGACATCTCAATCGGATGGCCCACAACGATAATGCTAATCAAACGCTAAATATGACTCAAAAAATATAAAACCATACATCAAACAAATTCGAAACGACCATCCAGGCGCAACTGTGGACTCGGATCGCCCGAACGTTTAGCGGTTCACCATCACCTGTGGTAATAAACTCCTGTCGGTCGCTGAACTCCATCAACTCCCTCGGGCTTTAATGCACTCATCTCCGGTAAGTGAAGATGGTTGTACTCTCGTCGTAGCCTTGAGTAGAGTCTCTCGAGCTGCTCTGAAGAAATCCACGTATCATCATAAGGAGGACGGCCGCACCAACCGAAAAGATAACACAATATATCTCGCTCGACTGCCATAGTAAAATCATGATCAATGACTTGAAGTATGTCTCTGGTGGGTGCTAGTGACCTGACTAAATTGAATCTTCATCTGACTGCTGGACCGGTGGAACAATCGCTGACGGTGTAGGATGATCCTCATGGCGCGACTCGTCAAGTAGGGGGAGGGGTGGAATGGTGGGGACCAAAGGAGGCCAAGGCTCCGGTGTAAGTGTAGAGAAAGGGTCTATATACATACGCTTCTCGTAGTGAGTCAAATCCTCTACATTGAATACTCGGCTAATGCCCATATTTTGAGAGATATTAATTTCATAAGTGTTTGTACAGATCCTCCGCATAACTATATATGGGCCCTTTCAACGAGTGCTTAATTTTTTTTGCTGATCCATGCAAGACCCTCTCAGAGTGTATGTGAATCATCACTTATTCTCCCACCTCAAAGATTTGTTCCCTTATGTGCTGATCTGCCTGATCTTTATAACAATCATTATTAGTTGCAATTTTCTTACGGACCGAATCATGAAGTGCATGTATATATTGAATAAAGTACTATGCAGACTTACTGGGGCGGGACTCAAGAGGGACATCTATCAAGTCAATTGGTTTTCTAGGTTCATAACCTAGCTCTGAATATCATTACAGACCACTAACTCGCCAAAATGTGATATGTACTCTGCAACAGAAAGGGTCCCTTGCTGGAGTGCATATAGCTGATCTAAGAGCTGGCCATGATATAAAGCATGGAGGTATTTCTCTTTTAGTCGTTTCATCTCGTCCCATCGGATGATGGGGTAATATCCGTCCCGCTCAAGTGGACTCTCCAAGCTCGACCAGTAAATTTTGGCCTGACCAATCAACTTCATGTTAGCAAACCGCACACGCCTCTACTCATCAAACTAGTCAAAGTAGTGATCCATATCCATAAGCCAATTGCCAAATGCCAAATGCCTTCGGGTCCAGGTGACAGTCGAAGGAGGGTGCGTCAATACGGATACACAAAGTGATATCATCCTCTTTTGGAGTAATCCCACGGTGTGGCTCACGGTAGTCGTAGTACTGATCATCATAGTCATAATTGTATCATGCAGGTGGGGCTCGATCTCTACGACCAAGCGGGGGTGGTGGACAACGTGCATTGGGTGCGGTTCTTCCTCCCCGGGTCTTGCCGATACTCATAACCACGGTGGAAATTCCCTATCGCAGGAGGAGGGGCGTCTTGACAAGGAATGTCTCTACCACATCTCCCAGGAGGGGGTGTGTTAAGATAACGAGAGAGGGAGAGAGAGATCTAGAGAGAAGAGAGATAGAAACTAGGGTTAGAGGATGGAGGAGAAGAATACCTTGTACATCTCCCAGGGCCGGCCGCCTCCCCCCCCCACATATGGGCTGAACCAAGTGGTTCAGCCCCAACCCGCCGGTATCAAAGAGAGGGGGCTGAACCGGTTGGTTCAGCCCCGTTGTCACCTGTCTTCTCTTTCCGCCTGCGTGCGTATTGACGCCCAAATAGGCGGGCTCCATTCGGGGGCGTAATATTCCCTTCCCCATCAAGAACCAGCTTGTCCCCAAGGTGATAGTTCGGGTAGAGCTATCTGAACTCCATCAAATCCACACAAGTGTTGTGAGCAACGGCGAGATGCTTCCATTTGACAAGTATCTCGGGATGGAACTCTGTGCCATGGTGCTTCCACTTGATCAGCAGGATCTCCCCGGGGAGCGGCTCTAATTCGCCTGCTACTGTTGCCTCAGGCAGGAAAGGACTAGCCTACACTGTGTCGCCGATTTTTTGCTTCAATAGGGATACATGAAATGTGGTGTCAATCCGCGATCCCTCAAGCAATTCCAAGGTGTAAGCGACAAGACCCACACGACGGAGGATACAGAATGGACCATAATAACGAGGTGTCAGCTTGTGGTTTGTTCGTCGGGCAACGAACAACTGCCTGTAGGAACAGAGCTTGAGAAAAACTTCATCGCCGACCGCGAACTCCCTGTCCTTGCGATGTTTGTCCTCTTGAGTCTTCATGCGGTCTTGTGCTGTCCGGAGATTCTCCCTCAAGGTGGCTAGGGTGCGGTCTCGATCTCGAAGAGCCCGATCAACGGCTGGCAACATGGTACTGCCCTGTTCATAACTGCTTAGTGAGGGCGGCGGGCGACCGTACACGATCTCGAAGGGGCTCAACTTGCTGGCTGAATGGTAAGAGATGTTATAGCAGTATTTGGCCCAATGCAACCAACCTGTCCAAGTCCGCGGCTCATCCATCACAAAGCAACGAAGGTATGTCTCGAGGCCCCGATTGAGAACTTCTGTTTGACCATCTGTCTGGAGGTGATAGGCTGTGCTGAAACGTAAGCAGGTCCCCTGTAAGCGAAATAGCTCCCTCCAGAAATTCCCCACAAACGTCGGGTCTCGGTCCGAAATGATGGCACACAGGATGCCATGAAGGCAGACGATTTCTCGGGCGAAGACGTCGGCGGCTGACTCGCCGGTGTAAGGGTGACTCAGTGCCAAGAAATGTTCGTATTTGGACAGCTTGCCCACCACCACCAAGATAAAGGACTTGCCCTGAGATTTGGGCAGTCCGTCGATGAAATCCATGGACACTGTCCCAAATGTGGTGCAAGATCTCCAATGGCGTAAGCAGGCCGGCCGGGGAAGTCGTCTCATATTTCTGGCGCTGACATATCTCGCACTGTTGCACAAACTGTTGTACGTCACGCCGTAGCCCTTTCCAAAAAACGTTTGCCCGTGCCTGCTGGAGGGTGCGGAGTACGCCCGCGTGATCGCCGGTCGGAGAAGAGTGAAACTCGTGCATCATGATTGTCTTCCAAGCTGACTGGGCGGGAATGACCACTCGGCCTTGATAGTGCAACTTATCATTTTGGAGGTGATAGCCGATTGCCGTGTCCTTGTCCCTGTCTAAGAGCTTCCACAATGATACGTAGCTCCGAATCACGCATGACCTCATGTATGTCGTCGAGGGAGTCGAGCAGGGCGACCGAAATTGGGGCGAAGGTGCCCTCCGGTAAGCGAGACAAGGCGTTGACAATCAGGTTCTCTTTGCCCTGCCTGTAGAGGATCTCATAATCATAGCCCAATAATTTCGTTACCCACTTCTGTTGGAGAGGAGAGGAGACGCGTTGTTCCAAAAGATGCTTCAGGCTCTGGTGGTCTGTACGGATCTTGAAATGTCTTCCTAACAGGTACAACCTCCACAGGGCCACCACATGAATGATGACCAACATTTCTTTTTCATACGTGGAGAGTCCCAACGTGCGTGCGTGGTGCCAACGCCTTGCTGCAGAAAGCTAGTGGCCGACCCTCCTGCATTAATACGACACCAATGCCCATGCCCGACGCATCGGTCTCAAGCACAAACTCCTTGGTGAAATCCGGGAGAGCCAGAACCGGCGTGGATGTCATGGCTCCCTTGAGGGACTGAAAAGCCGTCTCCGTCTCGTCCTGCCAAATGGAAGCGTCCTTCTGTAACAACTGAGTGAGAGGCCTGTCGATCTTGCCATAGTCCTTCACGAATCGCCTGTAGTAGTCGGTAAGGCCCAGGAAGCCCCGCAGTGCTCGCATAGTCTGGGGCCGCGGCCACGATAACATGCTCTCGATCTTTTTGGGGTCCGCCTTGACGCCATCCACCAACACCAAATGACCCAAGTACTCTACCTCCTCCTGTCCGAAAGAACACTTGGACTGCTTGACATAAAGTTGGTGTTGGCGAAGGATGGTGAAGACTTGCTCTACATGAGTTAGGTGCTCCTCCCAGCAAGAACTGTAGATGAGAATATCATCAAAGAATATCAACACGGATGGCGGAGAAGAGCTCGAAATATCTCGTTCATGACTGCTTGGAATGTGGAGGGGGTGTTGATTATCCCAAAAGGCATCACGAGGAACACATAATGCCCATCATGTGTGCGGAATGCTGTCTTGTGTATGTCTTCCTCATGCATGCGAAACTAGTGGCCCGACCTGAGGTCGAGTTTGGTAAAAAGAGAGGCGTCGTGCAGTTCAATCAACAGTTCTTCGATTAGCGGTATGGGAAACTTGTCCTTGATGGTCGAGCTGTTTAAGCCGCGGTAATCCACACAGAAACGACATGATCTGTCCTTCTTGATTAAGACGATGGAAGATGAGAAGGAACTGGTACTTGGACGGATGAGTCCGACGGTGAGCATTTCCCGGACGCTGCGCTCAATCTCGGTCTTCTGGATGTAGGGATATCAATACAGTCGAATATTGGTGGGCTCCGCTCCGGTCTTGAGCCGGATCTGATGATCTCGGAATCTCGGAGGTGGGAGGGTCCGAGGTGTCTGGAAATATGTCAGCATACTGAGTCAGCAGCACCCGCATCGGCTCGGGCACTACCGGGGTCGCTCCGGAAGCCGTCGTAATCTCCATAATCATTGTCATTGTATTGTCATGCTCCCCCAGTCGCTCCAGGTGGCGAGATGATATTTCCTTCAGCGGAGACGATTTGAGGCCGCCCAGACAATACTGCCGTCTGTACTGGAGGAACTCCATCGTCATCTGGTCCCAGTCGAAGGTCACCCTTTGCAGCTGCTGCAGCCACCGTACCCCAAACACCATGTCCGACCCCCTGATGGGTAGGAGATAGACGTCCGTGCGTCCTGAGTACCACTGTATCCGCAACTCTACTCCTTTCATAACCCCTTCGCACTGAAGTTTGCTCCCATCGGCCACCATAACATGAAATGTAGCTGCTCGATCGATCTCATACCCCACCTTCTGTGCCACATCCGGATGAATAAAGTTATGAGTGCTCCCGCTATCCACCAGAATTGTCACCCTCTCCTGGCTGACTTTCCATGCCATCCTCATTGTGAGAGGGGCGTTGCATCCCTCCATTGCTTGTTAGGACACGCCGAACTCCGTCAAGTTCACGTCTCCGTCCCACTCCGGCTCGGGAGGGCACCCGTCCCATGTATCCTCATGAAGCATAAAGACTTGTATCTTCTGTCATTTATGTCCCGGTGTGAACTTGTCGTCGCAGTTGAAGCATAGGTCCTTCTTCTTTCTGGCCTATAGTTCATCCCATGAGAGCCGAGTCACAGTCGGTTTGCTACCCGTCGAAGTTTCCCTTTTTACGCCTGCTGGAGCTGCTGTCGGCCTCCCGGAGGTGCGAGTACGTTGCCCGTTGAAGCGTTCTTCCTGAATGTGGGCTAAGGTGATGACGTGATTTAGGTTGCGGGGCTTGTGTGCTTGCGCCTCATCACGAAGGTGCTCCTTGAGTCCCGAGACAAAACAGCTAAACAGTGTCCTTTCTTCCAAATGCACCATATTCGCCAATCTTTCAAATTTCGTGCGATACTCCATCACCGTCCCCTTTCGCTGCAAGTTCTGGAGGAGAGCCTTGAAATCCTCGTACTCCAAGGGCCCAAACCGGGCTGTAAAGGCCTCCACAAATTCTGCCTACGGTACATAGTCCCGGCCCCGCAAAAACCACTGCGTCCATTGAAAAGAATCGTCTTACAGGTGGAGCGATGCGAGCTGTACCCATTGCCCTTCCGACACATCTTGATAACTGGAGAAAAGCTCTGCTTTCTGCACCCACTCCACCCCCCCCCCCCCCCCCCCCCCCCCCGTTGAATTCAGAAAAATTCATGCGAGTTATTTCAGGGGGATGTATGCCCGCGAAGCGGCCTGTCCATGCTACCCCTCATGCCCAAAGCCTGCTGGTCTCCTTTGCTCCCTAGGTTCAGGATAATCGCCTGGATATCCGTGTTGAGGCATTCCTCCAAACGGAGGATGCTGGCCGCCCTACGGAACGCCGGCCCTGAAGCCTCCTTGCGGCCCGTAACCTCGCGGATGAGGGAGAAGCCCTCCAGTTCCCCCCAGAGGAAACACAGTCTGCCCTGGGGGTCTCCCGATCCCGTCGTGCTCTTCCCCGACTCGCCTCCATGGATCACGGCCCGCGAACGGGTGACCGGTTTCGCCTTGGGACGATCCCGCTCCCAGCGGGTTCGGGCGGAATCGGTCGCCGGCTGCTGCCGGCCAGCCGTCCATGCCGCGGCCCTGTCCTGCTGTGGACGCCGCCTCCCCTCCCGTCGGGACCGACGGGAGGGGAGGCGGTGATCCCCCGGTTTATTCGCCTGCCGTTGCTTTCCCCTTTAGATTTTGCGCTAGCAACGTCTTGATTTCATCCATCCAAGCGTCAAATCGTTCTTCTAATCGCTGTGTCGTAGCCCTCATGTTTTCCTCGATGGCGGCCACCGAGTCCGTCAATCCAACGTAGTTTTCTTTTAGGGTTTCCAATCAGTTGATTTCCTCTTGTGTGCGTGTGGTAACCATGGCGGAGGAGCGAGCCCCTGATACCAAATGTTAAGATAACGAGAGAAAGAGAGAGAGATAGAGAGAGAGAGAGAGAGATAGAAACTCGGGTTAGAGGATGGAGGAGAAGAATACCCTGTACTTTCATGATGAACCATGGAGAACCGTCCCGAGGATATTTATACCCGGGTGCCAAGAGCCCCCCCCCCCCCCCCCCCCCCCCCCCCCGCACGCAAACGCACACACATATGGGGTTGAACCGGGTGGTTCAGCCCCAACCCGCCGGTATCGGAGAGAGGGGGTTGAACCGGTTGGTTCAGCCCCGTTGTCACCTGTCTTCTCTTTCCTACCGCGCGCGTATTGACGCCCAAATAGGCGGGCTCCATCCGGGGCATAACAAGGTGTAACATCTTGGGGATCCTCGGGAGGCTCCTCGTTAGGGGGAGGAGTTGCTCGACCTCTAGGGGTCTCTAACTGATCGACCCTTGTGCTAACCCTAGCGATGCCGCCCCTCTGTGCGTCGAACTGGGCCCCAATCCGATCAAATCGATCAAGAACAAGTTTTTGAAATTCAGCGGACGTCATGTCCGATTGTGAACTAGCGGCTTTATCGTCGGTGAGATTATGGTTTGACATAGATTGACGATAATCCCTACCACTGCGTAACATGCAAGTGGCCATAACCTAGATCTGATACCAATTTGATGGTATGGCGGGTTGACTCAGGGTGAACCCTCTAAATGCAATTCTATATACAATGTGTTGTGATGTAAATGCAAGGGAAGGCGTGTATAAATAGCAACAATAGTTATTATTATAAAAGAAATGACGCAGAGACACAAGTGTACACAAATATTGATTGGGCCAAAGCAATTAACAATCGACAAACTAACCAAGGCGCAACTATTTTCAAGCATGCACAGAATAAACCCTGCAAGTCAGACAACAATCAATACTCATAACAAATGAAACAAATACCCATGCAAATATAGTGTCAGGTACGCTACAGTAGTAAATAAAGTCTCCAAAACTAAGACTTACACATGCAGGTGGCGGTGGCGAGGGATATGACGTCATTCCCAAGGCGGGTGACTCCGTCTAGTACTGTAGTCGGTTAGACAGCGGCTAGAACTAGGTTTGGAGGTGGTTGGGATTGGGTAATGGTGAGTTTGAGTGTGGAGCAAAGGGATCCAGTGGTACTGGAGAGGTCAGTGGCTGCAGAGGTTAAGGAACGGGGTGGGGAAGCGGTAGGGCTTCAAAATCTGGGAGGAGATAGGGGGTTTCGTCGGTGTTGTAGTCGTGTGGGGGTGCAAGCGTCATTGGAGGGATGGGTGTAATATAGGTTTGCCGCATTGAGGAAACCACTGGAGGTCAATACGGAGTGACCCGCGTACTGTCAGGGAGGAAACGACAACCCGGGAGGGTGTTGGAGATTTGATGAGAATGATGCGGGCTTTTGAGAGGCGCGTGCAAGAGAGGCTCAAAGGGCTTGGACAGGGTTGACGAAGGAGGGACGTCGGTCTTGGAGTCGCACCAAGGGTTCTTGTCGGCGTCGCACTGGGAATGGGGAGATCGGCAATTCCACACTCTGTGAACTGAACATCAATCCCCAAACCACCGTAACTGGCGAGTATAAATACACAAACTGAACATAGGGCATCCCAATCGGATGGCCGACGACCACGCCGATCGGTCGCTAATATGACTTGAAACAAGCTCGAAACGACCATTCGGGCCAACCGTAGACTCAGATCGCCCAAAACCGTTAGCCACCCCCTCCAAGTCGCTCGGCATTCTTCTAGAGACCTGTCAGCCTCCCTCCAGCCTCTCCACTTCCCTTCTAGCCAATTGGGAACCCATCCAGCCCCATCTGAGCGGCTGTTTCTCCCCTGCAGTCCCATACAACCATTTTTCTGCACCTGGACAGCACTTTTCCAGGCCCTCCACTCCAACAATCTTCTTACTCTCCATAACCTTCAGACACTTCAAAAATTCAGAACCAGTCCACCACCCCTCTCCAGCTATATTAGGTGCACAAGGCAACGTGAGTTTTCCGATGCGGAACAATAATCTCAATATGCTCCCTCATATATAGGGTTTTGATCTCTAGAATATGAATTTTTTTAATTAGGTGACATGAGAGTAAGTCGTTATATCTAGACTTCTCTGCTATCATGTCAGAATATTTGCATTTGTAGAGAAAGCTCAAAGCTTGTATGTATTGATTGAGTATGTAAATACAAGGAGAGAATACATATATATAGGAGGAAGAGAGAGAACAAATCCTATACAAGATGTGTGACTAAAGGAGAAGAAAGCATAAATGGGCCCAATACATGGGTTATTCTAACACTCCCCCGCAAGCTGGAGCGTACAAATCGTATGCACCAAGCTTGGACAGACATTGATAGAAGGATGTCTTGGGAAGAGCCTTTGTGAGGACATCCGCAACTTGTTCCGTCCCTGGAACATGCTTGAGATCGAGCTTCTTCATTTGAACTTTCTCTCGAACGAAGTGACAATCGACTTCAATGTGCTTCGTTCTTTCGTGGAAAATTGGGTTCTTGGCGATATGTATAGCCGCTTGGCTATCACGAAGAAGAAGAGCCGGAGAAGGTAATTTGGCACCCAGATCAGTGAGGAGACTTTCAAGCCACGCCAGTTCTAATACAACAGATGTCATTGCCCGGTATTCTGCCTCAGCTGATGATCGAGCAACGACCGTTTGTTTCTTGCTTCGCCATGTAACCAAATGGTCCCCAAAGTATGTGCAGAAACCACTAGTAGATCGCCGGTCATCAAGAGAGCCAGCATAATCCGCATCAGAGTATGCCACTAAGGTTGGAGCAGACGACGAAGTCCGGTAAACAAGTCCTTGACCCGGGGCTGTTTTTAGATACCTGAGAATACATTCAACAGCCTGAAGATGAGATTTACGAGGAGAGTGCATGTATCGACTGACAAGACCAACAACAAAGGAAATATCTTGTCTGGTAACCGTGAGATAGATCAATTTCCCAACTAGTCGTCGATAATATTCAGGATTCTGGAGAAGTAGATCTGAGTCAGATGCCTGAGCACATAACTTGTGGTTTACATCCATGGGGGTATCACTTGGCTTACACCCTAAAAGACCAGCATCATGAAGAAGATCAATACAGTACTTTCGTTGAGATAGGATAAGCCCGTCCGGTCGCCTGGCAACCTCAAGACCTAGAAAGTATCGTAGAGTTCCCAGGTCCTTTTGACCGAATTTAGATGCACTTTGACGACATGTATCCCTTGTGAGTCATCTCCTGTAATGATGATGTCGTCAACATATACTAACAAAAGGACCGTCCCTGTTGGTCGGTGACGAGTGAACAACGAGAAGTCGGCCGAGCTTCGAGTAAAACCGATATCACGAAGGACCTTACTGAATTTGTCAAACCAGGCCCGTGGAGATTGTTTGAGACCATACAGAGCCTTAAGAAGGCGGCAGACCTGAGACTCCCCCGTGGTCTCAAACCCGGGAGGTTGTTGCATGTAGACCGTCTCCTGGAGATCCCCATTTAAGAAGACATTTTTGATATCGAGTTGAAAGAGGGGCCACTGGCGATGAACAGCGACAGAGATGAGGACTCGAACGGTATTGAGCTTGGCGACCGGAGAAAAAGTTTCCTCATAATCGAGCCCCTGTTGATGGGTGAAGCCTCGAGCCACAAGATGAGCCTTCAGACGGTCAATCATCCCATCAGCAACATGTTTGATGACAAAGACCCACTTGCACCCAACCGGTTTCTGACCCGGAGGAAGGGGTACAACGGTCCAGGTCTGGTTAGCCCAGAGGGTAGACATTTCCTCCTCCATGGCTGCCCGCCAGCCGAGATGTTGAAGCGCCTCCTGCACAGAGTTAGGAATAGCAATCGAAGAAAGAGAAGTAACAAATGTGTGCAGAGGGTGAGAGAGGCGATGAAGAGAGACGTAGGCATCCAGAGGATGGGCAGTGGAAGGCGTTACCTGATCAGAAGGATGCGAAGTATCTGTGGTGGAGGTCGGCTGCAGAGGGGCAATGAAACTGGGAGGGCGACGAGTGTAGACACGGATAACCGGTGGTTTGGTGGTAGCAGGAGCGGGGGCAGGAGAAACGGGCGAATGTGGTGTAGTAACGGGAATAACGGGGCGTGGTAAAGGTGGCGGGAGATGAGTCGGTGGGAGCGCAACAGGTAACGGAGCAGGGAAAAACGGTTGTTCTTCCCGGAAGGTAACGTCAGCAGAAACGGTGATCTTGCGAGTAGCGGGTGAGTAACAGACATAGCCCTTCTAGGTGCGTGAGTAGCCGACAAAGATGTGTTTCACTGCCCTGAGATCCAATTTATCCGAGGAGGGCCCGAGGCGGTGGACATAGCAGATGCTGCCGAAGATACGGGGCAGGAGAGGGAAAGCCGGAGTGATGGGAAACAATATGCTAAACAGAGTAGCATAATTGAGGACAGAGGAGGGGAGGCGGTTGATGAGAAAGCAGACAGTGAAAACCGCAAAGTTCCAGTATGCCTTGGGAACATGCATTTGAAGCATGAAGGAGCGGGCGATATCGAGTAAATGACGGTTCTTTCGTTCGGCAACTCCATTTTGCTGGGGTGTGTAAGCGCAAGAGGTTTGATGTAGAATCCCGTATTCCGAACACAAAGTGGTAAAGTCGTGGCTGGTGTACTCACGAGCATTGTCAGTACGGAGGGTTTTGAGAGTGGTGTGGAATTGCGTTCGGGTCTCGAGGACAAATGCCCGAAAAACCCGGGGGAGCTCGGAGCGTTCACGGAGTAAGTAGAGCCACGTAGCGCGAGAGTGATCATCAATAAACGTAATAAAATAACGAAAACCACAGATACTGGGAATCCTAAATGGACCCCATACATCTGAATGAACTATATCAAAGGGAGCTGCACTCTGAGTACAATGTGAAGGAAAAGAAGAACATGGCTGTTTGCCGAGGATACATGAGTCACACTGAAAAGAAGTAAAAGGAATATCTGGAAGAGCCCGCTGGAGTACTGGTAGAGGGACATGACCAAGTCGGCGATGCCATGCAGTGGAGGAGACGGAAGACAGAATGGTGGGAGTGTCATCGAGAAGGTAGAGCCCGTTCCGCAGCTGGCCTCTACCAATGGTAGTCCGCGTCCGCCGATCCTGTATAACAAAAGAAGAAGAAGTGAATGTAATAGAACAATCCAGATCACTTGTAAGACGCCCCACAGATAGTAAATTAAAGGGTGAATTCGGAACATGAAGAGCCGAGCGAAGGGGGATGGACTTGTTGAGAGAAAGATCGGCCGAGCCGGAGACAGGGACCAGCGCCCCATTGGCCACAATGATAGACTTCAGATAAGGAGAGTCCGAGTACTTGGCAGGCCGTTGCGAAGTAATGTGATGAGTGACACCAGAGTCCACAATCCAGCCCGGGCTGGTGGAGAGACAAGCAGTACCTGTGTTGGAGATGGAGGCGACGGAGGCCGAGGGTGGGTTGAGCAGGCCCTGGAGATGCTAGAGCTGAAGACGAACGGTCTCAAGATCAGGAGAACTGACTTCAGTAACAACAGAAGCCGTCGGGCGAAGGGGATAACCGATTTTCTTATAACAGGTCGCCTCAAGATGACCATCTTTCCCGCAGAAGGAGCACTTTGGCCGGCCGCGGCCACCACAGCCACGGCCCCGCGAGCCCGAACGTCCCCCCGAGCAGAAGTGGGAGGGGATGGTAAGAGCGGAGGGGTCTGCTGAAGAAGAGCCGGTGGAGGAGCAGGAGGATATGGAGGAGGGGAGACCCGGAGAATCATGGAGCAGACATCAGAGAAAGATGGTGTGGTGGGAGCATCCAGGACCTGAGCACGAAGACTCTGTAGATGAGATGGAAGGCGGGCCATGATGATGGCAATGCAAGCAGCTTCCTTCTGAGCTCGCTGAGCAGCATGATCATTGGTGGGCGGCTGATGCTGGATCCAGGCTTCAGCAAGAGTTTTAGCCCGAGCAACAAACGAGGTCATATCTGAAGCGCCGCCAGTGCCGAGAGTGAAGAGGTCAGTGAGGATGTCGTAAAGATGCCGAAGGCTGTCGCGGCCGGAGTACAAGGAATGTAGCTCATCCCACATAGCCTTGGCGGTGTCGTGGTACATAGCCATTTGATAAGGCTCACCATCCAAGGAATTCAGAATTCAAGTCTGAACGCGTCCGTCATTGCGGAGCCAATCATCCGTAAGGAGAGAGGGAGGTGCCTGAGTAAGGTGAGGCAGAAGTCCCTTGGCCTGAAGAACCCGCCGAACTGAATGCACCCATGGAATAATGTTTTTCTTGCCGGAAAGAGAGATTGTTGTGATCCGGAGCTCGTCACGGAGTTCGGCAGAACAAGCCGGGCGGTCTGGCGGACAGGCCGGGTGGACAGTAGGCGGGCTGGCCGCCGAGCTCGTAGAATTACCAGAAGAAGTCATAGAGACAGGCCGCAGAACCAGACGACCTAGGAAGACCGCCGCGGAAAGAGCAGGAGGCCGCACGACAAGGCCGCGGCGGGAAGGACAGGAGACCACGACCAAGAAAGCGGAAAGGAAAACTAGTCCGCTCGGTCACACTGGCACCAGCGATGAGTCAGATCGCGACACAAATGCGGAAAGAAAGAGAGTACGCACGGTCTAGGTGAACACAGTAGCGGTCAAAGCACAGGAATCAGGCCGCAGCGTGCAGGAGCAGTCCGCAAGAAGAGAGGGAGAGGCCGGCGGAAAAGAACAATCCGCAAGAGAGGATAGCCGGCGCGACTAGAGCAGAGACCGCCCGGTCAAGGTGTGAAAAACACAATCGGCTGGAGGAGGCCACGACCAAAGGCGAAGCGGACAGGGAGAAGAAGTCCGCAGCGGGCAGAGACAAGTCGCGCGGACAGAGAGGAGAAGAGAAGGAGACCGCGACCAAGATGCGAGTGAGAAAGGAACAGCCCACACGGTCAGGCGAATCACAACAGCGAACTGAGGAAGCAAACCGCGAGTATAGAGAAGCAGATTTGGGAAAGGCAGAAGCGGAGAGCAAAGTGGCGGACTGAAGACAGGCCGCGGTGAGTAGGGAGTCCGCAGCGGACAAAAAAGAAGGTGGCCCCACGAATTAGGAAGGAGGAAAGGCTATAAAATGCAGGGGGGAAGGGTGGATGCACGGGAGAAGGAGAGTAATAGGAGGTAGCGGAACAGCTGCGGACTGAGAGGGACAAGCCGCAGAGGCAAGCGGATAGAGACAAACAACTCGCGAAGGCAGGTCGCGAGAGAGTCCGCGGGAGGCAGGCCGCGAGATATCAATAGGTGCGGTCAGAACAAAGGAGACCGCGAGAATCGTAACCTCGCTTTGATACCATGTAGAGAAAGCTCAACGCTTGTATGTATTGATTGAGTATGTAAATACAAGGAGAGAATACATATATATAGGAGGAAGAGAGAGAGAGCAAATCCTATACAAGATGTGGGACTAAAAGAGAAGAAAGCATAAATGAGCCCAATACATGGATTATTCTAACATCATTTACTAAAAAATTATATCAAGTAGCTACATGAGCTTCAAGATGTCAAACTATAATGATCTAGGTTTCAGATTCATTGCTATGTATTGCTTCCATGCTATGTTGTTGAAGGCGCGTGCTTAAGGCTCAAGGCTCACGAGACTCGGAGGTTTGCGCCTTCGTACTCCTTTTTGCGCCTTTGGATCATGAAAGGTGTGTCGAAATGAGATTTCCTTGCAAACTATTTTTTCACAATAAAGAAAGAAATAATGTAAGAATTTAATAATTTTTGCATGATTTAGTGTTTCTGAAACATAATCAATGTTGAGACTTAGATTTGATGAAAGTGACCACATTGATTCTATTTTAAGAGATATAAATTATAATAATGAATGATTAATGTGTAGAATAGATGAAGAATTTGATCAAGAAGATGAATTGATATTTGATATTGATTATTTAAAATGGATGTGATTGCGTCTTGCCCTCGTCAGACATGCTCTTGCGCTTTGAGCCTAGACTTCAAAACTCTCTTGCGCCTTGATGCACCCTTTCCCTAGGTTCTAAAAAAATATTCCGCATGTTTGCAATATGTATTAGCATCTCGTTGCAATTTTGTGTAGCATAGAATGAAAAGAAAGAAGAGAGGAGGTGATTCCATTATATAAAAAAAATGTTTTCTATGCAGATTGTAATCATCTTTTTTCTTTTACTTTCTGTTTGGATTTTAAATACCACCATATACAAATCAGGCACACACCTTCATGCACATCCAATGCTCATTGGTAATTCTATTTCATTATGTTGCGAATATCCTACCTTTTCTTCTCCGTAGTTATGTGTGCATTTTTCTTTTCAAAATTCAGCAATGACTGTTTCTTGTCTTAATCATCATCCCATATGTTGCTTCATTTGAATACTTTATATTCAGGTTAAGGGTTTTGTTACCAAGATGGAAGAATGCATGGGTGCATGCAATTGCATAATAACAAAGGTAAATAATTCTGTTCCTGTATAAAAAAACATCTATTTGATAGTCCCAGATTTTCTTAAAACCACAAATCTAAGTTGTAAACCCGATACCCTAAACCTAAAAATTGGCTCTGAACATTTTATTTTGCAGGCTGGGCCTGGGACTATTGCTGAATCCATGATTAGCGGTCTCCCTATCATTCTCAATGGTTACATTGCAGGACAGGTAAAGTAGTTATTCTAATACATGCATATCAAGTTGGCATTCTGAAGCCTTCAACTCAGCCATGCACCTAATGAAATTGGTAACACAATTCTGGAAAATGTTGCTAGTTGAGATATTAGATTTTGTTTAGTTCATGTTCTATTGTCACTTCGCAATGTAACATATGTTTAGAATCTCAAAAAGTTTCCACAAAATCATGAGCATACTCGCTGTGAGTTCAATGAATCGTATAAGGATCGACTTTAATGTGCTTTACAATAGATTTGTCTGTTTGGTGAGCGGTGATGGTTGGAGATGGAGATAAAGCAAATTTATTGAACTGAGCTCGTTCCTTGCGGTTGGAATCAGACATAAAAATGACATTTTGGGGGACAAATGTTTCCAAATTTAGGCCATTCAAAGGAGCGCAAGGGAGAAAAAAATACCCAAACAAACAGAGCCTTAAGAAAGGGAGCTTGGTAGAAGTTTAGAGAAAGAGGCTACATGAAAATGTTGACAAAGAAATTTTCGATAATCAAATGATCCAAAATCCACACATTATTGAAACCTTTTTGAACAAAGAACGAAAAACACGTAAAATATTGGCGCATGGAATGTTTTTTTTATTAATTGTAGAGATGCTAAGTGTATTTTTCCTTGAAAATATTTCATGGCTCATGGAGTGTTTGTCGCAGGAAGTTGGCAATGTGTCGTATGTGGTGGATAACGGATGCGGCAAGTTCTCCGAGTCTCCGAGAGAGATAGCGAAAATAGTTGCGGAGTGGTTTGGGTCAAGGTGCGAAGAGTTGAGAGCCATGTCTCGGAATTGCTTGAAGCTAGCCCGACCGGATGCCGTGTTTAAGATCGTCCATGATCTCGACGAGCTCGTCAGGCAGAGAGATCTCGCCCCGCAATACTCGTGTGCTGCATCGTCATGAGTTCGCACAGTTTTTTTAATTTTTATTTTAGCTTGATGTATTGTTCCCTTGTAGACAGTCTAATAATTTATAATAAGCTTTCATTGTTTCCTGGAAAAAATTTCTCCTATGCTCATGCTCAGTTATATTAGCTTCTAACCTATAACCAGGGATGATGCATGGGCCCTGTTATCATTTCTAATTATGTCAAAAAAATATTTTTTATGTTTCAATCTATTTTTTAAATGGTTGAAACTTGAAAGTGCAATTAAGTCCAGAATAAAATATTAAAAAATCAATTTGAGTAGTGATTATGTTCAGTTTTTGTTTGAACTTAAATTTTTTGACTGCGGGCTTTTTTTTTGGGTGGTGGGGTGCGGTTGGAGATGAAGATAGAACAAGCATTAGGGTTGATGCAGATGTGTGTCACGTCAAACATCTCTCTCACCGTTTTGCCGGCCCTTACGAAAAGGGTTGTGGGATTGGTCGGACCCATCCATTTGTTCATGGCCATGTCTTTTGAACATTTGTAGGTAAATTGTTGCACATTTTTCAAAGGACCTTGACGTTGTGGAAGTAGCCTCTATCAAAAAAGCAGGGTAATGCTCGCTTATATTTTACTCTTGTGGTGGGACCCTTTCACATACCCTAGTTACACAAAGTTGTTTTGTGCATAGGGTTGCCCTTTTTTTATTTATTTCTTATCATTTATTTTCTTTTATTCCAAATCATTTTTAATCTTGTAATTTCTTCGTTTTCGCATCATTTTTTTTTAAAAGGTATTGAAAAATAGAAGTGTGGATTCCACCTACATTAGGTTAGGATGATTTATTAAAATTCTGATACATCTTTAGTCAATGATTGTTATCGTAGTTCATGAATGTGAGACCTCACCTAAGAAATTTCATCGATTTTTATGTTCAAAACTAATTTTCTTTTCTTGATGCCAGTGTTATCCTGTCAAACATACACTATGACAGCGGCGTTGTTCTCCAAACTCACCAGAGCAAAGCATAATCATGGATCACAAATGAAAAAAATAAGTTAAACAAAATCCAATCAACATCAAGAAATGACTTCTCAGATCCGCCCAACAAGAGTACACCTCTTCTTGACATGATTGAGCGGAAAAAGAGAAGAGACGGACTGAAGATGGGGGGGGGGGGGGGGGGGGGGGGGTGGATACAGGAGGAGCCCCTCCTAGTCCACGCACGCCCACGGCTATTCCCTTCTTCAAAGCTAAAACCAGCATGCCCCGTTCCCTTTTATATGGGATACACACAAAAGACTTAATAACAATACCCAGCATGGCCACTATGAAGCTGGGCTTCATTGTCCCCTTCTGCTGTAATGCATAACATCTGCTCTCTTGGCCTGTGGGGGCGCGTGGTCCGTCTACTACATAACACTAGGATTGTAAAGAATCAGAAGGTCCAACTAACATTGATTACAATGGTGACCACATCGCTTACTACAAACTGGATGGGCTTCCAAGAAATCTTCTTGCCACTTAAAACTCTTGCACTGATTTCCTAATGAAAGCTTTGCAGAGTTTTGCTGTCTTCTTCTTGTTTGTTTGCTGATGAACCTTGACAAATGGTTGGGCTCTCTTCACTAGTATGGCTGTCTCCAAAAACACTTTCAAGCACCAAAACATGTGGAAAGGAATGCCACAAAGCAGCACTCGACAAATCTCTTCTCCACCATGGCTACTCTTCCACTGAAAAACTTTGTAATTAAAAACAAGCTGCATACTCCATTCCATGAAAAACAAACAAACTCTACCATTGTTTTGTTAAGTAGCCAGGGATTGGCATTAACTTGTGAAGACACCACAAATTCCATCTCTACATTCATCAAATTGTATTGTCTGTCATCTGAAAATTCGACCCATCCTGGAAAATACGGATTCTTGCAGTCTTATCATGCGTATCTGGCCTCTCTATATATGGAGGGTGAAGTGTAGCTGGAGAGAATCATCTATTTTGTGAAGTCTTTGGCCTTGTGTTGGGCGAGGGAATCAGCCCTCAAGTGTATTTTGGCGAGCATCTCTCAAGTGAATGTATCTCACTTCTTCGTGTTTTCTAATGTGCATCTTCCTTCGCGTACGTATCTCAATGTGTTTGATTTTCATGAAATACCTGATCGAAGCAACATAGATGACTGCTTGATTATCACTATACAAAATCTAGACCATTATGCGGATATCATCCCAAAGGTTATTTGGCTTTAGACTTGCCAGAGATTACATTTTGCTTCTTGTTTTTTCAGGATACTAAATTTCCTCCAACACACAATACACCATGGAAGATCCATCAGCCGACGATCCTGCCCAATCTACATCAGAAAGGTCTGCTACACATCCATGCCAACAATCTTAATACAAGAATCCCCAAATTCTAATTTCTCCTGCTGAAGAGATTAGGTGAATCTCACTTTCTTCATAAATCAAGAAGCGCAATATGAAAAGTAAAAAATTCATTAAAAATTAATGTGCTAGAGTATTACTAAAAGTGAAAATAAAACTGATGTGCAAAGTTACATTGGGATTTCTTCTAGGGGAAAAAGGAGTTTTTGAAAGAAAACTCTGAAGCTCCCAAAGAGTCCATGAAGCCTAGATTAAAATCAAGCAAGTTGTAAATACCAAATAAGAATAAGCATGCAACAAAGAAAAGTGTTCTCATAAACTGTAAAGCAGTCTTCTAAAAGAAGAGCATTTTACTAGAGAACTTGTTGAAGCTTTTGGATTTCTGCTTCCAGGAATTAATCTTTGTTTCTGGTTCCAAGGCCTATAAAGTACCTTAGGCCTGAACTAAAAAATCGATCATTCCATTTGAAGGGCAGATTTTTTATAATTCCTTCATCTTCATAAAATATGGATGCATATGCTGCTCAAAGTCACCATTTTAGGTGCTTGTTTGAGATGTAACTTTGGCTGCGGTTGTGAGTAGTGATAAGAAACTGCAGGCAGCTATTGTGTATGTATGATCACTAACGTTGATTTTCAAAAATGATGTTTAGGCCAAAATATCATTACAGTCATACACATGTGGTAATGTTTTCGTGGGCGCAAACGCATAGAACCCAGAAAGTGAAAATTAGGCCAAAAAACTGTCATAGAAGTTCAAAAGCAGGTAAACCGCTACTAATGAATTTCTGCCACAATTTTGCACGGCCACTGCTCAAAAGCCTCAAGTGCTCCAAATGGAGCATTAAGTCTGCTTCCTCAAAATGAGAACGATATTAACAATTTATGCAGTAATAAAATCACTTTTGTATGGATGAATTAAAGTGCCTCTCAGAGTAATTAGAAATTCTTAAATCTCCCAACAATTTTTTTGCTGTTTCCCAGGCAGTGAAATTCGCTGTTATTCGCTACATTTTAAAATTTCCAAGTTTCTCAATAGAAGTTGAGCTTGAAAATGAGACTTTAGGGAGATGAGTTGGTGAGGGAATGAAGAATGATTGTAGCAACTCCCTGCTCTTCCATATCTAAATTCTATCCCTGATGTTTGACATTACAGTAGTTCCATTTCATTCAAATGTATTAGGTGCAATATTCAGATTTGGATCGATTATTCTTGAACGATTGTTTGGTCGCAGCATGTAGGCCACTGCATGAACAAAGCTTTTGTTTCCATCACATACATCAAACTCAGGGTCTGAACGCGATGGATGTCTTCTAATGAAGTTATGCAACGCCATCGTAGCTACTACAATGACACACTGCTTTGAAAAATCAAACGGAGTCATTTTGCTAAGTATGACCCACCTTTTCTTCCATACACCAAAACTTCTTTCGATCACACTACGAAGCGAGCAATGTGCTTTATTAAATATCTCCCGACACCCTTCTATTGGCCGATTACCCCGAGCAAAGTCTGGCAAGTGATATCTAGTTTCCGATAACTCCCTCCCATCACCCACGACAACCTAGTGCTACTCGGAACCACTCCAAAACCGCTGATTCTCTTGTTCAAAACCACGAGCTGCTGCAGGAAACCCAAACACATCTAGAGTCCCCCTGCCCATACTCCAAAATCCTTGCCAGTTAGCCTCAGATCTCTTTTCCTACGCGGCTATGCCTTCAGAGCCCACACATCGCAATGACCCTCATGCAGAGTGATTTTAAGCCCATTTGCGCGCACAAGGCCGATACTCCTACTGAATTTACCGTGAATCCAAACAGGTGTTGTCCTTGTTAACTGCCTGCAGCTCGTGAACCCTGCCCCCCCCCCCCCCCCCCCCCCCCCAATTCTTAAATTCCTACAGTTTCCCTGCCCTGGAAGCTCGCCTACACACTACTGCCAACAACCAGAACAACACAGTCACTGATCCATCCACCATTCCCGTCCAGCACTCCAAAATCTGCACATCAGTCAAATACTGTTGTTCAGTCCCTGAAATCAGTAAGTACTCGTCTTTCCGGACGCCTATTTCTCAAGCAAGTTCTTGCATGAACAAGTAAACAACATATCATTTGAGATATTAATTTAGAGTAGTTTGTCTATGTATTGTCCTACTAGCATGCTTTATTCATTTACCATTTAGTGGAAACATTTCCCTTTTAATTTAACTTGATTTAACATGTTTCTCTAACATCAAATCTCAGTGGACACTATTAATAATTTCAATACTAATTGTGATTGTTTAACGAAAAATTATTTGATCATTACATTATTTTAGATCTCTTTACTACACTAACACTCACACTTAGAGTTTCATTATGACACAATGGCATACATCATCATCACATTCTTCTTATGTCACATTTCCTACAAGACACGAAGATAAGATGCAACACTTGCTCCCAAGCCATCTTTTGGCTGAGACTAGAGATGAATGCTTTCACAAGGTTCTATAATAAATTTTAAGATCATTTGCAGAGACTTCCTGATGGGGATCCATCAGAGCATGCACCAGAGGGGGTTCGTCGCAAGTCGGGACCCACGTTTGTCTACTCGCGCAGGAGGTCTTGATCGGATCTTCGATTCGACCCGGCGGATGCGTCCGGATCCGCGTTTCGATATTATTTATATATATTATATTGTTATTTTTGCTTTTATTTCGATTTAATCGGGCTATCCCATCTCCAACCAATCATAGTCGTTGATGGTGGGATGCCCTAGTGCATTTTCTATTATAAATAAAGGAGTAGGGGGACTTGTTCAAGCATTGTAGAATTTGGAGATCAACATTCCCGGATTCCAGTGATCCCTCCACACTGCCGACTCCGTGAAACCCTAGGCGACGAGTCCTAGGTCTTCTCCCGCTCCCCAAAGGTAACCCCTATCACTAGACACCTTCCCCCACCTACAAATTCCTTTACCGCCACCTCCATGCCTCTCAAACAGCTACCACCGCTCCATATTGTTGCTTCCCAACTACCGCTGCTCCAAACAGCCCGTCTCCACCTCCTCTCTGCTGCCCCGCTACCGCCACCCCTTCCAGCCACCCTCCACCTTCCGCCGACCCACCACAAGTCCCCCAACGGCCACCACCACCCCTCTTTCCCTCTCCTCCACAGCCCGACACCCTATATTGTCAGATCTGTCCTTCCACAGCCCGATCCCGTACCCATACAGCCAGATCTACCTTCCCACAGCCATATTCTGCCCCCATACAGCCGGATATGTCCTCCCACAGCCCGAACCCGCTCCCCATAGTCAGATCCAGCCATCTGCCTCATCGTCCTGCCTCCGGTTCTGCAACGAATCACCGTCAAAGCGCATCGTTTCTCGGGATCTCCATCGTCTTGGACAACACCCCTACTTGGTGAGCTACTTGTTGTATGAGATTATATTTTCAGCATTAAATAATGCTTGATCTCATTTTTTTTGGAAAAGATTGGTTGTGAATAGATCGCTCTAGATCGCTTGTGATTTGTAGGTGGGAACTATTTGTCACGCGCTTTGCTTTGGCTCTCCGAGCGGAGTAAATCCATTAGTTGTTTAATGTAACTGAATGTCGTTCTCGTTTAAATATTATTGTGTGGTTTAACTTAAATTTATTGCTCGTATTGGTTTGTCTTTCATTGTCTATTGCATTGCATATAGAATAAGGATCAGTTCGTCTAATTCTCATTTTCATTCAAGTAGTCTTAGATTTGTGCACATCATAGCCTACCCTACATCTCTTCCCCTCCAACATTGCATAATTACAAAGACTTTACTTTTTGTAACAAATGTAAACTCAAAAGGGAATTATTTGAAATTTTAAAAAGAAGAGAGAGTTTCTTTTGCACATGTTAAAAATGTAAACTCAGAGGGACACTGACACAGTATGAATCTATAGGTGACAGATGCATGATGCCTTAACCCTAGATGAATGAATGAGAGTGCACTTTTGATGCAAAGATATAGGCTTCTGATGCAAATGAACAACAAGGTGTCACAACATAACGCCTAACCCTAATGCACATGCAACAATTCAATCATGCAGTTTGTTCCAACGTGCGGTTAATTGAACAATGTTAATTTTAAAATGTTGCGCTAATATCAAAATTGATGCCAAATTTATCAATGTAAACAAGTGTATAATAATTACAATTAAATGAGAGTGCACTGAGATTAAATGTCAGACAAATAAGAAAAACACGTCTACAAAAAGAGAAATAATCAAATTAATTTAGGGTAAAATATTACTAGCAATAAGCGAACATTCATACAATGCACTGAATGAAAACTGAAATGTAAAGACTCGCCAAGCAATCGGCACCGACAATGGAGGAAGTAGTATGCTAGCCTGGGGCAATTGTAGGAGTGTTGCAAAGGATCAAATGTGCGTTTGGAGGGAAACTATAAGAGGGAGATTTCTCAGGTCTGTGAAATTTAAGGATTTGATTTAGTGGATGGATGTAAAGGGGGTGGAGGTGGTTGGAGGGGGTTGGAAGGGAAGAAGGATGGCTATATGGGGGTTGGTTGGTGCTGGTAAGAAGGTTGGGGATGGGGGTGTGGGGCTACTGGAGGGGGAGAAGGGGTTGTTGGAGGTCGAAGGGGGCTAAGGAGGCTGGTCGGAGCTGAAGAAGGTGGGAGATGGGGTTGTGGAGGTGGAGAAGGGGCAATCAAAAGTCAAAGAGGGCTGAGGGCGCTGGCTGAAGCTGAAGGAGGTGGCGGTTGGGGATTGTGGAGGTGGAGAAGGGGCGATCGGAGGTCGAAGGGGACTGAGGAATGGTGAGTAATCAACACCTGAGGCTGCGGTGGTTGTGGCTCCCTGCGTCGACACTGAGAGAAGGAAAAGCTACGGGCTTCAGCACTTGTAGGTGTGACCAAGCGGTTCCTTGCTAGAACTGTCAAACTTGCGATGCCTTAAAATCCAAAAAGGTGCATACATCAAATTGTCCAATTGCACAATGTACCTAGCTCTCACAATAGAGCTCCGAGAAAAAAGAATAAACATAGAAAATTGAGCCGGTTGTAATCGCGGGCTCCGATCCTCCGTCCGACAATCTACAAATCCCGATAAAGACAAATCTGTCAATGTAGCACGCTCGATCCCCATCAGAAAGTCTTGATATTTTTTAAAATTAAAGGGAATATCCCTCTAGTGATTGCATGAGTCTAATGTGAAATAAATGGACGACAATAAAGTGGATTAGAATAAATTCGTTTTGAAAATAAATAAACATTTTAGGGGGTCGTTCCATCCTGTTAAAAACTCAACTTTCAATAAATCAAGGAATTCATATAATGGTTTAGAGAACTACCTTGCCGGCGACACTAGAAGATCCACAAATGACTTTGATCAATCCAACAAAGGTTCTTTGACCAGAAGCTTCATTTTTTCTTCGAGGAACTCAAGCACATCTTCTCTTTTTTCCTTCATCAATAACTTCCTTAGTCTCCCAAATGTCGAATCCGGCGGCCTGATGCCTTTCTCAATCATCTCTTCGAGGAGGACACAAGCTGATTGGCCTCCCGCTTCTCGCACAAACCATTGATAAAAACTGAAAATGTATGCATGCTTGGAACAAACTGCTTTAACCTCATATACTTCCACACCTTCCATGCCTTTCTCAGCATATCAGTGTCACAAAACATCTTTATCATCATAGTATATGTATCAGAATCCGGCTCGCAGTACCTAATCATCCTACGGAAAATAGTATATGCCTCCTCATTCTCTCCAACACTTATCAAGCTGCTCAGAATTATGTTGCAGGTCCTGGAATTCGGAGGGATGCCCTTAACTCGCATCTCTTCTGTAACCCTTAAAGCATTCTTGAACTCGTTTGCACGGCAAAAGGCGCAAATCAGAGCATTATATGCAGCCGCATCGGGCTTCACCCCATTCCGCTCCATTTCCAAGAACGCGTCCACAGAATTCCCGACACGACGTTCCGAACCATAAGTGTGAATCAGCACACTGTAGATGAAGGAAGTTGGAGGACATCCTCTGGAGGTCATCTCCTTCACCGCATCCAAAGCCTCCGTGATGAATCCAGCCTTGCAAAGAGAATCCACCACGATGCCATATGTGACCACATCAGCTTCCAAACCTATCTCAGACATTTCATCGAACACCTCCCACATCTTCGGCAAGTTGGGCTCCCGCCCCCATCCCTCAAGCAAAATGCTGTATGTCTTGACATCCGGGTTGAAGTGGTGGCGCATTTCGTCGAACACCTCCTGGGCCTTCCTCACATTCTTAGATTTGCAGAGGGCGCTGAGCAGGCCGTTGAAGGCGGCGAGATTTGGGGTCAGGCCGAACCGCCCGATGGCGTTGAAGGTGTAGAGGGCTTCGTCGACCTTTTGGGATCTAGCATACTTCCGAATTATGATGGAGAATGTTTCGATATTGAGAACTTGGTCGCGACGCATCCGGCCGACGAGCTCCCAGACGAGTTCATACTGTCGGATCTTGGCGAGGGAACTGAGAATGGAATGGTAGGCGCCGACGGTAGGGGAATATCCACGCTGCTTGCGAGACCACTCGAAGAAGCGGTAGGAAAGCATGCCGGCGTTGTCGAAGCGGCGAAGGACTTCCTCGGCTATGTCCGGCGAAACCCAGATGCCGCTGGCATCTAAGGTTTTCTCCAGCTCCATCTTGGGGCAGGACAACATGATTCGGCAAATCTGCTTAATGGGGTTGGGGCTTTCTGCTAGGGTTTCACAGGCAGAGGTGTAAGATCTTGCAATTGACCGGCGCCCACTATAAAATCTGCAAGATATGCAGGTTGAAGCAGTTAATAATTTAGCACCATTTTCTTTCGCCATCGTCTTTGATCAAGCATCAAAAGCGCAGAGAGAGATCAATCAAATTGGCTGTTTTTTTTCCAACTTAATCCAGACAGTAATAACATGTAGGGAGAGGCATTCGAAGTTGCCCAAGAGGCTTGCCCTACAGACCAAGCTTTTAGTCCGCCGCCGACCAGGCGCCGCCCGTCTTGGACTCCGACGAACCTTGCGCGGGAGATCCCCGGGCCGTCCACTGCTTTTCCATATCCACGTATCTACAGGCCAAGCTAAGTTTGATCTCCCACTCCCTCTCTTTTTAACAAATATTATACCTGAAGCAGGCGTGACACAATACAGATTACAAATATCAATTATGTACCCCACATTTATAAATTGACATTCTGGTGAAAAGCAGTAAAAATTCACACAAAACTAAAAATATCTATCTCTAAGTGTGGATATTGTGATTGCCATTATCGGCTTTTCAAACGAAAAAAAATTTCGGCATGAATGCGATTTTTTTCGGACCACAATGATTTTTTCGCCCGAATGCGACTTTTTTGCACGGACGCGATTTTCTGGGCAGGACGCTATTTTTTCGCCGGGACGCTATTTTTTCGCTCGGATGCGCTTTTTTCGCCCGGACGCGATTTTTTCGCCTGGACGCGCTTTTTTCGTCAGAACGCGAATTTTTCGCCCGAGAGCGATTTTGTCGACCAGACGCGATTTTTTCGCTCGTGTGCGTTTTCTTCGACCGGACGTGATTTTTTCGCCCGGACACAAATTTTTCGCTCGGGCGTGATTTTTTTGCACGGCTGCGATTTTTTCTCCATGATGTGTTTTTTTCGCCCGTGGGCATTTTTTTCGCCCAGAAGCGTATTTTTCGCTCGAGCGCGATATTTTCGCCCGGGCTCGATTTTTTCGCCCGAGTTTGATTTTTTCGGTGGGTCGCGATCTTTTCGCCCGTGGACGTTTTTTTCGCTCGACAGTGATTTTTTTCGCCCGGGCGCGATTTTTTCGCCCAGACGCGACTTTTTCGCCTCGACGCGACTTCTTAGTCCGGACGCAATTTTTTCGCATGGACGCGATTTTTTCGCCCTGAAGCGAAAATTTCGCGTCGGGGCGAAATAATCATGTACGGGCGAAAAAAATCGAGTCCCGGGCGAAAGCGATTTTTTCCGTGTCCGGGAGAAAAATCACGTCAGGTACATTGAAATTGCTTGATATGAATCTTTCATTGAAAAAAGGGAAGAAGAAAACCCCGGTCAAAAAACGCGTCGGGGCGAAAAAATCGCGTCGGGCGAAAAAATCGCGTTCAGGCGAAAAAACAATCGCGGCCGGGCAAATAAATCGCGTCTGGAATAAAAGTCACGTCTGGATGAAAAAGTAGTGTCAAAGCGAAAAATTTGAGTTCGGGCGGAAAAATCAAGTCCGTGCGAAAAAATTGCGTCTCGTCGAAAAAATCACGTTCCGACGAAAAATTTCGCGTTCGGGCCGAAAAATTTAAGCCGGGGCAAAAACAACGCGTCATGACAAAAAAATCTTGTCCGGCCTATAAAATTGATGCCGTGCGAAAAATCCGCGTTTGTTATTTTAAATTGAGAGCATTGACCAATGTCAATTCCTATGTTTGAAAATCTTTCTGCAAACGAACAAGTAAAAGTGATTAATGTCAATTCCTATGACAGAAAGTCAACATGCGACTGAACAAAAGAATTGGATTTAAACTCGATGTCATTTGTCATTTGTATTGATATTGGATTAAAAGCTAATACTTCAATATCAATGTCGTCGAAACGAGGAGACCCTTGGCTTTGTTTGGTTCGGCCGGAGGAGACGGGGCAGGAGGAGACGACACCGCCGATCAAAAAGTTGGGAGGAGGTCGCCGTTTGAAAAGCTCTTTTTTCACCGTTTTTAGGCCGCGACGGGAGGAAACAGAGCAAACGCCGTCAGAGAGGCATTTGTTTACCCGCCGTCCGACAGCGTTTGCTCCAAACAGTCGACGAAAACCTGACTAATATGCATGCTATCTGTAGGTCATTAGATATCTTCAAGTCTCCCACTTTAGCATCTCCACCACCTCCTCCACCACTAAGTTCACATGCCTTAACGCTGCAGAAGTGTATATTTTCTCCTTCAGTTGAGCAATGGCCTAGACCTTCACCTCCCTGCCTTTTCGCCGAAATTCAATACTCGTCCGCTCAATAAAGTTTCGTAGGTTTCTATTCTTTGATCTCACATGATTCCTTGAGGTTTTAATGAGCTTAGTAGAGTCTCATTTGGATACATAAGTTTGATGTTTGGAGTGGCACTTGACGTAGCACCGGTGCCCTTTCTATGCTCTGCGTGACCTTGTTCAATCTCAATCTCTCTGCTCCGCCGGATGATGAGAACGTTGAATTAAAAGCTCGGGCCAAATGTATATAAAATTTGGCATACATATAAAACTTATTTATCTGCATGTATACAATTTTGCCTCCATATAGCGATTTGTGATATGCATGTAACGAGGCTCTATCTTTTTCATCATAATACCTGTTGTGGATCACTCGAGGCTCCTGTAGACCGTCTAAATTGCAATGTCTTAGCCCGGGAGCGGTTGAGCGCGCAAACAGTCACAGAAATTGAGTCAGATGGTAAGACAATTTTTTTAACGTTAAAAACCCCGGAAAGGGATGAAAAATCACGTGGTCGTATCGGTGCTGACCAAATTTCCACTATTTGTCGGTTGTAACACAGGGGGCATGTAACACCCTGTATAACGACCCAGGCTCGGCTCCACACAAGGCAGACCCAGTGGGACCCAGTTGCCTTCGTCGGCCTGCAGCCCCAATGCAACCCCCAAAACCAGCTCTTTGCGCCGGCTTTATGGGCTCTGCGGACAACTCCTAACTCGACCATGAGGGAAACACCCTTCAAGTTATCCCACGGGTCTGAGACACTCATCTCGGTGGAATTCAAGGTTCGAAGCCCGAGGATAGTAGCAGCGGGAGAAGGCAGTGAAGAAGGACGCCTGAAGTATGAAGACGCTTAGAAGCTCTCACTAGACTACATCGAGGAACTTCATGACTTAGCCTCCATCTGCCAAGAGGTGATCACGAGGCGAATGACAAAGCACTTCGACAAAAACATTTGACTCAAATATTTTCTTGCAGGAGACCTGATCATGAAAAAGTGGACGCGACAGAAAGGGGAGCTGCCGTTGGCAAGCTAAATCCCAACTAGGAATGATCTTTCATAGTCCGAGAAGCTCTAGCCACATGAGGTTATCACTTACAAGATCAAGAAGGAGAGCTAATGAGAAGTACCTGGAGTAGGGATGACCTGAAAAGGTTCTATCCTTAGCGGTAACATGTATTGCTTACTTGTAATATTGCTTCCATATTTTTATATATTTCCTCGCCCCCGGAGGCACGGGTAGTTGCGAGTAATCTTCCTTGTGTTGGTAATCTCTAGTTGGCTAGAAGCAGTGAAGTTTGCCTCCTAGATCAATTTAGGAAACTTGTGACCGAGCTGATTCTCCTAAAAAGCTCATGGCGGATGATGGGACGATGCTTCGGGATTTAAGCGTCCTTGCAAGACCGAGCCCCTACATTGACAGTCGAGATCAGCTCCCTCCTTGTATGTCGGCCTAGCTACCCCTGATTGCATCTCTCCTCCGACTGTAGGAACTATCAGGAACAGGTCGGTAAGCTAACCTCCTAAACTCGATGAAGGATCGAACTCACAAAGTGATCCTTTGTGTAAAGGCATCATCAGTCTTTGAGAAGACTAAAAGGCCCTCTCTTTGCGATTGTTTGTCCAGTAGGGAAGGACGTGTCTCTGTTGTTGCCAAAGTGGGATAACCCACTAAGCTCTGGACGGTACGAGTTCGTGGAAGGATGGTGGACGTGAATGTGTGTCCAGTAGGACCCCCTGAGGGCCATTTCCCTTCGCTTGTACCCTAACCTTCGTAGCCAGGAGGCAGAACTAGTAGCGATCTCGACGATCGAGTTGGGAAACGAGCGTTCGACCTAATTCTCCTAAAAAACCCAGGGCGGATGATGGGACGATGCTTCGGGATTTAAGCGTCTTTGTAAGACTGAGCCTCTGCATTGATGGTCGAGATCAGCTCCCCTCTTGCATGTCGGCCTAGCTAGCCCCGATTGCATCTCTCCTCCGACTGGAGTAACTATTAGGAACAGATCTATACACCAACCTCCCAACTCGACAAGGGGAAGACCGTCATTTTCTTAGAATTTTCCTTCGTCCTCAAAGATTTTGATGCATTTGACTCTTTGACAATCTCTTAAGCAACATGTCAAACTACTTCAGCACCGATAGAAGTGCTCGAGTCGTGAAGTTATCATAGTCTGAGTCCCTGCACGAGCTCCTCTCATGTATATCGGCTACCAACCCCCTCGGGTGAGATAAATTTCTTGTGTGTGTTGTTGTCATAGTCTGAGCCCCCTGCACGAACTTCCTTCCTGCAGGCCGACTACAAACTCAACCTGAGTCGACCCATCTCCAGCTGAGCTCGGATCTTATAAGATGTTGCCACTAACTCCAGTTGAGCGCGGCTCCTAAGAGCTGTCGACCCATTACCAGTTGAGCTCGGCTCCTATAAGATGTTGATTCCTTGCGTGTGTTGTTGTCATAGTCTGAGTCCCCCTCTATAAGTTGCAGGCCGACTAGGAGCTCAACCCGAGTCGACCCATCTTCAGTTGTGCTTGCCTCTTGTAAGATGTTGCCTACGCCTCCAGTTGAGAGCGGATCATGAGAGCTGTCGACCAATTTCAAGTTGAGCTCGGCTCCTGTAAGATATTGCCTCCACCTCCAGTTGAGGGCAGCTCCTGATAGCTGTCGACCCATCTACATTCGAGTTCGGCTTCTGTAAGATGTAGCTTCCACCTAAAGTTGAGCTTGACTCATGTTAGGTGTCGACCTATATTCTCTGCCTACAGTTGAACTTGACTCATATTAGGTGTCAACTTACTCTCCACCTTCAGTCGAGCTTCCTCCTGATTAGGTGTCGACTATATTTTTCCACCTCCAGTTGAGTTTACTCCTTCTAGGTATCGACTATATGCACCGACTCAGTTGAGCTAGGATCCAACGAGGTATACGATCATGCAGGTACAGGCAGTGATGTGTAAGCATGTGACTGCGACCATGCATGCGAGAGCAACAACGTGCGAGCATGAGCGATTGTATCAGAGCGAGCATTGGTTGTGAGATTACGAATGATATCAACATGCGAGTATGCGGAAGTCGAGCACTCAACCTCTCCGAGCCTATGAGCCTAGCGAGTATCATCAACAAGCGAGTATGCGAATATGCAAGTAAAGGAAAAAAGACGCAGTGCTGAAGAACTCTTATATTATGGCGAGTATCATAAAGCTTTTACAAAAAGTTCTAAGTTCTATAACTGTTTTTACAAGTTTGTACGTAGGAGGTCGCCGACCGACTATGACTCATCGTCGCCAGTATTAGGCTTGTACTCCTCGTCTTCGATGATGACAACTTCCTTATCCTTGACCTCGGCCTCGCCATCGTCGTCGTCGTCACTGTCGTCGATGCTCTCTCCACTGTTGTTGTCGCTGTCGCTGGAGCCTGGTGTAACACCTCCCCTGTAATGGACGTATAATATGGGTCCGGCCGGGGCCCCACAACATACGAACGCCACAGCTTTAGCATTAAAAGTTGATATAGCTACCCAAACTCAAAACACTTGCACAACACAGCGAAAAACCAAGCACAACTAGAAGTTATCCACTAATCCAAAAGAGTAAACAAATGGCCTTAAGGCCTTACATCAAATGTCCAAAGGGGATACAGCACAACCAAACATGAATGTGCTCAGCACTCCTAGTCTACCTCGGCATGCAAGCCGGACAAAATAGTCTCAAACATACATCATCAAAAGTAGTGCTACAAAAGAGAAAACACTTCATGGGCTTAGGCCTTTTTGGCCGGCGTGCTAGCTCCTGCGTGCGATCCTTGCCCTGTAAAAATTATTAGTAACGTGGGTCAGCAAAGGCTGACCTCAAACTGTGTAACAACACATCTCCTCCCGGCCGCCCCTAACGGACCCCGGGGAACCCTCCAACCTGCAAGTCAGCACTTCATATGCAATATAAATTTCTATAAATAGAAATACATTAAAACAGGCTTGGATGTCTCAATCAACAAACATGTTCTCTACTGGTTGAGCATATAAAGAAAGGGCCTACTATGCACATGAATGCAACACCCGGGCTTCACCCAAGGTACCCTAAACCGTATGCATCTAGCACAACATCACAACATTTGGGTACTCACATTTCCCCAATTGGCATAAAGCCGCAAACATTGAGGGAGACACAACTCCCTCACACGGCGCACAGGCCGCCTCATGGAAATCTTGCCAAGGCCCCACCCGCTCGTGGGCTTAGCCCCGGGCTTGCCTGCAAGCTCTGACGTCTCATGTCAGGATTCCAACAACCACAGACTGACCGATTCTAAGAAGCCTTGCTGGACCCCACCCGCTCATGGCCTCTTTGCCCGGGCTTGCCCCAAGCTTGGCACTCTCGTCAGTCTCACAGAAGGGGACTAGTCTCGCCGGGACACTCTCCACACATGACGCACATGTCACGGGATAGCCAGCCGACCACGGAGACATAGCCACGCCTTGGCACAACACAACCAAGACTAAACACATCGTAATCCCTCTTTGTACCGCAGCGTTCCCGCGCACCAAGGAAAACATCTCCAACTCGTGCGGAGCTAACCTTGTCCACCAAGGAAACCATCTCCATTCTCATTTGGAGCTAACATTGTCAAGGAAACCATCTACCACCACGAGGAGCTAACCTTGTCCGGGTTCGACTACATGTACTCTTTTCAAGCAAACGGGACAATCACCACCACAACACAAAACGACATCTTGCCGCATCGGAAACCTCTACGAATCCCTAAGTTCGTATGCAACATCACCGTGTCGGACTAACGGTCGCGACTACGGCTTCACCCACCATGCCTAATCCACTAGCGAAGCGGATCTCTAATGCAAAATATGCCGGGGACGGACTCAATCGACCCGAAAGTTCCTCTTGAAACTTGGCAAGCCAAAACCCCTCTCATTTGAGAGTTTGGTGCCCAAAAATTAGAGAAAAGAAAACTAGATGATGCTAAATCGTGCATCCTAAAGACTGAGAGGAGAGATGTCGTTACCTTCCGACTCCTCTTCCTTGCCATGGCAAACTAGCCGGATGGAAAACTTCGCAGCGGTCTAAGCTCCACGGATCCGGACTCGGCTCGCGATTCGGAGCTCCGACACCCTTCCTACAGCCCAAGAGTTCTTCTTCTTCCTCCTTGCTCTAGGTTTTCTCAAGATCTTAGAAAGAGAGAACTTGGAAACGAATGAGGGTTTCCAACCCTGAATTCGGTCTTAACTCCCCAGGAGATGGCCTGAACCGTTAGATCCCAAAACCAGAAAAAGACTGGCTGCGATTCGCCTGGAAAATAAAAGATCTGGGCCGAACACGGCCTGGCACACGCCCGTGTCCAGGGCCGTATGCCTCATTCGCCGTCTCAAATCGACGCGCCTGGAATCAGACACGGGCATCCGACACGCCCGTGTTCAATCCGACACGCCCGTGTCCCCAGTGACACGGCCGTGTGGCCTGCCGTGTAGCTCCAACGACACGGCCCCAACACCAACCCGAGAGGTGACACGGCCTGGGACACGCCCGTGTCCCAAGCCGTGTGCCCCAGTCTCGACACACTGTCGAGCAAAAGTGTCGACACTTGGGCCGAGTGTCGACACGGCCTCGACACGCCCTGCGACACGCCCGTGTCGCAGGCCGTGTGCCCCACTCTCGACACTCTGTCGAGCACAAAGTGTCGACACTTGGGCCGAGTGTCAACACGGCCTCGACACGCCCTGCGACACGCCCGTGTCGCAGGCCGTGTGCCTCACTCTCGACACTTTGTCGAGCACAAAGTGTCGACACTTGGGCCGAGTGTCGACACGGCCTCGACACGCCCTGCGACACGCCCGTGTCGCAGGCCGTGTGCCTCCTGCCAGAACCCAAAAATTTTCCAGAACAGCAGACTGAACCTCTTGCAAAAACTGGGGTGTTACAACTCTCCCCCACTTAACTGAATTTCGTCCCGAAATTACAAAACAAAAGGGTACAAAACTTAAATTGTACCTGACAACAATAGTTCTGGATAGTCCTCTAGCATGGCCTGTTCTCGCTCCCACGAGAACTCCTCACGACCGCAGTTGTCCCAACGAACTTTCACAAGTTTAACTTCTTTATTCCGCAACTGCCGAATCTCCGAATCTTCTATAGCGATTGGAAGGACTCGCGTCCTCAAGTCTTCCTCAATCGGCACCGATGCCGGCTCAATCACCACGCTAGACTCCACCAAGGCTTTCCTCAACACGGAGACGTGGAAGACGTCATGTAATCCACTCAAATCTGCGGACAATGCCAACCGATAGGCTGCTTCTCCTATCCGCTCAACAATTTCAAAAGCCCCAAAAACCTTGGACTCAACTTCTTGAGTCGGCGAATCCGCGAGACGCCTTTGAACGGCTTGACCTTCAGATAAACCCAATCACCAACTGCAAATTCTAACTTCCGGTGACGAGCATTAAAATATTTCGCTTGCCTGACTTGTGCCACCTTCATACGCTCTTGGATGGTCCGTACCATCTCACAAGCGTCAACTACCGCATCCTTTCCCAGAAGTTTGGTGTCTCCCGCCTCTGCCCAAGACATTGGCGTTCGACACCGCCTCCCATACAAAGCTTCGTATGGCGCCATCTTTATACTAGCTTGAAAACTGTTGTTGTACGCAAATTCTACCATGAAGAGGTGATCCTCCCACCTCTTGCCAAAATCAAGAACGCACATCCTCAACATATCCTCCATAGTACGGTTCGTTCTCTCCGTTTGCCCATCAGTTTGAGGATGGAACGCCGTACTAAACTTTAGCTTCGTGCCCAAGTTCTTCTGAACCAGTCTCCAGTCCTTGAACGTAAACCGTCCATCGCGATCACTGACTATGCTCTTAGGAATTCCGTGCAGTCGCACAATGTTGCGAACATACAACTCCACCAGCTTCTCCACGCTGTCCTCTTTCCGGTTCGGGATGAAGTGAGCCACCTTGGTTAGGCGATCCACGATCACCCAAATAACATCATTCCCATGCTGCGATCTAGGCAAACCATGCACAAAGTCCATGGAGATGTCCTCAAATTTCCATTCAGGAATTGGAAGGGGCTTCAGGAACCCGCCCGGTTTCTGACATTCGGCCTTCACCAAGGCACATGTTTGGCAACGACTCACATACAAAGCCACATCTCGCTTCAACCCCGGCCACCAAAAGGATTTCTTCATATCCAAGTACATCTTTGTACTGCCTGGGTGAATGGAGTACTTTGAGAAGTGAGCCTCAAACATCAACTCCTCACGGAGATTGCCAAACTGCGGTACACAAACCCTTCCATCCTTTCTCAAGATTCCCCCGATCATCTCCCAGGTGCTGCTCTCGCACATTTGAGCCTCCAACACAAAAGGTTGAAACTCCACATCTAATCGAGTCGCTTCCCGAATACGATCGGACAAGTCGTTTTGCACTTCAATCCAGTTCAACCGAGCCACGCTAGACTCGCCTCTCGCAACACATTCCAATCCAAGGGACTCCCATTCCCGTACCAACCGCTCATCATGAGCTTCGATCCAATTTCCTAGCCCCGAGTACTTTCTACTCAACGCATCCGCCACCACATTGGCTTTACCCGGCGTGTACTGAATCGCCACTTCGTAGTCTCCAAGAAACTCAACCCATCTGCGTTGCCGCATATTCAAGTCCTTTTGATCTAAGAGATACTTCAGGCTTTTATGGTCCGTGAAGATCTCCACTCTTGCGCCATAAACATAATGCCGCCAAATTTTCAGCGCGAAGATTACCGCCGCCAACTCCAAGTCATGGACGGGGTAATTCCTCTCATGAGGTTTCAGCTGTCTAGACCCAAAGGCTATCACCTTCCCATGTTGCACCAAAACGCAACCCAAACCGCATCCCGATGCGTCACTGAAAATTTGAAATCCATCTGTCCCTTGCGGTAAACTCAAGATCGGAGCCATCATAAGCCTCTCCTTTAGTGCCTCGAATGCTTGACCGCACTCTTGGGTCCACACAAATTTATGGTCTTTGCGAGTGAGAGAGGTGAGGGGTAGAGCTATCTTCGAGAAATTCTTCACGAATCTCCTATAATACCCGGCTAGTCCAAGAAAACTTCGGACTTCCGCCACGGTCCTCAACACCGGCCAATCTCTGATGGCCTCCACTTTCGCTGGATCCACTGCCACCCCATCACCACTAATCACGTGGCCCAAAAATGCCACCTTCTCTAACCAGAACTCGCATTTGGAGAATTTTGCATACAACTCATTCTCCCTCAACACTTGCAAAACTATTCTCAAGTGGGTCTCATGCTCCACTTCCGATTTGGAATACACCAAAATGTCATCAATGAAAACAACCACAAAAGAATCCAAGTATTCCCGGAATACCCGATTCATCAGATCCATGAACACCGATGGTGCGTTCGTCAGCCCGAACGGCATCACCGTAAACTCAAAGTGTCCATACCTTGTCCCAAAAGCAGTTTTGGGTATGTCCTCATCCCGAATTCGTAGCTGATAGTAGCCTGACTTCAAGTCCAACTTCGAATATACCATCGACCCCACCAATTGGTCAAATAAATCATCTATCCGAGGAATCAGATACTTATTCTTGACGGTCAACTTATTAAGCTCTCGGTAGTCTATGCACATGCGCATGCTACCGTCTTTCTTCTTCACCAAACAACACCGGTGTGCTCCACGGTGAAGAACTGGGTCTAATATACCCTTGCTCCAACAGTTCCTGTAACTGAACCTTAAGTTCCGCTAACTCCTTTGGTGCCATCCTAAATGGAGGACGCGACACCGGTCTAGCCTCCGGCACTAACTCGATCGAGAAGTCGATCTCCCGCCGAGGAGGCGCTCCAGGAAGTTCATCCGGAAACACATCCTTGAACTCTGCCACCACAGGCACTTCCTCAATCGACAGTTGGGAGAGACGAACCTCCAATAACGCTACAAGCGCTACACCACCCTGGTTAACCGCCCACACCAACTGCATGGCCGATATCAGGGAACAGGCCACTCCACCAAGGCCCTCAAACTTGACTTCTGTTTGCCCTTTACTCCTTAAGGTCACCACCTTAGAAAGGCAGTCAATACTGGCGCGCTGCTCTGCAAGCCAGTCCATACCCAAAATGACATCGAACTCTACTAATGGTAACACTGCCGCTTCCAGAGCGAAGACAACTCCGTCTAGCTCCCAACAAATGCGCCCTTTAGCCTCGGTGGTCATAGATGACCCATTGGGCATGCGCACTTTCAGCTCTGCTCCCGACGAGAAAGACTCAACTCATATTCTCCGGATGAAGCTCTCCGCAAGAAAGGAGTGCGATGCTCCTGTATCAAACAATACCCTAGCGGGGTATCCGGAAACTAACACGAAGCCTACAACATAGACATTACACAAAAGTCTAAAAGGATGAAGCACAAAATTTAAACTTAAATTCTCTTCATACCTGTCACCACATCCGTCTGGCGGATCGCTTCTTGCTGTCCAAGGTTGTAGGCCCTTGGTTGCACGGTTGGAACCGAGAAGCGCTCGACTCCGCCATCTTTCCTTTCTCTGCAGCACTGGGGCCCGAGCGCACAGACTGCTCCTGCTTTGACTCTTGCCCCGCTCCCCCTTGCTGACAAGCACGGACTATGTGCCCAACCTTCCCGCAGTTGTAGCACGTCGGCGGTCCCCTAGAGTGGGAACCCCCAGGCGTCCAGTTGCTCCTCTCACCAGATCTGGAAGTGGAAGGCTTCTTCCTCCACCTACTCCCATCAGACTTTCCATGAGATTGGGAAGGCTTCCCTTCCCCTTGCTTGGGAGTAAAACCCTTACGGCGTTGGGTTCGCTCCAAATCATTCTCCAAACTCCTGGCGGCTTCAACTAACTCATTAAATCCCGCCCTCTTCATGGAGATGAGGGGCTGCCTCAGATTCTCCCTCAAACCTTGGTAGAAGAGGTTATCCCTCTCTACATCATCAGCCATTGTCGTTCCCGCATAACGACCCAAACGGGTGAACTCTTGCACGTACTCGTCCACCGTCTTTTCTCGCTGCATTAGATGCAAAAACTGTCTCTGCAGGGCCAACCGAGTTGAAACAGGGATATACCTCTTAAGAAAAGCGTCCCCGAACTCTTCCACTGACGGGGTGCGTCCCGGAAACTGGCGGCCGCTATGGCTCACCCACCACAACTTGGCGTCTCCTTCCAACATGAACGCCGCATACTCAGCTTTCTTTTCCTCTGGCGTCTCTGCCGCCCTTAACAGTTCTTGAATGCGAACCCACCAGTCTTCCGCATCCGTTGGCGTTCCGACACCCTTGAAAGACGGGGGATGGAAACTCAGGAAATACTTCATGTGTCGGTCTCCATGTCCAACAACTACTCTCTCCGCCAAAGGCTCCACTCGCCTGGCTTCTGTTCCTGGCACGGCCGTTGCCGTATCTGGTGTGGCAGGGGCTGCCACCTGAGCCGCTGCTGCAGCCTGAGCTGCCACCATCGCTTCTGCAAGCATGCGGCAGAAGTCGGCCGGGTCTACACCCGTGCCCAAAAGACCTGGAGCAGTAGCACTGCTCGCCGAGAGATCATCCCTTGCTCTTGAAGTGCCCGCCTCGTTGCTTGCACTCTTTAGGAAGACAAGAAATAAGGGATTAGTCTCCAATCTCAAGACTAAAACATAAGGACACTCATGGTCCCGCGTTACTCTTATGTGGATAACTTCTCTACGCACTGACCTTGAATCTAACCTGGCTCTGATACCAAATTGTAACACCTCCCCTGTAATGGACGTATAATATGGGTCCGGCCGGGGCCCCACAACATACGAACGCCACAGCTTTAGCATTAAAAGTTGATATAGCTACCCAAACTCAAAACACTTGCACAACACAGCGGAAAACCAAGCACAACTAGAAGTTATCCACTAATCCAAAAGAGTAAACAAATGGCCTTAAGGCCTTACATCAAATGTCCAAAGGGGATACAGCACAACCAAACATGAATGTGCTCAGCACTCCTAGTCTACCTCGGCATGCAAGCCGGACAAAATAGTCTCAAACATACATCATCAAAAGTAGTGCTACAAAAGAGAAAACACTTCATGGGCTTAGGCCTTTTTGGCCGGCGTGCTAGCTCCTGCGTGCGATCCTTGCCCTGTAAAAATTATTAGTAACGTGGGTCAGCAAAGGCTGACCTCAAACTGTGTAACAACACATCTCCTCCCGGCCGCCCCTAACGGACCCCGGGGAGCCCTCCAACCTGCAAGTCAGCACTTCATATGCAATATAAATTTCTATAAATAGAAATACATTAAAACAGGCTTGGATGTCTCAATCAACAAACATGTTCTCTACTGGTTGAGCATATAAAGAAAGGGCCTACTATGCACCATGAATGCAACACCCGGGCTTCACCCAAGGTACCCTAAACCGTATGCATCTAGCACAACATCACAACATTTGGGTACTCACATTTCCCCAATTGGCATAAAGCCGCAAACATTGAGGGAGACACAACTCCCTCACACGGCGCACAGGCCGCCTCATGGAAATTTTGCCAAGGCCCCACCCGCTCGTGGGCTTAGCCCCGGGCTTGCCTGCAAGCTCTGACGTCTCATGTCAGGATTCCAACAACCACAGACTGACCGATTCTAAGAAGCCTTGCTGGACCCCACCCGCTCATGGCCTCTTTGCCCGGGCTTGCCCAAGCTTGGCACTCTCGTCAGTCTCACAGAAGGGGACTAGTCTCGCCGGGACACTCTCCACACATGACGCACATGTCACGGGATAGCCAGCCGACCACGGAGACATAGCCACGCCTTGGCACAACACAACCAAGACTAAACACATCGTAATCCCTCTTTGTACCGCAGCGTTCCCGCGCACCAAGGAAAACATCTCCAACTCGTGCGGAGCTAACCTTGTCCACAAGGAAACCATCTCCATTCTCATTTGGATCTAACCTTGTCAAGGAAACCATCTACCACCACGAGGAGCTAACCTTGTCCGGGTTCGACTACATGTACTCTTTTCAAGCAAACGGGACAATCACCACCACAACACAAACGGCATCTTGCCGCATCGGAAACCTCTACGAATCCCTAAGTTCGTATGCAACATCACCGTGTCGGACTAACGGTCGCGACTACGGCTTCACCCACCATGCCTAATCCACTAGCGAAGCGGATCTCTAATGCAAAATATGCCGGGGACGGACTCAATCGACCCGGAAGTTCCTCTTGAAACTTGGCAAGCCAAAACCCCTCTCATTTGAGAGTTTGGTGCCCAAAAATTAGAGAAAAGAAAACTAGATGATGCTAAATCGTGCATCCTAAAGACCGAGAGGAGAGATGTCGTTACCTTCCGACTCCTCTTCCTTGCCATGGCAAACTAGCCGGATGGAAAACTTCGCAGCGGTCTAAGCTCCACGGATCCGGACTCGGCTCGCGATTCGGAGCTCCGACACCCTTCCTACAGCCCAAGAGTTCTTCTTCTTCCTCCTTGCTCTAGGTTTTCTCAAGATCTTAGAAAGAGAGAACTTGGAAACGAATGAGGGTTTCCAACCCTGAATTCGGTCTTAACTCCCCAGGAGATGGCCTGAACCGTTAGATCCCAAAACCAGAAAAAGACTGGCTGCGATTCGCCTGGAAAATAAAAGATCTGGGCCGAACACGGCCTGGCACACGCCCGTGTCCAGGGCCGTGTGCCTCATTCGCCGTCTCAAATCGACGCGCCTGGAATCAGACACGGGCATCCGACACGCCCGTGTTCAATCCGACACGCCCGTGTCCCCAGTGACACGGCCGTGTGGCCTGCCGTGTAGCTCCAACGACACGGCCCCAACACCAACCCGAGAGGTGACACGGCCTGGGACACGCCCGTGTCCCAAGCCGTGTGCCCAGTCTCGACACACTGTCGAGCAAAAGTGTCGACACTTGGGCCGAGTGTCGACACGGCCTCGACACGCCCTGCGACACGCCCGTGTCGCAGGCCGTGTGCCCCACTCTCGACACTCTGTCGAGCACAAAGTGTCGACACTTGGGCCGAGTGTCAACACGGCCTCGACACGCCCTGCGACATGCCCGTGTCGCAGGCCGTGTGCCTCACTCTCGACACTTTGTCGAGCACAAAGTGTCGACACTTGGGCCGAGTGTCGACACGGCCTCGACACGCCCTGCGACACGCCCGTGTCGCAGGCCGTGTGCCTCCTGCCAGAACCCAAAAATTTTCCAGAACAGCAGACTGAACCTCTTGCAAAAACTGGGGTGTTACACCTGGAGGGGAGGAGAACACACGGTCAGGTGAGTTGGATTGCTCAGCGAGCAAGCCTGGGATGAGGTCGCGATTTTCACAAGGTCGACTTCTGGGCCGAGAAAGCCGTCAATCCTCAGCTTGGCAAGAACAGCTTCCCCCATTTCCCAAGCTATCCCGCGACAAATAACAGACATCTCATCCCTGTGGAAGCGAATCCTTTTGCCCATCCCGTGCGGACTCGCCTCCCGTTGCTGCTCAACTGGGCGAGTATCCGAGGGACCAAGACGATATTCAACGGCAATCGGGCGAGTTTCTAACTCGACAACCCGGACTTGAGAAGCCTCCAACTCGATTTTGGTGTTGGCGAGTTCTTGCTCAAGCTCAGAGACCTTCTCCATTTCGATTTCGGCGGCCTGCGAGTATCAACCAGCAAACGGTCAGAAAAATGATCAAGTACAAAGTCAACTAAGTTGCGCCGAGCAGACGAGTTACCTCATACTCTTTCCACCACACCGATTGCATCCCCATGTCGATCGCCTTTTGCGAGACGATCTTCAACACCATCTGCATCTCGAGGAGATTCCTAGCCGTGTAGTGAACCATCTCGGTTGCACGCAGAATAGAGCGAGATGTTTAGTGGGCGAGCACCTTCGAGCTGAGATCCTGCATCGACTCGGCATCTTCTCGCCAATACTGCACTAAGGCGATGGCGTAGGCCTCCCCCTTGTCCTCTCAGTCTTCCGACCAAGCATGTAGATTGGTGCTCAACGTTACCTCGCGCTCGCCCTCGGCCCAAGAGACCAGTGGGCGACCAAAAGCATCCTTGCAATCCTGCCGTGGTTGTAGTTCGGAAGGAAGTAAGGCGCCCCGACGTCGATTGGCGACTCCCTCCCACCAAAGAGTTCTTGGGAGATCCTTGCTCGTTTGCTCGCATGGTCATGGGACTTGGACTTTTCTTTCCCCTTGGCTAGATTCCTCTACAACTGGCCCTCCTTGTTTCCATCTCGCGACTGTCCCTTGCTGCTCATAGGGGGCGTGACTTCCTCCACTTCAGATGGTAGGTTTGAGGAGTCTTGGCGCGATGACGCGACATCCTTCGCAGGAGGAAGCGGTTATCGCGGGAGCTCGCGAGTAGCTGCAAATTTCGAAGAGCAGTTAGGAATTTACAACAATGATCAGAGACAAGTCGACGAGTTTGATAGAATCTCCTCAGGATTATACCTTCGTCGGGGAAGAACTCGTCCAACGAGTTGACATTCAGGATCCAATGGATGACGTCAAATCGCCGTCCGCGGAAAGCTTCAAATAGCTTTTCGTGCGCGCTTTCTAGGATAGGTGGCAGGAAGGCGACTTCTGGCGGCTGGTGGGGCCTCCTCGACACCCCCAGCAAAGTCACCGGCGACGACGACCAGGTACTCGCCCCACCGATGAACTTTGTTTGCGGTGCCAAACAGCGTGCAGACATGTCTGCTGAAGAAGATGACTACCTCCAAAGTTGCAGAAAAGACGAAGACCTTCCGGAAGACAGAGAGGTCGAACGCGATCTTCTATTCTCAAAAGAAGCAAAGGAATCTCATGATCATCGCCACTCCATTGAGATTGATCTGGGCGGGCACAAAGCCGAAGTACCGCAAGATTTGGCGGTACTCGTGTCATAGCGGAAGTCCAGGCCGACTTCGAAGTGGCGGAGTGGCAGGACTATCTCACCTTCGAGATAGGTGTTTAGTCACTCGATCCGGGCAGGGAGCCTAGCGGAGTATTCCTCCGGCAAGTGCCTTTGGCGGAAATCCTCTAGATCTCGCTCAGCCGCAACGAATTTCTTGAAGACTGCTTCATAGAATTTGATTGCGTAGGTCTGACGGTGAGCATTTGCATCATCGCTAACCATCTTGAGCGAGTAGAGTTGAAAGAACGAGAAATACGAGTAGATCAAGAACAAGAAGTAAGTTGTGAACAAGGACAACTACTCGCAAGCAAAGGATCAGAATTTGCAACAACGTAGTAAAGATTCACATACCCCTTCTATTTATAGGCAAAGACCCGGGAGGAGGGATATATCAACCTCGCACGAGTATAAACCTAAGTCACAAGCTAGTAGAGAGATTCACCCTAGCCACTAGTCCTATCTAACACAACGCTATCAAGAATCTTGCCACCTCTCCAGAACCCGTACAATACAACTCGGAATGTCGCAGAAAGAAGGAAAAATATCGTCGCAACGAATGCATCAAATTCAAAACAGTCGGCACAATCAATGTGAGATACAAACTCGCCTTATTACAAATAAAATAATAGTTAATTACAATGTCGCCAAGTGGCGAGTACAAATGAAAGAAAAGAAAAAATCTAAGTCATGGGAGGATGCTACTCTGGAATAAGTGGATGTCGTCCAACCCAACCGATCTCGCGAGCACGTCAAAAGTGCTTGCTGGCCACCGCCAACGCATCGTCTCCTCGTCACAATTGGTCCTCCATCCTCGTAAGTCGCCCAACAGATCCCATGCTCGCTCGCATGCCAACAAACTCTTCCCCGTTGAGCTAGATGCAATGGTCAGTCATCGCTTGGCGCCGATTCAGCTCGTTAACCATGTGGAAGCGTGTCTCGTAGGCCGCCAGCCGGTCCTGTAGCTCTTCCATCCTCGCTATCCTCACCTCTAGTGGCGAGATCCGGCAATGAGGCTCACAAGTGATGAGTTGGTTGAACTTGGTTTCCAGCTCGATGTATGCGCGGGCGATAGCATGACAATATTCATTTCCAAAGAGTCTGAGGGTGTCAATGAAAGCCTCTCCAGGGGTTGACGAGCGACCTGTCACAGCAGGGAGAAGTCGTCATGTCAGTGAGAAGCCAGGATCAGCAGTCAGATCAGTTCAGCAACAGTGCGAGCTACCTTGCCGAGGGGATTAAGATCGCCGAGGGGAAGCACTACATCGAGTTGATTCTCGCGGGCCCGATGACGAGCCGCCAGGGCGATCGGCAGGCTGCCACCATCCGCGATCTCCATGGTCGCGTCTTCCGATCCACGACACAATATAGCTTGGGCGCCTTCTTTCCGGATCTCGCGCCGAGCTCTCCGGCAGGATGTGAGGAACCGTGTCTTCCGGGCAGAGTTCAGGACGATCTTCGTTGCTCGACGACAAAGGAGGTGGCAGCGACAGTGGAGTGCTTGTCCTCGGTTGTAGCGAGCTCACCAGAGGAGGAGGTTACAACAGAGGTGTGCTCCTCCTCGGTTGTTGCGAGTAAAATTCGGAGGAGGAGGTTGCAGCGACAAAGGTATACTCGCCGCCGTTCGCAGTGTTGTAGTGGTCCAAGCGCTACAGCCATTTGAGACCCTCATCAGGGCCTTGTTCGCCCCAGGGTGTGAGATATTCCACCTGTAAGGCCCTAGCCAGGAGGGATCCAACGTGACAGCGTCACGGATACTCCGCTCTAGGCGACCCTACCGGGCTGCAGCCCAAGCACCCAACCCCTCTCCCTCCACAGGCGGGTTGTTGGTGGCCGCAGCCTCCCTTTGATGAGGTAAACTCGATGGAGAAGTCATGGAAGCCCGCACTACGGGGACTTCCCGAGGAGGAGGTCACCCATCGGGCCCAGTACCCCCTGAGGAACTCCAGCCCGAGCAGTCCTGTATGTGCTTAACTTGTATGAAGTTCTTCCAACTCTCATCACCCTGGCCATAAGGCCAGGGTGTGTGAGTTGTATACATTCCTGATGTTGTTCTGAGGATATAAATGTGGTATTTATATGTGGGTGGACATTCTGGTTTGAGTTCATGTTAACAAGAAAATGCTGCGCTAGCTCCCAATGGAATGAGTTAAGGATACGCATAGATTTTGATTTCCACACGTGATTCCTTCGCTTGTCTGTGCTATATGGCGTGGGGCCCCGGCCGGACCCACTGTTATATGTCATGTGACAGGTGATCTCTCGGGGCGTCTTTGCTCCATGACGATTCGTCGCCGCCAGAAGATCCTTTTCACTCACTGGCTCAGGGACTTGTTTGTCGGACACTTTCTTAGATCCAAGTCCGTTGATCCGGACGGTATGCTGCCGCCAGCTCCCATCGAGACTGTTGCGGAGCTTGCGATCTCCAGTGGCCCAAGCTGCTCACAAAGGAGCGATATTTCCGCCGCCAGAGTCTCCACGCCTGAAGTAGGTTGATCTATCGGTGGAAGCCCAAGTCCTTTGTGAATACAAAGAGCAATTCCGCCGCCAGGCATAAACAGAACTGGGTAGGTTGATCCGTGGTGCCCAATTTTACTCCAGAATTCAATAGGGAGGCGACCTTGCGAGCTCCCCAGCTGGCTGAGAGGTTGATCTGCTTGCAGCCCTTTGTCCCTGAGATCAGCGACTTCCGGGGCAGGAGGCTCCCATAGGACGGCGGGGAGAATCTCTCGTGATAGAGAAGTCGGGAACGAGTAGATCATGAATGTCGCTCGGCCCGAGGTCCCACATCAAGGAGCTATTGGGTATCTCTGGTGGCCCAAGTCCTTTGCTCGGGATGGACGATTCCGCCGAGGCTCCCACTAGACAATCTCGGCATGTGGAGGATCTCTCGGGTTGCCAGTTTTGCTCCGAGGTGAACGACTTCCGCCGCCAGCTTCTTATTCAGTTTATTCTTCTTTGGGGGAGGGAGATCAACAACAACCTCGCCTTCCTGCGGCCTTTTAGGCCTTGTCGGCTCAAGAAATCCAAACAGTGCGACCAAGCTCGCTTGACAGGCTTCCTCGACAGACTTCGACATCATGTGCGAGTTTAGAAATGTGTGCCTCAAAGACCAGCCACCCCCTATTTATAGAGTTCAGCAGACATCCATCAGAGCGAGTAACTCAGATACTCGCCCAAGCAACTCGTCAAATAAGTGTTGGATGTTTCTTTTTTGAGCTCCTATGTAGCTCGGAAAGAGCGGGGATTGTGTACAACCTGTATTCGTCGAGGCCGAACCTCTCCAGAGTCAAGTTAGCAAAGATCAAAGTCAGCAAGTCAAGACAGAAGTCACCCCGAGGCCGTCAACGTCACCCAGCTCTCAAGACAACAGAAGGCTTGAGCGAGTGTGGCGAGCTCCCCTCGCATACTCTTCAGGGGGGAGACTAGGTCGGTTACTCTCCCAGTTAGGCGAGCTACTCCCGAGAAGTTGCCTAGTCGCTAGGGGTAGGCTTATAGATAAGGCCCCCCTTTCTTTGGATTGACCTATAAATAGGACCACAGGGGTACGAGAAGACATACTTCAAAATCTCGTAAAGTTCTCGACTGCCTTTTCCAATCTAGACAACAAGGTGAGTGTACAACCCCGTATTCGCAAAAGAATGGACCCTAGATGAGGCGTGCTTAGTTTTTAAGCTTTTTGAGTATTTTGAACTCTCGGTGGCCAATTTTGGCTCTAGATTGGAAATATACTAGTAGGGGGAGGAGGAATCGGCCTCCCCCGCGGCCCCTTAGTTGGAGTGTGAGAGCGGCAGGTTGGCAGGCACCCGCCCGGGCCAATTGGGTGTGGAGGCGGGATCAGCAGGCCCTCCCCCTCCCCTTTTTTCCTCAGCCAGGCGAGACCGGCACCCAGGCCGGGTCTCGCCGAGACCGGCGGGTAGGCCGGGCGAGACCGGCCCTCGGGCCGGGTCTCGCCCCGCCCCGCGGGCAGCCAGGCGAGACCGTCCCCCAGGCCGGGTCTCGCCGAGCCCGGCGGGTAGGCCGGGCGAGACCGACCCTCGGGCCAGGTCTCGCCCCGCCCCGCGGGCAGCCAGGCGAGACCGGCCCCCAGGCCGGGTCTCGCCGAGCCCGGCGTGTAGGCGGGCGGGCGAGACCGGCCCTCGGGCCAGGCCTCGCCCTGCCCCGCGGGCAGCCAGGCGAGACAGGCCCCCAGGTCGGGTCTCGCCGAGCCCGGCGTGTAGGCCGGGCGAGACCGGCCCTCGGGCCGGGTCTCGCCCCGCCCCGCGGGCAGCCAGGCGAGACCGACCCCCCAGGCCGGGTCTCGCCCAGCCCGGCGGGTAGGCCGGGCGAGACCGGCCCCCAGGCCGGGTCTCGCCCCATCCCGCAGGGTGGGTCCCCTATTTGCTTTAGGTGACGCGTTTTTCCTTCTCTACCCCCCGGCGTGGCGGTTTCCTATTGGCCCGAGGCCTTTTGGCCGTAGGGGTATTTTGGTCTTTTTTGGCTCAAGGGATTTGAAAAACTATAAATAGACCCCTTGGGTGCCTTGGAGAGGATCCTTTTTTGAGTTTTCTCCTCCCTTAGCTTCTTCTTGGTAGAGTGGAGAGAGCTCTTCAAGGCACCCTAGCTCGAGCATTGGCTAGGGAGGGGAAGTGCTCAGGTAGCCTTCCAGGTGTGAGGTGGGACCTCCGCGCTAGAGCCGAGGGTCTGTTCCTAGCTTATTGATCCTTTGGTCCGTGACGTTCTCTCGAGTGTAGTAGGTGTGAGGTCACCCCTTTCTAGGGACCCCGAACTCCACAGAGACCAAGTTTTTGGTTTCAACAATGAGCATTTGAATTCTTTATTCAGAGAGACAGACCATGAGTTTGCGACTATCCCTGTTTGTCGCCGCGACTTTGTTCTCAGCCAGTCTATCTTGTACCTTGCTCGACCATTTTTGGTTTTGGAGGGGTTGCTTCTTCTAAGCTTCCAGGTACGTGGTGTAACCTCCCTGCCGCAGCATCTGAGGTCCTTTGTCTGCTAGTTTCCGTGTCTTAGCCTGTTTCGCCATCGAACCTGACCGCTGAACCGGTAACCTTAGACTACCTTGCTCAACCATTTTTGATGTTTTACTAGTAACAAAATGATTTTGAAACAACAATTTTCAAATATGAAGATTTGCTAATAATAATGATTTGCTTGAAATCAAATTGAACTTGCTAATAATAACTCTTTTGAATTAACAATGCGCATATTTTATTTTTTTCAATTAGTTACCTTAGTCAAGAAAGTTTATAACCCCAACTGAAAAATACTTTTTTTATTACAATAATGTCACTTTCTTTTTGACTTATGCTACGTTTAACGTGTCTTTTTTTTTGTTGCTTCTATGAGTTTGAAGAAAAAATCAACCATCATAAAATGCATGATTAAATGCATGATTGGCATGACAAAAATTATGACCGACATCAAGAAAAAATTACTAATTTTGAACATAAAAATGAATAAAATTGCTTAGATGAGGTTGGGTTAGTCGTGCACAAAAAAACCGGTTCTAAGCGGTTCAGTTGAGACCGGACCGGTTAGGACCGACTAGGGACCCATCTCGGTTAGGACTGGTGTTAGGGGCGGAACTAGGAATTTTGCTGAGCCCGGGCACCCTAAATTATAACTTAAACTGATTATTATAAATATTTTAAAAAATTTCCTCTTATAGTAATGTCTTATTACTGGCGTAAATAAAAAAAATTAGAGCAATTTTATTAAATAATCTTGAATCAGCCAACATATAATTCAAAATTAAGTATAAATAAACACAATGACATCTTAGTTACTTTAATAGCAATTTTCTCCAATAGCATCCTCCTCTCATTTTTCCTAAAATTACAAACGATAAAGATATATAGAATAGCCAAATCTGTCAAAATAGTTGAAGATGATAAATTTTGATTTTTTTTGAGCGGAATAACTAGTTTGAATAAATTCAATAAAACTAATTCTATTGATTACTGAAAAGCAAGCTTTAGGAGAAAAAATGAACCACAGAATGACCCAAAGTTCAATTAACTAAAAAGCTTAGTTAGGAAGCTTTAGGAAAAAAACAGCTAGCAACTGTTAATGGGAATGGAGAGCTCATCGATTATCCATGAAAGAGAGAAATGGGGAAAATCTGAAAGAGAAATCGGAAAATCGAAGTAGCTTGCTGGCTCACGTGGGTACTAGGCCGACGGGGAACAAATAGGAAAATGAAAGCGGCTACCCCGTAGTCTGTAAATTGTAAAAGAATGAAACAGGAGAGTCGCCTACCGGATAGAACAAAGAACAGAAGCTCTGATCCCCACTTCTCAGGATGAGGTTTGTCAAAAAGAATCACTCCCAAAAGGCACGAGTATTGTTAGGGCTTGCGGACGGAGAGAACGGATAAGAGAAGGTAGGATTCTCATAAGTTAAAAAAATGTAGAAACTAAATTCTTCAGGAGAGAGGGAGAGGGAGAGTGAGTGATCCAGTGAGGGGGAGAGAGAGGGACTGAGGGGGAGAGAGACAACCTTGCAGACTTGCCGTGCCCAAGGAGGTTGATAACGATGCCTCAAGACCGAAAGAAAAAAGATGCTGAAACCTGAAGGAGAGTGTCAGGACTCAGGCGAAACTTTCTCAAAATCATGCTCGGGCACGTGCCTGTGCGTGTCTCTACATAGATCCGCCCATGACTGGTGTAACGACCTGACCCGCTAGGAGCACAACGCCGCCCGGCCCACCAGCAACCCATGGAGGACCCATGGCACCAAGGTGGTACAGCCGGAATCTACAAGACCTGTAGGCCGTACACCCCAAAGCATCTCCGACCTGTTTATCAGCACGGTGCATTTACATCAAAGATCGATCTCAGATCGGGACCAGTAAAAGACCAGTTTTTCTCCTCATATTTTAATTAAATATAGTATAGATAATTTATTTTTTAATTAAAAAATAAGACTGGTCCGGGACCAGTCCTACGGTCTCAACTGGTTCTCCTCAAGCGGAGAAAAATCATACCCGGATAATCTTTATGTGCACAACTTGTTTGAGCGGGACAGGTAGGCCAAAAGACCAGTCCCGAACCGGCCCGATAATGTTTATGTGCACGACTAAGTTGGGCCTCCACCAAATAAAAAAATCAATCAATAAATATAAAGTTACCCTAAAATGGACCATCAAAAAAAATGTACACATGGGTTTTTGATCATAAAAATAAATAGAGCCTTTATTTTTAAAAAAAAATTAAAGAAAAACTTTAATCAAGTATAATTAATTAATTTAGGATGAGAAAGCTAAAGCCCTCCACTTCTTTGCCCCTAAAAAAACCCCTTCTTTTCCAAAAACCTCTTTAGCCAAAGAAGAATATTTGCCTCATCCCCGTTTCTTCTTTAATTTGTTTTCCACCTCCATTCTTGTTTGTTTTCTCTTTCACCACCTCCACAGCTCGCTCTGCCTCTCTCTCTCACCTGCCAATTGCCATGGCGCATTGCATGAGTGTGGGCACGCTTCTGCTGCAGTGAGCTCTTTTTCCCACCAAACCGTCCTCCTCCTACTCCTTATCTCTCTCTCTCTCTGCGCTCTCGAATTCTGAGCAATCTGACACCCGAATCAGATCCCTGATTTCGAATTCTTCTGTTCCATGGCGGGACATGCTGCTGCTGCCATGCGCTGCCGATCATCATCGTCAATCGGCGACTCCATCACCATCATCACAGCCGTTCCAATGCCTTGATGTATGCCATGAGAATCGCCGTCAGCCATCATTGCTCCTCCCTCCGGCCCCTTGCTCTGCTCCATATATAAAACCGCGCGCCACGTCGATCTCCAACAACTGATTCCCCTGGCCAGTTTCCACCATGTCATCGCCATCATCCCTTTCCGTCTCCAATACTCTGCTCCTCCTCTTCCTCCTCTCCTTCGCCACGCTCTCCTTCTCCGCCGAGCCTCTCAACATGGAAGGTGCCGCTTCACTCCAGCTCCTCCATTGCTAATTCCTTTGGGTTCCTTTAATTTCTTCTTTTCTTCCCATTAATTAATGTTCCCTTCCTCTTCTTCATCTTCTCTGCAGTGCAAGCTCTTATAGCTATAAGGGATCTCCTCGATGATCCTCATGGGGCTTTAAGCAAATGGGATGAAACCTCCGTCGATCCCTGCAGCTGGTCTCTCGTCACCTGTTCCTCCGAGAATCGCGTCATCGGCCTGTAATTAATCTCTCTCTCCCCCTCTGATCCATCTTCTCTTAACTCACTTGTCTAAAAATTTCAGGGGTGCGCCGAGCCAGAGCCTCTCGGGAACTCTGTCTCCGGTGATCGGAAACCTCACAAACCTGCAGCAAATGTGAGAAATTAATTCTTCAAACAGATCTTCAATTCGTTCGAACTTCTCCATCTTTTTTCCATAGTGTATACATACATAACCAATATTCCTTCCACCATTAAGCTGATTTTTTTTGTCAATGCCCGGGTAACCAAGATTATTGCAGAGCAACAACATATCTGGGGAGATTCCAGTGAGCCTAGGGCTTCTCTCAAAGCTTCAGACCATGGATCTCTCCAACAATCGCTTCTCTGGGATCATACCGGATTCCCTCGGTAGCCTCACCAGTCTTCGCTATCTGTGAGACACTCACTGCTCTGTTCATATATCCTATATCCTTCTTCTTCTTCTTCACTTTAATTCTCGGGAACATACAAAGCTCCAATTCTCGAGCTTCGTTCTGATTTTATATATATAAAAATCAATCAATCTCTCTTTCCTGCTCTGCTTCTCCCGCAGGAGACTGAACAATAACAGCTTGAGCGGCGCTTTCCCTGTATCCCTCTCGAAAGTCCCGCGGCTCTCCTTTCTGTAAATGTTTTCACCAATTCTGCTTTGTTTTTTTTTTTTTGCAAATCTGTTCATTGTAAACAGAGGATGAGGATGATGATCGACATATATATGTTAATACTTTTATCAGGGATTTATCTTACAACAATCTCAGCGGCCCTGTTCCTCCATTTCCGGCGAGATCTTTCAAGTGAGCATTCTCCATATTTGCTGTGATCCTCTTAATTCCATCCATTTAGTTCTTCTGCCCTACTTATAGTTGCTTATTTTCAGCGTGGTCGGCAATCCTCTGATATGCGGCGGTGTAACGGCGGCAGATTGCTATGGGACGATGACGCCTGCATCTATCCCGTTTCTCCTCGAATTGGATCACAGTTATTACAAATTAGTTTTGTTCCTGCTGTTCATAACGGTTATTATTCTCTTGATTGCTCTGTTTTGCAAATGGAATTGATGTCGTCCTATATCTGTTTGCAGGGCTACCGAGGTCTCAAAAGCTCGCCGTCATGGTGGGCTCCGGCGTGGGCGGCGCCGCAGCTCTCCTCCTCCTCTTAGTTTCTGTTGCCCTTTTTATACGTCGACGAAGGCGTATCATGCGGCGGTTCCTTCTCGGTCACTCCGGTGAGGGTCTCTTTTTTCTTTATATTTCAATTTTATATTATTTTATCATTAGGCATGTGTTTAATTTTCTAATTAGGCTTGTGTTTAGATAAATTAAGGCTTGAGCCAATATTTAATTTTTATACATATATTTATAATTATTTTATTATATATTGAGAAAAGAATATTAACCGCAGACAACAATTATTCTATATTAAAAATGAAAATAATATTTAAAACTATGGCTCATTTAAATTTTCTTTTATTTTTAAATTTTTTTTGTCTTGGTGAAGTTTATGACAATAAGACAAGTACAAGCATTTTATTTTCTGAATAATTTTGGGAACATCTTGTACATTTTGAACATAACCCCTTGATCAAAAATTAATATATTTTGAATAATTGAAATTATCTTTTTAATAAAAAATAGACCAGTTATAATTTATAATGGAATATTGGAATGTTTTTTTAATGTTAAAAGAGATGGAGCCTGAAGCGGTGGCAGAGGCGGCTGCGGCGGTGGGAATGGGGAACTTGCGGCGGTTCAGGCTACGAGAACTGCAGGTAGCGACGGACAACTTCAGCTTAAATAACATACTGGGCAAAGGAGGATTCGGCAACGTTTACCGCGGCCGCCTCCCCGACGGCACGGTGGTCGCCGTCAAGCGTCTGAGGGACGGCGGCGGCGCCTCCGGCGAGGCTCAATTTCGTACGGAGGTGGAGATGATTGGCCACTCCGTACACCGTAATCTCCTCCGCCTCATCGGATACTGCGCCTCCGCCGGCGAGCGCCTCCTCGTTTATCCATTCATGGCCAATGGTTCCGTCGCCTCACGGCTCCGAGGTATGTAACTTGTTCCTGCGGCGCAGCTTAAGCTGACTAAAGTAAAAAAAAAAGAAAAAAAAAGAGAAAAAATGTTTTAAATAAAAACCTAAAAAAGCACGCGTGGTTTGCTGTCTGGTATGCGGGGTCCACTGAAAAATTTCGCAGTTGGTCGGGGCTCTGGCTGCTGCTAGGTTTCGGACAGACCGTTCTACCACCACTTCCATTGTTTGTCTTATTTATCAATTAATATATAATAAAATTTAAATTTTTTAAAAATGATTTTGTATATTTCAGCATCTATTGTTTCCGGTTGCAGCAAGTGCAGAGCAATGCCTCTTTGTCGCATGTTTTTTTAAATTTGTATCTTTCGCAATGTAAGATTTATTATTTCATAATTGATGGGGCCAGTTATTATTTATAGAAAATGGAGAGTGCGATTAACCAGACTTCCACCACCCCCAGGAATCTAGTGGAGGATCATCAGATAACCACCACACACGCAATCGGCACGCCGGATCCCCTCGTGATCCGCACACAAGATCCCACCTCACGCACGAACCGCCAACGGCCGACCAAATTGGTTGTCCGCCGCCACCCCCCGGCGACCGGCCCCTCCCGGTCTGGGACGCTCCCGTCCGGCCCTACAACCGTCCGTGGCTGCGCCTCGCGGCCACAAGTCCGCCATCGGTGTCGCCGCCAGCCTCCCCGGCTGGCGGGGATTGCTCCTATCGCAGTCGCAAGGCAGCGGCCTCAGGAAGTGGCTGCGGGCCGCAGCCGCGAGGCGTGCTTGCCACCGCGCCTGGCCTCCATGGCCAGCTCGCGGCCTCTCCCTTCGGCTGCAAGCCGGCGGCCGCATAGAGCGGCCGACGACGCCGGGTGCGGCCGGCCGGGCGCGTTTGGACAACTGCACGCGCTTAGGGAGGCAGGCGCCACAGCTGCAAGGTGCGGCAGGCACCGTGGCCAGCCGCCCACCTTGTTCGCCTGCGACCGGCAACACCACCGACCGCGATCCTTCTTCCACCCCCGACAGCCGCCCGCCGCCGGGGGTTCCCCGGCGGTCGCCCGTGGGCCATCAATGGCGACCCCCTCTCCTCCGTCCGATCATTCCATCGCGATTACCGTCGTATATTACGTGGGTGACCACCTATGTAACTCTTATGTCACTTGAAGCATCCCAAGTGGTGGTTAAAATGGAACTTCCTCCCTGTTGCCTCTAGCTGAGGTTATATAGACAAACCATAGGGTTAAAACAGGTATCAGATATCCCGGTATCTGAACCAAACCCGTTAAGTCTCCGAACCCGTTATATATTTATTTATACCTCAACAATCTACTCTTATATTTATAGTATATAACGTTTACATTTAAGAATGTAAGAAAGTAGATAATATCAAATTTCAGATTTTACTTATTATTCCGAAAAGATTACACAACTAAAGTAGATAAAGGAGTTTGCATAATAAAGCAACCATCGGAACATAGAAAACAATACGAGTAAAAGTCAAGATAATTTTACTCAAGAAATAGATCATCAGTATCAATGTCAAAAATTACTTTCTCTTATTCATCTTCACCAGTGTTCGCAAAAAATTTCATGAGTTTAGACTCTATGAATTCATAAAACATATATTGTGACATTTAATTAATAACGGTGTGCATATATAAAATATTATAAAATAAAATTTGCTTAAAACTATATTAGATATGGTCCGTACTCAATAATTTGGGTGGTTACAGAGTGCGGATTGTCGTATAACTATCGTAACCACCACCTGGGTCCTATAAAGAGGCCTCCCCCCCAGACCCCTCTCATTTCGAATTTTTCTCCGAGCTTTTTTCTTCCTTAAGCCAAAGCTTTGTCAAAATCCTCCTACAAGCCACCTCTCGTCGAGCTTCTTGAAAAATTGGCCAAGTCCACGACGTCCCGGTGCACAAGTTGCCTCTTTGACCGTCTCCAAAATCCTCCAACATGCAAGGTGTTACGCAAGGCTTCCGTAGCAGTTCTCCCACGCTCGTCGTACCAACACACTATGTCAGGGCAGCACCAGAAAGAACTCACCGCCTACAACAAGAGACAGATTTCAAGCTCAGTGAATGGCGGTCTGTCGCCCTCTGAGCACTCTTGTATTTTCTCTCATCCAGAAATTGTAATGAAAAGCGGTTTGTCGTCCTCGATTCATCTGACATACTGTAAACTGACGCTGATAGTGAAGTTTGAGTAATACAGAATCGGTCACGTGGTTTTTCGCCAAATTTATGGATTTTTCATGTTAAAAATCCCATTGTCTATTCATCTACTGACACTGTAACTTTTTGCGCGCTCGACCGCCATACGGGCTAAGACGGCCTAATTTAGTAAGGTCTATCAGATGCTTTGAGTTGCCCGCAACAATAATAGATACAAGTCATTGTATAGACATTGGTATTTATTCATAATTTTTTATATTTATATTCATGCGTGTTTGTTAAATCTCATGAAATAAAAGAGAATATTCTACTCATCATGGTTTAGATCTGTTTGTTTGAGCGTTTAGAGAAATCACCATTGAAGATAGACATTTGTGTTTGGTAAACCTCTATTTTGAAACTCCAAGTCTGGGAAAGTCTAAAATCCCTGCAGTAGTCATGTTTGTTGTAGCGTACAATATTAGGGAAGCTTTAAAGGCTCCATTTGGCACGGTGGTCGCAGTTATGAACTTGGGGGGTTAAATTGTCATTCGTTAACGCCCATCTAAGAAATTTCGTCCATTTTTACGTTCAAACGGATGTTGTTTGTTAGTTGATCCTATGACTTACGGTTTAATCCATGCGTTTACGACTGCCACTACCGTGCCAAACGGAGCCTAAGCAGTACTTGTCTACCTTGAAGGCAATAGCTTTAGAGGTTTGGTATTTAAGGCAGGAGAACTCAAACTCGCCGAAAAGGTTCAAGTAATTGATAGTATCTTTTTTTTACATTCTTTCTCCATATAACTGATAGGGTGCCGTGCAGGAAAACCACCACTCGAGTGGACGGCAAGGAAGCGCATTGCCGTTGGTGCTGCCCGCGGCCTCGCTTACCTGCACGAGCAGTGCGATCCGAAGATCATCCACCGCGACGTAAAGGCCGCCAATATCCTCCTCGACGACGCCCTCGACGCCGTCGTCGGCGACTTTGGCCTTGCGAAGCTGCTGGACCACTCAGACTCCCACGTCACCACCGCGGTCCGCGGCACCGTCGGCCACATTGCGCCGGAGTACCTCTCCACCGGCCAGTCCTCTGACAAGACCGACGTCTTCGGCTTCGGCATCCTTCTCCTTGACATCATCTCCGGCGGCCGGTCCCTCGACTTTGCCGCCCGATCTCCTCCCCAGAACAAGGCATCCCTGCTGGATTGGGTGTGTTGATGACCCTCAAAAGATCAATCTTTACAGCAAAATACCATATGCATGAATGTGTTGCGCTCGAATCTGCAGGTGAGGAAAGTGCAGCAAGAGAGGAGGCTGGACTTGCTGGTGGACCGGGATCTGGGCGCAGGATTTGATCGCATCGAGGCCATGGAGATGGTGCAGGTGGCTCTTCTCTGCACGCAGCACCTCCCCGGCGACCGGCCGAGGATGTCAGAGGTGCTGAGAATGCTGGAGGGGGATGGGCTGGCAGAGAAGTGGGAGGCGACAAATCGGCTTAAACGGGATCCCGACGCAAAGGACTTCGAGGTAGACCTCGCGGGCATGCTGTTTGTGGTGGATGGAGATGATGATAACTGCGGAGACATTGATGGAGGATCCATGGGTGAGGTTGAGGAGATGGAGCTGTCTGGCCCCAGATAGCAAGCAGACCAACCATTTGCTACAGCTCACATAGAAGCATGCATCATGACTCTGTTGTTATAGGTAAAGTTGCTCTGAAACTTAGATCCCAGCTAGTGAGAATTGTGGATGTTAGCTCTTCTTTGGACCAAATTATAGAAGGGAAAGCCTTTCTAGAATTAATTCTACTTGGTGTTTTTAGAGGTTTAACTGCTTGTTTTGTTCTATCATATCCCCCTCCCAACATGTTCAAAAAATTTCCCCTTTATTCTGTTTGGGAGAGCTGTGACCAGTTAGTTGTCTAAAATGAAGCTAGGAAGTCAATAGCAGGAGGATTCTTAAATTTACTCTCTACTCGGACTCCTGTATGAACCTATAACTGAGCATGTGTGCGAATGAACGCAAAAGAAAGTAGTTGTTACAGCCATCTCCTTTGAGCATAATTCCCCCAGCAAACACAGCACTCAATAATGTTATAATTAAAAACATCATGAGATTAGGATTTAATATTTTTTAAAGCTCACCTCACAAAGCCTATGGAATCAATAAATATACAAAGCAAAAGAGAGAAGAGGACGGAATCTACATATAACCTGTTTCCTTGATCCGTGCATCATGCTTATGTCATGCTCCAACAACTTTTTATTCTATTTCTTTTCTTTTTTGAAATGGAATTAGGGTTTCGATAGTGTGCGACCCTGTTCTTCGTGCTTAATATCTATGATGACAACAATATATTATATATATACTTTAGAAATTTACCATTACAATTTTATTTTATTTTACTCTAATTTAATAATTTAATTTTAAAAAATTGTAAATATTGCACCAAAGACATGTTTTTCTTTATATAATAGTATAGATATAGCTACCAGAACCTCCCCTTGGAGTTTGCATGATCACAGGTTGCACCACTTTATAGTTTTCTTAATTTACAAAAATGTCCCTTCTATTAAAAATAAGGATGGAAAATGTCAAATTATTTTATGATCCTAAATTTATCTTTTTATAATGATTTTAGATTCAGTACAAAAGGAAAAATATAATGCACCTCCTTTAATGTTGGGCTATTACAAGGGTAAAATTGAAATATTATAAAATAATTTGATATATTTTATCACTTTCAATCTATAATTCTAAAGAAAAAGATCATCTCTTTCAACGTAGAATCAATCTATAATAAGAAAATGATACAAATGCGGCAGTTTGATGAGTTAGATATTCCCATCAAACATTCACAAAATCTGAAAACATAATGATAAAATTTGATGGCAACAACTCAAAAATGATGCCAAGACATCTATAATCAAGAAGAATATACATGATTTCAAACCCGATCTTGGAGAAGTCGGCAGGTTATGGCATCGCACTATGTTGGAGAGCGGATTCAGGGTAGGTGATCAGCTGACGCGCTTCATCGGAGTTCCCCAGAACACCATTTTGGCAATGCTGCGAAAAATGATGCCAGAGCTTGAAAAGTTAAACCAAGTAAAACATCATTTCATCACATCTATAATGAGCATGATTCTGCTTATCTAAACCTCATGCCCTTGCAAAATTTGGGAATGCTGAAACCAATTTAAGCAAATTACCTGAGTATTTCTTGTTTTGAACCTTTGGAGCTCCTCCTGGGCAAAAATAAGCCTGCAGGAAAGAGAAAAACATCATGATAAACTGCCATTTTTATGAGAAATTATTGCCTCAGTTGTGCTAGTATGAAAAAAAAATGAATTACATGGGCAGACCCAGTCACACTAATGACAGATCACGTTTTGTAAAAATAAGATTTTTTTCCTCCTCAAACCAACTATTGACAGCCCTAACATCGCCTAGGTTCTTCTCTCCTGATGGAATGCCCTAACCGACGCTCTCCAGCAATCTCCCTCGCCGATCCGACGCCGACGATTCCCTCTCCGACTCCCTTGGCCCTGAGGATGTCTTCACCGACGCCCCTAGCCCCGACGATGCCCTCCCTCTACTGCACCTGATCCGATGCCAGCTTTTATTGCTACTGTTTCTCCGAGGACCAGGAGTTGGCGCTGACCAGCCCCCGACGATGTGTTTCTCCAATGTAGCACGTAAAGTAAAGTAGTACTTTAGAAGCTATATTGACATCGAATAGACATATATTTACAACTGAGTTGAAGTAAAGTCTAGAAATTTGCTCGGATCAGGAAATCACCCTTATGACTGACACACGTATATGTTGCCTGAATATGAAACCAATTGATGTTCTATATTTCCAAACTGTTACCAGAATTCTCAGAGAAAATTGAAACTTACGAATAATCAGATTATATGAATGTAGTTATGCTGTCTTGGTTAAACAAAAAGTTTTCTTCATTGTTTGTTAGTGTTTATGCTAAAAATTAATTTGAAATTCCTCTTATTTTTCAAGTGTTATACCAAGTATTTAGGAATTTTTTTATTTTTCTTGTTATTGTAGATTCAGCAGGTGAGATGAATGAAGAAAAATGTTTGAGTCAAGATGTTATTGATGTTGAAAATTTGTTTACAGCTTGCATGAACTTCCTACAAAAGAGGAATTGATCACTTGAATGCGTAATATTGCAAAAGGTCTTGGTTTTGTTATTATTATACAAAGCGCAGACAAGTTAACATCTAGGAACAAACCTAGAGTAATGCATGTGTGTGATAGAGCGAGATTTAAACGTCACAGTCAAAATGGTTGGGTCACTAAAATATTACAAAATCCTCTAAATGTTATGGACGTTCTTTTTCATTGAAAGACATAAGATGTAACAGGCACGTTCACTTGAAATAAAATGTGGTGTTAGTTGTAATATGTTATTTTAAGTTGCCTTAGTCCTTTTATGTATTTATTTCGGGTTGAGGTAGTTTGGTCTTTTACTTTTTAGATTTCCCCTTGCTCAAGTATATACATGAGTAAGAGACCTATTTCATGATGAATCTAAGTATTATTTCCTCTCCACATGGTATAAAAGCAAAAAAAATCCTGTGCCCTAATATCTCGTCCCCCCCCCCCCCCCCCCATCTCCTTCTGCTCCAGATCGTCAGCCTCCATCTCCTTCTGCTCGCTCTTCAGGGATGACGGGCGGCCTCCAAGCCATCGCCGGACACCGGGATGGACGCTGCCGCCGTTCCTCCATGACGTAGTCCGCCTGTTCTGCTTCCGCATAGGCAGCTTCTTCTCCCGTGTCGCCAGCGTCGATTCCTCCCGCTCTTACGCCAGGTCTTGTGCCAGATCGGTCGTGCCGTCCTCTCCCGTGTCGTGTTGTTGATGTCGTCGATCTCCTGTGCTGTTGATGTCGTCTGCCCCTCTCGTGACTCATATATGATGAATCAGTGCTTTTGTCGTCTCCTGTGCCGTGCTCTTGCCCCTATCGTGATTCATATATGATGAATCAGTGCTTTTTGCCGCTAATATCTCCCTCTAAGTGTCCTTTGGTTCCCTTTTTTTGTCAATATGGGTGATCCTGATTCTTCGGTATCCTCTCTGGGTGTGATCCAGTCTCAGATGAGTGAGCCTCAGCGGCCCCATGGCCACTCCAGCTCTTTGAAGATTACCACGGTTCCCTTGGATGACACGAATTATCTTGAATGATCTCGTGTTCCCCAACATGTCATCTGTAGCCAACAGATGTTTGGATATATCGATGGGACGATTAAGGAGCCCCCTGTGTCTGATTCCTCCTGGAAGCATTGGGATTCTGACAACTCTCAGTTGTTTCCTGGCTCCTGCATTCGATGTCTCCTAAGATCTATCAGAACTATATGCTGATGGACTCAGCTTTCGAGATCTAGACTCGTGCTCGCGAAATATACTCTCAGATTGGCAGTTCCACCTAGGTTTATGAGCTCACTCTCCACATTTTGAAGTTGCGCCAAGAATCGATGACTGTTTCATCATTCTTCTTGGAGTTTGAGCGTCTGTATCAAGAATTGGACTACTTTACGCATTTCACTCCAGCGTGTACAACTGGTGTCGTCCAGTTAAAAGCAAAGGGAGGACCGCATCCGCCTTCAAGTCTTCTTGATGGGATTGAATATGGAATTTGATATGGTTCGGACACATGTTCTTCGCCACTCTCCTCTTCCCTCTCTTCCGGAGGTGTTCAGTATGGTTTTAGGTGTTGAAGACCACCACAAGTCTCTCAATGTTATGGCTCCTCCGAATCATTCTGCCCTGATTACTGTTGGTCGTGGTCTTATTCCTACTCCTGGATCTTCTGTGCCTATCTGTGATTACTGTGGTTGAAGGGGACACTCTCGGGAGGCATGTTTCAAACTTCATCCGCATCTAGGACCTTCTGGACGTGGTTGTGGTCGGGGTCGTGGACCAGGCCGCGGGGGCCATAGACACAGTGACTACCATTCTCATGATGTTGCTTACCCTACTGATGTCTATGATGTGTCCCAATCTCCCGCTTCTTCCTCTCTTACAACACAAGAATTGGATACTTTTCGCTGCCTGCTTCACTCTCAGTCTGATCCGGTCACCGGAGGCTGTACTTCTCCTGCCACCATTGCCATGCCTAGTGCTCATGCGCCACCACCTCACCTTCTGAATGGGTGCTTGGCTCTGGTGCTACTCACCACATGACTGAGTCTTCTTTAGGTTTTCTCTTTTATACTCCTTTGTCTGGTAAGGAAAAAGTTATTTCTGCTAACAGATCGTTGTCCTCTATTGCGAGCAAATGCAACATCTCTTGCTCTTCGTCCATATCCCTACCCCCTGCTCTTCATGTTCCCCCCTTTCCTCACAATTTACTCTCCATCAACAATATTTCAAAATCTCTTAATTGCTCGGTAACTTTTTTTCCTGATTCTTGTGTCTTTCAGGAACTGTGTACGAAGCGGAACATTGACAGTGGTAGCAATTGTGGCAGATTGTACTACCTGTACACTCATCCTCTCTCTCAGGCTCTTTCCAGTTCCACGGTTACTGCGGAGGATGTTAGCCGTTGGCATTAGCGTCTAGGAAATCCGTCCTCCGTTTATTCTGCAAAAATTATTTCCTGCTTTTGTACCTTTTCTTCAGAACTTTCCTTGTGATGTATGTGATATGTCTAAACATGTGCGACATACTTCTTCACATCTTTCTTCCCCTAGTAATATTCCATTTGATATTTATACATTTTGATGTTTGGGGGTCATCCCCCATTGTATCTTTAACTGAATTTCGATGGTTTGTCACTTGCATTGATTGCTTCTCGCGCACTACATGGGTTTATCTGTTGAAAAAGAAAAGTGAAGTTTTTTTTATTATTTTCAAGTTTTTCATAAAATGGTGCAAACACAATTTAATACTTTTATCCGTGTTCTTCAAACTGACAATTGGGGGGGGGGGTATGATGATCGTGGTACCTTTGGCTCTTACCTCACCTCTTACGGTATCATCCACCAGAAAATTTGTGTTTACACCTCTACTCAGAATGGAGTGGCCGAACAGAAAAATCGGCACCTCCTCAAGGTTGCTCACTGTCTCCGAACCACTACCACTATGCACTTCCCTAAACCTATTGGGGTGATGCGGTTCTTACAACTGCTCACCTTATCAACAGTCTTCCTTCTCGTGTCCTTTCCTTTACTACTCCTCTAGCTCGCCTCTGCACCTCTTGCGTGGTTCATACTTCCCATTTGACACCCCGTGTCTTTGGATGTGTCTGTTTCGTGCATATGCACCAACCCCATCGTGACAAACTTGACCCTCGGGCTCAACGTTGTGTCTTCCTTATTCTTCTACGACCAAAGGATATCGCTGTTATCACCCCCCCGGCGTATGTTCTGTACCATGGATGTCACCTTCCGTGAAGGGGAGCCCTATTTTCTGCCTTCGACTTATCTTTTTCGTCAAGGGGAGAGTATCAGTGATACAAATGTTACTCCTGTTCCTCTTCTCCCTTCTATCCCTTCCATTCATTCCACTCATTCCACACTGATACCCATAGCTCCTATCCCGGTACCGAACTCCTCTACTAGGATTTCTCTGTTTCCCCGCATATATCACCGTTGTTCAGGTACACAGGTCACCACAGTTCCACCTCTACCAGTGCCGATTTCAGACTCAGATTCTTGATGATGTTGATCTACATATTCCTCTTGCATTGCTAAATAAAGGTAAAGTTACTTATACGCAACATCCTATTACTAATCATGTGCCTTACCATCATCTTACTCTGATTCATCAGGCTTTTGTTTCTTCTCTTTCCCTAGTTGTTATTCCTAAGACATGACAGGAAGCTTTGAAGATACCTGCTTGGACACAGGCTATGCAAGATGAGATGTCTGTCTTGGACAAAAATCACACGTGGAATGTTTTCGCTCTCCCTTTAGGAAAGAAAGCTATAGGTTCTCGGTGGGTCTTCCCTGTTAAGCAGAATCAATATTGCAAGGTGAAACGGTACAAAGTCGCGTATTGCTTGCTACGATATTTGAAGAAAGCTCCTGGTTGCGGTCTCTTATTCTCCAGGAACAACAACTTGAATATTGATGTTTTTACTGATGCTGATTGGGCTGGATGCCGTGATGAAAAAAAGTCACAACAGGATACTGCTCCTTTGTTGGTGGAAACCTTGTGACGTGGCGTATCAAGAAGCAGAATGTGGTGGCTAGATCGAGTGCAGAGGCAGAATATCGTGTCATGTCCCAAGGCTTATGTGAGGGGTTATGACTGCGTACTGTGTTACAAGATATGAGTTTCTCTGTGACAGCCCCTTTCTCCTTGTTTTGTGACAATAAGACAGCCATTAATATTGCTCATAACCCTATCCAACATGACAGGACAAAGCATGTTGAGGTTGATCGACACTTATCAAAGACCACTTGGATAAAAAGACAGTTGTCACTCCGTTTGTTCATTCCAAAGATCAGCTGGCCTATGTCTTTACCAAAAGCTTGGGGTGTGACGTGTTTATCGACGATATTCAAAAGCTTGTGATGACCGACATCTTCCATCCGACTTGAGCGGGAGAGTTGTAATATGTTATTTCAAGTCGCCTTATTCCTTTTCTGTATTTACCCCGGGTTGGGGTAGTTTGATCTTTTTCTTTTTTAGGTTTCCCCTTTCTTCAAGTGTATGTATGAGTGAGGGACCTCTTTCATGATGAATCTAAGTATTATTTTCTTTCCAATGTGTTCATAACCATGAAATGGTATACCTAGAAACTCATTCATATGCTGGCAGGTTAAACAAAAGTGAGCAGAAAATTGTTCATGAGATGCATGTTGCTGGAGTAAAACAACACTCAAGCCTTTATACTATAGTGGATGTATGTTGCTGAGTGAAACCACAAATTTTTTTGGCTACTATAAAGAAAAGAGACAGTAATAATGCCTACATGTCTTAGAATTTTGTATAATGAAAGAGCTAAGATGCAAAAGAAAGAGTTAGAAGGAGGGACTACAATTCAATTGTTATACAAATGCATCATAGATAGTAGATACAGCAGTTTCAACAAAGTAAAATTAGGTAGCAACCATCTAGAGAGCTTGCTCTTCACTCACCTAATATCAATTCGGTTTTGCAAAATGTTTTCAACCGCGCTGCTTTTGGATTGCACATACAAAATGAATAGAGATCGACTTCCATTATTCTATATTGTTTTTTTTTTGAAGAACATTACTCTATATTGTTGGAGAAGCATCGACAAATATGACCTTCTTTGCTGCATTTTTATTTATGCCCAATGAAACTGAAGAAAGTTGTGCACGAGTTCTTAATTTCTTTAAGTCTGTGCTTGATAATATGCTCTATCGCAAGTTTTAGTGACCGACGGAAGTGACATCGATGAATGTCATCAAGATTGTGTTTCCACTTTCAAAGAACTTATTATGTAAAATACACAAGTCGTAATATTCTAGTCATTGCAAGGGGTGCTTTCCTAATGGGAAATAATTTGAGAATTTTTACTTAAATGACAAATATTAGTTGATTGTCAAACTAAAAATGATTTCATCAGTGCACTGCAGTCTATAAGAAATGTGTTTATGCTGATAAATATTTTGTTGTTTATTTATATGTTATTGCTATATGGATTGAACCTTATAGAAAGTATTTTGTTTCTGCTTGGGTTGACAAGTGTTTGCATTTGAGTAATACAACTACTAATCAAGTGAAAGTTAGTCATAATCAATCAAAACATTTTCTTGAAGTCTCAATTGATAACTAAACCACAACGTGAAAAATATTTGATCAAATGATTAATTTAAAACAAACGGAGATTAAAAATTCATTTGGTCAAAGCGCCATGCAAGTCAGCAAAGAGTATATGGGGTTCTTTTATTCCGAACTAATTAGTAGAATCTCATCAACTGCTCTACAGATTATACTTTGCAATCTGGGCATGGTTTTATTGGAGAATGCAAACATAAAAATAGCTATACATTGGAATTGTAATGTGCCCATGAATTGAAACCTTACATGACACAAACCAATTCAGTTCCACTATGAATGATAAACATTGTAAACAATTACAACTAATTGAGAAGAACATTGAGGAGGAATTAAAAGTTGAAAATGAGGTAGAAAATGAAATCGATAGAGTTGGAGGGAATTTTAAAGAGATACAAGAGTACAAATGTACTCCAAAAACTTGAATTAAAAAGAATTATGATAAATTATGGATCCCGAATCAAGCATCACAATAGAACCTATGGTTCCATCAAAACAAAAAGGAAGGTTGAAAACAGCTACCTACAAGAAGACTACATATATACTCATTATTTGAGCATGTCTTACAACGTGAGCAAAAAAAAGATCCCTCACGCTAAGACCAAACCTACGGGAAATGGTAAAAATAATGCTTCAAGAAGTATGAAAAGAAATGCCCACAAGCATAGCCAAATATATCATTGATGCGGTAGATGCAATGAGAGATGAACATTATGGTCATCTTGTTAACAGTTTGACAATGGATATGGGTGATAATTGGCAAAAGGTGCGGATTGAACTTTCAAGTGTGTTACAATGTGTATTTTTTCAGTTTTTTTATTTCTTATCATTTCTTGTATTATTGGTGTGTCCGCCTCCATATATAGTGGGGACAAGTTCTCTTATGTGAATTATTATTGATTTGGTTCTCTCCAACATGGTATCAGAGCAAATCCTAGTGCCCTAGCCCCTCCTCTCCCGAGCCCGCTCTACCGCCTCCCGCCTCTCCGCAGCGCCCGTCCTCCAGCGCGTCCAACGACTCTTCTCCACCCGTTTCCTCTCCTTCCAGCGCAAAGTTTCCTGCGAGTCGGTCGTCGTCAGGCTTCCAGCGCAGAGCCTTCCGCGCCTCTTCCAGCGTCGCTTCCCGTGACTCTTCCTAGGGTTTCCAGCACCGCTTCTCAGCAGTCGTTCGTCTTACAGCGGTGGTTCTCTTCCGGCCTCCTAGGGCTTGTAGCCCTTCTTCTTCCGACGTCAGATATATGGTGAGTCCAGTTCTCCTTTCCGGTGCCGTCTCTTTGGGTTTGTTGCCCGGTTATCAGATGGAGTTGATTTCTATTCCTACTCCCACCTTCTTTGATCGTTGCTTGGCATAATCGGTCGTTTATTGTTTCATTACGTGGCGTGTGGTCTCCAGATTTCTATTCTTGAGCTACTATGTCTTTGCTCAGTGATTCTACCTCCACACCGGTTCCTCCTCCTGCAAGTTCTTTGCGTGGGAGTCATGATCACAATACCCTGCAGATTACTATTATCTGATTAGATGATTCGAATTATCTTTCCTGCTCTCGCTCTATCACACTTGCTCTTAAGAGTCGTCGTCTCTTTGGTTATGTTCGACGAAGCACCGATACTTAAAAATGTTTCGCGTATCGGCTCGGACGCGTATCAGATACGCGAAACGCCCGGAAACGCGCGGAAACGCGTTTCCAAAACTACTGGAAACGTAATTTTAAATAAAAAATAATTTAATTTCGGAATCGCGTATCCCACAAGGGGGATACATGATTCTGTGGGATTTAATCTCGCATTTCATTTTACGCCTCTAGGTATCCCGCTCCCGCTCCATTACCTGCGACGTCTAGGTATCCCGCTCCGTATCCCGTAAGCGGCCCGTTCCTCTTCTTCTTCTTCGGCCCGTTCTTCTTCTTCTTCTGTCCGTTCTTCTTCTTTTTCTGCCCGTTCTTCTTCTTCTGTCCGTTCTTCTTCTTCTTCTGTCCGTTCTTCTTCTTCTGCCCGTTTTTCTTTTTCTTCTGTCTGTTCTTCTTCTTCTTCTTCTGCCTCTTCTTCTTCTTCTTCTTTTTCTGCCCATTCTCCTTCTGCCCGTTCTTCTTCTTTTGCTCGTTCTTCTTCTTCTTATTCTACCCGTTCTTCTTCTTCTGCCCGTTCTTCTTCTGCATGTTCTTCTTCTTCTACCCGTTCTTCTTCTGCCCGTTCTTCTTCTTCACCCTGTTCTTATTCTTCTTTTGTTGACTGATTATCTATTCTTCCTTTGAACAGATCCAGATCTAGATAAGTTTTTGACTGATTATCTGTTGTAATCCCGCTGCTCCAGATTCAGATAAGTTTTGACACTCCAGATCCTCCCCGTAAGCAACCTCCTCCTTCTTCTTTGACTATTATATGATGATATTTGTTGTCTATTATACTCTTTACATGTTGACTGTTATATTTTTTACATGCAAATACATTTGTGACTGTTATACTCTTTACATGCAAATACATTTGTGACTGTTATACTCTTTACTCCTTGCATGATGAATCAATAAATGGTTTTTATGATGGTTTTCTAACTTTATAAATGGTTGTTATGAATTTTCTGATGGTTTTCTCGGGTATGGCTCGTATATATGTTGTTAATTGTTGTTATGAATTTCATTGTTGTTTAAATTAGGTCTTATCTTCCATAACATGAATTATTGAAGAAGATAATGAAGTTGATGCTATTAGAAAAAATATTTAATTCTTAAATTTGTTATTTTGTATGTGAATGTAACAAAACAATGATCATTTGATGTTACATGAGATTTTGATTCTATTCAAGAGTTGCTTGTGCTAATAACAAAATTGTATGCTATTAATTTTCTAATGTACTGGAGGACCATCTTGATTATTTTATGTGGAGGAGGCACTTAAGCTTTTTCTATTTCCTGCACAAAGTTGTATGCTATTAAATTTGATATTGTATATTATTTATTTCTTGAGTTAGTTTTTATATTTTGGTTACTTGGTTAATAGGTAAATTAATTGGTCATTAATTTGATTTGGTTGAATAAGTTTATATGCGAAGTTCAATCCGTTTTGTTATCATTACATGTGTCGTCCCTTATCATTAATAAGTATTATTATTATATTAATTAATACTTATATTAAAATAATTAAAAATAATTAATAACGTTTCCCGTATCCTTATTTTTTTAAAAAATCACGTTTCTCATATCCGTTTCGTATTGTATCTCGTATCCCGTTTCCGCCCGCGTGTTACATAGGTTATGTTACTGGGCAAACTAAGGAACCAGAGACACCGACCATATGACTGGCTCCGTCTCAGGTTTTATCTCCTATACATCTCTCTCTGGTCGTGATAAGGTGAGCATTGATGATGGTTCTTTTTCCTCTATTGTTGGGAAGGACTCCATCTTATGTTCCTCTCTCACCTTATCGTCAGTTTTGCATGTTCCAAATTTCACACGCAATTTGCCATCTATTAGCCATTTGACAAATTCCATGAACTGTTTAGTAACCTTTCACCATTCCTCTTGTATGTTTCAAGACCTGAAGACGGGGACGGTGATTGACTCTGGTAGTCTGGTCAATGATCTATATGTGCTCGACTCTAGCCCAGTGGCCCCTCCTCGGGCCCTTCACTCCAACACATCCGACCTCTATTCCTGACATTGTCGTTTAGGACACTCATCTATCCTTGTTATGAATCTATTGTTACCTGCTATGCCTGCTGCTGTTTTTACTTTGTTTGTGATGTCTGTGCTGTTAGCAAACATTGTCTTACTACATTTAATCATGTTTATTGCCAAGTTCAGTTTCTTTTGCTGTGATTCACTCTGATGTTTGGGGACCTTATCATGTATCTTCTATTTCTGGTTGTGTTTGGTTTGTCACTTTTATTGATTGTTTTTCTTACACTACCTGGTTATATTTAATGTGCAAAAAAGTGAAGTTTTCCCCACCTTCAAAACATTTTATAACATGATCTCCACCCAGTTTAATGTTAAAATTCAGATCCTCCGCAGTGATAATGGTCGTGAATATCTGGATTCACACTTTGCCGAGTATCTGACTGATTATGACATTATACACCAAACCACTTGTGCTTATTCTCCTGCTCAAAATGAGGTTACAGAGCGTAAGAATCGTCACCTTTTGGAAGTGGCTCGTGTCTCTTAGCCACAATGCATCTTCCCAAGTATTACTGAGGTGATGCGGTCCTTACGACCGCGTATCTTATTAATCGCATGCCCTCTCGTATTCTTGGGAATGCCACTCTCCCCGTGATTCTACGAGTTCCTCCCTCTCAACTATCTCCTAAGGTGTTTGGTTGTGTCTTCTTTGTTTACATTCATCACCCTCCTCTCACCAAGCTTGATCTCCACGCTCTCTGGTGTGTGTTTATTGGTTACTCTCCTACTCAAAAGGGGTACACATTTTTTCATCCTCCTACTAAGAGGGTTTTTGTTACCATGGATGTCACATTTCGTGAAATCGAGGCCTATTATCCTGCCCCGGGTGACCCACCTTCTTTGCCCTCTTCGTCTTTGCCCTCACCATCTGTAACTCTGCCCGTTCCTCCTTCATATCCCTCACTTCAGGGGGAGCTTCTACCGTTGGAAGTGAGTGATATTCCTGTCCATACTACTATTCCTCCTCCTGCTACTACTTTGCAGGTGTACACTCGACAGAGAAAGAGGTCCAACGACACACTTGACCTGCTACCAGAACAATCATTGGACTCGGACTCAGGGACTTCGGAGCTTCCAATTGCTCTCCGCAAAGGTATCCAGTCCTGTACTCAACATCCCCTTTCTAATTATGTTTCTTATGACTCATTCTCCACATCTCATAAGACCTTTGTGTCTTCCCTTGCGTCCATATCCATACCAACATCCTGACGATGTTTGAGGAAATGGCTGCGCTTGAAAAGAACACATGAGATTTAGTGTCTTTTCCTTCTGGGAAGAAACAGGTTGGATGCAAATGAGTGTTCTCTGTCAAACACAATTCACAGGGGGTGATTGAAATGTGTAAAGCAAGATTGGTGGCACGAGGGTCACTCAAACTCCTGTAATTGACTATCAGGAAACGTTTGCGCCTATAACAAAAATGAACACTATCAGAGACCTTTTATCATGTGTTGCTTGTAAAGGGTGAGATCTTTGGCAACTTGATGTGAAAAACGTCTTCTTCCATGGGAACCTGGAAGAGGAAGTTTATATGTCTCTCATGTAACAACCTGTGCATTAAAAATCACAATATAAAAGACATTATAACCATAATAATAATAGTGAGGGCATTTGTGTAAATAGGCTAATTAGGTTTCTCTTTAATATTCATCCGAGCCCAATCCCTCGATAAAATAGATCGATCGGGCTAGGTTTCTCCCGCTCCCGTGAAGCCCCGACTCCCGCATACGCAGATCCTGCCTCCTTGCCGCTCCCGCTCCCACTCCCTGCGCCTCTCCCTCCCATGGCCGACAATGCTCCTCCAGCTCCCCCTCAGGCCGGCGGCGCCTCTTCCTGCTGCTCCTTCCTCTCCCAATTTCGCCTCCTCCCGTGCACCCCTTTCTCTGGCCAGCAACCTTGTCTCCTCCAACAACCTCTTCCTCTTCGTTTTTGGAGGCCAACATCAACTTCTTCTTCCTCCTCCTCGAGCAGCCCTTATTTATCCGTTTTTTCTTCAATTTGGTCGGTGATTTGCATGAAGAATGTTTAGGGTTTCCTCCCCTCTCCTCCTTGGGCTCAGATTTGGTCCTTAATGATAAGAATCTCCCTCTTTTCCCTTGTAATCAGAAATTGTGATCTCTAATGATTTATTCGTGCTTTAATTTCGTATATTTTGTGAATCTGAGATTTTTGTCCCCTTGCGATCGTCTAACCTTGTTGTATTCGTGATTTCCGGCGCCGCTCCTCGATTTTGTTGGTAGGATCGCTTAAATGTCTCTCCAAATTAGGGTTTCCCCAAGCTTAAGCGCTGGCAACTCCTGGATTCTTCGTGGTAATCTCTTCTACCATCACTTTTGAGGAAGATAATTCGCTAACCCTCTCTTGTTTTGGGCCTTGTGAAATTTATTGTTTGTGCTAGCAGTAGGGTTTCTGATAATTCAATGTCATCTATGTTTGTGCTTCAGCAAGTCTGAAATAAGTTTCCCGATTTTGCTTGTGCCACTTAGCCGCCTCCATCAGATTCAGCCTCCTTAAGGCAAGCAGATCTCTTTCTCTCTTGCAAACAAAAAGCTTTAATTATTGTGTCATTGTTTATGATTCTATAATTTTACCCTGAAATGTTTGTTTTGTCAAATAAGTTTAAATCTTGAATGTCCAATCTGATAAGTTAATAATTTGAGATTTAATATGTTTGGAACTATATGAATTTGTGATCGTAGTTAATTTTGATTTGGATATTTGCTTAGATGAGTGATGTGCTCAATTGAGATATAATTGAAAGAACGATAGATGGTTGAACATACGTATTAATTGTCATAATGATAATTGATAATATTTCTTGTTAACAACAAAGATGATTGTGATTTTAAATAATGTTTAGATCATATACAAGTTTACTTGTAAGATAATCGTGTCTTGAAATGAATTAAACTAATTGAATACTTGTTACCCTAGAAAGTGATGTATAGTAGTCTTATCACTCGTGAATACTCAAACCCGCAAAAAAAACTCATATCTAGTTTCTTTTGTGTCATCGAATCTCGTTTCTTATGTCTGTTTGGTTCAAAGATTTGAGTGAATGTTGTTCCTTAACTTGATTCCTCCCGTCTCATGTTTATAAAATCTACTATTGTATATCTGAATCGATTAATTTGTAACATGTCATGATACACTAGGAATCACAAAATATGAATCTTGTAACTCCATAATATCTTAAGCAATCATTGAAAGAGTGTTTAATTGATGCATCTCTTTTCTTGCATGGTCACGACAAACATGAATTTTTCTAATAAGACTTGCTTCTGAACTTGAGTGTGAACTATGTGCACCACATATAAAACACATACACCCTTCATGATTACAGCTTATGATATTGCTTGAACCATTATATGTTATACTCCGGAGTAAGCCAATAATTCTAATTTTTTTATACTTTTACTTGTCTGTCTTTTTAGCTTTGTTTCAAGAAAGCTGGTGCTCAATATTTTGTTTCACCTGCTCGTACTGTACTTACCTTGTTATTATCAATGTTCTGAGATTTTTTTTCCTTCTTGTTTTGAGTTTGCCTTAGTGTTTGTGCCTGCTCCGACTGCTCTCTGAGGCCGATCTGCATCAAGCTTCAAGTTTTGTGTTTACTTTTTTTTCCTTTACTGTTAGATATTTTTTTATGTAATAATTATGATCAGTAAATCATGCACAACTGCTAGGCTAAATATATTATGTATTAGAAATTTGATATTATTTGCATGTTAATTAATCTGAGATGACAATTGCATAAGATTAGTATCAAAATTTGTATCATAAGTTTTAATAGAATGTATGTGCACCTATTCCAAACTACCATATTTTAAAGCATCAACGTAAAAATAACTATTTTCCTTCAAAGTAATTATTTTAAAACCTATTATCAATTTTTCTGCTTCCGCCTTACATGCATGAATTTTCTTTCCGCCCATGCCTGTGACATCATGACTTGCCCAAAACACACTCTGACTTTTGTTGAGACGGGTTGTGACATCTCCCACCGGGACTTACCCCTAGGAGTTCGATGAGACACGTCTGCAAGTTGAAGAAAGCCCTATATGGACTGAAACAGTCTCCGAGGGCATGATTTGGGAGATTTCACAAAGTTATGTTGTCTTTTGGGTATCACAAGGACAACTCAGATCATATTCTGTTTATCAAGCATAGAACTGGTAAACTTACAATTCTTATTGCTTATGTCGATGACATTGTTATCACAAGCGATGATGTGGAAGAAATCACACTTCTAAAACAAAAACTGGCTACTGAGTTTGAGGTCAAGGACCTGGGCAACCTCAAATATTTCTTGGGCATTGAAGTGACAAGGTCCAAGCTTGAGAATTTTATCTCTCAGAGGAAGTATACTCTGAACCTTCTTGAGAAGGCTGGGATGAGTGGATGCCGACCAACAGATACTCCTACTAAACCAAACCACAGAATGGGTCGTGATGATGGAGAGAAGGTTGAAGACTGTCACGACCCGTCTCGACAGAAGTCAGAGTGCGCTTGGGGACGAGTCGTGATGTCACATGCATGAGCGGAAAGAAAACCATGTCTGCTAAGGCGGATGCAGAGAATACATAAAATAGTTTTAAAATAGTTACTGTTAAGTTGAAACAGGTTGATTTTTATATGCGGAAGCTATTAGAGTTTTAAAATACTGAGAATTTTAGATGCACATGTATTTTGTAAAAATTATTTTTTACATGTCACTACTATAGTTTTCATGCAATTATGATTCAATAGAAGGTGCACATGTATTAATTTCAAGTTCTAGTATATAGTATTTAATAGCCTAGCAGTTTTTCATGTATTACTGTTCATAATTATCACATAAAGAAAACATCTGACAATAAAAAAAATGAATTAAAACATCAAACCTGACACAGCTAGAAGATCAATCATCGGAAAGTAGAAACTTGATTCAGTTCGGGCTCAGGAACCTGACGGCGCTGACACGAAAGCTAAGACAATTCCAAAATACAAAGGAAAAGCCTCAGAACATTAAAATAAACAGAGTGAGCAAGGTAAAGTACAAAACAGTAACAAAAGCAAAAATGTACAAGTGTAGCAGTTTCTCATGAAACAAAACTATTCGAGACAAGCCAATAAAAGAGCTAAACAGAACAAGTTAGTTTATTAGACTACTCCGGAGTATAACATATAGACAGATCCAAAAACGTCATTAGCTGTAATCAGTGAAAGGTGGAAGTGTTTTATTTGATGTACGTGATTCTAAAGTAAGTCTAAATGTAAGTCTTATCAAAATGGTTGTGCTTGCTATGACCATTTGTTGGTTTCTGTTGCCAGTCAAGGAGAAACTCGAGTCAAAGCGTCACATCAAGTTAACACTACATTACATTGATTGCTTATGACATTAATGACTTTAAGGATTCATGATTTAAGAGATTTTCCTAACATATCAAGACCGGATATAAATTTGGCGATTCAGTTGTACAAGAGTAGAGTCACAAATACGACAAAGGAGGAATCCAATTATAGTACAATATTCGCTCAAGTCTTACAATCAGACAGACCTACAGGACAGAGTTCGAAGACTCAGAGAAAAAAAGCACGAGAGTTTTGAGCCTCGCGGGTTCAAGAGGTTAATGCTAAATTAACACAAAGATTTTCCATATAGATCGCGGGGGGGGGGGGGGGGGGGGTCAGTTGACAGACATCGATTATGAGACATCAAGTACTCATCTAGATTTAAAACATTTTGACACGAGTATCTTCCAGATAAAACATGTGTTCACTACGAGCATGATATAAAAACACCAAACGTATGTTTGATATCCAGAATTTGTTACAATTATTATCTTGACCCTTGATGCCCGTGCACAATATTCTATTATTCCTCAAATTATTCATCAAATGAGATAACACTTTTCATCTAAGTGTATATCAATCTAAGACTCACTCATGATCACAAATTCATATTGATTTAAATAATAACCACTAACATATTAACTTGTCAGATCATACATTCGACATCCCAGTTTATTCGACAAATCAAAATGTGCAAAAATGACGTCATGTAACATAAGATCAAACACATAAATTAAGTTCAATGATTGCAAGAGAGAAGAATCTCTACTTGCCTTAAACTGAATCTGACGGAGATGGCTGAGCAGCACTAGCGAAAACCCAAAATCCTATTTCAAACCTGATCAAGTACAAACATAATTGATATTGACATGATGGAAATTCTACAATACCACATGGTATAATTTACAAAAATCTAAAACACGAGAGAGATTAGAAATTACCTCCCTCAAAAGTGAGAGGAGAAGAGATTTCGCGCGGAGACGGAGACTTGGCGGTGAATAGGTTGCGAAAACCCTAAATCGCAGAGGACTTCACATGATTCCCACCAACTGAGTCGAGGAGCGGCGCTGGAAATCCCAATACCACAATAGGGTTTGGGATTAAAATAGGGCACAAACTTGGTTTCATAATTACACGCAACTTGGAGCACAAAATTGGAGACAAAAAATGTAAATGATGCAAGAAAAATCTGAATATGAGGTTTTGGAGGGAGAATCTTACCAAGGAAGACCAGATCTGGACGCAGAAATCCTCGAAGATGGGTTTCGAGTGAAACCCTAAGAGCTCCTCTTGAGATTCACCGGCCGAAACGAAGAGGAATAAGGGTTGTCGGCGGAGGAAGAAGCAATGCTGGCCTTGAGAAGAGGGAAGAAGTTGATTCCCTAGCTGAATAGAGAAGGAGAAGAGGAGGTTGCCGGTTCTTTTGGAGGCGGAAGAAACTGTCGGCTCAAACAAGAGGAATGGGAGGCGCCGACCACAGGGGAAGCAAGAGGAGGCGATACCGCCGGCCAAGGCAAGAGGAGGAACCGGAGGAGGCGTCGGGAGCAGAAGGAGGCGACGAAGTTAGAGCGGCGGGCTGGAGGAGGAGACAGGATCGGGAGACCTAGCCGACGGGTTTGCGGCTTTGCAGGAATAAGAGAACAGGGGGGCGGCTCGGGTTAAATGGGGGGATATGTTTCATTTTATTTTTTATTTTATTTTATTTATATTATATTTATTATTATCATTATGACTTAAATCAAAAACTAGGTTGTTACTTTTTTCCCTACTTAGGAAGTTTCGTCCTGAAACTTCCATGAGAAGCTCTCTGAATCAGATGACATTCATTTTAACAAGATTTGCAGATCAAAGCTTAGAAGTTAACTATGAACACAAAGAAACAAAGAGGAGAACAAACGCAAAGGCTTATCAAAATCAAGAGAAAAGTTGCATGTACTGCAACGCAGGTCAGATTCAAGTTCACAGAAAAACTCTTTAAACTTAGCGGGTACGGGCAGATCAAAAAGATTGGCTTCAGGAAGAATATGAATTGTTTTAATTAGCTCGAAATTGAGCAGCAAAACATGAGAATCCGAGAGCGAAAAGATCTCGTACGAAGCGAACATAGAACATCAACAGGGGAAAAGAAGCTGAATGACGATTGATCATCGACGGAAGCGAGTCAAATTGGAGTCGGAGAATCACAAGACAACGCTGAAGAAATACAACAGAGCAATTAACAGGAAGACTCGTTTGTCACTGACACTTAGAAGCTATCTAGAAGGATATACAAGATGACCATATAATAATGACAGACACACGAAACAGGAAGGACTAATTACAAATATCGGAGACTTGAAATTAGAGATTCTAACATATTTCCTACTGTCAGGTATGTAAATCATGTAACAATTACAGCATTTTCATTGGACAACTATAAGTAATAATCATGCAAGTGCAATACCGAGATCATGTGTAATGTCAAACAAATAGAAAATCCATGTGTGTACAATCACTATTGTTGTTCTTGGCTTCACACTTATGCAATGATTTATGATATGAAAGCAAATGAATGGATACACACGCCATGTTAATCGCTCATATCACTTAACATGTCATGCATATTAGAACTCTAATGCCAGCGCACTTGAAAATATTAAACCGCCTATATAATTTAATATTCGCAAACGGTGTATATCCTAGTGGAAATTCATATGCACAAAAATGTTAGGTTTGCTCATGACCCCTTAACATTCGTGTGCATATTACTCATGCTTATGAGTGAGTGTGTGTGTGTTTCAGCCACGAACAACAGATAATAACAAGTGAGTGAAAAAATGATGCATGCATATTTATTTTTATAATAAAGTTCAAAATATTTGATAAATAAAAAAAAATACTTTATCTATAGATGCTCAACCTCTCTATCCTCACTACCTCCCTCTGATACCAACTGTCACGACCCGTCTTGACGGAAGTCAGAGTGTGCTTGGGGACGAGTTGTGATGCCACAGGCATGAGCGGAAAGAAAATTATGTATGCTAAGGCGGATGCAGAGAATACTTTAAATAGTTTTAAAATAGTTACTGTTAAGTAGAAACAGGTTGATTTTTATATGCGGAAGTTATTAGAGTTTTAAAACGGTGAGAATTTTAGATACACATGTATTTTGTAAAAATTATGTTTTACAGGTCACTACTATAGTTTTCATGCAATTATGATTCAATAGAGTGTGCATATGCATTAATTTCAAGTTCTAGTACATAGTATTTAATAGCCTAGCAGTTGTCCATGTATTACTGTTCATAATTATCACATAAAAAAAACATCTGACAGTAAAGGAAAGGAATTAAAACATCAAACCTGACACGGCTAGAAGATCAATCATCGGAAAGCAGAAGCTTGATGCAGTTCGGGCTCAGGAACCTGTCGGCGCTGACAGGAAAGCTAATGCAATTCCAAAACACAAAAGAAAAGCCTCAGAAAATTAAAATAAACAGAGTGAGCAAGGTAAAATAAAGAACAGTAACAAAAGCAAAAAAGTATAAGTGTACCAGTTTCTCATGAAGCAAAACTATTCGAGACAAGCCAATAAAAAAGCAGCGGCGCTGGAAATCCCAATACCACAATAGGGTTTGGGATTAAAATAGGGCACAAACTTGGTTTCATAATTACACGCAACTTGGACCACAAAATTGGAGACAAAATGTAAATGATGCAAGAAAAATCTGAATATGAGGTTTTGGAGGGAGAATCTTACCAAGGAAGACCAGATCTGGACTAAGAAATCCTCGACGAGGGGTTTCGAGTGAAACTCTAGGAGTTCCTCTTGAGATTCACCGGCCGAAATGGAGAGGAATAAGGGTTGTCGACGGAGGAAGAAACAATGCTGGCCTTGAGAAGAGGAAAGAAGTTGATTCCCTAGCTGACTAGAGAAGGAGAAGAGGAGGTTGCCGGTTCTTTTGGAGGCGGAAGAAACTGTCGGCTAAAACAAGAGGAACGGGAGGCGCCGGCCACAGGGGAAGCAAGAGGAGGAGGCGATACTGCCAGCCAATGCAAGAGGAGGAGCCAGAGGAGGCGTCAGGAGCAGAAGGAGGCGGCGAAGTTGGAGCGGCGTGCTGGAGGAGGAGACGGGATCGGGAGACCTAGCCGACGGGTTTGCGGCTTTGCGGGAATAAGAGAACATGGGGGGCGGCTCGGGTTAAATGTGGGGGGAAATATGTTTCATTTTATTTTTTTTTTATTTTATTTATATTATATTTATTATTATCATTATGACTTAAATCAAAAACCGGGTTGTTACAAAGACACATGAATTTTAGAGGCTTGTAGGGAGATTGATCTACCTGGCTCATACCCGTCCAGATATAGCTTATGTTGTGAGTGTTATCAACAAGTTTATGCATGTTCCGAAGACTCGTCATGCTGATGCTTCCCACAGAATAGTCAGATATCTCAAGTCCTCGCCTGAGAGTGAGGTTTTATTTTCCTCCAGTCCTACTCTAAACATTGAGCTGTACACCGATGCTGATTGGGCCGGGTCTGTCGACGATCAGAGATCTACCTCAAGATATTGTTCTATGGCTGATGGAAATCTTCTTACTTGGAAGCACTGAAGCAGAGATTCGGGCTATGACCCATGGTGTTTGTAAAGGTCTCCAGTTGCAATCGTTGTTGAATGACCTAGGACTCTCTGAAGATGAGCTCATTCAGTTATATTGTGATAACAAGACAACTATTAGCATCACACACAATCCTGTCCAACATGATTGTACTAAGCATATTGAAGTGGATCGTCGTTTCATGAAGAAAAATATTGAAAAAAGACTTGTGTGTACTCCCTTTGTCCCCTCAGATAGACAACTTGCTGATATTCTCACGAATGGTTCAAGTGGAAATACCTTTAGAAGAATTGTTGTCAAGTTGGACATGATCAACATCTCACACCCAACTTGAGGGGGAGTGTCACAAGGTGTATTTTTTTCAGCTTTTTTATTTCTTATCATTTCCTGTATTATTGGTGTGTCCGCCTCCATATATAGAGGAGACAAGTTCTCTTATGTGAATTATTATTGATTTGGTTCTCTCCAACAAAGTGAATATAGCAGAACGAGAGCTTATATACAGAGATATATGGAAATGCAAGAAAATCTAAATTATTTGCCTCTTCAGATTGTACGGTAGTATCTGCACCATTGGAAAAGTGGATGACTAAACCTGACATGTGATTGATAGTAGTTTCATGTTACAATATCAGATTCGTTCATTTCTCTACATTCCAGTCATTTACAGTTACATTCAAGACCTCTAACATTTTAAAGAACAATTTCATTAGGTTCATAAATGGTAACCACTTTAACAATTTTATTAGGTTCATAAATGGTAACCACTTTGTACAAATATTGGTGCTTGATGATTGTCCACTACCGCCTAATATTCTCATGTTGGAAGAAATATCGTAATTGCTAATAAATGGGATCTCGACTGTTTAGATTTAAAAGTTTGTTACAATGACATTTTTGGTCATCCTTTTCGCACTCCGGGGACGTTCGATTTTTTTATTCAAGTACAAATGTACAATGTTTGTATTTTAGGTATGCATCAAAACTTATCTCTACTGTGTGTGTGTGTACGAGTGTCCGACACGGGGCTCCGCCCCTATGGCCATGTGAGACAGTACTCGTCCGACGACGGCGGGCTTCGCCCGCGCCAGACGGGTCGGTGCGGGCTGCCCCCGCATCAAAGCGAACTGCGCCCGCAACATATACATATGAGTACTCAAAATGACCGTAAAAAATATACATAAATATTACAATTTTTATTTTGTAAAACAATATATATTTTGACCTAATAATATTAATTTTGACTTTAATAAAGTTGATAAATTTAATGTCATTTACTCAAAAATAACACTAATATGTCTAATGATAACCTTCTTTGGATAGATCGCTGACATACCTAATGACAACCTACCATAGTAGGTGTAAGAGCTATACTAAATTTTTTTTTGAATTTAAATGGATTTCCATCATTACTTCTAATTTTTTGATAGTGTAATTACTTGAATAGACATTGTATTTTATTTTTTTTGAAATAAATTATAATATATGTCGAGTCATTAAAATATAAAAATGAGGATATAATTGGTATTTTTGAATGTTTCACCAAAGACAACTTTTCCCATATAATAGTGAAAGATATATATATATATATATAGATAGAGAGAGAGAGACTTGAATTAATAGAAATTATTTCATTGTTTTTTGGATGCTTATGCAATGAACTCTTTTGGATGATTCCATTTTTGCTACCTGTTGGAAAAGCCCACTTAAATTAGGCCCATTTGTATAGCATTTATTGTTTTTCTCTCCTCTCTTTAGTCCCACATTGTGTATAAGACTTTTCTCCCTCTTTCTCTCATCTATATATATGTACTCATTCTTTGTATTTGTACCAAGTGGACATATATACAAGGTTGACTTTCTCCATTTCTACATGGTATCAGAGCCAGGTTCCGGACTCCTGCGGACTCCCTTTTCTGTCCGCACCTTCTAGTCGCTTCTCTCCTGCGGCCTCCCTTGTCCAGTCCGCTTCTCTCCTGCGGCCTCACTTGTCCAGTCCGCTTCTCTCCTGCGGCCTCCCTTGTCCAGTCCGCTTCCTCTCCTCCCGTGGATCCACTTCTATTCCCTCCTCTTCCTTCCTCCCCGGGCCCCCTCTTTATAGCCATCCTGTGGGGTCCACTGCTTCCCCTTGTCCGCTGCGGCCTCTTTTTGTCCGGCGCGACCTCGGCGACCTCAATCCCTTGGTCTCCTTCGTCCGCCGTAAGCGCAGCGTCCGCAGCTCATCTGTCCGCCGCGGTCTCCTCCAGCCCGCCAGCTCGCCAGTCCGTCGCGCCTCCTCCAGCTCGTTGCGACCTCCTCCAGCTGGCCGCGACCTCATCCAGTCCGCAGTCTTCCGCTTCCTCTAGCTGCTGACTCCAGTCCGCCGCGGTCTCCTCCAGCCCGCCAGCTCGCCAGTCCGCCGCGGCTTGTCCTCTCTTCTCAGCTCGCTCCAGTGAGCCGCGGTCTGTTCCAGCCCGCCGCGATCTGATCCAGCCCGCCAGCTCGCCAGTCCGCCGCGGTCTCCTCCAGTCCGCCAGCTCACCAGTCCGCCGCGGCCTCCTCCAGCTCGCCGCGACCTCATCCAGGTCGCCCCCATGTCTACATCTGCAGACTCAGTCGGGACGGCTGTTCCTCCTCCTGAACGCCCGGCCTCTATCCAGGAAGTCCGCGACGAGCTTTGAATCACTACAATTTCGCTCACTGGCAAGAAGAACTTAGTGGAATGGGCACACTCGGTTCGCCGTGTCCTTCAGTCAAAAGGATTCCTTCATCACCTGACTCAGACTGTTATTGGTGTCCCTACTGAGGAATGGTTACGCAATGATGGGCGTGTGCAGACTTGGCTTCTCAACTCTCTTGATGGCGAATCTTATCGCCTGACCATGTATCATGAGACGGCCAAAGACATGTGGGACGAGCTCCACACCCTCTACTCTGGCAAGGATAGTCTCCACCATCTCTATGATATCATCACTGCTCTCCAGGCCCTTGATAGCAGTGGCGCAACCAACCTGACGTCCTTTGTTGCTCATGCCCGGTCTCTGGTTGAGGCTTGGATCCACCATCAGCCTCCCACTTTGGATCTCGCTGCTCAACGTACCCAAAAGGAAGCTGTGGGTATCGCCATGATGATGGCCCGGGTACCTCCTCATCTTCACAGTGTCCGAGCTCACATCCTCTCCTCTACCGTTACACCATATTTTTCCGATGTGTGCTCAATGCTTCTCAAAGTCTCCCCGCCTCCGGATGTTCCCGGTCTTCCTTCTCCGGCCCTTGTTCAACAGGCACCAACTCCCTTATTGCCTCTTCCCCTTTCTGCCCGTGGTGGCCGCTCTGACTCTCGCGGCCGGGGTCGCGGTGGCCGGTCTAGGCTTAAATGCTCCTTCTGCGGTAAAGATGGCCATCTTGAGGCCACCTGCTATCGCAAACATGGCCGACCTCCTCGTCCACAGGCCTCTGCTGCTACTACCGACTCTGCCTCCTCTCGTACTGATCTCGACGAGGTTCGTCTTCAGCTCCAGCATCTTCATGGCTTGCTCAGCCGTCCGCCTGCCTCGGTTGCCTCTGCTGCCTCTATCTCCAATGAAGGTATCGCCTGCCTATCCTCTGGCACGCGCTGGATCCTTGATTCTGGTGCCACTCATCATATCACCTCTGTTAGGCCACCTCAGTACTTGTCTTCACCTCACCCGAAGTACATTACTGTCGCTAATGGGGCATCGGTTCCAGTCTCTGGATGTGCTGATATTTCTCTCACCTCTTCTCTCCTCCTGCGCTCGGCTCTACATGTTCCGGGCTCTCCTTTCAATTTACTCTCTGTTGGTCGCCTTACTACTGGCCCCTTCATCAGCTCGACATCAAGAACGCTTTTTTAAATGGTGACCTTCAGGAAACCGTCTACATGCGCCAACCGCCCGGGTTTGAGACCACGGGGGAGTCTCGGGTCTGTCTTCTCAGAAAGTCAATTTATGGTCTCAAACAGTCCCCTCGGGCGTGGTTTGACAAGTTTAGCAAAGTGGTTCGAGACATGGGATTCACTCGGAGTTCTGCAGATTTCTCCCTTTTTACCCGACACCGGGCCACTGGCACCGTCCTTCTGTTGGTCTATGTTGATGACATCCTTCTCACTGGGGATGACTCAAAGGGGATTCAAGATGTCAAACAACATCTGAGCACTGTTTTTCAAACTAAAGACCTGGGGAAACTTCGCTACTTCCTGGGTCTCGAGATTGCCCGGCGGCCGGACGGGTTGGTGCTCTCCCAACGAAAGTACTGTCTCGATCTTCTCAAAGATGCTGGTCAGTCTGGTTGCAAACCAGCTTGTACCCCGATGGAGGCAAATCACAAACTATGCGCTCATGCTTCAGATGACGATTTGCTGCTTCCGAACCCGGAATACTATCGACGCCTTGTGGGAAAGTTGATCTATCTAACAGTCACGAGGCCGGATATATCATTTGCAGTTGGGGTTGTCAGTCGGTTCATGCATGCCCCCCGGGCTTCTCATCTTCAAGCGGTTGAACGGATTCTTCGATACTTTAAGGGAGCTCCGGGTCAAGGGCTGGTTTACAAAACTTCTGACTCTGCTCCCGCATTGGTTGCCTATTCTGATGCCGACTATGCGGGTTCTCTGGACGATCGAAGGTCAACTAGTGGGTTCTGTACTTATTTTGGTGGTCATCTTATTACATGGAAGAGTAAGAAACAGGCTGTGGTAGCCCGTTCCTCTGCAGAAGCTGAATACCGATCGATGGCCTCGGTTGTCTCAGAACTCACATGGCTTGAAAGTCTCCTTACTGACCTGGGAGTAAAACTCCCCTCCTATGTTGTTCTATTTTGTGATAGTCAAGCCGCCATACACATCGCAAAGAATCCGGTATTTCATGAGCGCACAAAACATATCGAGGTTGACTGTCACTTTGTTCGTGAGAAGGTTCAATTGAAGAAACTCGAATTGAAGCATGTTCCAGGAACTGATCAAGTTGCCGACATCCTCACAAAGGCCTTATCAAGCACCCTGTTCTACCAGTGTTTGTCCAAGCTGGGTGCATATGACCTATACGCTCCAGCTTGCGGGGGAGTGTTGGAAAAGCCCACTTAAATTAGACCCATTTGTATAGCATTTATTGTTTTTCTCTCCTCTCTTTAGTCCCACATTGTGTATAGGACTTTTCTCCCTCTTTCTCTCATCTATATATATGTACTCATTCTTTGTATTTGTACCAAGTGGACATATATACAAGGTTGACTTTCTCCATTTCTACACTACCAATACCCTAATATGATAGGTTTTGTAATTTACATGCACCTATGTACTTAATATTTGGTTTTAAATACTTATTTCAAAAAAAATTGTAATTGGTCTACAAATAACGTTTTGATCTGCAATTAACATTCTCGGTCTACCATTAACCTTGAGTTGTCTTAGCCAAAATATTTTGCCCATAACAATCGTAAAAAAACTGTGTTTGTTTTTGCTATAGAATCATGTGAAACATTTATTGTGTTCATTGTTCAATTAGCTTCAAACACAATTCAATTTGGATTAATTTTCAACTATTTAGCCATTTTGTCTAAAAATTGTGAACAAGGTAGGCAAATTGAATTGTGTTTGAACCTAAATTAACTCAAAAAAAATTTATACATTCTAACGCACAATAAACCTGCTGTTTTTATTGCCATGAAGAGCATGGTTATGCTGAAAGAAATCAGTAATCACCTTCGATGCAGTTCGCTGACTTCATGCACCAATTCTTTCTCCCTCTCATGTGCAGCATCCAGCTGTAGAACGACAAAACTTCAAGTTAGAGATGTGGAACAAAAATGCATTTGAACATTGCTTTTGTAGATCAAGTCCGGCGATCTTAAACAGTAATAGTAAGGCCAATCTAGCACCAAGAACACACAATAATGCGGACTTAAGATCCACGATTAAAATTTTAAGCTTATGATATAAGCTTAAAGTAGGAATTACAATACAATTAGAATTTTTTTAAGATTAGTTTGTAAAGAATGAAAAATGTTTAAGTGACAAATCATGTTTATTCATTCTAATGAAATACAGAGCATGCACTGTATTAGAATCATAATTGCAAATCATGTTAAGAGGTGGAGCCAAATGATTCCAGGTCTTGACATAACAAAGAAATCATCACAATATGTTTGGGTGAACCCTTGACAACCAGATGAGCCTTGTATTTCTTCACAGTGCCATCAGGAAAAATACTTGATGACAAAGACTCGGCGACAACCAACAATATGCCCGCCAGATGGAGTAGGAACACAAGTCTAAGTGGCTCGTAAGGCCAAGACAAAGATTTTCTCATCCACGGTCGCTTTCCAGCAAGACATACGAAGAGCAACATGATATGTAGTTGGTACGGTGGTGGTAAAGATGCCCGGGCAAACTTGTTGCACGAAAAAGACTAAAATTGACATAAGACACAACATTAATAGAATGTTATGTACTCCCCCTTATCCCTTCCGCAAAGCAATGAGAATATCTAGGTTTGATGTTGCTGAGGTGAAGGAATCGTCCAAAGAGGTGATAGTTGGCATGGGAGTTGTCGTCGGGGACTCTAGAGTGGAAGGAACTAGGAGAGTGGGCGAGGCAAAACGTAGACAATAATGATAAAGAAAAAGTGATAGAAGAGGTATATGTCAAGTAAGTGGTGTGAGATGTGGCATCTATGGTGGAGTATGAATGTTATGAAAAGATGAAGTTGAGGAATGGGGAGGAGAGATGGTTGATAGAGAACGAGGGATCGTGAGAGAAAGAAACTTATCATACTTCGAGAAATAAGGGGAAGACTCAAAGAAGATGACATCAACAGAGACATGTTGATGTTTGAAGATATGGTCAAAATAGTGATATCCCTTCTGAGTAATAGAGTACCTCACGAAGATACACTTGGTGACATGAGCGGAGAGTCCGTTCCGACTAGAGGCATGACTGTGGACGAAAGTAGGACAACCAAACAACGAAGAGTAAGAGAAAAAGGAATACCATCCAGACGAAGTAGAGAAAATTGTGTCTTACCGTGAGGTGTAGAAGAAGGTAGATGATTAATAAGAAAATAAAAAATGAGAATTGCATGACCGCAATAGGAGCGTGAAGCATTCATGTGATACAGGAGTACCTTATCAACATCAAGGAGATGATGATTTATCTGTTCCACCACTTCATTTTGTTGGGGATGTATACACACAATTGGTTTGATGAATGAAACCATTAAAGGTACAAAAGAGGAGACCGCTGGTTCATGTATTCCATCACATTATCAGTCCGTATAATTTTTAGGGGTAAAACAAACTGAATGTGAATTTTATTATAAAATTTATAGAAAAAAAGAAGAGTTTAGATCATTTATTTAGAAAATACACTCAAGTACATCGAGAGAAATCATCAATAAAGTAACAAAATACAGAGTACCGCCACGAACATACTTGGTGGGACGAGGAACCCGAATGAACAAGGTCAAAAAGACGAACAAACTCTTGCAAAGTTTTGTAGAGAAAGTAGTACGATGATGCATGCCATATTGACAGGTTTTACATTCAAAATGAAGTCTGGTAGAAAAGACGGCGGGAGATGGAGGAGACATAGCGGAGGACCAAGATGGTGATGTCGTTGAAGTGGACAAGTTGAGACCGCAGTGTAAAGTGGGAAGATCTTCCGAATAGTATAGGCCTCCGCGTTCAGTCCCTGTAACAATCGCCCTCTTCGAGTGAAAATCCTGAAAATAACATGTAGGAGAAAATGAGATAAAGTATTGTAATTGATTGGAGAGGGTACCCACAGATAATAAATTGCAAGGAAAATTTAAAACGTATAGAGTGTCATCTAATTGGAGAAGGGAGGTGATAGTAAGTAGTAACAACTCCAGTCCTACAAACTGGAGCAGGAGATCTATTACCACAAATACCAATGGTTAACAGTTATGCTTCTCGAAATGAGAGAAGACAAGAGTGCTCCCAATCATATGATTGATAACACCACAGTTTATGAGCCAATTACCTCTGCGTAGTAATATGAACGCTACCTGAAGAAATGACAATGGAGGTAAATTACTTGGAAGCATTGATCAAAGTCTTAATAGAAGAGAGCCATCAACCACACTTAGGTGGCGGAGGGGATGTATGTGAAGAAGGCTCAAACTCGCCAGTATTAACATGAACCTGAGGAGCAAGCCTCCCAGAATGTGAGCAAAAGAGGGTGATTCCCTGCATGACTTCCAGTGCGGCCCCCACAACCACGTTGAGCTCCACGACTAACCGCATTAGCATAATTTTCGGAGGGTGGAGGGGATGCTATCAGTGATCGGTGCAAAAGATGCATTGGCAATAACATCCAAAGTTGGAATGTCAGATTCTACTAAGATCTATTAGTATATCATTTCGCAAGAATTTGGAAGACAGAAGATAGCAGAACACAAGGAGTTCCTAAAAATATTTTTGCTAAGTGACAAGGTCAGCAGAGAAAGACCGATGCTGGAGAAATTCTGCACTGAGAGACTAAACTTTCTATCCGCAACATCGAGAGATAATGTTGGCCGACAAAGAGATTAGAATATAAAGTATAAATACGAGAGATTTTTGCATCCTTAAAGTAAAATACAACAAGATGATTTCACACCACCTTCAACGTGTCATCATGACAGCTGATATGCATTGTTGAAAATATCAAATGTCGGCGATATATCAGATTGAGTTTTTAAATGTCGGATGTTGTGGACATGTCAGAAATATTTTAAAATCTCAGATTTTCATGTCTCGCAATTTTTTTTATGTATGCTAACTATAATTATATGTTATAAAAATAAAAAAATAATATAACAAATAGATAAAAATGAGTCATTTATATTACAAAATAAAATCGAAAAGTATTTAAGATAAAATATTATTAACAAATACAAAATAATACATTGTAAAATATATTTAATAATATACAATAATTTTATTTTGATAAGAATAAATTTAATGCAAATAAAGAAGATTTCAAAGTTAAAATTCTTTGATTGATTATAAGTCTTTTCAAACTTAAAAAAATTATATTAAAAACATGCAAACAATCAACTAATAAATGTATTAATTATTTTCATATATTTTGTAATTTGAAATTAAAAAATTGTGAAACAATTATACAAAATTGGTTGTGAGAATAAAATGTTAAAAAAATCAAAACAATATGTCTAATCGACTTAAATATACATAATATAATATATATAGACGATTTAAACATAAGCTGATAGTCTGCTAATATAACATAAAATAATATAGCGGACGATATAATTAAATGTCGTGTCGGACGATATATCCGAAAAAATCGGATATGTCGGCTTATATTTTACAAAAAGGCATAATCTACTTTTTTAGAAAAAACATATCGTTTTGCTCTTAAAAATGACATGTCGGATATATCGGAGGACATAAAACAATAATGATATGCAAACATTAATAAAAAAGACTATTTGCAAGCCATACACGAATAAGAGCATTACTGACGTTCTAATCAACGTAGGTTATAAACGCGGGGTCAGGAGGAGCATTAGTGAGATGATGCATTTTGTGCTGAGAGTGCAGAAATACGGTGAAAGAGACACTCCAGACAACTTGAAAGACGTTCCAGATTTCTAGAGGCATTGAAAAATAGGGTGGAGGTAGGAGCAAGAGTGAATGGTGGTGTCTCCATAGTTTACTCAAAGCGAAAGAGCACTTGAGCAAAGACGAATGATAGGTGTTTCCTAGGAGCGGAGCTCAGTGGAGGAGATAATATGAGCTTGCAAAGAGGTCGTTGGACGAAAGCTCGCATGAAGAGTAAATGATTGCAGTATTTAGGAAGTCATGCGAAAAGAGCTCGTCGGTGCCAACCAAGAGCTCAAAGAAAGCTTGTAAAGTCGCTTGTAGGAAGTCACGAGAATGAGTGGCAATGTAGAAGAAGCTTGCAGGAAAGTTCTCATGAAGTCACTTGCGGTTAGAGCTTGTAGAAGAAGCTCGCATTCATTCTTGTCACGGCGTCAAGGCGAACCAAGGCGAGCGTCGGACGCCTTGACGCTTAGGAGACAAGGCGGACGCCTTGACGCTTAGGCGACAAGGCGGACGCCTAGGCGACCACAAGTCGAGCAAGTCGTAAGGCGCCAGATTACTCAATTTTTTTTTAAAGAAACAGACTATAGACTGCGGTTATTATAATAACCGCAGTCTATAGTTGGCAGTATAAACTGCAGTTATTATAATAACCGCAGTTTATAGAATGTCAACTATAGGATGTGGTTATTATAATAACCGCAGTAGCTTCTGATATATGGACAGTTAGCAGTAAAAAAAAACAATGTCAATCTACCAAACTACCAAATACAAAGTACAAAGTTACAAACACACAGCCACAGATTTTTTTTTCATAACAGTAAGCAGTAGTTTCTGATATATGGGCAGTTAGCACTTAACACTTAGCAGTAAGAAAAAACAATGCCTTTCAGTAGTTGAATACAGATTTCAGAGAAAGCAATAACAGAAAAGGGAACACAAAAAAAATCGTAGTATAGTATTGTGATCAAATCCTAAATGTTTTAATCCAATGCACAATAGCATATTAGAATGAATAATATTTTTTAAAAAATTAAAAAATCATAAAAGATTAACAAGAATCATCATCTAGTAAGTCGTCATTTGCATTGCATGTGCTTGGTTGGTTTGAGGTACTTGTCTTTTGCCCATAATTATCTTTAATGTTTTCATCATCATTGACAAAGTAAAAATGATCGAAATCTTCATCCTCTTCATCCAATAATTGACGATTAGCTCAAGCTCCACTTCGTAAATTTCGAGCCTCAGTTCCAATAGCTCTCTCTACAGCTTCCCATGTGAGATTATCATCTTCAAAAACTAGTGCATCCTCTGGTTTGTTCATCACCCACTCACTACTCCAATCTAACTCATCAAGCAATAAATGGTTGTAATTTCTTCTCCTTTCGCGTCCTTCTTGGAATCGTGCTTGTAGACGACGATTATATTGGATGTATACAAGATCACTAAGCCTTTGATGCTCCAATCTAATTTTTTTTCTTGGTGTAAATCTGAATTAAATGGAAACTTATTAGTCATTATAAAAATTTTAATTTTTATATTGAATATCTATATACTTACAAACTCAAAAGTACTCCAGTTGCGCTCACAACCAGAAGAAGAACAACATAAGCCAAGCATGCGCAATGCTATCTTTGTAAGGTCAACATTTGGTCCTCCATGTGCACCCCACCAATCCACTATTCATTTAAGAGTTAAGACAAATATAAATTATTTGACATATAAATAATTTAAGAAAAAATAAAAGCCTAATCAATACTTGTATTTAAGGTGTTTCGTTGCCTAATAGCCATACACTTTCCAAAACTATTTCGAGATGATTTGTAGTTAGTGTCTTGCTCTGCAATCTTGTCTTGCAATTCTTGATCGGGCACTAGTCTTGCAATAACATCATTGAAAGCATCTTGAAATTTTCAAGCATCATCATTATATTTTTTCACGTATTCAAACTATTTGCTTGGATTTAGAAACAAAGCTGCCCTATACAACTTTTGCTCCATTTGATTTGTCCACCTATTTTCAACAATGTCAATAATCTTTTTAAATAATCCTTCTTTGTTATCAAAATGATCTTTGATCTTTTGTTTACCTTCTTCCATTGTCATATATACTTCAGACATAACCGGTTTTTCATCTCCATCTACTAATAGCAAAACAACAATCAGTGACTTTCCTCCTTTTAGGTAATCTCTTACTCTATTACAAAAAACGGTTGAAAGTATTATTTCAAGAACTTGTTTTTCGGCTTCAGTTTTTGCCAAATTAGCGGCATTCCATGAAGACGACACAAAGAATAATCTCAGCTTCTCCTCATTCTTAAGCACACTTTGTAGAGTAAGGAATGATGTTGCAAATCTAGTCAATGAATGCCGCACTAGATCACCACCTATAGTAGTCCTTATTGTATCAAGTAAACGAGTGTGTCTGTAGATGAAATTTGTGATCATCTTTGTCTTTTTTATAACAATTTTGTTCTGTTTTAGCTTGCATATATCCTCTAGCATAAGATCAATACAATGAGATGCACACGAAGTCCAAAATGATGTTGGTCTTCTATCCATTAAAATTTTACCAGCTGGCTTGTAATTAGAAGCATTGTCAGTCACCACCTGCATACAAGACATACAACATAACTTTGTAATTTGTATATATTGAAAGTTGTAGTCTTGTAGACTATGACTACTAACTTGAAATATGAAAATTAGTGAAAATTAGTGAGACTAAAAAATTTATCTGAACAACGCACTCAGCTCCTAGCTCTCTAATCTTACAATCAAGCAACTTGGATAACATTGCGGCATCTTGAATATGACTGGATGCATCTACGGAACCCATAAAATATGATCCTTCTGGACAATTGACAAAGAAGTTGATCAAATGTCTTCCTCTCGTATCTGTCCAACCATCTGACATAAGTGTGCAACCATATATCCTCCAGTACGCTTGATAAGTTGTCTTCATCTCCTTAACTTTATCATTTGTGTTCGATAACAATGAGTCTCTCAAATCATAATAACTAGGGCCTTTATAACCAGGTCATACTGTCCAACTACTTCAAGCATGACTTCAAAACTCCGTGCCTTTGCGACATTGAATGAAATTCCACACTCATAGAACCAATCAGCAACATAACTATCAACTCTTTTCTTTTCTTCTGGTGACCTAAAACAACTCTCGATAGTAGTTTGTGACGCGCCTTTAACACGTCTATCATCTACATCTTCAGGAGCACGCCTCACATGAGCATCCATAGAGCCCCTTTTTTGTGACAAGTAGATTACTTTTCTCTTTTTGGCACTTGTCTCAGAACTTGAGACAAATGACGATTTAACAGTAGAAAATGGCGGGGATACATTATGTGATCATGTTGGCTCTCCTTCTTGTTCACTTTCATTGTCATCATCAGCAGTCAGATGTAAAGCCTTTTTTTTACCATTTAAAGCTGAATACATCTCAGCTGCTATTTCAGAAGTAGTCTTAAAACACTTGGACACATCTGCATACCCGCTGCATAAGTGTTGCTTCAACCTTTTAATACCACATTTTATCAATCTATCACACAAATTACATTTAACTGTATTTTTATCTTTTATGTCGGGCCAATGACCATATTTCCAACCAGGATCATTTGACTTTGCTTTTCTTTTAGGATCTGTTTTGAGATCAAGGTCACTGCTATCAATGGATGAAGCAAGACTGTTATTGATTTGGTCTTCCATCTTTCACCAACAGGACCTATAGATTGCAGAGTTAGGTCTGAACATTGAAATAACATTACAATGAACAATTTAAAAAACTATCAAATGAATTGCAATCTGCGATTATTCTACACAAGGAACAATTTAAAGATCATTTGAAGTATAAACTATAAAGAATTAAAGACCGCTGTCATTTACAAGAATAAAAAAGATAATTTTCATTTGTTCTACTTCTACTTCTAATCTTCTATACAAGACTACAAGTATGAAGTTAGTCACTTAGTCAAGCACAATTATTTATTATATAAACACAAATCTTATTTCTAATATTATCTATTTTCTCCGGCGAAAAGTGTTTCACTCCATTATAGATCTGCAATAAAAAAAAATTTGTTAAAATCAATTCATCATAATTATTATGAATTTATCACTTACTAATCTACTTATCTATATGCACCTAACTCACAAATGATGGCATTGACACATTTCTAAGAGCATCAACTATGTCAATCATGTAGCAGATGATATACTACCCACATTGAATACTATCCGGTTGTACTGAGCACTAAAAAATTAAACAATTGATCAGTATTTTAATTACAAATTTTTAAATATTTAAAAATTTAGAATACATAAAGTCATTTTGGCTATAAGTCTATAACTTACCGGCTTCCACTTTAAAACCTTTGATTTGCGAAAATTTGTTTGCCGATCTTTTTGCTAAATCCTTAAATGCACTTCATAAAATATTAAAAAAATTAGTTCATACCCAAAGCTGAGTTTCAAATAGGAAAATAAGTAAATAACTAATTAATAAACTTACTTTATAATGACATTTTTAATATCATCACGAATGTCATGACTTAGGGGATCAAGCCAATAAACTGTATTATTATCATAATCAATAATAGCCAACATCCAATGTTCTCCATGAAACAAAAGAAAAAAATTAATAACTTAACTACAATAAAAAATAGTAATAATCATTGATATAGAAAATTAGATATAGAGAATTAGAGATACTTCATACTTACAATCTATGATAGGGCACAAATAATAAAGATTCTGATTGATGTTGACTAAGCCTGTTTTTTAGATTATCAACTCTTGACTTTGAATTAGCTTTGACATAAGGATCATCAAAATAACAAATGATTATTGGATTATGGAAATATACACCTCTATTGTATGTAAATTTCTTCAATTGAGAATCTGTGTACCTGCAATAAAACATGTAAATTCAAAATCAATTTATATACTAATAAAAAATTTTAATTTCGTAATAATTGATATTCAGTAGTCAGGAGTCAGTACTCACCTAATGCATGCGAATATGATGTTAATTTCAATTTTTTTCAAATCTAAAAAATCGTGCAACTCTGATACTTCAAAGTATGTACTTGTTGATTCAACACACTCAAATACTGTTGAATCTAAGACAAGAGTTATTACTTCATTTTCATTCACCTTCCTAGTTATGAAACCGAGAAACATAACAATGAAGTCATTTATAGTCTCCATAGCCTGTGAAAAATGAAAATAGAAGAATTAGTATTTTGAACATCAATATTGATTATTGAATTCCTTGATTACATAAAAGTAAAAAATAATATTATAATACCAGGGAAGGTAAACGCTCATGTGATGTCTCAGGTTTAAATGACCTGGTTTCATGCTCTGTTTCATGCTCCAGCTGAGAAACAAAAAAACAAAAAAATTATTTATTACATGCGCAACAAACAGAGAGCATAACATTTCATAAAAATATAAATAATTAAATATATAAACATAATAATTAATAATACCTGAGAAGCCTGTGAAGTTCCAGTTCTAGCTCCAGCACTAAACATGCGCATAAGTTCTTCCATTTGATTCTTTATACTACTTATCTCGGCTTCATGCGCTTGTTGTTTCTCTTGTTGCTGTTGACTCCATAGTTGTTCTTGTTGACTCCATAATTGTTGTTGCTCTTGTTGTTTTTGGCTCCATAATTGTTGTTGTTCTTGTTGTTGTTGGCTCCATAATTATTGTTGCTTTTGTTGTTGTTGGCTCCATAATTGTTGTTGCTGACTCAATCTTTCTTGAATTATAGCTTCGACATCTTCAATGTGAGCTACTGATGTCCTCCGGCTCCGTCTATCATTTTTAAAAAAACTTGTAATGGTGGAAAACTTGTCACCAACTCTAACTTTACCCGGATGTTCTTGGACTAAAACAGAAGCAAGGATGTCATCTCTTCCCTGTGACACTGTTTCAGCACTCTATGACTCTTGGCACGACAACTCATCCTTAAAATAAGTAATATAAATTAATTTCTTCATTACAGATAAGAAATTATACATTTATACTTCACGAGCAATATTACTATTGAAATATTGATAATTTATAAATGAATAAATGAAACATTTAAACTTACAATTTTAGATGTCAACTCAGCTGCATCTGTACTAATGTATTCACCGCTCTTTCTTTTATGACCGACTTTCCATAACTCTGCACGTGAAATTGGTGCAGCTGCCCTTTGTTCAATCTTGACAATAAAATAAAAGTAAAGTATCATTTTAATTATTTAGAAAATCAATATGAACAATAAAAAATACGAGAGAGATATAAAAAAATAATATCATTCTTTTTTCTAATACAGAATAACCCATTCTGGAAGTAGTATGAAAGGACTTTTTTGTTTTTGCTCTCGCTGTATTAACCTTACGTTTCTCCTACACAAATAAATATTTGTTAATACTTAGATTCCTTATAAGTTATAAAGATAAAGAATGATATAAAACATTGAATTTAATAAGAAGTTAAGAACACATATCATATATTCTATAGTGGTGCGATGATCGACAAAAACTCTCCGGTCTTCGGGAGTAATAAATCTATACTTCAAAGAAACATTGTATTGATGCTCTAAATCAACATCTTTTACATAAGTCATAAAGAGTTTAAATTTCCAAGTTCTCCAAATTTCACCGATGCTTTTCAGTAATGTTTTGCGTTGATCATCAATATTATAAAATAAATCTGAAAATAATAGACAATATCAATTAAAAATTAACTAAAACACCACAGTTATGTAATCACTATTCACTAATCATTGAAAACAATGTCACGTACTATTAATTCTGCCCATATTTGATCTTTAATTTGTTTGTCCACTTTCTTCCATGCAACAAATGTAATTAACACATAAGACCTCACAAGAGATCCAATAAAACTCATCAATTTATTTGTCTCAGGCCCGGGAATAATGCAATCATCATCACTCACAGAAATATAAAGCTTCTTCCCCGCTAGCCTAAGCTTATTCAATTCGTTCATTTTCGTAAATCCTCTTCTTGACTTTGATGAAGAGCCCTTATCAGTCATTTTCCTGCAATAAGAAAATCCTAAAAAAACATAAACCATCCAAAAACCCTAAACCAAATTCATAAAGTAGAGCAAAGATATTGAACCACTACCAGTCTACCACACAATCAGTCAATCACACATAAAAATATATATGTTATTATGCTAGTGCAATATTTAGGTTAATATATAGAGTTGACATGTTTTTAGGACATCTAATACAAAATGCACATTGTGTTATTTATAAGTTATAACTTATACACATTTAGCATAGCCAAAACATAAGATTGAAAGATTCAGTGGGTGCCTGCTAGAAGGCTACACAATGTTTATAGTTTATACTACTACTACTAATAAAGAATTAAAGATATTATAGTACAAAAATCAAAAGTTCAAAGCTGAAAAAGGTCATAAGAAAAATATACCTAAGTGAGAATATGAGATTTGTCGAAGAAGAATCTTCAAATCGAAACAAAGAATAGCAAAGACTCAAGGAGAGCAGAAACTTGAACAAAATCGCCTTTAGGGTTTTACGGAAAGAGAAGCATCTGTAAAAACCAAAAAGTCGAGGTAAAACGAGATTTTTACGGTTCACGATTTAAAATAGATAATATAGACTGCGGTTTCTATACCAACCGCAGTCAATTTTATGGTTCACGGTAGAATGGACTGCGGTTGTTGTACAACCGCAGTCTATTCTATGTTAGAAACTTAGAATACACTGTGGTTTATATATAACCCGCAGTCTATTCTATCATAGACTGCGGTTTATATATAAACCGCAGTCTATTCTAGCCCAAATAAACTGCGGTTTATATATAAACCGCAGTTTATTTGGGCTAGAATAGACTGCGGTTTATATATAACTGCGGTTTATATATAAACCACAGTCTATGATAGAATAGCCTGCGGTTTATATATAAACCGCAGTGTATTGACATAATTTTTTTTAAAAAAAAGGCGCCCATCGCCTTTTTAACAATTGAGCGCCAGGACGCCTACTAGTCACCTAGGCGACGCCATGACAAGAAAATTTAATTTTATATTTATATACATATGTATATATACATAATTACATATGCAAATATGAACATTTATATGTATATTAAAAAATTCAAAAAACTTCATCAAGCTCCAAATGGTGTAGTGGTCTCCATTCATGGAGCAGTGCAAAGGAGTATATGAAGCTTAAATTTAGCAGTGCAAGAAGAACGAATGATTACATTATTAAGTTAGGAGATCAATATATTTCACCGTACTGCAATTAGATCAGCGATGTTCTATGGTTCTAAGTACTGAGCAGTGAATTGTGTACATGAGAAAAAAAACGGGAGGTGCGGAGATGAGCTTAGTTATTAAAGGCGCAAGGCGCACCAAGGCGCAAAAGGTCTAGCAGCCTAGGCGCAAGGCTTAAGGTACGGGCGCGCGCATGACGAAGGTAAGGGACAACCACATTCATTTTAAATAATCAGCATCAAACATCATTTTAACATCTCGATCAAAATCTTCATCCGGTCTACTAATTAATCATTCAATACTATCATTTATCTCTTAAAAATAGAATCAAAGTGGTCACTTATACCATATCTAAGGCTCAATGCGCAATTATCTTTCACAAACATTAAATCAATAAAAAATTATTGAATTCTTACATTTTTTTAATTAATTTTTGAAGAAAAAATTTACAACAAAAATTTCACCCAAACACATCTTTTATATTCTAAAGGTGCAATTAAAGCGCACAGAGGCGCAAACCTCTGGGCTTGGTGAGCCTGGAGCCTTAGGCGCGCGTTTAATTACATAGGAGATGAGAATGCTTAGATGGATGTCGGGACATACGAGAATGAATAAAATTAGGAATGAATGTATCAGAGATAAGACATGAGTGACACTAATTGAAGAGAAGATGCAAGAAGCTCGACTAAGATGGTTCGACATGAAAGGAGATCATTAAAGACATATGTTAGGTGTTGCGAGAGTTTAGTCACTAGGTATGTTAAACGGGGGAGGGGTAGACCAATAAAGACTTGGAATGAAACTATAAGGAAAGACATGATGTACTTAGACATTAGTAAGATTATGACTAAAGATACGGTACAATGGCGACAAAGGATCCATATAGCCAACCCCACTATAGTGTGATAACGGCTTTGTTGTTGTTTTGTATAATTTTGGGGCTCGATGGCCAGCCCGGTTTCCTAAACCTGCATCCGGTTACTCCAAACGGAGTTTTTTGGGGCGTTTCTCAAGGCGGGCGGGAGGAAACGGAGCAAACGCCGTCGGAGGTTCATTTGTTTACCCTCCTTCCGGCGGCGTTTGCCCAAAACGGAGCTACGAAACGCCCAAACAAATAGAGCCTAAATAAAACAACGATGAAAATGTACAATGGGTTCCCTTTTGGATTTTTTTTATAAATGGGCTTCAACAGATGGTATATGTTCATTGACAGTTACTCATGTACCACTCATGTTTACTTCAAAGATGGAATTTTTTTAGTATTTTAGATCCTTATGCCACAAGATTAACACCCAATCTGACACCAAAATTAAAATGTTGAGAAATGATAACGAGATTGGATATTTAGATAGGCAGTTCTAAAGTTTCTAACCAAATCTCCAACACCCTAACAAAATGATGTTGTCAATCAAAAAATCTAACCAATTGAATTGTATTGCTCGATCCTCTTCTTTATGGACGTCCAAACTGTGAGAAAAATCTAAATAACAAGTTTTGCATTCCAAAAAAATATTAAGTTACATGAGTACCCCTTATTTATAGGGAGAAGAGAGAGAAGGAATGTACAACAGACGATGTGGGACTAAAATACAACATGTGGATAGACGGTAAAAAATTTCAGACCGCTTATAACTAAGCGGTTAGACAGAATGTCCACTCCTCATAAGTAACCTCCAGTCTCTACTCAGTCCGTTGTCGCCGCCCTGATCAGCAGTCCGCTCAACACAAGCAGATAGATGCATAAGACCGCCGAACTTCAGGTCGTCTCCCTTGATCATCAGGCCACAACAACCGCCTCTACCCGCAGCTTCATCTTTGCTTCTATCCGCAGCTTCAGCTGCTCAGACCGCGACCTCTATCCGCAACGTCTACAACCTCTTGACCGCCAAACCCGCAACAGGGTTGAATGACCCCAGGCTGGCTAGAACTCTGAGCAGACCGCCAGAGGCAGTTCACAACATAGCGGAACCAGACCGCCAAGGTTAACCGCACAATCAATCTACCAGACCGCCAAACCTCCAGATCGTCTGGTTCAAGCCGCCAGACTGCCAAACTTCCAGACCGCCTGGTCCAAGCCGCCACACTGCCAAGCCTCCAGACCGCCTAGACAAAGCCGCCAGACTGTCAAGCTCTAACACTCTCACTCAAGCTGGAGCATATATGTCAACCATGCACAGCTTGTCACATACATCGGACACTGATTTGGTAAATACGTCTGCAAGCTCCTTGTCAAAAGTGACGAATGAAGTACAGATTTGATTCTTCAGAATTTCTTCTCTGACGAAGTGGCAGTCAACTTCAATGTGTTTTGTCCTTTCATGAAAAACTGAATTCTTTGATATATGTATAATAGCCTGATTATCACAAAACATGGGTAAAGGATGGTCATATATCACTCTCAAGTCAAGCATAAGGGCACGCAACCATTTCAACCCGCAAGCAGTCGATGTTATGATTCGGTACTCAGCTTCAGCGCTTGATCGTGACACAACAGACTGTTTCTTGTTTTTCCAGTTGACAAGATTTCCTCCCAAGAAGGTGCAAAAACCAGAAGTACACTTTATATCTTCTTTATTGTCAGTATAGCTAGCATCTGAATATGCTTCTACTTTCAAATGGTTATGTTTTCGAAAAAATAACCTCTTCCCCGGAGACCCTTTCACATACTCCAGAATTTTCAAGTTGGATCGAAGATAACATTCTCTGGGAGCTTGCATAAACTGACTGACTTTTCCTACAACATAACAAATGTCATGTTTGGTAACAGTCAGATAGATGAGTTTTCCCACGAGTTGTCAGTACATAGTATTATCTGAAAGAATAGGTAAATCATCTGTCCAACTCTTGTCATCACCAACGACCATAGGACAGCGAACAAGTCTTGCCCCAAGAAAACCAGTTTCTTTCCAAATATTTAACGCATACTTCCGTTGTGAAAGCACCATAGAGTTGTGTTTCCGCAAGATTTCTATTCCAAGGAAGTACTTAGGAGAGCATATATCCTTTGTAACAAAATATTGTCGAAGATGTCTCTTTGCTAGATCAACTCCTTCCTTATCATCACCAGTAAGAAGAATATCATTTACATACACAGCAAGAACCACAAGCCATTTAATAGTCTTGCGAATAAAAAGAGAATGATGAACAGAACTCTGAGTGAAGCTAACAAGATAGACAACCTTGCTGAACTTGTCGAACCAGGCTCATGGGCTTTGCTTAAGACCGTAAATTGCCTTCCGTAACTTGCACACCTGATACTCCCCCTAAGCAACATACCCAGGAGGTTGCTCCACGTAAACCACCTCTTGTAGATCACCATACAGGAAGACATTCTTCACATCTAACTGATACATCTCTCAACCTTTGTTAACCGTTACAAAGAAATGAACACAGATAGTGCTGATGCGAGCAACTGGGGAGAAGGTATTAAAGAATTCCACACTATATGTTTGAGTAAAATCTTTGCCAACAAGCCTAGCCTTATAGCGGTCAATAGTGTCATCCGGATGAAACTTGATGACAACGACCCACCGACAACTAACCACATCCACACCTAGAGGAGTAGGGACAAGAGTCCAAGTACCCCTTTCAATTAAAGTCTTCATTTCTTCTTCCCATGCTGCTTTCCAATGCGGAACAGAAAGTGTCTCCTGATAGTTAACCGGTACAACATTCGTCGAGAGAGCAGGGCTAAATCTCCTTCCAGCTGGGGATAGACGAGCATATGATACAACATCATGAATGGAATGTTTAGTGCACGTTCTAACCCCCTTCCGTAGAGCAATAGGATGGTCAAGATCCGACTTATCTTCTGTAGTAGATCCATCAGTCAGAGATATTACTGGCCCGAGAACTGTCAGCAATGGCTCCAAAGGCAAGGGAGAATCAGAAGACAGAGGCGAAGATGGAGGAACTGGTATGGGAAGAGGAGATAACGACGTAGGAGGAATAGAAGCAGGTAAAAGAGCAGAAACAAGAGGAAGAGATGGTGAAACATCAGATTGTGAGGGAGTAGAAGCTCGAGAAAAATAAGACATATCTTCAAAAAAATGTAACATCAGCAGAAACAAATTGTTTTCTGAGCAGAGGATCAAAGCACCGATACCCCTTTTGGGTTGGACAGTAGTCCAGAAAGACACACTTCACCGAGTGAGGTGAAAGCTTGTCACGACCAGAAGAAAGATAATGCACAAATGTTGTGTAGCCAAAAACACGGAGAGGTAAAGAAAACGATTGAGCTCCTGGATATAAAGTGGAGAATGAGGTGTTGGCCTGAAGAACCGATGAGAGAATACGGTTGATGATATAGCAAGAATGAAGCACATCATGTCCCCAGTACGATCGGGGAACATTCATCTGTGTGAGAAGAGTGCGAGTAACATCCATGAGATGTCAATTTTTGCGCTCAGCAATCCCATTTTGCTGAGATGAACAGGGAAAACTAGTTTGATGAACTATGCTCCGATGCATGCAAAAATCGAAAAATTGTTGAGTAAGATATTCTCGAACATTATTAGTTCAAAAAAACTTTAAGAGACATCAAATTGAGTTTTTATCTCATTATAAAGGGTCGTGAACATAGAATAAAGTTCAGAACGTTCTCTTAAGAGATACAACTAGGTACAATGAGAAAAATCATCAATAAAATCAACAAAATATAAACTCCCCCTACCAACAGTCTTAACAGGAGCAAAACCTCAAATATCTGAATGAACAAGTTCAAACAGACGAGAAGAACTGCGTCCTTGTCTTGTGGGAAAAGAAAAACGATGATGCTTGCCAAGTTGACAGGCCTCACAGTTCAAAAAGGAGTCCTCCATTGGCAAATCCGATCGGAGTTGGTAGATGAGACGAGGAGGAGGATGTCCTAGGCAAAGATGTCATTGCAGAAGAGAAGTGGAGAAAACAATGACATTATCGAGGAAGAAGAGCTCATTGCTTTCAGTCACAGTAGCAATCTTCTCTTTGTGGATTCTAAAAAGAACAAGTAGTAGATGCAAAGGTAACCGTGCAGTTTAGTTGTTTACAGAAAGCCTGAACAGAGAGTAAATTGCACGGAAAAGATGAGACATAAAGAGTGTCCTCAAGCTGCAGAGTCGGAGTGACACAGACTGTACCAGTCCCGCATACTGGAGACACGAAGAAGAAGAGGCAAGGGGTGCGGACTTTTTGTGCTGTCTCCCACAGACGGGCGAAGATGATGATATTTAGCCCAGCAACGATCAACAAGATGGCCCGTCTTGCCACAATGAGAGCAGACATGACGATACACACCACACCCACTAGTATGACATCCATGTCCACTAGAATTACCAGAGCGAACCTGATGAGGAAATGTGTCAGGAGGGGGTGGGGAGGCAAGCAGATGGCGCTGAATAAGAGTGGTAACAACTGCAATACGGGCAGCAATAACATCAAGAGTGAGAGAATCTGCTTCGCCAAGAATTTGTTGCCTTATCATGTCATAAGAGTCCGGAAGGCGAAGAAGATAACATACAACCAGAAGCTCCTGAAAGTGTTTGTGATGCTCAGCTAGATCAACGGAGAATGGACGATGTTGTAGAATTTTAGCGACAATAGCTTGCAGCTCCTGATAAGCAACAGCAAGAGTAAAAGTAGGGCTGGCAAACAAATCAACATATAACATGTATATACGCGAGGTCTAAGCGTATTTCGAATACAGAGAAGCAAGATGAGTCCAAGCAGCTTTAACAGTCTCATCATGTCGAATAATAGGTAGGCACTCATCAGAGAGATTATTGACAAGACACATCCTAACCAAAGCATCGTTGGCATCCCAGTCATGAAAGACAGCAGATCCACGAGCTGGAGGGTCATCAGTGAGATGATGACGTTTGCGTTGAGACCTCAACAAGAACACAAACGAAACACTCTCGTCTGGATAATTCAGGTCAGTTAACATGGAAGCAGTTCCAAGATTGCCAGACGAAGTAGAAACAGTTGGTGCAATTTCAGAAGAAGATGCAGATAAATTGGAGGAAGAATACTCGGTATCTGCCATGAAGAAGGCGGCAAGAAAAAGAGTGCGCGGTTAGAAGGAAAGCACAACGAGCGGTTAGGAAAAGAGTCTGCGCGGTTAGAAGGAAAGCACAGCGGGTAGTTAGGAAAAAAAACTGGAATTCACAGAAACCGCAGAAACAGGAGAAATCGTAAAAGGCGGGCGGTTAGTAAACCGGAATCCGCAAGGATCACAGAAGAACAAAGCGGGCGGTTAGAAAACCGGAAACCGCAAGGATCGAGTGAGTTTTAATATCATGTGAGAAAATCTAAATAACAAGCTTTGCATTCCACAAAAAGTTAAGTTACATGTGTATGACTCCCTATTTATAGGGAGAAGAGAGAGAATGAATATACAACAGACGATGTGAGATTAAAATAAAACATGCGGATAGACAGTTAAAAAAATTTCAGACCGCTTATAACTGAGCGGTTAGACAGACTGTCTGCTCCTCATAAGTAACCACTGGTCTCCACTCAGCTCGCCGCCGCCGCCCTGATCAGCAGTCCGCTCAACACAAGCGGATAGATGCATAAGACCGCCTAACTTCAGATCAGCTCCCAAGATCATCAGGCCGCAACAACCGCCTCTACCCACAGTTTCACCTCTGCCTCTATCCGCAGCTTCTGCTGCTTAGACCGCGGCCTCTATTCGCAGCGACTACAACCTCTTGACCGCTAAACCCACAACAGGGTTAAATGACCCCAGGCTGGCTAGAACTCTGAGCAGACCGCCAAAGGCAGTCTACAACATAGCGGAACCAGACTGCTAAGGCTAACTGCCACTATCAATCCGCCAGACCACCAAACCTCCAGACCGCCTTGTTCAATCCGCCAGACCGCCAAACCTCCAGACTGCCTGGTTCAAGCCGCCAGACCGCTAAGACTTCAGACCGCCTGGACCAAGCAGCCAGACCGCCAATCGCCAACACAAACAAAAATATCTCACCAAACTGAAGTTTTGGAGGTTGTTCTGTTAAATGCAACCTTTCTTATTAATGGGTAACCTTCATGAATTCTCCAATGCAAATCATCTATCTCCCTTATGGATTCTAACCAAGGTTGTAAATATTTGATGCTAACAAAATATTAGCTTGAATTTTAAAATGTCTGAGGAAACTTTTGATATGTTGATTCATTAGGAAAACAAGGAGTACAACCAACTATATATGGATAACGGAGAATTAAGAAAATGCATAATACAAAAAAAAGAAATTACAAATATCAACACCCCCCCCCCCTCAAGTTGGGCGTGTAATATCAACCATGTAAAACCCGCCAATGATCTTTCCAAAGACATTTGTACACAATCTCTTAATGAGGATGTCGGCCAAATGTTGTTTGGATGGCACAAACGGAGCAACCACAATGCCTCTTACAATGTGTTCTTTGATGGAGTGTCTATCGAGTTCAATGTATTTAGTACGATCGTGTTGCACTGGGTTGTGAGCAATACTGATGGTCGACTTGTTATCACAGTATAATATGATAGACTCCTTTCCTTTAAGACCAAAATCTTTCATGATAGTTAAGATTCATAGCCCCATGAGCCATAGCCTTAAACATCGCCTCAGTACTGGATCTGACAAACACATGTTGTTCGAGGCCGATTGGTTACTTGCCAAATTTAGCATCGCCTGATGTACGATTTGAGTCTGCAGTCACGTTCAGAGCGATGTTTTGATATTCTCCGTGTATTTGTTTTATTTTTAATGTTTTATTTATTGAAATTAGACAAACATCGTGCACGGCCAATCATAGTCGTTCAAGATGATTGCCCGAGTTATGTTTTATCATAAATAAGAGGGGGGTTGGTTTTGAGGGCCATTAAAGATTTTGGAGAGACATTGATACGATCCACCTCCCTCTGCAGAGGGCCCCCGCATAGAACCGAGGGCAGGTTCCCCATCGGCCCAGTGGGTGTCATACAATGCCCTGCAAGGCGGCACACCCCAACCCATCTCTCTACCTATTCTCAGTAGAGCGGGTTGTTGCGGCGGGGGCACAAACCCGCAACACCTTGAAGAGAGCCTTGATTGTCGTGTTATGGGTTCGAGCCCCCGCCACAACAACCCGCTCTACCGAGAACAGGTAGAGAGATGAGTTGGATTGTGCCGCCCTGCAGGGCATGGTAGGACACCCACTGGGCCGATGGGGAACCTGCCCCCGGTAACATGCGGGGGCCCTCTGCGGAGCGGGGTGGGCCGTATCAGACATCTTTCCAGGAATTTGGCTATCTCTTGTAGCGCTGACTCCACAAAATCCCAAAGTGTAAACTTCTTGGTATGTTCCCTTGTATTTCCTAGTTTATCTACCCTTGCAACCCCTCCTAACCTCGAGAACCCAGACTTCCACCATCCAAAACTCCCCCCAAAGCAGCCACTCAATTCTCCACCAAACAGCAGCCCCAACAACAAACTCAAGTCTATCTTAAGAACAATAGAATTGCATAAATCTTGTGATAAAAATGTCAATATATGAATACTGACACTCAAATACTGTGGTTGCATTGCATAAAATGTTGCGTGAAGAAGAATGTACGAGTAAATAACCTATTGATAGTAATGAAAAATTGTCATGTTGTATGAAGAATTAAGAAACATACTAATGACTTCTCCAATGTAGCAGTAGAGGCTGTAGTAGGAGAACTCGTGTATGCACCTTCAATTGAACGGTTGGCTGAAACAATGAAAAACCAATTTCTTTGTTTCAAAGTGTTAAAATAAAAATAGAAATAAACGGTAAATTTTATATTTGGAGTAAGGCAACAGATGACGTTGAAGATAAGTTGATAATGGATAAATGTAAAACCTGATGAGTCGCCAGTGCTAATCTGCTTCATCATGCTAAGGATATAGTCCTGCTTTAAGAAATAGTTAGGCATCGTTTGATTAGGCGGAAGGAGACGGGGCGGGAGGAGACGGGGCCGCTGATCGAGCTGGAGGGGGGGAGGCTGCTAATCGAAACAGAGGTTTTTCCTTCGTTTTTCATGGCCCGGCGGGAGGAAACGCGGCAAACGCCGCCACCAGGCATTTGATTACCCGCCGTGCGGCGGCGTTTGCCGCAAACGGCGGGTCCAAACGCCGCGCCAAACAAAGCCTTAAAGAAAGTCAAGGAGGCAAAGGGACAGAAAGGCTTAGTGATCCTTACCCTTTGAAGAACATTACTATGTAACATCAACTGCAACTGATGATAGAATGATGACGCAAAATTTGGAGTGCCATCAACAAATGGTGGTAGGGCTTGTGGTGAAAGTTGAGAGATAGCCTGGGTAAGGCATGAAGCAGCGATATTATAATGACATACTTTTACCAAAGGGCCTAAGAGAAAACATGTTTCAAAAGAAATAAAATACGTTAGATACCATCATTTAGTTGGAAGTAGTAAGAAATCTGCATGAGATTTGAACTCCATAAAGTCTTTGAATATTAATTTTATATTCCAGACACAAAAGTCAATGAACTTGTTAAATTATACTGTCTATCTATAAGCAACCGAATGGACTGTAAATATCATTTATATACAGAATTCCTAATATTGAAAATCAAATGTAAATAATATCAGCCTTAAGAAGTCATACACCTCTCTCCATGGTATTTTTGTCTCCAATTTTTCTTCAGGGAGGTTATTGTAGCTTATTTATGGGATCCTGGTACGAACCCGGACGGTGAGGGGCGTACGGACGGCTGCAGGAAGGATAAAGGGAGAGAGAGGAGAGGAAGAAGGAGAGAAATTAGAGGGTTAGGGTTAGAATGAACATGAGGGAAAATCACACATTCATCCAAGATGTCCAAAATGAGTACAAGCGCTACCCCTTATAGTAGTGGGGTGCAAACAGCGACGTGAATAATCCGTCAAAATATAAATGCTGAAATAAAAACATAATTGCCAAAATAAAACATAATTGCCAAAATAAATGATATGCTAACGGCTAGGTCGCGATCTCCGCGGGCTCGGTGGGGTCGTCCGCTATACGCACCCGGCGTGTGGAAAATCGTCATGGGGGCTCGGCGTCGTGCAGTTTCGTAACAATGTCATCGTCTGGAAAATGTGCTTTGTCCTCAAGGCAGTAGTCGGCGAACTGGCCGCGGAAATCATCTTGGGGCAGCCAAGTTGCGTCTGAGTCGGGTCGGACGGTCCAAGCCACCAGAATCTCCTCCAATGTATGATCCCCCGGGATGAGGCATCTACGATCGAGGATCGCGAAGGGGTAGTAGGGTGCCTCCCCTGCGAGGTCGAAGTCGGTCGGGATGTGATCTGTGGTGGCGTGCTCGCCAACCACGCGTCGTAGCTGCGAGACATGGAAGACCATATGAATGCGGCTACCGGTTGGGAGGCGTAGGCGGTAAGCGACCGCACCTATGCAGGCGAGGATCTCGAAAGGCCGGAAGAATCGAGGCACGAATTTGGGTATGGTCGGCGGGCCACCGAAAGCTGGCAGTAGGGATGGATTTTGATGAAAACCTTCTCTACCACCTCGAAAGAGAGGTCACGACGTTTCCTGTTGGCGAAGGAAACCATCTTCTGTTGGGCCTGTCTTAGGTGGTGCTTCAAATGATCCAAAATGAAGTCTCTGTCGCGGAGAGCGGTGACCAGGTTCTCCACCTGGCATTCCCCTGGAAGGCGGACAATAGACAGTGGAGGACGGCCGTAAACGGCCTCAAATGGGTAGTGTCGACCGCCTGATGGTAGGCGGTGTTGCAAGAGTACTCGACCCACCTGAGCCACTTGGTCCAACTACGAGGCTGCTCCCCCCACGAAGCAGCGGAGGTCTGTGGGTGGTACGTCGTGCTCATGCGAAGACGGGTGCCCTGTAAGCAAAACTGTGGTCCAAAAGGTACTCAAGAGGAGCGGGTCGCGGTCGCTCCACGATCGACCGGGGAAACCCGTGGAGGCGCACGATCCCCTGGATGAAGTTGTCGGCAACTGTGGCTGCAGTGTATAAATGGAGGGGAATGAAATGAGCATACTTTGAGAGCCGGTCCACCACGACTAGGATGTAGCCCTATGATCGGGGCAGTCGTGTGATAAAGTCCATATCGATGTCGTCCCAAACGCAGTTGAGATTCGAGAGGGGTTGCAGTAGACCACCCGGAAAAACGGCTTTGTACTTGGCCTTCTGGCAGATGAGGCAGGCGGCCACGAAGGTCTTGATCTGTCAAAATATGTGGGGTCAATAGAGTGAGGCTGCCAGCCGCTGGTACGTCCGGTAAGCACTGGCGTATCCCACGGTGGGGAAGCATGGAACTCGGCCAACAACAGAGGAATGCTCGGGGAGAAAGGGGCGAGTACGAGGTGGCCCTTGAAGAGTAGGCGGTCGTCAACCGAGGAGTAAGGTGAGAGCGGTTGTGGCGTCCGTGAGGACTGCTGTCATAATCTCGTTGAGCGTCAGGACGGCTTCTACTTCCAGTTGAAGGACATCTGTATCCTCCCAGACCGGACGGGAGATAACTGCAAGTATGAGATTGCGAGAGAGGGCGTCGGTCACGCGATTCGCTTTCTCTGGGCGGAATTCGATGCTGAAGTTGTAGCCCAGTAGCTTGGTCACCCACATCTGTTGAGCAGGCGTAGCAATCTTCTGTCATAGGAGGTAGCAGAGGCTGTGGTGGTCGGTGCGGACCACGAAACGTCGCCCCAGGAGGTAGGGCCGCCAATGTTGAGCTACCAAGATGAGGCCCATGAGCTCGTCCTCATAAGCGGAGCGGCTGCGGATAGTGTCAGAAAAGATGCGGCTAAAGTAGGCCACGGGACGGCCAACCTGCATAAGTACAGCTCCCACGCCGACACCCGATGCGTCGCACTCCACGAAAAAGGGCTAGGAGAAATCCAGCACGGCTAACACCGGGACACGAACCAGGGCCTGCTGAAGAGAGAAAAAAGCGGCGGAGACCGCCGCCGACCAGGGATATTGCAGAGAGATGATGGTGTTGGCCGCTGGAGGACCGCCTCGATCTTGTCGCAATCCATCGCGACCCCCGCAACGTAGATGGTGTGTCCCAGGTAGCACACCTCCGGAACTCCAAAGGAACGCTTTGTTGGGTGGAGTTTAAGGTGGTGACGTCGTAGTGTGGTCAACGTCTGGCGGACGTGCTGGAGGTGCTCCTGCCAAAAAGAACTGTAAACCAAGATGTCATAAAAAAAGAAGTACATGCTGACGAAGCACCGAGCGAAAAATATCGTTCATCGTGGCCTAAAAAGTGGTCGGTGCGTTGGGCAGGCCGAATGGCATAACCAGGAACTCGTAGTGGTTGTCATGGGTCCGGAAGGCCTTCTTGGCGACATCAGCCGGCCGAATGCGAATTTGGTGGTAGCCCGCACGGAGGTCCATCTTGGTGAAAACGATCGTGTCGTGGAGCTCATCCAAAAGCTCCTAAATCATCGAGATCGGGTACTTGTCTGGGACGGTAGCTTTGTTGAGCTCTCGATAGTCCACGCAGAAGCACAATCTGTCGTCCTTCTTCCTGACCAAGAGGACCGGGCTGGAGAAGGGGCTAGCACTGGAGAGGATGAGTCCTCCGATTAGCATATCGCGCACAAGCTTCTCGATCTCGTATTTTGCACGTGCCCAAAGCGGTACGGTTGGACGAAACTGTCGACACGCCGGGCTGAAGAGGAATGGCATGATCGTGCGGCCGAGCCTGCGGCAACCCGAATGGTGCAATAAGTGGTCTGCAAACTTGGATAGGAGGGCCTGAAGAGCTGGAGGTGGTGATAGGACCGACGACGCGACACCCGAGATGGACCAGAGCCATGTCGAGAAATCGACGTCCGAAGCCCTCTGAATCGTGCGGAAGGAGACGGGGGAGCGAAGTAGTGTGACATCCCCCGCAAGGCAACACTCCCGACCGTCCTGGAGGAAACACATCGTAATAGTCCCCCAATTGACCCGCACGTCGCACAGCGTGTAGAGCCACACAACTCCCAGGATGGCGTCGATCCCGCCAAGCCCGAAGACGTAGAAGTCTGTCATCACCGAGTAAGGGCCTACTGAAAGCGAGACGGTCGGACAACGACCATGGATCGAGCGGCAGCGACCATCGCCTAAACTAACAATGAAGTTCGGAGAAGGCTCCATCGGAAGGCGGAGCTGCTGGGCCAGTTGAGAAGAGAAAAAATTATGCCTCGCCCCGCAGTCTACCATGATGACAATGTGGCGGTCGCCCAACTTTCCCGCCAATTTCATGGTTTGGAGCCCTGAGATGTCGCCCACGGAAAAACATGGAAGCTCCAAACGATGAAGGTCGGCGTCAGCGGCGACCTCGGTGGTGTCCTCCGCAAAGATCTCGAGGTTCTCAAAATCCGCCAAAATAATATCCGGTTCGAAGTCGCCAATGATGGCGTGGAACTCCTTCACCGCGCATACATGGGTAGGAGAATAGGGCATACGACAACAAAAACATAGCCCTTTGCGACGGAGGTCGTTAAATTGGCGGTTGGGGAATTGCTGGGGAGGGGCCTGACGGCCAAGCCGGGCGGCTGGAGGTGGTCGAGGGGCTTATGGATCCGGAGTAGCGGCCCGCAATGGTCGGCCTCCCGGCAGAGGCCCTCCTGGAGTCGGCGGGGGTCGAAGAGACAAATCTGCCTCCACGAGGTGGGCCATGTCGAGGGCCTCAGAAACCGTCCGGAGGTGATGGGTGTAAAGTCGGGACCGGATGTTGGGCAGAAGACCCTGCATGAAGAAGCCGAGATAATGATCCGGTGGGAGGCCAGGAACATGGGTATCGAGGGCCACAAACTCATCGATGTAGTCATCCAACGCACCGGTTTGGCATGCACCACGCAATCGTTCGATGGCGGAGACAAAATAACGGCTATTGTAAAGGCGGATCATCTCCTGCTTGATCTCCAACAAAGAGATGGTCGGGTTGGACTGTCGGAGCCATCAGGCCCAATGTAGGACGGAGTCGTCGAGTCTCATGACGGCAGTAGAGACAATGTCCTGCTCGGGGGTGTGGTGGAGATCAAAGTATTGTTCCGCCTTGGCGATCCACCCAATCGGGTCCACACCAACGAAGGTGGAGAGATCCAAGGCAAGGGCTGGACAACCAAGGGGAAAAGGGGGTGCGGAGTCCCCAATGTGCGGAAGTGGTGCAGCCCCGAGGATGGACGCGCCGGTGTCCGGGCACGCGGATCCATTGGCGAAAGAGGCAGCGAAAGGTTGTAGAGCATCAAGCTTGGCGTGGATGGCGAGCAGGGAGGCCTACAAGGAGGCCATGATGGACTCCTGGGCGCCGACACAACTTAGGAGGGCCTCGTTAGTGTCGTCCGATGAGGCCTCAGCAGTGGATCGGGTGGTCGGCGCCATGGCAACCGCGGCAGGGCTTCCGCGGAGGTAGGGCTGCAGTGGCGGGGTGCGGCGGTAGGGCTACAGTGACGGGGTGTGGCGGTAGGGCTAGAGCTAGAGCTGCGGCGTTGGGATGCGGTGAGGGTTGGATGTGGCGCGGTGGGGGTGCGGTGCGGTGGGGACTGGATGTGGCGCTGGAGGCTGTAGTGCTGGAGGATGCTACGGACGGTGCAGCACGGGTTGATGCGGGATGCACGGCTGGATGGGGGCTCCAACACGGGTAGATGTGGAACGCACGCTGGACGGGGGACTCTGGCAGCCTTCGGTCGGGGGGCGGATAGGGCAGGTCGGACCAGTTTGGTACAAAACCGGGCGGTGAGGGGCGTACGGACAGCTGCGGGAAGGAGAAAGGGAGAAAGAGGACAGGAAGAGGGAGAAAAATTAGAGGGTTAGGATTAGAAAGAAGAGGAGGGAAAATCACATATTCATCCAAGATGTCCAAAACGAGTATAAGTGCTACCCCTTATAGTAGTGAGGTGCGAACAACGGCACGAATAATCTGTCAAAATATAAATGTTGAAATAAAAACATAATTGCCAAAATAAAACATAAATGTCAAAATAAATGATACGCTAACGGCTAGGCCGCGATCTCCTCCGCGGGCTCGATGGCGCCGTCCGCTATACGCGCCCGGCGCGTGTAAACTCACCATGGGGGAACGGCGTCGCGCAGTTCCGTAACAGATCCTTTAGGTGCGGGTCTTGATCGACTACAACTTTGTGGTTGATGCAGGATAAATCTACAGGTGACGGAGGTGATACACCCCAAATGAATGCAAATAATAATGAGATCAATGTAAATGACACTCGGAGGCAACAAATTTAAAGATGTGAATGAATACACAACGACCGATGAACTAATGATGGTTAATATGATGCTCAGGTTCACCATGCAAATAATTTCAACTTGAAAGTAAATAAATAACAAATTTTAAGTAATCATAACATTCGAAGTAGATAAACATATGATAAATGCAAATTAATTGACATGGATAAAATTAAGTACTTTTTGAAGAGAGAGCACACGGGTAATTAAAAGAGCTCATTGTATTAAAAGTGAAATTTCACTAAGAATAAAATTACATTCATGCGTTGTGAGCAATGAAACAAATAAAAAAAAAACAGTCCCACCAATACATAGTCATCGATAATGGAGGAGGTTCGTCGAGTAGGGGAGGTTGCAGGGAAAACACAGGACGATTGTGGGAAGGTGATATAAGATATTATGAGTGATGAAGATGGCTAGGATACTGCAAGAAGTTTGTGTGTGTGTGGGTGGGGGGGGGGGGGGGCTGGTATGGGGACACTTGGGTGTGGTTGATTTGGACACGGAAACAGTTAGCAATGGTCGATTGGGCATGGGAATGCTTAGGAGTAGTCGGTTAGAGTAGGGCTTGGCAGTATCTGCCTGCAATAGGTAATGGAGGGGGAGTCTGGCCAGAGTACGGAAGCACTTGAGGTGTCGATTTTGGATGGGGAGAGGGTTGTGTGAAGGCTTCAAGGTAAAGGAGGTGTGGGGGAGCATGGAGCAGGTACGGGTGTGGAAAAGTTGAAGATTTGTTGGGGGTAGATGTTACGCCCCGAACATGACACAGTTCTTTGGGCGCACTTATGCTCGTAGGCGGAAGAAGACGGCGAACGGCAAAGGGGCTGAACCATCCGGTTCAGCCCCCTCCATCTAAAAGGCGGCGGTGGGGGCTGAACTGATCCGGTTTAGCCCCATTGGGGGGCCGGCCGGCCCGCCCTCTTGGGCCCGGGTATATTTATACCCGGGGCCCCCTCTCTTGAGGTTATGCACATTATTATCAAGGTATTTCTCTTTCTCCTCCTCTCTAATCATAATTTCTCCTTACTCTTCTCTTAGTTTTCTCTCCTCCATCTTCTTCCTATTATTTGGTATCAGAGGATTCGTCCTCCCATCATGGTGAACACACGCTCGCAAGAAGTCAATCGTTTGGAAACCCTAGAGGAAAACTACATCGTATTGACGGATTCGGTGGCCGCCATCGAAGAAGAGATGAGGGCATCCACGCAACGGCTGGATGAGCGGATCGATGTCCGTATGGAAGAACTCAAAACCCTACTCAAGGGGAAATCACCAGCGCATGAAGAGGCTGCGGAAACGGCCGGGTCAGCCGATCCGTTCCGCGTGGGGACTGACGCGGGCTCTGGATCCGTCGGATCAGGCGGAAGCGGGGTGGCAGCGGCCTTGGAGGGGGATGCGGGGCTCCTCTGGCGGGGGGATCCGCCCCTTGCGGGGCACCGGACGGCACCGGGGCACCACCGCCGTGCTGGCGGATCAGCGGCGAGCATGGGGGGCGAAACAACCGCCGGGAGAGGGGGCTGGAGGCGCAAGGGGGGATTTTACCCCCGCCCAATGGCGTCGGTAGTCCCGGAGGATTGGGAACTGGGGCTCCTTGGGGCGGCCAGTCTCATCAGGGGTATCCGGGGTCACCACACCATGGCTACCCAGGTGCATACGTTGGCCCTATGGAGCAGAGGCGACCGACATGGAACGAGCAAGGGAAAGTCGCTCCACGGCTTACATGCCTCTGAAGCTCACGCGCATGAATTTTCCAAAGTTAAACGGAGGGGACTCCTTGGAGTGGGTGCAGAAGACCGAGCTTTTTTTCAGTTTCCGGAGGCCCAATGAGTGCAGCTGGCTTCTTTCCACCTGGAGGAAGACGTCTTTCAGTGGACGCGGTGGTTTCTGAGGAGCAGAGATTATGTGCCTTGGGCTGATTTTGTGGACGGTTTCACCGCACGGTTCGGTCCACCGGAGTATGAGGACTTTGAAGCTCTTTTGCACAAGTTACATCAGACAGGAACAGTGACAGAGTGTCGGACCGAGTTCGAGAAATTAACCAATCAGGTGCACTGGGAAGAGAAAACGTTGCTCAGCTGTTTTGTCTCCGGGCTGAAGGAGCATCTACGGGATGAGGTCCGAGCATACATGCCCCGCAATCTGAATCATTCCATCAGTCTAGCCAGTATTCAGGAAGAGCGATTCAACCGACAACGTTTCCGCACCACGGGGAGGACAGGTACTGTACCTACGACCGCTCGCAGGGAGCCACAGGCGGCCGTCAAGCCGACCGTGACGCGTTTATCGTGGGCCGAACTGCAAGCACAAAAAGAGGACCTATGTTTCAACGGTGATGAAAAGTTTGCGCCCGGACACAAATATCAGAAGATACAGGTGTTCATGCTCCATGAGGATGTGTCCGCCGAGGTAGCCTCCGAGACTGAGTTGGAGGAGCATTTGGACCTGACCGAGCTCGGGGTGTCCATACACGCCATGGAGGGATGCAATCCCTCCCCCCTCACGATGCAGATTGTGGGAAAGATTAGCAAGGAGAAGGTGATGATTCTGGTGGATAGCGGGAGCACCCACAACTTCATGAATCCCAAGGTGGCAGAAAAAGTGGGACACGCGATTGATAAGGGGGCCTCCTTCCACGTCGTGGTGGCCGATGGAAGCAAGCTACAGTGTGAAGGCGTCATGAGAGGGGTTGAGATGCAGTTACAAGGGTACACATGGCGTACGAATGTCTATCTTCTACCCATTCAGGGGTCCGACATGGTGCTTGGGGTTCAGTGGTTGCAGCAGCTACGGCGTGCTACTTTTGATTGGGATCAGATGACGATGAAGTTCTTACAGCACGGACGGTAGTATTGTCTGGACGGCCTTAAATCATCTCGGATGAAGGAAATATCCCTTCGAAGCCTGCAACAACTGGAGGGTCATGGAAGCCTGATGGCAGTAGTTATGGGAGTCGTGTCGGCACCCGCGGAACTCCCTGTTGCACCCACTCAGATACAGACATTGTTGGCTCAATACTCCGATATCTTTCAAGCACCCCGCTCACTTCCCCCACCGCGATTCAGAGATCACCAGATCGAGCTTAAGCTAGGCGCCGAGCCTACCAACATCCGATCATACCGCTACTCGTACATCCAGAAGGCTGAGATTGAGCGCAGTGTTTGGGAAATGCTTATCGCAGGGATTATCCGCCCCAGCACCAGCTCCTCCTCCCCTATCATTTTAGTGAAAAAGAAGGACGACACATGACGCTTTTGCGTGGATTATCGCGGTCTGAACGCATCCACTATCAAAGACAAGTTCTCTATTCCGCTGATCGAAGAATTATTAGACAAGCTACACGGCGCTCGCCTCTTCACCAAGCTCGACCAAAGATCGGGCTACCACCAGATTCAGATGCGCACGGAGGACATTCACAAGACGGCCTTCAGTACGCACGATAGCCACTATGAGTTCTTGGTGATGCCCTTCGGGCTCACCAACGCCCCGTCTACGTTTCAAGCAGTCATGAACGAGATCTTTCGGCCTCTTCTCTGAAAATCAGTGTTGATCGTTTTTGATGACATCCTCATCTACAACACCAGTTGGGAGGAGCATCTGGCCCATGTTGAGCACGTTTTCTCCCTCCTCCGCCAACACCAGCTATATGCTAAGCAGTCCAAATGTTTGTTCGGGCAAGGAGAGGTGGAGTACCTGGGTCATGTGGTCTCCGTTTGCAGGGTCAAGGCGGACCCCAACAAGATCGACAACATGTTATCCAAACCTCGTCCTCAAACGGTCCGAGCATTACGCGGGTTCCTGGGCCTCACGGGGTACTACAGACGCTTTGTCAAGGATTATGGCAAAATCGCTCGGCCACTGACGCAACTGTTGCAAAGAGACGCCTTCCAGTGGTCGGCTGAGGCGGAAGCGACATTCCAGGCTCTTAAGGGGGCCATGACGACTACCCCGGTCCTCGCCCTCCCGTATTTCACCAAAGAGTTCGTATTGGAAACCGACACGTCCTGCATTGGGATTGGCGCGGTGCTGATGCAAGAGGGCCGACCACTCACCTTCTGCAGCAACACAGACATCGAATAATCGCATCATCCCTACATCTTCAAGGACATCATGTGTCGTCCTGCAGATGTAGTCAAGATGGGGGAAGAGCCAAGTTCATTGTGGGATACTAATGATTCCATTATGTGGATTCCATCATGTTGCAATAACAGCCGTGCAATTTGTGAAAAGATAGGCATGAAACAATTGTCTCATGCAACAGCTAATGACTTTTGTTTGACTGTTGGTTTCAGGTGGTAGGCGGAGCTGATTAGGAAGGTGGTGTCTTGAAGTTTGAGAAGTGTTTTCCGAAAGGTGCTGAAGAAAATGAAGTCCTGGTCGTTTGATTATGTTTTGTGGCAAGCCGTATAGTTTGATGATGTGGTTGTAAATTAATCAGGGACTAGCAAAGCGACATGAAGAGGAGGTTGTTGTAGATAAGGTCATTGAATCAACGATAATGAGGAAATGTTATTTGGAGAGTGAGGATGTTGGTGCAAGGTGATTGACAAGCGGGGTCTTGGCGGATGGTAGCACAGACGATGTCAGGGAGTTGGAAGTGTGGATTAAAATGTGGGAATTTTGGTGGATGGTAGCATCTAGTATGTTGAGAGTGTGTCAGTGACTTGATAGTTGCGTCCGGGTTCATAGGTAATGAGGTAGGTATATCCCATGAGTTTGTGAAGACAAAAGTGTTGATCCGGAATCTGGACTAGCTGTTGTTGGAAATGTGGAGGCTCTAGTAATTGGTGTGGATAATGAACAAACTACCATGGATGTAATGGCTCAATTTGCATATAATCTCGGTGGTAAAGAACAACTTGTGGGCATAGGTGAATGCAGTTTGCATGCAGGGAGTGAGCTTGTGACAGCAGAAGGCGACAGAGTAGCCTATTGGAAGAGGGCAATGTATACGCCAACTTTGAGGGTATTAATGTAATAATGTCACGCGTGAAAGGTGAGTTGTAATCGGTAAGGCGCAAGGACGGATGTCTAGGTAAGCGTTAGTCCGTGCAAAAATGCCAGGAGATGATTTTTTGGGGAACTAAGAGAACAAGGGTGGAAAGGGGTTAGTGTTAGGTTGCATAGTGTTTTTAACGATTGTGCAAGACACTTTTTTGTGAGGCTTTTAAAAAAAATTGGAGGCAACGATATTTGCGAACATTGATAGGAGAAGAGTAAGGATGCATGTGGATCTTAGCTATTAAAAGCGCAAGGCGCACCAAAACACAAATGGGTCTTGGAGCCTAGGAGCAAGGCGCAGGCGTGCGCCTGAGAAAGGCAAGGCGCAACCACATTCATTTTAAATAATCAGCATCAAACATCATTTCATCTTCTCGATCAAATTCTCATCTAGTCTCCTAATTAATATTCATTACTATCGTTTATATCTCTTAAAAAATAGAATCAATGTGGTCACTTATATCATATCTAAGTCTCAACGCACAATTATCTATTACAAACACTAAATTTATAAAATATTATTGAGTTCTTGTATTATTTTTTTCTTATTTTTTGAAGAAAAAAATTTACAACAAAATTTTCACTTAGACGCACATTTTATATTATAAAGGCGCAAATAAGGCGCATAGAGACGCAAACCTCTGAGTTTGGTGAGCCTGGAGCCTTAGGCGCGCCTTTAATAACATAGATGTGGATGAGGTCATCGTAGGAGTAGATAGGCGGTAGGTCGTATAGCGGGGAGAATAGGAAAGTGGCATTGGTGGGAAGGATGAAGACATCGAGGGCTAGTTGTTGTGGGTTGGTGGAGACTAGTAAGGAACAGGAGGCACTGATGACCAGTTGAAATCTTGGGGTAGTTGGGTGGATTGTATGAGGGGCAGTTCAGGGAAGATGGTGCCTTGATGGGTGATGGTTTGTCCTTGGTGAAGGAACTGGAAAGTTAGGCGTAAATAGTTGAATGTGATGGGGACCGGCAATTGTAGTCATTTGACACGAACGACTAAATTGCCTCCATGAAAGGTGGAATTTTTCCGTCCGGAGTCCGGGTGATCTCCGGGAGATCGCATTTGATCTCCTGGAGATGGCATTTGATCTCCTGGAGATCGCATTTGATCTCCTGGAGATCGCATTTGATCTCCTGGAGATCGCATTTGATCTCCTGGAGATCGCATTTGATCTCCTGGAGATCGCATTTGATCTCCTGGAGATCACCAGAGTCCAAACTCCGGACGGAAAAATTGCATCCATGAAAGGGATGAACGTAGAAGTCCTAAGAAAATGTGTGTTCATAAATGGTGAGGGGCATTTGGGTGCAAATATCAGTGCACAATAGTTGTTCACCATCACAAAATATTACAGAGTCAGTCAAAAGAATGAGAAGGTGTAGGTGATTTGAGGTTCACTCTTGGATGAAATTGTGGGTGCTGCCTCTTTCCACTAGGATGGATATCATGGTGTTGCAGATACATGTAATAATGTGGAGGGTATGTGGCAAATCATGAACAATGAGAGCATGCATGGAAATATCTGTCGGGGAAGTGTGAGATTAATGAATTTTTTAATAGAGGTTGTGCTTACATACGAACTGTTAATCTTCTCCTTCAGGATCAGAGGTGAGGAGAAAATTTTGTGTTTGCAAATGTATCTGGAATCTGTAGTGGCAATTGAAATAGATAACATGCTCAGGATGACTTTGAACCTCAAAATTGTACAGCGCCGAATGAGAGGTCGTTGAAATTTGGTACCGATAGTCGTGCATGGGGGGAGCATTTGCATGACTTAATACCTACTAAATAATAAATTGCAAGTATTTGACAAAAACAAATCTTTACAAGTTAAGTTTCAAAGAATTAATTAAATATTTGAGAAGACTAATATATACTTGTCAGTTTGAACGCTTTGAATGCCATTATTTAATTACTCTATGGGGGACTATTGACATAATTCCAAGTATTATTTCTTTAGCATCAAGCCTAATCTAAGAGAGATATGTCGGATTTATTAATTTATATTAATACTTGAGGTGTCTTTGTCTGTGGGTTTAGTCCCACATCATGAGTCCATGTTTAAGTGTCTTTGTAATCACCTATAGAATAATATACACCTTCTATTTTCTTCTCTACTATTCAACATGGTATCAGAACTAAACTGTGATCCGTTTTTGCCCGCTTTTGCTCGTGAGGCTTAGGGCTTCCGGGGTCAGTCGATTCTTTTGTTGGTCCAGCAGTCGAGCCCAACATTGTTTCTGGCGTCTTCTACGCGCTCGTGCTAGAAAAGGGATTCCCTCTCGCGCCTCTTCTTCTGACGTCAAAGCTCTCCCCCTTCTCCTTTCTCGTTCCAATCAACGCTTCCCTCTGTCTCGCTCGATCCCACACCCAGTCGGTGTCTTCGTAATTCCCATCATCGACGTTCCAGTCGGCATCCCCGATCATAGTTCGAGCCATCATTTTTGTCTTCTCTTCCAGATGACAATGACTTCTTCTGATTCAGCCGACGCATCCTTCGTCGTGCCCGGCTGCGGCTCTCGTCGACGATCCTGCTAGGCCCTCGCAGCTCCCATTCCATTTGACGACTTCTTTGTTCCTGCTGATCTAGTGAAGTTGTTACACCCTGTGTTTCCAGCAGTGCTTCTATTGTCGCTATTGCCATCTGCTTGTGATCCCAATGACTCCAGCAGTTGTCCCTATCCCTTCCAGCCGTTACCACCCCTTCTGGGGTGCTGATCTCTCGCTGATGCTGATGTTTTGTGTTGTTTTTTTGTCTTTATTATCTTGTTGGTGTTCATATTTATTTATGGCCATATTGTGCTAGTACTCACGAGTGTTCCACATGAGGAGAGTGTTTGAGATGAGGACGACTCAGATGATCTTTCATTTAGTTCGCCTCAGTCACATGGCCCCTGACCTTAAGTCATGTGGTGTTTCCTTCTCCCCAATTTTTCTCTCTCTATTGATTCATGTGTTGTGGTACGATCATTGTTGTTTGTCTTAATCTCAGCAGGTTGTGTCATGTGAGACCGTGCCATGCGGGACTGTGTCGGGTGGAATCGCCCTTTGTGCGGGTTATCCCCAACAAATTATCCTTGGCAGATTATTCCCAGTTGCTTGTTCGATGATTATCCCCATATTTTTCATGCCCTTACACGTGTGTAGATGATGTTGTTTGACCTAATTCTAGCGAGTTTATCGTGTGTGGGACCTGTGCCATGTGTGGGTCTACGTCGTGTGTGGCTATGTCCTCGGTTTGAAATTTCCCCTGGTGGTCCGTCTGATGTTTTGTCCCACATCGTCTATCCATTACCTTTACTTGGTGTTTTCAAGTTGGAGTTTTCCCCTCTAGCTAGAGGGAAAGTATTGGAGTTGTTAATTTATATTAATATTTAAGCTGTCTTTGTCTATGTGGGTTTAGTCGCACATTATGAGTCCTTGTTTAAGTGTCTTTGTAATCACCTATATATTACCTCTATATAGAAGAATAATATACAATGTCTATTTTCTTCTCTACTATAATTCAACAAGATACAATCATACAACTAACCTTACAAATAACTTCTGGAAAAAAGGATGGCAGAAGGTTTGAAGAAACCCGACTAACTTATATCTCCTAATATTTATGTGAAGTAGATATCATATTGAGAAATTAAATGTTTAACACCTACGTGGGAATAATGCTTAATGGACAATATGTGTTTTATGGACAATATGTTGGAAATACAAATAGGACAATTTTATAGAAAGTAGAAAATAGGGAAGGAAAAATCAACATGATTCTACTGTTAGAAGACGTCATTTACAAGCATAAGTGAACTATACAGATCACTAAATATAAAATTTAGTGCAAATATCCATTGCTTTGGAGAAAAGAACTTATTGCAGCAATATCACTGACCAGCATGCTCTGACTCTTTTGTAGACCAATCAATGAAGTCTGGAAAGAAAAAAAAGGATTGTTATAAATTATAAAAATAATAGGATGAATAGGAAGACGTGAGGCCAATCAGCGTACTCTATCAAAATCAATGCTTTCTGATGTTACTTTGAAACGCCCTCTTTGTTGAACAACAGGAGTTTTAGATTTTTCATCAGACTCATCAGGATTAGAAGCTGCAATACCAGGTAATAGTTTTAATGTGGTAACTGACAATTCAAGTATATCAGCATTTAGAGTTTTAGATTTGTCATCAGACTCATCGGGATTGGAAGCTGCAATACCAGGTAACAGTTTTAATATGGTAACTGACCATTCAAGTAAATAAGCATTTAGGGCATAAAATTTAGCATAAACAAGTTGGTATAGATCTAGCAAGGAAAAAACTGTTCTCCACACCTGCTTGTTTGGGAACTTTAAACACAGCCTCAGCAGATGATCCAGTTGTTGTCTGGGATGCCTCTGCATTGTTGTTTATGATGTTTCGAAGCTGACTTGATTGCTTAAAACTGGAAAATACAAAAGTTGAAGTTCATGAACTTGAGTGGCCGTACAAATTAAGATAAAAAGAAATGCTGAAATAAACATGGTCTTTCAATCAATCATTTAGGGAATTATATATTTTAAAAACGAAATGCACAAGTGATGGTGATCGGCGACACGTTTATTCCCACATAAGGCAGTGATCGGCGACCCATTTGGGCGATCCGAGTCTGTGGATGCGCCTAGATGGTCGTCCCGAGTCTTTTCTATATATATTTTTATGTATCTTGTATTGTATATGGCTCCGGATTGGCACGAACGTTATTATCCGTCCGATCCGGGTGCCTTAACTCTTTATTTCCTTCTATATATTTATAGTTGTGGTGATGCCTGCTTGAGGGGATCGGAAACCCCTCGGTCTCTCTCTTGGTGGACTCCGAGTAGTGCCCAAGCTTGCGCAAGAATTCCTTCATCCAGATCCACTCCCCTATCTCCCTCCATCAGTGTTTCGTTGCCTTCCACACCCTAATCGGCCTCCTCCAGTGAGCCCTCTACTTACCCCTCTGCCTGATCGTCCTTCCCTGGGTTATTCGCTACCTTCCCTCACTTTGATTGACCCCCTTCCGTGTTTCCTCCGCCTCTCGTCACCCTCCCCAGCCCTATACATCCATACCCCAGCCATACCGCCGTCTCCTCCACCTTCCCTAACCTCGTCCAGCCTCATACAGCCACGTCGACCCCTCTTACAGCCAGTGCAGTCCACTTGTGGAGCCACCCGTCGACCTAAGGTTGTTGTCGCTAACAGTTCGCCTTCCCCAAATCACGCCGCCACATGCATGAACAAGTCTTGGTATGGATGTTACTTATTTCTCTATATGTTGAATACTTGGATTATTGTCATGAGATTTAAACTTTCATATGCGCTTAAATCTTACTAAACGTAGTCTGATTTGCGGGATTTATTCGATATACTTGAATGATAATCGCGTCTCATTTTGGTGGTAGTTTCTAAACCGATTTTGATCATCTTAACTTGTTTTTTGATTGCGCAATTGTCTTAAAGTTTATTAAATTTTATTGTTGTTGTTTAGATCTTAAATCAGACTGTTTGCACCTTCACCTCACTCGCATTGCATTTAGGTAGCCTACCCCTACATCATTTGGTATCAAAGCTAGGTTCGGGTAGCGTTTTATGCTGCTACGTATTGGTAGGTTGCATTGATCACGGATATCTGACTAGAATGTCGCCGACGATCGAGCCACTAGTTAGAATTCGGGCATGACGCCCGCGGAGTTCCAGCGCTTAGTTCTCGAACAATTTGCAACTCTTAAGAATGACATCGCTGGGGTCAACAACAGAGTCGACCAGTTAGGATCCCTTAGAGGTCCAACACCACCACCTCGATATGAGGAACCCGTGAACGACCCTCAGGACAATCCACCACCGCTTGATAGAAGAGCTAGAGATCTACCACGTGGGGATTCCGCTCCGCGTGAGAGAGAGAGACTCATGAGCCTGTGTATGATTATCGTTGTGACCCCGCCTCAAGGGGGAGCCCTCGTCCTCCCTATGAGCTACATTTACCACCGACCCGCAGAGGTCGTGGTCCACCAGCACGACACAAGATCGACCCTGATGAGCCCTATGATGATTATTAAGCGCCTCGCCACGGAGCCACCCCGGCCGAGTACAATCTTATTCGGCACCTTCGTATTGATGCACCGTCCTTCGACGGTCACCTGGACCCGAAGGCTCTTAGCGACTGGCTCATGGACATAGACCATTTCTTCGATTGGAACGAAATGAGCGACGAGTCCGGTTCACCAAAATGAAGTTATTAGGATGGGGGAAGGTGTTTTGGACTAGCGTGGAGAGATCTTTAAAGAGAGGTGGATACTATTATGTCACCTGATGGGCTCCTCGACCAACTCTAAGCACTGCAACACGGAACTAGATTTATAGTTGGACTCCTCATGGAGAGTCTATTGCGATCGCTTCTAGATTTAGAGCTGGACTAAAGGCCAAAATTCGGATAGAGCTCATTCCTCACCGCGTAGAGACGATCGAGCAGGTGTTCCAGCTCGCAATTGAGTATGAGAACTATCTAGACCTTGCAGGTCCAAGACAGGCTACACATCGGCCTGATGCCCCTACATTTGGGAGGCCCGACCCAGCTAGAGCCACCACCCCTGGCCCTCCCAGCATCCCATTGGATGCTAAGTGAAAATCTATTGTCCCGGGAGCCCCCATATCTGGGCCCAGCCAGTCTTATCGGTGCTTGGGAAGAGGACACATTGTCGCTATGTATCCCACTAGGAATCTGTTGATCAGGGATAAGGGAGAGACTAGTACTGAGGTAGATGATGCGGTAGTGGAGATCACTATCGAGGTTGAGGACGGTTGGGAGAGCGACGCTGAGAGATCGTTAGAGTTGGGAGTCATCTGACGCCTCCTTCACAGCCCTCGGACCGAGGAGGATTAGAGCCACACTACGATATTTTACACGTATTTTCAGAGTGCAGGTGGCACTTGCAAACTTGCCATCGATAGTGGTAGCTGCGTGAATATCATGGCGAAGAGGGGATTAAAGCAGATGCAGTTGTCCGTCGAGCCTCATCCACATCCCTATCGTGTCCTCTGGGTGGACAAGTAGGTCATTCAGGTCACACGGAGAAGTCTTGTTCTGATTCGCCGAGCGTCCATAGAGGACAAAGTTTGGTGCGACGTCATCCTGATGGACGTAGCACATGTTCTTCTGGGATGACCCTGGTTACATGATCGTGATGCCAAGTGTTATGATCGCTGCAACACGTGTATATTCTTTGATAAGGGGCGGAAGATCACCCTTGCCCTGACCCAGTATGGGTATTTCCCCAAGGGTCGGTCGACTCATTCATCCAGGCCTCTACATATTCTGAGGATAGGTGATTTTCTAAGGGAGAGCTTAGATTCGGGAGTTATGTTTGTGGTGGCCGCCACCATGGCCTCTGACGCCGCCATAGATTTGAAGTGTGTGGATAGGGACATTTGACGCCTGTTGGACAATTATTCTGATATTATACATGAGGAGCTCCCCGACGAGCTTCCTCCGTTAAGAGATATACAACACGTTATCGATTTAGTCCCGGTGGCAACTTTGCCCAATTTGCCCCACGATCGCATGAACTCGACGGAGCATGTCAAGCTGAACCGTCAGTTCGATGATCTTCTTCGGAAGAACTTCATTCGGGAGAGCTTGAACCAATGTGTTGTCCCTGTCCTTATTACCCCGAAGAAGGATGGGAGTTGGCGCATGCGTGTTGACAGACGCGTCATCAACAAGATCATGGTGAAGTACCATTTTCCCATTCCCCGCCGCGACGATCTCTTGATGCAATGGCTGCTGCCCAGATCTTCTCGAAGATTGACTTGTGAAGCGAGTACGATTAGATTTGGGTGACAAAAGGGGACGAGTGGAAGACGGTCTTCAAGACGAAGGATGACATTTATGAGTAGTTGGTTATGTCGTTCGGATTGTCGAATGCGCCGAGTACATTTATGAGAGTGATGGCGCAGATCCTCGACTCTACATGGGCAAATTCTCAGTAGTCTACTTCGATGATATACTGATTTACAGTCGGGACCGCGTTGAGCACTTATGGCACATTTGTCTGGTATTTAATCTCCTACGGGAAGAGCATATGCATGTAAACTTGAAGAAGTGCTCGTTCTTGACTACATTAGTGCATTTCGTAGGTTATATTGTTTATGCATCCGACATCTCGATTGGCCTTGATAAGGACAAGTTTATTCGTGAGTGGCCCATCCCGTCTAGCATCCACGAGACACGGAGCTTCCATAGATCTGCCACCTCCTACAAGAGGTTTGTCTAAAGGTTTAGCTCCATCATGACCCCCTTAAGATCAGCCTCCTTATGGGAGATTTTGTCTGGACGGAAGCGACCATCAGAGCTTTTGAGGAGATCAAGGAGAGGTTGTCGCCTGCTCCTATATTGCGCCTTCCGGATTTTTCCAAGGCATCCAAGATAGCGTGTAACACATCTGGAGCGGGCATCAAGGGAGTGTTTAGCTAGGAGGGTCATCCAGTTGCTTACTATAGTGAGAAACCGAATGACGCCCGTCAAAAACTCCAATTATGACCGAGAGTTTTACGATGTCATACAGGCACTCCGCCATTGGCGTCATTATCTCCTACAATAGGAGCTTGTCCTAAACTCTAACGACCAATCCCTGCGATATCTCGATTCGTAGAAGTTAGGTCACCGACATGCAACATGGGTGAAGTTCATGAAGAAGTATCATTAAATTCTACAACACCGAGTTTGTGTTGAGAACAAGTCAACTGACGCGTTGAGTCGCCGGGTCACTATTCTCCATATCATGAGCGTGTGTGTGAATGGATTTGAGTGTATTAGGCATGACTACCCAGAGTGCCCAAACTTTGGCGATGTTTACACCGCCTTGACGAGGGACCCTCCTGAGGCCCGTGAGGATTTTGTGATTTCAGATGCCTATCTATTCTTTGGCTCTCGCCTCTGTGTGCCACAGACTTCCCTTCAAGACTTCCTCATCTGAAAATTGCACGCGGGCGGGACTGCGGGGCACTTCGGGAGGGACAAGACGATTGTGTTAGTCGAGAACCGCTTCTTCTGGCTTAGCATGAAGAAGGACGTTACTCGGGTCATTCGTCATTGTCGCGTCTGCCAGACGGCGAAGGGATCATGACAGTCTACAAGTCTATACACTCTGTTACATATTCCGCACAGACCGTGGGTAAATATTAGTATGTATTCTGTACTCGGGCTTGCTCGCACGCTGCGGAAGTTTGACTCAATTTTCGTCTTTGTGGACCGCTTCTAAAAGATGGCCCATTTTATCCTGTGTCATAAGACCTTCGTTGCATCCCATGTGGCTTCTCTGTTCTTAAGAAGTATTTAAATATCATGGGTTCCCTACTTCCATCGTCTTAGATCGTGATGTTCTCTTTATGAGTTATTTCTGGAAAACTTTGTGGAAGAAGATCGGTACGAAGCTGAAGTTCTCCACCGCCTACCACCCACAGACGAATGAGCAAGCGGAAGTCGTCAACCGCAGTCTTGGATCCCGTTTGCATTGTCTCGTTTGGGATAGTCCGTCCACTCGGGATTCTGTCTTGCTTGTTGCGGAGTTTGCATACAATAGTTCGGTCAATAGGACCACAAGTTAGAGTCAATTTCATGTCATACTAGGTTACGTGTCGAGGAAACCCATCGACCTGACTGACGTCTCGTAAGAGGCCCGGCCTAGCAAGTCCGCCGAGTCTTTCATTCAACACATACATGCACTTCATGAGACAGTACAGAGAAAAATCGCAGCTCGTAATGAAATTTATAAGGCTCGGGCCGATCTGCACAGGAGGGAGCGGGTTTTTGACGTTGGAGAGCAGGTTATGATCCGAATTTCACCTAAGGGGATCCCACTGGGGGCATCAAAGAAGTACCCGCCAAATGGACCCCTACACAATCATTTAACGGATTGGTACAAAAGCTTATGAGGTTGATATCCCTCCGACAATGGGAATCCACCGGGTACTCAATATAGAGGATTTCACTCCATACTTTGAGAAGCGAGTGTATGCAGATTCACTATCCCCAGCTACCCCTGAGCCGCAGCTTGCCCCATCCCTCTCTAGCCATTGTACTCCTACCATGCCCAGGCAGTCTCTACCAGTTGAGCACCACACGGAGGACCGTGCCACCCTTCTGACAGTTCCAACTGCACCACTTCCAGGCAGAGATACATTGCTTCCACAGTTGTTTGCGCCTACCGAAGATGCACTACAGATCATTGGTCACGACTTCACTTCGATGGGTGGTCGAGTTGTTCTGCGATACTTGGTTCATTGGCTCGTCCGCCCAGTTTCTGATGACACCTGGATTTCTGTCGAGGAGCTCAATTCGTTTTATTAAACCTCATTTAGTGCAAGATATTTGATTGATGCACGGGCGAAGAAACTATTTATACAGATGAAAGTTTGGGTGAAAATTCCAAAAAACCGTGTCAAAGCATGCATGAAGCTTTTCAGAATGATAATCATGTCGGATTAATTCATGAAAGAATGATTAATACTTAATTTGGTAAATGCCTCAAAATTGGAAATTTTTAAGAGTATAATATCACACTCATACTTTCAGAATTTAGACTAGGTCTGCGAGCGGTGTGGTTTAGACTCAAACCGAAACCGCGCCGTAGGGGTTCGGTTTTGGACCAACCAAAACCGCACTGCACCGAAACCATGCAGTGCGGTTTGAAATCGATGCAGTTTGAGATCGATTTTTGTTGTGCGGTTTGGGTTTTTGACAATATTTTTACTAATCTTTGTCAACTTACATAATGCAAATAAATTTTAGAATAATTAAATACCACATCATGCAGTGTTGATAAATTTGATAGAATTTATATGGAAGCTTCTCCTCCATTTCATATTTCTTAATCTCCCGATCAAACACCACATCATGCGGTGTTGATAGAGTTTATTTTAACCAATACTCTTCTTTTTCTCATCTGCTGGTAATCGGATCAAATCGAGAAATCCTGCAACCAAAAGGTATTATTTCCATCCAAAAAAATCTTCAGAACGATGAGCTTTTTTGATGGAAATCAGAGCTCGGGCTAGAGTCAAAAATGCTTCTGGCTTTAAATTACCTAATCAATCAAAACTGTCACAGAATTTCTCAGCCAATGGCTCATCATATATCTAGAGAACACGGTTGGAGACATCAATTAAAACACTTAGAAACCTTCCATCAGCCTAAGTTTCATACATGGTTGAATCCCGAATAAGAGAATGTATTCAATTATTCTCTTATGTGCACTACATCATGTTGAAACCTTGATCCCTGAACTAAAATCCATCCAAAACAAAATGAAGTCACAAAATTAGAGGAAGAAAATTTATGCATCCTTAGAAATAGATTGTCCTCTCCATATCATCACCAGCATAAACCTTTTCCAAACTCTTAAAACTCAGATATCTTACTAGTTTTAATCCAAGTGCCCTTTCTCTCAGCACAGCTCAAATAAAAGATTCAAATTCCACAGTACAACAACAAAAGTCAAGTCTTTATCCCACTATAGTGGGGTCGGCTATTGTCACGACCCGTCCCAAAAAAAAGTCTGAGTGCGCTTCGGGCGGGTCATGATGCCACAGGCATGGGTGGAAAGAAAACCATGCTTGCTAAGGCGGATGCAAAGATACTGGTAATAGGTTTAAAATAATTACTTTTAAGGAAAAACAATTAGATTTTTATGCGAAAGCTTTTAGAGTTTACAACAGTGAGAATTTTAAATGCACATGTATTTCGTAAAAATCATGTTTTACAGGGCACTACTACAGATTTCATGCAATTTTGATTAAAAAGAGGATGCACGTGCATTAATATCAAATTCTAGTATATAAAGTAATTAAATAGTCTAGCAGTTGTCCATGATAGCAGAGAAAATGTCTGATTGCAATTATTACATAAAAGAAATATTTGACAGATCAACTATATACAGGAATGCAGACATGTAATCAAAGAACAGATGCAATAAATTAAACACAATGCTTGCAAGAGATAATGATCTCTACTTGCCTTAAGGAAGTTGAAACTGGCGGTGACGGCTGAGCGGCACAAGCGAAATCAGAAATCCTAATTTGAACCTATACAAGAACGACGGAAGCGATATAGCAAAATACCATTACACTAACACGAACAATTTATTTATCGCAAGACTCAAACAAGAGAGAAGTTAAAAAATTTACCTCCCTCATGAGTGAGGGTAGAAGAGATTCCACGCAAAGACGGAGACTTGACGACGCTTAGGCTTGAGCAAACCCTAATTTCGGAGAGGGATTCTGAGAGATTCCATCACGCGAGTCGAGGAGAGGCACCAAGGAGGCTGAGATCGGACCCAAAAATCCAAGGAGATGTGGATTCGAGCAAACCCTAGACGATTCTCTTGAAATCCACCGCCAAAAGAAGCGGAAGAGGGGCAAATAGGGCTTCTGGAGGAAGGAGAAGAGGCTGTCGGAGGAAGAGGAGGCGAGATCTGAAGTTGTTGGCCCCTAGGAGGAAGAAGGTGGCTGCCATGCTAATTGAAGGAGGAACGAAGCCGCTGCCGACCCTCCAGAAATGGAGTAGTTGTCGCTGCTAGGAGGAGAGGTCGACTGTTGTTGCCCGGGGAAATATCACGGGTTGCAGCCGACATCCAGAAACGGACAAGAAGAAGAGGTTGTCGGCCTAGGAGAGGTTGTCGGCCTAGGCGTTGGCAGAAGCAGGGGAGAGGAGCAGGAGGCGGGTTGGCGCTGGAGTCAGGATCGGGAAACAGCGAGCGGCAGGGAGACGGGCTCAGGAAAACCCTACGAAGAACGAGAATAAAACTAATCAGGAGGGCTGGCTTGGGTTATATGGGGGGGGGGGTAAATTTGGGTTTAGCATTATAGGGAAGACCCTCCTTCTAATTACGAAAACGCCATAAGATGTTTATTTAAATTTTCGGGTTGTTACAGCTATATGGATCCTTTGTTGCCATTGTGCCCTATTTTTGTCATAATCTCACTAATGCCTAAGTACATCATGTCTTTCCTTATAGTTTCATTCCAAGTCTTTATTGGTCTATCCCTCCCTCATTTAACATGCTTAGTGACTCGAGTCTGACAACGCCTAACAGGTGCCTCTAATGGTCTCCTTTGTACGTGTCCAAACCATCTCAGTAGAGCTTCTCACATCTTCTCTGCAATCGGTGCTACTCCTGTCTTATCTCTGATACATTCATTCTGAATTTTACCAAGTCTCGTGTGTCCACACATCCACCTATCATTCTCATCTCCGCAACTCTCATTTTTCTCATGTACACAATTCACTGTCCAACACTCACAACCATAGAGCATCGCTGGTCTAATTGTGGTACAGTAAAACTTGCCCTTAAGTTTTAATGGTACTTTACGATCACATAAGATCCCTGACGCGCCTCTCCACTTCAACCAACAAGCTTGGACTCTATGTGTCACATCTTTATCAATACCTCTGTCGTTTTTGAACTATCGATCTCAGATATTTAATACACTCACTACGAGAAATATCTTGATCACTTAACTTAATCACGAAGGCATCCCTCCTTCTTGCACTGTTAAATTTAAGCTTCATATACTCCATTCAAATTCTACAGTACTTTCAAAAAAAATCTCAAGTATCAGAATATGAATTATCTCAACGTCAAAAAAGGACCATTTGCTATCATATATGCAATCTCATAAAAGAAGTCAAAAATTAGAACAAAACATGGGTAATTAAATAGTGCATTCATTAAAACGGATGACAAGGAGAACACTTGTTCTAAGGCATTGATGGCGGACAAAATTAAAAGCCACGGCTGCAGGTACGACATAATATGTTATAACTAATAATATATATATATACTCTTCTTCTTCTTCGACGCCGGATTGATGCAGGGATCGCTTCTCCGGCGCCTATTTCCCTTTTTTGTAGGGATGTCTCTTCTCTTGATATGATTGGTCTCCTCCGAGCCTTTCCTCTTTCTATGAGTGAGATATTTCTTCATCGGCTGCCCGATGTTATTTGTTTACCTCGCCTACAATGTCAGGGAGTGGTGAAACTCCTAGGGGTGTGCATGGAAAACCGAAAACCGACCAAACCGCCCAAACCGAACCGATTTTACACCGAACCGAACGACTCGGTTCGGTTTTGGTTTACCTCTCTGAAAAACCGAACTGCACCGACTAATAATGCATGTAGAAATATTACCAATAATGATCTTTTAACTATTTTTATTAACTAAATAATGTACAGAAATTATATCAACTTAATAATTTTAATATCATTTGAACTAAAATAAATTTTTGTAATGCATATTTTATGCATAAAGCCGAATTAAACATTTTGTTGAACTGATTTTTTTATATCTTTTTTATATTTATTACTCGATTTCAAAATAAAAATATTTAATCATTTTTTTAATGTAATATGAGCTATTAGCTATAATATATCATTTGTAAATAAAGCTTGATGATATTAATTCTTTAATTGTCATAACTTTTTAAAAATTTTCTTGAGATATTTAAGTACATAATTATTTTAAATAGTATAACTGAAAAACCGAAAACCGAACCGAGTAAACCGACCAAAAAACCGAACCGAACCGATAAACACCGGTTCGGTTTCGGTTTGGATCCAAACCGACCCAAACCGAACCGCTTGCACCCCTAGAAACTCCAGATATCTCCTCCAGTGGGAGTGCTGCTCTGGATTCTCTGCCTCCTATTGGATCTCTTTGTGTCTCTCATAATCACGGGACTCCTCTGATTACTACTATTTGGTTGGACAGAACAAATTATCTTTCGTGGTCTCGTTCTTGCACTTTGGCTCTCAAGAGCCGTCATTTGTTTGGCTACCTCAGTGGTACTACCAAGGCGCCTTCGCCTACCTCTCCTGATTGGCCACAATGGGATTCCGAAAACTCTTTGGTTATGTGTTGGCTCGCCAACTCCATGCAAGAGTTTATTGGCCGCAATTATCTTTTCATGGATACTGCAGCTGATATTTGGAAGCATGCCGAGATTACTTATTCATGTCGGGGTAATGCGGCTCAGATCTTTCAGTTGCGACAACGGATTTTTCTTTGACGCCAAGGGGATCGTCCTCCCGCTGCCTACTACTTAGAGTTTACCAAGCTTTATCAAGAGTATGATCATTTTGATGCGCTTACTCTTGTCTCTCCTGAGGATGAGGTGTTGGTTCGTGCCCGGGAGGAACGCAACCAAATCTTTGAGTTTCTTCATGGTCTCCATCGTGACCTTGATCTCATCAGTGTTCAGATTCTTGGCCGCACTCCCCTACCTTCCTTACCTGAGGTGTATAGTTTGGTTCAACAAGAATATGATAGCAGACAGATTCGCCTGCCTGACACTGTTATTGAGGGCTTCGCTCTTGCCTCTCGGTTTGGTCTCGGGGGTCGCTCTTTTCGAGACACTAAGGGCAAGCCTGTGGACAAGGATCAAGTGACAAGTGATTATTGTGGGAAAGCCCGACATACTCGGGACATTTGCTTTAAGCTTCATGGTTTTCCTTCCTCTCGCGGGGGTCCTGCTCCTCGTGACGTACGTGGCTCTGGTCGCAGTTCAAGCTGACCTCCTCCCACTTGCTCGGCTCATCTCTCCGATGTCGGTGATGATCCTGCTTCTTATGGTGGACCTGCTGCAACCGAGTTTCCTTCTGCTCTTTCCGCTGAGGAGATTCTCGCCTTCCGCTGCTTCATGCTTGGTCATTCCTCCGAGTCTGCTACAGCAAGTTCCTCCTATGCCCATCAGGGAGTTCCTAGTGCTCACTCTACCACTGTTTGTTTTTCTTCCCAATGGATCATTGATTCAGGTGTCACCGACACATGACATGTTCTGCTATAGGTTTTGTCTCTTATTCTCCTTTGTCTGGTCGGGACAAAGTGAGCATTGTTGATGGATCCATGTCTCCCATTGCTGGGAAAGGGCCCATTCCTTGCTCCTCTCTTACTCTCACTTCGATGCTCCATGTGCCTAAATTTACCCATAACCTACTTTCTATTAGTCACCTCACTAATTCTATGAATTGCTCTGAAACGTTTTTCTCACCTCTTGTGTTTTTCAGGACCTGAAGACAGGGGAAGATGATTGGCTCTGGTAGAATGTCGGGATGACCTCTACCTGTTTGACCCCTCCAGCTCCGTCGCTGCTCCACATGCTCTTTCTGATGCCCAGCTCTCTCTGGACTCCTGGCACCGTCGCCTTGGTCATCCATCTCCTTCTACTATGCATTTTTTATTTCCACAATTGTCAAATGTATCTTTGCAAAATTTTAAATGTGATGTGTGTGCTCGTGCTAAACAACATCATGCTTCTTTTACTCATGTATCTACTCCTTTTGCTATGGTTCATACTGATGTTTAGGGTCCATGTCCTGTAGCCTCTATTTCGGGTTTTCACTGGTCTGTTATTCTTATAGATTGTTTCTCTCGTTGTACGCGAGTTTACTTCATAAAACATAAAAATGAAGTTTTTTCATTATTTCAACGGTTTCATAAAATGGTGGTCACTCAGTTTAATGTCACTATCAAAATTTTGTGGAGTGATAATGGTCGGGAGTATGTCGACTCTTCCTTTGAGTGTTACCTTAGTAATCATGACATTATCCATCAAACATCTTGTGTCTCTACTCCGATTCAAAATGGGGTGGCTGAGAGCAAGAATCGACATCTCTTGGAGGTCGCTCGCTGTCTCCTCCTGAAGATGCATCTCCCTAAGTTTTTTTGGGGTGATGCGGTTCTCACTGCGGAGTACCTCATTAATCGGTTGTCGACTCGTGTGCTTGGCCAAAAATCACCTCTCCAAACCCTTTTTGTATCCTCATCTACTCTTCTATCTCGGATCTTTGGATGTGTGTGTTTTGTCCATGTCCATCCCGCATCCAAACTTGATCCTCGTGCTCTAAAGGGTATCTTTATTTGGTATTCTCCAACCCAGAAAGGATACAAATGTTTTCATTTAGCGTCAAAAAAGATCTTTGTTACTATGGACGTCACCTTTCGGGAGTCCGAGGCCTAACATGAGTCCTCTCTTCAGGGGGAGTCCTCACTTCAGGGGGAGTTTCCCCAATGGAAGTGAGTTCTCTTTCTCTTCCTATTCCTCCTACCATGACTATTCCCACTTCTACCTCTCCTCCGGTGACCTCTGTTGTGCCCACTCCTCCTGTGACAGCTCCTGTGATGGATCCTCCTTTACAGGTGTATACTCGGCGGAAAAGGGCTCCAAGTACATTGTCATCTCTAAGGCTACCCGCGCCAACATCGGATCCTTCTTTGGGCTCTCAAGGTATCTCTACCCAACATCTGATGTCCTTTGTGTCCTAAAGCTCATTATCTCCTTCACACAAGCTCTTTGTTGCCTCCCTCTCCTTTATTTCTATCCCCTCAACTTGGCAGGATGATATTGCTCACCCAAAGTGGCAGGATATTATGCATGAGGAGATGCGGGCCCTAGAAAAGAATTGCACTTGGGATTTGGTTCCCTTGCCACCTGACAAGACTGTGGTTGGATGCAGATGAGTGTTCTCCGTCAAGCAGAACTATAAAGGTGTTGTTGAGCGGTACAAGACTCGATTGCTGGCTAGGGGCTACACCCAGACCATGAGGATTGACTACCAAGAAACCTTTGCTCCTGTGGCCCTAGAAAAGGATGACTTCTAACTGAATTGGATGTGAAGAATGTGTTTCTTCCAACCTCGTCGCCTTCTCCTGCTCCAGGCGCCAACGAACCTTCGGCTCCTCCCTCCATGGCCGGTGTCGCCTCCTCTTGCTCCTCCTCCATCTCAAGCCGTCGACAACACCACCAGAAGGCGACGCCCCCTTCTCCTCTCCTAAATGTTGGTGTTTCTTCTTCCTCTTCCAAGGGCAGCAACCTCAATCCCTCCTCTCCTTGGAGCCGACAGAAGCTTCTTTGCCTCCTTGGGCTCCGTCTTCAGCTAGGGTTTGCAAGAGGGTCTTGGATTTGGCTCAATAAGTTCGGTTCTGGCTTCCTTTGAGTAAGCATGTCCCTTCCATTCAGATTTATTGAAGATATTGGGATTAATTTCGTGTTACAAATTTTATATAACTTGTGTGCCATGATTTTCCCCTCTCATAATCATATAACTGTGTTATGTTTGTGATTTCCAGTGTCGCTCCTCGATTCAATTTATGTGACCGCACGAAGTCCTCTTCGAATTAGGGCTTCTCCATACCCAAGCGTCAAGTCTCCGTCTCCGTGTGGTGTCTCTTCTCCCCTCACTCTTAAGGGAGGTTAATCTCTTAGTCGCCTTTGATTCAATTTTGTAACGTATAATTATTGTGCTAGTGTTTCGTTTTTCGTCATGTCAAGTTATCAAACATTGTCTGTGATTGTTCCTGACAGGTCCAGACAGGATTTCTGATTTCGTTTTCGCCGCTTAGCCGCCACCGTCAATTTCAGCTTCTTCAAAGCAAGTAGAGATCCCCCTCTCTCTTGCAAGCATTGAATTTTTAATAATGCCTCGGTTTGCTGATTCTTAACTGCATTTTCTGTATGTATTGATCTGTTAATTGAATTTGCATTCTGATTTGTGTTGTCTACGCGTACGATTCTATGATTTCACCTTGGGATGTCTGGTTTGTCAAATGAATTTAAATCTTGATTGTCCAGCCTGAAAATTTAATTATTTAGGGTTTAGTATGTGAGATTTACATGAAATTGTGATCGTGGATGATTTTTATTTGGAAATTCGCTTAGATGAAGAATTTGCTCAATTTAGATAAAACTGGAAGAACAATAGATTGTTGGGCATGTATAATAAGTGTCTTAATTATAATTAATAATGATTTTGGATTGTAAACAAAATGATGATCTGTGATTTTATATAAAAGATCGTATCGAATATATGTTTATTTGGAAGACGATCGTTCATGAAAATGGATTAATCTAATTAAGTATGTTGCTATCTGAGAAAAATGATGTATAGTTACAGTCATACCACTCGCAAATACTTGAATCCCGCAAAATATATTGCTCCCTATCTAGTTTTGTTTGTGTTATCGAATCTTGTGTCATCGAATTCTAGTTTCTTAGGTCTGTTTTAAGACTTGAGCGAATGTTGCTTCATAACTCAATTCCTCTCTTGACGCGTTTACGAACTCTAATCTTGTACAGCTGAATCGCTAAATTTGTATCTGGTCTTGATATGTTAGGAATCTCCTAAATCATGAATCTTTAAAGTCATTAATGTTATAAGCAATCAATGAAAGATAGTGTTAAATTGATGTAACGCTTTGACTCGAGTTTCCGCTTGACTGACAAAATAAATCAATAAATGTTCATAGTAAGCACAACTATTTTGATAAGACTCGTATTTATATTTATATTAGAATCGCGTGCATCAAATAAAACACTTCCACCTTTCACCGATTACAGCTAATGACATTTTTTGATCTGTCTATATGTTATACTACAGAGTAGTCTGATAAACTAACTTGTTATGTTTAACTCTTTTATTTGTTTGTTTTGAATAGTTTTGCTTCATGAGAAACTGATACACTGATACATTTCTGCTTCTATTACTGTTATGTACTTTACTTTACTCACTCTGCTTATTTCAATGTTTTAGGGCTTTTCCTTTCTATTTTGGAATTGACTTAGCGTTCGTGCAGCGCCGCCAGGTACTCGAGTCCGATCTGATTAAAGTTCCAGATTCTATGTTTACATTTCATTTACTGTCAAATATTTCTTTTATCTAATAATTACAATCAGACATTTTTTCTGAAATCATGGACAACTGATAGACTATTTAATTACTTTATGTAATAGAATTTGATATTAATGCATGTGCATCCTCTTTCGAATCATAATTATATGAAACCTGTAGCAGTACCTGTAAAACATGGATTTTACAAAAAATGCATGTGCATTTATAATTCTTACTGTTTTAGACTCTAACAGCTTCCGCAATAAAATCAAACTGTTTTCTCCTCTAAATTAACTACTTTAAAACTATTTTCAGTATTTTTTGCATCCTCCTTAGCAGGCATGACTTTCCTTCCGCCCATGTATGTGACATCACGGCCCGCCCGAAGCGCACTCTGACTTATGCAGAGACTGCTCGTGACAGTTGGTATCAGAGCCAGGTTAGGGAGGTTAGTTTCAAAAAAGTAAAATATTTTATAATTATCACTTATTTTGAAACTTATTTTATAAAAAATAAATATACATGCATCATTTTTTCACTCACTTGTCATTATCTGTTGTTAGCGGATGAAACACGCACACACTCACTCATAAGCATGATTAGTATGCATACGAATGTTAATGGGTTATAGGCAAACTTAACATTTTTGTGCATATGAATTTCCACTAGGATATACACCGCTTGCGAATATTAAATTGTATGAGCGATTTAATGTTTTCAAGTGCGCTGACATTAAATTCCTAATATGCATGACATGTTAAGTGATATGGGCGCTTAACATGGCATGTGTATCCATTCATTTGCATTCATATAATGAATCATTACACAAGTGTGAAGTCAAGAACAACAATAATGATTGTACACACATGAATTTTCTATTTGTTTGTTATCGCGCATGATCTCATTGTTGCACTTGCATGATCATTAGCTTGAGTTGTCCAATGAAAATATTGTAATTATTACATAATTTATATACCCGACAATAAGAAATGTGTTAGGATATCTAATTTCCAGTCTTCGATATTTATAATTAGTTCTTCCTGTTTCGCGTGTTTGTCAATCTTATTTGGTCATCCTGTTTATTCTTATAGATAACTTCTAAGTGTTAGCAAGAAATGAGTTTATTCTCGTGAATTGTTCTGCTGTATTTCTTCAGTGTTGATTTGTGTTCTTCCATCTTTGCGATAACTTGCTTCTGTCGATACTCAATCGTCATTCAGTTTCTTTTTCTCTTTTGTTGTTCTATCTTCGCTTCGTGCAAAAATCTTTTCGCTCTCGGATTATCGTGTCTTGCCGCTCAATTTCGAGCTAATCGAAGACATTCCTGTTGTCCTTGAAGCCAATCCTTCGTATCTGGCCGAACCCGCTAGGTTTAAAGAGTTCTCCTGTGAACATAAATCTGACCTGCGTTGCAAGTATCTGTACCTTTTCTCTTGATCATAGTAAGTCTCTACGCTTGTTCTCCTCTCTGTTTTTTGAATTCATAGTTAACTTCTATATCTTGATCTACAACACTTGTTAGAATGAACGTCATCTGAATCTTCACCCCAAGAGTCACCATTCAGAAAGCTTCTCAGGGAAGTTTCAGGACGAAACTTCCTAAGTATAGGAGAATGTAACAACCCTGATTTAATATGTTAATATGTTATAATTATCATAATAATAATAATAACCCTAACTCTCTTAAATCTAAAACCGAGCCCCCCCCCCTGTTTATTTCTCGTATCCCGCTCCCAGCCCTTCTCTCGTTTCCGCCTCACGCAAGCCGCATCCCGCTTCCATCGCTGCTCCCGTCTCCAGCCCGCTGCTCCAACCTCGCTACCATCACCTGCTCCAGGCACCAACTCCTCCTCTGGCTCCTCCCTCCATGGTCGGTGTTGACTCCTCTTGCTCCTCCGTCTCAATCCGTCGACAACACCACCAGAGGGTGACACCCCCTTCTCCTCTCCTCAAGGCTAGTGTTTTTTCTTCCTCTTCCAAGGGCAGCAACCTCAATCCCTCCTCTCCTAGGGGCCAACAGAAGCTTCTTTGCCTACTTAGGCTCCGTCTTCAGCTAGAGTTTGCAAGAGGGTCTTGGATTTGGCTCCGTAAGTTCGGTTCTGGCATCCTTTGAGTAAGATACCTCCTATGTCCCTTCCATTCAGAATTATTGACAATATTGGGATTAATTTTGTGTTACAAATTTTGTATAACTTGTGTGCCATGATTTTCCCCCTCATAATCGTATAACTGCGTTATGTTTGCGATTTCCAATGTCGCTCCTCGATTCAATTGATGTGACAGCGCAAAGTCCTCTCTGAATTAGGGTTTCTCCATACCCAAGCGTCGTCAAGTCTCCGTCTCCGCGTGGTGTCTCTTCTCCCCTCACTCTTGAGGGAGGTAAAACTCTTAGCCGTCTTTGATTCAATTTTGTAACGTATAATTATTGTGCTAGCGTTTCGTTTTTCGTCATGTTAAGTTATCAAACATTGTCTGTGATTGTTCCTGAACAGGTCCAGTCAGGATTTCTGATTTCGCTTGCGCCGCTTAGCCGCCACCGTCAATTTTAGTTTCTTCAAGGCAAGTAGAGATCCCTCTCTCTCTTGCAAGCATCAAATTTTTAATAATGTCTCGTTTTGCTGATTCTTAACTGCATTTTTTGTATGTATTGATCTATTAATTGGATTTGCATTCTGATTTGTGTTGTCTACGCGTACGATTCTATGATTTCACCTTGGGAAGTCTGGTTTGTCAAATGAAATTAAATTTTGATTGTCCAGCCTGGAAATTTAATTATTTAGGGTTTAGTGTGTGAGATTTACATGAAATTGTGATCGTGGATGATTTTTATTTGGATATTCGCTTAGACGAAGGATTTGCTCAATTTAGATAAAACTGGAAGAACGATAGATTGTTGGGCATATATAATAGGTGTCTTAATTGTAATTGATAATGATTCTGGATAGTAAACAAAGTGATGATCTGTGATTTTATATAAAAGGTCGTATCGAATATATGTTTATTCGGAAGACAATCGTCCATGAAAATGGATTAATCTAACTAAATATTTTGGTATCTGAGAAAAATGTTGTATAGTTGTAGTCATACCACTCGCAAATACTTGAATCCAGCAAAATATATTGCTCTCTATCTAGTTTTGTTTGTGTCATCGAAATCTGGTTTCTTAGGTCTGTTCTAAGACTTAAGCGAATGTTGCTCCATAACACAATTTCTCTCTTGACCAGTTTATGAACTCTAATCTTGTACAGCTGAATCGCTAAATTTGTATCAGATCTTGATATGTTAGGAATCTCCTAAATCATGAATCCTTAAAGTCATTAATGTCATAAGCAATCAACGAAAATTAGTGTTAAATTGATGTGACGCTTTGACTCGAGTTTCCGCTTGACTGATAACGAAAATCAATAAATGGTCATAGCAAGCACAACTATTTTGATAAGACTTGCATTTAGACTTACATTAGAATCACGTGCATCAAATAAAACACTTTCACTTTTCACCGATTACAGCTAATGACATTTTTTGATCTGTTTATATGTTATACTCCAGAGTAGTCTGATAAACTAACTTGTTTTTTTTAGCTCTTTTATTTGTTTGTTTCGAATAGTTTTGCTTCGCGAGAAACTGGTACACTTATACATTTCTGCTTCTATTACTGTTTTGTACTTTACTGTACTCACTCTGTTTATTTCAATGTTCTGAGGCTTTTCCTTTCTGTTTTGGAATTGTCTTAGCGTTCGTGCAGCGCCGCCGGATACTCGAGCCCGATCTGCTTAAAGTTCCAGGTTCTATGTTTACATTTCATTTACTGTCAAATATTTCTTTTATTTAATAATTACAATCATATATTTTCTCTGAAATCATGAAAAACTGCTAGGTTATTTAATTACTTTATGTACTAGAATTTGATATTAATGCATGTATATCCTCTTTATAATCATAATTGCATGAAATCTGTAGCAGATCCTGTAAAACATGAATTTTATAAAAAAATGCATGTGCACTTAAAATTCTTATTGTTTTAGAGTCTAACAACTTCCGCAATAAAATCAAACTGTTTTTTTCTAAATTAACTACTTTAAAACTATTTTTAGTATTTTTTGTATCCGTCTTAGCAGACATGGCTTTCCTTCCGTCCATGCTTGTGGCATCACGACCCGCCCGAAGCGCACTCAGACTTATGTCGAGACGGGTCGTGACACCTAGAGCACGTCATGTAGAAGCGGCCTACCGTATCCTACGATATCTCAAGTCCTCTCCTGGAAGGGGTATCCTGTTCTCTCATAGCAAAGAACTGACAGTTGAAGTCTATACAGATGCTGATTGGGCAGGTTCTGTTGATGACAGGAGGTCCACTTCTAGTTATTGCTTTTTTATTGGTGGTAACTTGGTAACGTGGAGAAGTAAAAAACAACATGTAGTTGTCAGGTCAAGTGCAGAGGCAGAATTTAGAGTTATGACTCATGGGATCTGCGAAGGAATGTGGATTAAATCCTTGTTGAATGATCTTGGTATAGGGAATAAAGACTCTACTGCGATAGCAAAGACGCCATCAGCATAGCTCACAATCCAGCCTAACATGACCGCACAAAGCATGTTAAGGTTGATCGTCACTTCATCAAAGAAAATATAGAAAGAGGAGTTGTGAGCGCACCATTTATTCTCTCAGATCAGCAGCTTGCGGATGTTCTCACCAAGGGTTTGAGCCAGACCACGTTCGAAAAAATTATGTGCAAGTTGGGCATGCACAATACCACGCGCCCAACTTGATGGGGAGTGTTAAATTTACCGATTATATTTTTATGGTTTTTTTTCCTTTATTGTATTCCCCTCATATATAGGAGGAGAACCTTCTTTATGTAATAATTACAATTCTCTCGGTCAACAGTTTTCAAACATTAAGCATTCATAAATATTACAAAATTTAACATCTTATATGTTTAATCAAAAAGGATAAAATTAAACTTAATTCTAATCATCAGTCTTTTTTATTCTTCATTGTTGGAGATCAGCATCTTCTATCACTAGTTAGTCTAGAGACAAGTTAATCGTTTTGTTAATAACTTGCATCATATCAACACATTCAATACATGTCATTATAACAAAAGTATACCAATACCAGAAACATAATCGGTACAGATACACAATTTAATTGGGCGTACCAACGTTTCCTAGCATAGAGCCAACTTTTATTTACTCTAAAAAAATAAACTCCTATCACAATAGGCAGAATAATGTGCTAAGTCCAAGTGTGTCCACATAGGTGTATATGTCGAGTATCGGGTACGTACCGGTACCAGATACGTATCCAGTACGGGTATGCTGCATTTGGGAAAGTATCCATGCTTCATAGCCTGATTTACATTTATGGAAGCACAGGAAGGTGGTATAGAGAGGGGTGATCTGGTATACAAAATAATATAACAGGCAACACCTAAACTAGAAACCACTTGAATGGAAATGAAAGGGAAACTGATACTAATATAACTGGAAAGCCGAGAGACAGTAAAAATACAAATAAACATTAAATATAATTTATAATTTGTGAACGGAAAGCCTCCCAACACAAGAAATGAAAGAAAATCATAAGCTTAAGAGAATATGGCTTCACTTAATATGAAGATACCTTTCTCCTTTGGACAAGGAAAGATTGTCAGCAGAGCAAGAAGACGTAGAAATCCGCTTCTCATGAAAATGGTGACTTGGAGCAGCATCCACATGTTTTTCATCAACGTCTGAGCTGGAAGAAGCCCTTGAAATATTCCTTGGGCAAGAAGGTATACCATTACTCTCTAATTCACAGCTTTCACTAATATGATTATCTATCTCCTTGGTCTGGAAATGCACAGCATCCCCCTGATTGATTGTCCCAGAGTTCCTAGATCCATTATCAGATCCTTCTGCATTGGTTCTCAAGAATTTGCTATCACTGTCAGAAAAAAATATATTGAAGGTCAGAAGTTATCACAATAAAGCTAAAGCACAAGGGGTAAACACTCCTTTATATGGAAGTAGAGAGTTACATGGGAAATACAAGTAAACTACTGAATGCTAACACTCCTCAAATTGGTCGCGTAATATTTATCATGCCTAACTTGGTAATTATCCACAACGAAGCACGGATACGGAGAACGGTCTGATGTTTTGTATCTGAAACGTTTCAGAGCCAGGAAACTCTAGGAAACCGGTCCCCGAAACTCTTGAGAATTTTTTTCTTTTAATTTAGATTCAAACAAATTTCAGAAACTCGCGGATACTTTCAAATATTACTGGACACGCCTATGCTCAAAAATGCCGATAAATTGTGTTTTGTGATGGTGCCAAAAAAGGCAAGTGAAAGAAAAAATGTTGAATGATAAGTTATGAGATTTACAATTTTGTAACATATGAAATTTGTTCTCATTTAATATATAATGTGTTGAACATTAGAAAAGAGAATGCAAGAGTGCATTTCATTCATCCTCATAGGGATTTTATATAAGAAATACATGGATTCACAAAGACGGACCGACAATGTGGGATTAATACCACATAGACTAAAAGATTTAAATAATAATATAAAACTAATATCTTCAACACACCCTCTCAAGCTGAAGGGGGAGCCTTCAGCTTGGACATCATAATAACGACAATGTAGGTAGGCGAAAACAACATAAGACGTAAGTCTGGAGGCCGTGTGGGACTAGGCGAAAGACGGAAAAAATCAACTGAGTCGTCTTCATCCAAAACTCTCCCTCACGTGGAACAAACATACAAGAAAGCATAATACTAAGACAAGACATAAACAACATACACCACATAAAAGACAACAAGAGCTAGAATCGATAGAAACCCGAGATGTAGCGACTTGAGTCATCCGGAATCATCAAGAAAAATTGGGCAGCGGCAGGAAGCGTCCAAAACATAAGCAATGAAGTGGTCGAGGCCAGACAAGAGCAGCGACGATGGGAACAAAAGTCCATGATGTTGTCCAGGATGAGAGAAAAAGCTGGCAGGGTCGTCGGCAAAGGGTGCAGACAAATAGGGATCAACGACGAGAAATGGCAGAGAGAAAACGTGGATATAAGCGGCAGAAAGGAGGAACATTGACTGGATCAACGGGAAGAAGACTAGAGATTGTAGGCGATGCAGCACGAAAGAACAGCATCATATATCTTCTTTTCGTCTTTGATGAGTAGCAAGAGAGACATGCTCGAAAGAAGCTCCAGGCAGGACCGGTGCGGGCAAAGCCCAAAGTCCCGCCTAAGTTGCCATATGGTGTTGTCGACGTCAGATTAGCGGAAAATCAGTCGCATCGTCGATGAAGTAATGTCTGGGAGCCTCGAGAAAGGCTTCGATGGAAGAAGCCGACCGGACGATGCACGAAATTTGCGGTCGGGATCAAAGACGCGACTCTAGACAGGATTGTTGATAAAGCAAGAGCCTTCGGGCGGGCGGTTGATGTCACGAGAGATAGCCGACGAAGCTGCAACAATCGTCACATGCGAGAATCAGACGAACAGTCGCTCGAGCGTGGGAAACAAACTAGATCAGGGAGGAATCAATGGCTCTGGTATCATGTTGGAGAGGAGAGAAGAAATATTTGATAATTTTATTCATCCACATAGGGGATAGGAGTTACAACGACACATAATACTTGACTCACGATGTGGGACTAAATCCACTCACATACTAATAGACTTGAATAATAAATACTAATATTTCATTAATATATGAGATAGAATAATAAAAATATGAAGACGTGAATGTCATACATGTCTTCATATTAATTTGTAATTATATTTAAATAATTACATTTTTCAAAAACGTATCTCGTGTCCTAGGTTTTTTGAAAATAATGTTTCTCATATTTGCATCTCATATCCCGTCTGCATCCCTGTGCAACATAGATGATCCTTCCGAAATAGCTCACAATCAATCCATTAAAAAGAACATCAACCAATTGTTGTCAGAAGGAATACATGGTGTACATACCGTCCCCCTCGCTACATTTTCTTTGATAAAATATTTGTCAACTTCAACATGTTTGGTGTGGCCGTGTTGACTATGTTGTCAAGGCGCACGCCTAGGCGCGCCTGAGGCGCTGGGCGCAGCCCGCCGCGCCTCAGTCATGCTGAGGCGGGCGATGTGCCCCAGGCGCGCCCAGGAGCTCCTCAGGCGCGCGCCTTACAGGCTCTCAGGCGCACCAAAGGCGCGCCTGAGTCTTTCAAGGTGTTTTTTTAACTTTTTTTTTGGAGATGGGCAAAATTATGATTTTAGACTCACCCAAGGCACCCATAGGCACACTTGGGGGCCCAATTCGCTAAAATTGAGCGAATTGGGTGCCAAAATCGCTGAATTGAGCGAATTGGGCGCAGTTTCTGCGAATTGGGCTTCAAATTCGCTCAATTTCCTTATTTCCCCAATTTTGCGTCTCGCGTGCCTCAGGCGCGCGCCTGCGCCTAGGCTCCAGAGCCCCTTTGCGCCTCGGTGCGCCTTGCGTCTTTAACAACATAGCGTGTTGAACAAGACTGTGTTCAATGCTAGTTGACTCGTTATCACAAGATAGTTAGATGGGTTCCTTTTTCTTAGGTTCCTTCACAAATTCTATGATTCATGATTCTGAACTCAACTTCAGCACTTGATCTGACAACCACGAGTTGTTTTTTGCATCTTCAAGTGACCAAGTTCTCAAGGAAACAGTATCCCGAAGTAGATCGTCAGTCATCGGCCGATCTGCAATGCTGACCATCTCTACCATACAAGAGCAGGTATGACAAAATCTGTAGCAAAGTCAGTCATGTGGTCAGTGGCTCCAGAATCAATGATCTGGTGGGTAGAAAAGTGAGTGGGCGTATAATGGGAACTTGTCATTCCATGCTAAGCGTATGAGGGAAATAAAGTAGATGGCTTAGTAGATTGGTCATGCATCAATTGTCATAACACATGTATCTCATCTAAAGAAAGTGCAATGTGAAGTTCAGTAGGACTAGGGCCAACACGGAGCGTAGTATTCTCAGAGGCATTAAAAAGATGATCAGACTAAGACAGAGATAAACAGACCTGAAAGCGAAACTATAGATGATCAGACTAAGACAAAGATGAACAGACCTGAAAGCGAAACTATGACCCCCCCCCCAACAGAAGGTCGTCTCTGAGGTGAGAAGCCATGAAGCTGAAAGCACGTATCCTAGAAGTCTTCCAGCAAGAACCACAAATCAAATGATTTTTGTCTGTAGGCTTCGATCTCGGGCCGCGGGCATCGCCGCTCCAGGCATAACTGGGGGGCTCCCCTTCTACATTTTGGAGATGGTACCCCCCCCCCCCCCGACTTCAAGGTCTCTAATAACGTAAGGATCCACCCAGTTGGGATTCAACTTGTCGACGGCTGCCGACCTCCGGGCCGCATCGACCTTTTTCAATACCAAGTCTCCATTTGCGAACTGCTTGACTCTGACGTGTTTGTCGAAGTACTTGGTCATCCGCCGCTTGACCTCTTTCTGCCGGATGGTTGACAAGTCGCGCGGTTCCTCCACCATATCCAGGGAGAGCCGCAACTCGTCCTCGTTCTCGGTCCTTCATTCCTCTCCACCTTTTGCCTCTACAACCTGCGGTGTCCGGACCTCAAACTCAATCGGGAGTACAGCTTCGCAGCCGTGGAAGAGCATGAACCGGGTCTCCCCCGTGACCGTGTTGGGAGTGGTTCTCAGAGCCCATAGGACCGAGGGGAGTTGCTCCACCCATCTCCCCTTTAGATTTTCCACCTTTTTTAACAAGTTCACGACGATCTTATTCGCCGCCTCCACCTACCCGTTACTCCTGCGGTGGTGGACCGACGCGAACCTAAAATCAATCCCGAGTTGGCCACAAAAACCGATGACTTCCGTGCTGGCAAACTGTGGCCCATTGTTCGTGACAATGGCTTGAGGCAACCCATGTCGGCAAATGATCCCTCTTCATACGAAATTCTGGATCACCTGTGAGGTCACCTTGGTCAGCGCCTTGACCTCCAACCACTTAGAAAAATAGTCGATCATGACTCACAAGAACCTTCTCTGACCGCTGGCCTAGGGGAAGGGTCCCACGAGATCCATCCCCCAAATGGCGAAGGGTCAGGACACGGTGATGCTTCTGAGCCTCTGGGCCGGTACCAGCTGGAGCGGAGCGAACAGCTGGCACTTCTGACACTTCTTTGCGAATTTGGTTGCATCCAGGCCCAGGGTCGGTTATAAATACCCTTGTCTTACTATCCTCCCCTCCAGAGTTCTACTCCCCGAGTGGCTCCCGCACTTCACGGAGTGGACTTCTTCCAGAATTCTCGGGACCTCCTCCTCAGCCATGCAACGTGCTAGCAATCCCGAGAGGGTCTTTCTGTACAGCTTCTCATCGCGCATTAGGTAATATGCCGACTTATGCTTGAAGCGCTTTTTGTCCATGCCTTCCAGGAACTTCCCTGTGGATAAGGAGGCTGCGAAAGGGTCCATCCAGGAGGGACGTTGATCCACTTCCATCAGCTCCCCCTCTTCAATGGAAGGGCGGAATAGGTCGGTCAGGGTTCCTCCCGCACGGGGTCCGAACTTGGCCAGTTGATCTACTTGCATGTTTTCTTCCCGCGGCACATGTCAGATGGCAAACGTTTGGAACATGCTGATGAATCCCTTCACCTTTGCCAGGTACAGCTGAAGAGTACACTCCCTTGCCTCGAATTCGCCGTTGATCTGAGAGGACACCACCATGGAGTCTGTTAGCACTTCCACGTCATACACCCCCAGCTTCCTGGCCAGCCACAGCCCAGCTATCACTGCCTCATATTCTGCTTAATTGTTGGTAATGGGGAAGTGGATGACCACCGTATGCTTTATCCTCGTCCCTTGAGGACTCTCCAGGATTACTCTTACTCCCAAGGAGTGCCTTCCCGAGGCGTCATCCATCATCACCTTCCAGGGGACCGGACGAGTGAACTCAGTCTCCGCCACCTCAACCACATAGTCGGCCAAGAAATCGGTCATTGCCTGGGTCTTGATCGAGAGGCGAGAGACAAAGGATATGTCGAACTCGCTTAATTCCACCGACCACTTTGCAAGTCTTCCCGAGTGCTCCACCCCCTCAAAGATGTTGCGGAGGGGATGGTCGGTCACCATTCGGATGGAATGCACCTGGAAGTACGGCCGGAGCCTCCGAGCCGATATGACTAGAGTAAAAGTCAACTTCTCCAAAATCGGGTATCACAGCTCTACCTTTCTCAGGACATTACTCACATAGTATATCGGCAGCTGCTTCTTGCCTTCCTCCCGGATCAGGACGGAGCTCACGGCCTCGGCCCCGACCCCCAGGTATAGAGACAAATCTTCCCCCTCCTTTGATCCCTGGAGAAGCGGAGTCTGGGTTAGTTGTCTCTTCAAGGCTTGGAAAGCTATCTCGCATTCCTCGGACCATTCAAACTTCTGGCATCCCCTCAGCACTTTGAAGAAAGACGAGCACTTCTCTCCTGCCCGGGAGAGGAACCTACTCAGCCCTGCAAGCTTCCCTGTCAGGGGCTGGACTTCCTTGGCGTTTCGAGGTGACCCCAACTCCATGATCGCCCTCACTTTATTAGAGTTGGGTTCTACCCCTGCAGGAGTAAGGAGGTGACCTAGGAACTTTCCCCTGCTTGCCCCGAAGACACAATTCAAGGAGTTCAGCCTCATTTTATATTTTCGCAGGGTGCTGAAGGTCTCCTCCAGAACTTGGAGGTGGGAGTCCGCATCCTGACTCTTTACCGTGAGGTCATCCACGTATACCTCCAAGTTCCTTACTTACAGCTCCCGGAAGACTCGCTCCATCATTCTCCGATACGTCGTTCCTGCATTTTTTCAGCACAAATGACATCATTTTGTAGCAGTAACACTCATCTCCCGTGATGAAGGAAACACCCTTTTTGTCGGGCGGGTGCATCCTGATCTGGTGATAACCTAAAAATGCATCTAGAAAACTCATTAGAGAAAAATCGACGGTTGCGTCAACCAGCGCGTCGATTCAAGGCAGGGGGTAACAATCTTTGGGGCATGTTTTATTCAAAAGATAAAAAACAATATACATCCTCCAGCGACCGTCCCATTTTTTGATCATCACCATATTGGAGACCCAGCCCGGATACTGGAGCTCCGATACAAACCCTGCCTTCAGGAGCTTTCCCACCTCTTCTCGGATGGGCTCGGCCAGCTTATCGGCGGTGGACCTCTTATTCTGCCGGATGGGACGGGCATCGGCGTCAAGGTTGAGGCGGTGGCAAGTCACATCAGCATCAATTCCTGGCATGTCAGTCGCGCTCCACGCGAAGATGTTCACGTTCTTTTGGATGCATTCCAGCATCCTCTTCTGATCTTCCGGGCTCAGTCCCCCACTGACCCGCACTTTCTCCACCCTTCCTCCTTGGGTGAGAACTTCCATCTCCACCATCTCCTCCGCTGCTTCCAGCCGGGACAGCTCTTCCCACTCGCCCGTGGCCTCCTCACCTGGGACAAGAGCCTCCTCTTCCTTGGCTTCCTCTCTGGCCATCACCTCAGCATGTTCCTCCAGAACTTCCTCCGCTGCCTCTATATGGGCGTGAACCTCTTCCTCTTCCACTTCCAGCTCCTCAACTTCTCATATGGTCTCCTGCCAAGACAGCTCCTCCATCCTTCTCTCCATCTCTTCGACTCCTCCTTACTAAGAGATGGAGTTGACCGCAGTCACGTAGCACTCACTCGCCACCTTGGGGTCTCCCCGGACCCGAACCTGGATGCCCTCGGCATTGAACTTGAGGCACTGGTGGAAAGACGAAGACACGCAACGGAAGGCGCTGATGAGGGGCCGTCTGAATATTGCATTGTAGCTGCTAGTGGCGTCCACGATGACGAACCTGCAGTTCTGAGACTGGCCCCCCAAGGTAACATGTAGCCCTACTCCTTCCACCTGTTTCCTTTTCTCCGGAGAATCCAAACAGAGGCCCATCTGAGGCCAACACCCTCCTGGCCTTCACCTTTATCGCGTCAAACGACTTCTTGAAAACGACGTTGACAGAGCTCCCATTGTCAATGAGGATCCGGGAGACGGTAAAATTTTTGATGGTGGCTTGAATTACCAACGCATCGCAAAACGGATACTCGCAATCCGGCTTGTCCTTCCGAGATAAGGTAATCTTCTCATTATGGGGTGGGGTTAGGGACGTGGAGGCGACGCTCCGGTGATACATGGTGTGGAGACTCGCCTTGCGGGCTGCCTCGACTCTCACCCCCTCATGGATCACCCTGATCCCTCCTCGGCCCCCCACGTCGACCTGGTCTTCGCACCTATCCTCCTCCGCTCCTAGTAGGAGTTCTTCGATCTGCACCTCCTGGCGGTGTTGATGTTGTTGCTGGGTCTGCCCCCTGGCTCCCCTCATCTCCAAGAACTCCGGGCAGGTAGCCGTCGTGTGACCCTCCTCCTGGTGGAATTCACAGTAGGGCACCTCCGCTCTACCTACCGGCCTCCTCCTCTGGACACCTCTCCTCCTCCTTCTCAGAGCTATTGCCATCGCCTGATGCTGCTCGGGGAGAGGAGGCCTCTGGCCTTGCCTCCATCCCGGAGGGTTGAAATGGCTGTACCCCCCTTGGCGGTTTTTTCCTCCATGAAAATCTCTCCTCTGGCCCTGATCGTGCCAGTCTTGTTGCATCAAGCCCAGCCTGTTATTCAACTCCTGGCGGCCCCACCTCTGCTGCTGTTGCTGCTACTGCGGTCGGGACTCTACCCTCCCGACCTCCTGGCCCTTGCCACCTCCTGGCTCTCTCCCCTCCTCTGCAGCCCACTTGGCAAGCTTCCTGGCAAACGCCGGGTTTGACGCTTCTCCCTCGATCTCCCTCGCTGCCCTTTCCATCAACTCTTCGAAAGACAGTGGCGGCACCCGCTTCAAATCCATCATGAAGAAACCCTGCTGCAGTCCCATGGTGAAGGCCACCATGAGGGTGTGCCTAGGCGTCTCCTGGACTTGGAGGATCTGCTCCAGGAACCTGTCCACATAGCTTCTCAGCGTCTCATCCACCCCCTGCTTGATGAGAAACAGGGACTCTGACTTCTTCCTCTTCTTCGAAGTGGTGAACCTCAGCAGAAACCCCCGGCGTAGATCCTCAAAGCAGTAGATGGAGCTGGAGGGGAGTTGATGAAACCAATCCCTTGCCTTTTCCTTGAGGGTTATGACGAAGAGTCGACACTTAAGGGCATCCGACATCTGCTTGATCGAGACCACATCATCGAACCATTGGATGTGCTGGACCGGATCATCCCTTCCGGAATAGTAGGACATCTTGGGCTCGCGGAAACCCTAGGGGACTGGGGTGGATGCGACCAGCTCGCTGAAGGGACTTTCTTCCCCTGTCGGGCGAGACAGACGATCTTGCGCCTGGACCTCGCCGGTCCTGCCCGCACTCGCCGAGCCGGGAAACAGGGTTCGCCCAGGGAGATCTTGCTCGTTGCCTTCCTCTGCCACTTCCTTCCCAGGTCGCCTGACGGGGGCATTCTCGCCTAGATCTGGGGTAGCGACCACTGGGACGATGGGTGTAGAGCACTCGTCGTGAGCCCCGAGTGCGAAGATAACAAGATTCCAGACTTCCTGCTTGAAGTCCTCGAACATTCCGATGGTGGCGACAGAGGGGGGAGGTGGTGAGTCGACCTAGTCAGATCCTTGCCCTTCGCCCCCAGTCATTGAGCTCGCTAAGGTTTTTTGTGTTAGTCACACTTCACTCTCACCGCACCAAAATGTTGAAACCGAAACTCGGCTTCTGTGGAGATCGGACACTAAAAAGGGGTGACCGCACACTTACTTCTCCTATCAAGCCAGCTTGACTAAGAACTTAAGATTCCAGACTGACCCAAAGCTGCGGCACGGAGGCCCCATCACACACCCGGAAGATCTTAGAGCGTTTTCCCTCCTTAGCCAGTGCTGTGAATGACTCCGTTTTTATAAACGGTTATACGCAGCCCAAAGTGTGGCCAACAGCACCTCTGAAAGTGCTATAAAACTAGAGAATGAGAACTCCCCCGGCTTGCTCGCCTGCCTGAATGCGGGCTGGGTGCCCCTGGTCTCACCCGCCTGAAAAGCTTGCTCTCAGAAGTACCCCATTGGATCTATTTATAGGTTTTTAAGTCTGGTCTGTGAATAGCGCAACTCCTAAGATGGTTTTTACAAAGGAGACCATAACCTGTTACGTTGTGAGGTTATACGCAGCAATAAAGACTTTGAATGAAACAAAGTCCGTGGTGTGTCTGACAAGGCTCAACAAAACTCTGTTGTTCGGTGGGGCTACTAGCAGACCAAATAGTGAGGGGCATGATAAACACGATTAGGGCTCGGTGTCCAGAGAATTGAGAAGCAAGATTACCCGTCTGCACCCCACAGTGGGTTTAAGGTCTGGTGGGGAGGAGTTTGTAGCACACGCCGAACGGAGTGGGACCTCTCTCCCGAAGCTCAAGAAAAGAGCGGATGCGGAATCAGCAGTGGTGGAATCGGCCATATCCCTGGCGGCTCCGGTTAGAAGCAGCTCGCCTCTGTTAAAGTAGCGCTGAGAGCAGCTCGCGGAGAGAAGTAGCCGCAGCAGGCGGAGTAGAAGAGCGCGAGTAGAAGAGTCGCAGCGAGTAAAGGGTCTAGTCGCAACGGAGAGAAGCCGAAGTGGAGAGAATGCGGCTCGCTCGCCACCAAACCTCAAGAACAGACCGCATAAAACAGACCGAGTCGAGGCGGGCCGAGGAAGAGGACTCGAACCAGAAGACCGGCTTGCTCGCCTGCCTGACGGATGCGGGCTGGGTGCCCCTGGTCTCACCCGCCTAACGAATTAATGTGGGTCGGCTCCCCCGGCTCGCTCGCCTGTCCGGCGGATGCGATTCAGCTTCACAAACATTAAATCAATAAAATATTATTGAGTTCTTGCATTATTTTTTTCTTAATTTTTGAAGAAATAAATTTACAACAAAAATTTCACTCAGACACGCATTTTATATTCTAAAGGCACAAATAAGGCGCACATAGGCGCAAACCTATGAGTCTGACGAGCCTAGAGCCTTAGACGCACCTGAGGCGCACCTTTAATAACATAGATAAGGAAAGACATGATGTACTTAGGCATTAGTGAGATTATGACAAAAGATAGGGGAAAATGGCAACAAATGATCCATATAGCCGGCCCCACTATAATGAGATAAAGGCTCGAGTGTTATTGTTGTTGTTTACTCACTAGTTGGGCTGACATGTCTTTGGACATTTCTTTTCAGGGCCACAGGTCGAGAGATTCGTCTAGGATAAACTTCCAAAGATTTCTATTTTTAGTTGTTTTCTTTCATTTCAGTTTGATGTATCAATTATGTATGAACTTATATGTATCAGAGTTATTGTACTTTTTAATTCTATTTGGCTCTGTGAATCAACATTTGAAGTATTTTTAACATTAGCTTTAGTAATCTATTTGCACTGTGTACTTTAGTTATTATTCCTACTATGTAGCAATTTTACTGTTGTTGCTTAATTTACTTCATATCACAAGTCCCGCATCGACTTTTGAATTGTTGTTAAACTAGGTAGAAGTGTTACAGGTTGTCAAACGATGAGGAAGAGACGAGAGTCGGTGTCGGTGAGCGAGAAACGAGAGAACGAGGTCAGGAGGTGAGAAATTCATCGTCAGTGAGGAGCACAAAGATTGTGCGTTGAGCGAGATACGAGGCTGGAGGCACTTAGAGCTCTATTACGATACACTCTGATACCATGTTGGAATGTATTGATTTCATTGAATATGATTATTACAAGGGTAAACACTCCATTATTCGGGAGGAGAGAACTACACGGGAAATACAAGTAAAAGGAAATATAAGTAAAACCAGATGCAAGTAAGAAACTAAATGCTAACGCTTTTCAATAGCTTAATCACAACTAATTGTTAATTCTTTGATGTATACAACTATTGAAAATGTCCTTGTGAAGATTTATAAGTACCTCTGGACAAATACAGTGTCATCTGGAGATGAAAGGATGGATGATTTGCTTAGCAACACATCATTTTCCTGTCATAATAAAGATGCTATTAAAATAAAAAAAATAAAATTTGTAAATTTATATATAGCATTTGGTGGAATGATTATATTTACTGCATCGCCATGTTCCTTGAATGAGCAAATCCTGGAGTAGGGATTATCTAACGATCTTTCTTGTGAGTCACAATCAAAAAAGGAATTTGATCCTCCCCCTTGATCTTTACCAGGATTAGTATCATCATGGCTTGGAATCTGAAAGAAAAAAAAGGAAAATAGTGATGAAGACTGTGTATATGTAAATATGTAATGCACAAACAAGCCAAAAGAGAGAGGTGCACCAGTGAAGCCTGCGCCTTCAAATCCTCAATGTCAAAGTTCCAGCCACTAATTCCTCGGTTATATTTATCCTGCACAAGAATATATGAATCCATAATGGCATTGGAAGCAGTAATATATGGAACATCAATAGAAAGGAAATCATGCTATCAATAGTTATTAGTAATCCGATATCATAAACACCTACCAATTTCCAAATAAATTAATATGCTGTACCAAAAAATAGTAAAATATATCAAATGAAAAATAATTATGTAGAGAAAAAGAAAAAATATAATCCAAAAAATAGGCATGAAAATTTTCTGTAAATAAAAGATACAAGACAAGAAATGGTCAAACGTATGAAAGCAGCCTGAGAAAGAGGGGAACTGTTACGGTTGTGCATGCTGACGGGACACGCACACGGCGAGACGAGACGTCGTGAGGAGTTCGCACGCGGAGGGAGTCGATGACGGGTCCGTCTGGAGGAGAGACCGAAGACGCGCCGCCGACATGATTATTTTATTTCCTTCGCATTCTATTATTTTGTATTACGCTTGTGTACGCTTTTATTTTACTCGTATTTGCTATTTGCACCCCACGCCTATAAGGGTTGTTGTTGTACTCCTTTTTCATTATTCTTGGATGAATGAAATTTAGAGCTGCTCCCTAAGGTTTTCCTCTCAACCCTAATCCATCTCTTCTCCGTCACATTCGTCGGCCCTTCATCACGCTAGGTTCCTCTCCGGGATCGTATCAATTTGGTTCGAGCTGCCGGACCTCCGGCACGTTACCGCCGGTAGCCGCTCCAATCCAGGTTTGTGTTGCTTCTGATTCCCCACTACGCCGCGTTGCTTCTTCCAATCTCACTTGTGTCGGTACGATCTAACAAGGCTCCATCCGCTCCAATCACCTCGACTCCCACACAAATTCTGCTTCTGCGCGTGTCGTTCTGGTTCCTCCTCCACTCGAGTCCTCTCACTGTCGCATCCCCGAGCCTCCTACCGCCGACGTCTGTTGCTCCGCGTCCAGATCCCCTCCGCTACACGCGACAGGTCGGCGATCGCGTGTGCAAACGTGGCTTCCGTTCGTCGATCCGCATCTTTTCCTGCGTGCGTCATCTGATTCCTTCTCTTGTGCAACAGCAGCTCCGTCGATCTCTTGTAGGAAGGCCCTCGGCCCTCGGCTGTCCTCGGCCAGATCCGCACATTCTCGGCCAGAATGTGACATTTCCAGGACGATGGCTCCCAACACTCGCTCCTCTGGCGACCCCGCTCCAGATACCGCCTTTGAAGCCCTTAGCCGCTGCTTGGAGGCTCAAGAGGAACTTGTCGCCTCCATGCATGCCTCCCTCCTTTCCCTCCACTCAAAAATTGACTCCCTCCAAGAGACCGCCGCTGGCATTTTTGTCGCGTCCAGCTCCGGTTCACCCGCAGACAGTGACTCTCTCCTTGGCGTCAGGCCGCCGTCCATTCCTTCAGGGACCACTCCTTTGCACATTCCGGGCCGGTCCTCCCTCTCCCTCGGCATTCCCTCTTTTGTCGGCGTTGACCCGATGGGTTGGATCGTCAAGGCGGAGCAATATTTTGACCTCAACTATACATCGGAGCACGACAAGGTTTCTACGTCTATGGTGGGCCTGGACGGCTCGGCCCTCCACTGGGCTAGGCGGCTCCGTCAGTTCAATTCGTGCCTCTCCTGTGCCGAGCTCAAGCAGGAGATGATCTGGCAGTATGACACCCGCTACTCCGGCTCCTCTACTATCGAGCATCTATGCAGCGTCCGTCAGACGGTCGGCCTGAACGACTATGTTGATGAGTTCGTCGCCCGGGTCTCCCACATCTCCGGGCTACCACCCGATCATTACATGGGTTTCTTAAAGCAGGGTCTACTGTCACATATCCGCTCTCGTCTTCGCACGCACCACCCTCGCACAGTCTCCGACGTCATGGACTTGGCGCGTCTGGAGGAAGCCGACCTCCTTCCACGGTCACCTGCTCCTACGGCCTGACTCCACCAGCCTCAGTCGCCTTGGCAAACATTAGCCACAGCTACTCCATTGCGGTCGCCGCCTTAGGGAAACCGGTTTGGCCGCCCACCCGTTCCCCAGTGCATCTCAAATAATGATTACAATGAGCTTCACAACAAGGGTCTGTCTCTATTTTTTATGTCGCCAACCCTACTCCAACCATGAGTGCTTCGTGAAGAAGTTTCACGCCATCATCAAGCGACGTCGACCCAGAGGTTACCCTGGCCGACTATGAAGCCCTGAAGCTCTCAGCGGGTGAAACACTTCTTGACCATACCGCAGCTACGTTTCACCGCCTGGAGTTATTATGTGCCTCGACGGGCGGGATCTCCAGCCAACAGACCATGCTACTCTCGGGCATGTTGCGGGATCATCTGATCATCATCATGGTGGACAGCGGCGCAGGCCACAACCTCATCTCTGAGCTCTTGGTGCAGGAGCTCCGTCTTTCCTCGGTTTCCTCTCTGGATGTTGCGGTCTGCTTGGGCAATGGGTACTGCCGCCCAACTCAGGGTCATTGTACTACCGTGTCTCTCTTTGTGGGGTTCTATTCCGTGACTGTGGACTTCTACGCATTCAGCCTAAGCGGTATCGACGCCATTTTGGTGGTGGCTTGGCTCCGCACGCTCAGCGATGTACACGGAAACTGGGCGATTATGACTATGCAGTTCCTACACGGGGGCAGTCATGTCGCCCCGACGGCAACCCCACTCTCCTCCGCACTCCGGTCTTCCTCTGCACGAGACAGCGGACTACGGATGTCGGCCTTCCTGCGGGGTTTTGGGCCCTCTTGGGCCCGTCTGATGTGCCTTTTTCCTTCCCCGATGGACCACCCAGGGCTTTCAATGTGCTCGTCGACACCATCCCGCCTCCGACAGGATTGCCACCAGCACGGCCGCCCTAGCCTGCCAATTTCCTCCAGCCTAGGACCACAGCAGTCTCAACGCAAGTAGTTCGTTATGACCATAGGCGGCAGGATGAGCTTGAGCTTTTGGTGCAGGGGATGCTGATGGGGGGACCTTACCCGTTCTAGTGCAAGCCCATTTTCTAGCTCGGTTCTTCAGGTCCGGAAGAAAGACGGGAGTTGGCGACGTACTACCCAGTCGAGCTACTTGATCACCGCTACCATCTTCAAGGGGACTCTGGCTTGCTAGAGGTCCCTGTTGCTGGGTCTTACCGTCCGGAGTCCAAAGCTACGTGGCTCCCCTAGGATCACTTATGCCGCCACCCCTCTGACCACTGCCTTGGTGACAAGGCATATTTTACATAAGACGGCATTGTTACGGTTGCGCATGTTGACGATACATGCACAGGCCGAGACGAGACATCGTGGCAAGTTTGCACGCTGAGGGAGTCCATAACGGGTCCATCTGGAGGAGGAGAGAAAGAAGAAGCGTCGTCGACATGATTATTTTATTTCATTCGCATTCTATTATTTTGTATCATGTGCACCCCATGTCTATAAGGGGTGGTGTTTAGGGCTGAGCATATTATTCGAAGCTCGAAAGTCGCTCGAAAATCGTTCAAAAATTGAGCCGAATCGGAATCATTTAAAATTGATTCGACTCAATTTGAGTCGATTCAATTTGACTCGAATCTGATTTCGAGACGATTTAGAGTCAGGCCTGAATCGCTCGAAATATGATTCGAATCAACTCGAATTAATTAAAAAAATTATGTATTTATTAATATATTCTTATTTTAAGATTAAAGATAACAAAATTTAAACCTAAATAAAAAGAATGAAGGCTTTTAGTGTTTCATTTGCTAAATTTATCGGTTGCCCCATTTAATTTTGAGCAAACTAGAAATAAAACGAAAAATTACTCAATTTCGAGCCGACCCGATTCGATTTCGAGCCGACTCGATTCGATTTCGAGCCGGCTCGGAATCGAGTCATTTCGAGTCGAGCCGACTCGACTCGAAATCAATTTCGATTTCGAGTCGATTTCGAGCCGAGTTCGAGACGAAAATTTCGATTTCGAGCCGAGCCAAAATCGCTCGAACTTGACTCGATATCAGCCCTATTGGTGTTGCACTACTTTTTCATTATTTTTGGATGAATGAACTTTAGGACTGCTCCCTAAGATTTTTTCTCAATCCTAACCCCCTCTTCTTCCCCACCGCCGCCAGCCCTTCTTCTCGCCAGGTTCCTCTCCGGGATAGTATCAGGAGTATTTGAACCCTTATTTACAGAGCAGAAATAATAAATTTAGAACACAACTGACATTGTACAAGTAAGCTGACGTGATCTCAAAAACACATCCAAAGATGAGACTAGCAAACGCCATCAGCAATTGTAAATATATTCCACTCAAAATTGCAGCCGACTTCCTCGGGAAGCCTGAATCGCATGATTACTTACAATCTGGAAACCTGCAACGTCTCTCTCTCTCTGCCCCTTGCAAAATTGTTTTACATAATGTACATTATGACAGATATCTACCAGCAGCCTAGTACTTTCACCGCCGCACACTATTTACGGGGAACTCAGTGCAAGATCTAGTTTATAATATAACAAATCATTCATATTAAATTAATTATAAATTTTATTTGATATACTGTATTTAAATTATATTTTAATATTTCAATTATATTATTTAAGTATGCATGTATTTTCGTTCAAATATTTTGTTACGCCCCCGACCGCGGCCCGCTTCTCGAGGCGTTAGTATGCTCGCAGGCGCAAGGAGACGACGAGCAACGAAGGGGCTGAACCATCCGGTTCAGCCCCCACTCAAGTAGAACCGGCCGGCCAAGGGCTGAACCAACCGGTTCAGCCCTATGTGGAGGGGTCGGCCGGCTCCCTCCTTGGCCCGGGTATTTATACCCGGGGATGTCATCTTTTGGGGGCAAGCAATTAACCCTAAGGTATTTCTCCTTCTTCCCCTAAACCCTAGCCTCCTTCCTTCTTCTCTCTAGTTTTCTTCATCTCTCTCTCTAGTAGTTCCTATCATTTGGTATCAGAGGCGGTCATTCTCCGACGATGGTCACCACTCGCACGAAAGAGGTCACCCGTTTGGAGACCTTGGAGGAGAATTATGGTGGATTGATGGATTCGGTAGCCGCAATCGAGCAAGAGATACGCACATCTACGCGGCGGTTGGAGGAGCGCATAGACGTGCGTATGGAGGACCTTAAAGCGATGTTGAAGGGAAAAAGCGCGAGCGACGAAGAACCGATCGGCGGAAGACCTGATCGGTCCGCCGAAGCATCCGGAACGCCCGATCCGGGGCGTTTGGGCACGGGAGCAACGGGCTTTGGCGGAAACGGCGGCATCGGCCTCTTCCGACCCTGGGGGACCACCGGCGAAGGCCACAGAGCAGCGGCGTGGTCGGCGGCTGCAGCGGGGGGCGTCGGGCCCAGTTTTGCTGGGCCGGCGAGCATTGGAGCACCCAGGATTGGGCGGGAACACAGGCGTCGGGTTCTCCCGACCGTGGGGGACCACCGGCGAAGGCGGGGACGCGGCTGCGTGGCCGGCGGCAGCAGCAGGAGGCGGCGGCCCCAGTTTTGCTGGGCCGGCTGAGTGCGGGCCGGCCAGATATCCAGGCGACGGCTCCGGTATTTTTGGACCAGTGGATTGTGGGCGGCAGCCGTGGCTACAGGTTGATGGAGGGCAGGGGGCCGCTGTGCGGGCTCTAGGAGGTGCAGCGTGGCTTCTTCCTCACCCGCGAGGCGGCATTCTTCCCAGTGGGTTTGGAGGCCACGTTCCGTGGGCCGGGCAACACCTTCCTCATAAGGGTCAGCCACCTCAAGGCTACCCGGGTGGACACGATGGACATGTGGGACGACAGAATGGCAAGGACAGGGCTGGCAAGGGCAGGCTGGGCCGCGTGCGTACATGCCACCGAAGTTGACACGTATGAACTTCCCCAAATTCAAAAGGGGGATGCGTTGGAGTGGGTTCATAAGGTGGAGTTGTTCTTCAGCTATCAGGAGGTCCCGGAGGGGCAATGGGTGCAACTAGCGTCGTTCCATCTGGAAGACGACGCATTTCAGTGGACTCAGTGGTTCCTGAGAGGTAGAGATTATGTACCCTGGACTGATTTTGTGGAGGGGTTCACGGCCCGGTTCGGGCCACTGGAATATAAGGACTTTGAGGCGCTGCTACAGAAGTTACGACAGAAGGGGACAGTGACTGAGTACCGGACGGAGTTCGAGAAGTTGGACAACCGGGTACACTGGGAAGAGAAGTCACTGCTGAGTTGTTTTGTGTCGGGCTTGAAGGAGCATTTGCGGGATGAGGTTCATGCTTATATGCCACGGAGCTTGAATCACGCTATCACCCTAGCGCGCATTCAGGAGGAGCGATTCAACCGGCAGCGGTCACGAACCACGGAGAAGCCTCTTGCCACACCCGCCATAGCCAGGAGAGAGCCACAGGCGGTTGCCAAGCCTGCGGTGACTTGTTTGTCGTGGGGCGAGCTCCAGGCCCGCAAGGAGAAGGGCCTCTGCTTCAACTGTGATGAGAAGTTTGTGCCCGGGCATAAATGTCAGAAGCTACAAGTTTCATGCTGCATGAAGAGGTGACCGACGAGTCTTCGCCCGAGGTAAGCAGTCGAGGAGGCGCTATTGGAGGAGGATGTGGATGTGACGGAGTTTGGGGTCTCCATCCAGGCCATGGAAGGGTGCAATCCGCCCCTCACGATACGGGTTGTCGGACGGGTTAGACAGGAGAAAGTGACGATATTAGTGGACAGTGGGAGCACCCACAATTTCATTCATTCTGTCGTTGCTCAGCGGGTTGTGCATGACATTGATAGGGGAGCTGCATTCCAGGTTATGGTGGCTGACGGCAACAAGCTGCAGTGCGAAGGGGTCATGAAGAGAGTGGAGTTGCGGATTCAGGGATACATTGGGAGCACGGATGTATGTCTTCTACCCATCCGAGGATCAGACATGGTACTCGGAGTTCAGTGGCTGCAGCAGCTGAAGCGGGTCACTTTTGATTGGGAGCTCATGACGATGGAGTTCCTGCAGCGTGGCCGACAGTTCTGTTTGAAGGGTCTCACAGTTTCGTCAGTAAAGGAAGTCTCTCTTCGGAGCATGCAACAGCTCGGAGAGGAAGGGAGCTTGATGGCAGTCCTTTTGGGGGTGCGGTCTGATGAGGCCGGGTCGTCTGAGGTACTCATATAGTTGCAGTCCTTAGTCGAGCAGTATTCTGACGTCTTTCAGGAGCCACGTACACTACCGTCATCGCGGTTTCGGGATCACCAGATTGTACTCAAGGCCGGAGCGGAGCCTACCAATATCGGGCCTTACCGATATCCACACATGTAGCAGGCAGAGATCGAGCGCAGCGTCCGAGAGATGCTCGACGCCAGGATCATCCGACCAAGCACGAGCTCCTTTTCGACCCCAATTATTCTCGTCAAGAAAAAGGATGGCTCGTGGCGATTCTGTGTCGACTACCGGGCTTTGAACGGCATCACTTTGAAAGACAAGTTTCTCATTCCATTGGTTGAAGAGCTCTTGGATGAGCTATACGGGGCGACTCGATTCACAAAACTTGACCTACGGTCGGGTTACTACCAGATCCTTATGCGGGAAGAGGACGTCCATAAGACGGCTTTCAGGACCCACGACGGCCACTACGAGTTTCTGGTGATGGCCAACGGACTGACTGGCGGGCCCTCCACCTTCCAAGCCAATATGAACGAGATCTTTCGCCCACTACTTCGCCTTTTTGTCTTTATTTTCTTTGATGACATCTTGATATACAATGCTAATTGGGAAGATCACTTGTGCCATGTTGAACATGTTTTTTCTATTCTACGCAAGCATCAGCTCTATGCTAAGCGCTCCAAGTGTTCTTTTGGGCAGGCGGAGGTCGAGTACTTGGGCCACTTGGTCTCAGCTGAAGGGGTCAAAGCTGACCCTCGGAAGATTGAGAGCATGGTTTCTTGGCTGCGGCCCAAGACTGTTCGGGCTCTGCGGGAATTCTTGGGCCTCACCGGCTACTACCGACGGTTCGTGCGGGATTATGGGAAGATTGCTCGACCACTGACCCATCTACTGCAGAAGGATGCCTTCTCGTGGCAGGATGATGCTGAGGCGGCTTTTCAGGTGCTCAAACAGTCGGTGACGACCACCCCAGTGTTAGCCCTCCCGGATTTCACTAAGGAGTTCGTTGTGGAGACAGACGCCTTAGGGGTGGGGCGGGGTGCAGTATTGATGCAGGAGGGCCGCCCACTGACTTTTTATAGTAAGGCGTTGGCGCCTAAGATGTTGGTACTGTTCACGTATGAAAAAGAGTTGTTGGCAGTGGTTCAGGCAGTGGCCCTTTGGCGGCCATATCTTTTGGGGCGGCACTTCAAGATTCGTACGGATCACCAAAGTTTGAAGCATTTGTTGGACCAGCGAGTCTCCTCTCCTCTTCAGCAAAAGTGGGTCACCAAACTTTTGGGCTACGATTATGAGATCGTTTACCGCCAGGGCAAGGAGAATGTGGTGGCGGACGCCTTGTCCCGCCTATCTGATGGTGCACTCACCCAGATTTCAGGGTCGGTCCTCGACTCGTTCGATGACATACATGAGGCGGTCTTGCGGGATCCCTCTCTACGCGCCCTCGTGGAGGCCCTCCAGCGTGGGGAGACTGTGACGCCCGGTTATCATCGACAAAGTGGGCGACTACATTACCACGGAAGAGTAGTCATACCTCCAGGCTCAGCATGGAAGACAGTTATGCTCCACGAGTTTCATTCCTGATGCATTCCCAAAACTGGTATTTGATTTAAAAAATAAATTTTCGAAATCAATTTTAAAATAAGTTGCGCTGGTGGAAGGTGACTCGAGAATTTTTCAATTCGATTGTCGTCCAAAAATTTGCAAACGCTCAGAAAATATCTACCACTCGCTCGTATTCAACGTTATAAGTAATTCATCCACATGTTTTAGCAAGATAAGAAAACATACACGACTTTTATGTTATCAACAAACAAGGGTAATGAAATATTAAGCAAGCAAGCTCTGTTTGTACTGGCCAAATAAAATTAAGCATAAATATTATACTGATAGTAAGGGGGCATGAGATCGGCGGGTGATACACCTAGCCCATACGCAAGAGACGGGATACCCCAAACAGAGAAAGGCTGGAGGGGGATTCTGGGGCTGCCGACTTGGGTGGAGGCACTAACTGCAACAAGGAAGAACTGGGGCAGGGACGGTGGAAGATCTCGTCGGCGTGTGACGACAGGATTCACCGCCCGGTGGCTGTTAATGGAAGTCGGCGCCAACAGAGCAAAGGAAAGCTCGTTCTTGTCAGCGGTGGATAGTCGTTCCGTCGTCGGAGGCCTCCGGGGTTGCGGGAGGCAACGACGCGTCGTGGGTTGTTGAGACGGACCGGAGGTGGCGCTGGAGGCAGGGCGAACGGCCGCCGACTGCGCTGGAGGAGGGAAACGGTCGTCGGCTGCGCTGGAGGAGGAAAACGGTCGCCGGCTGCGCTGGAGGAGGAAAACGATCGCCGGCTGCGCTGGAGGAGGAAAACGACGAAGACAGTAATTGTCTCGTCGTTTTCTTCCTTTTCCCAGGCTGCCCTGGGGTACGGAAATGGCTAGGCTATAAAAGAGATGGCCCCTTTAATTTTTTTAAATAACTGACACGGTAAAATAATGAGGGGGTTACAATTTTCAAAGGCCGGTTGGAATTAAGAGGGGGGGTGTGTGTGTTCAATTTCAGCACAGGACTTTTGAAGGAAGAAATTGATTAAATATTTAATATGAGGTAAATAAGGAGAGGTAAAAGGGGGGTTATTTGAAGCTTTTGATGACAAAACTAAATGATGAAATAACTTTAGATATTTCTCATCATAATAGTTTTAAAAGCAAATTTAATTTCATGTTTATAACTTAATCGTTGTGACACCTACTTGCTTGCTTAATCTAACACTACCCCTAATTTGACGGACCTATCCATTCATGATCTTATTGGTCGGTCATTCCAATAAGTCAAACAACAGAGCGCGAATGACAAGCGCGATACAATATGACAAACAACTAGTCATAAAATGGGCGAAACAGTGCGCTACAAAAATACAAATAAACTAAAATAAAGATGCAAACATGGGTTGCATCAATTCTCCCGGGGTTGAAAGGATTCGACCCCGTCGAGAATATGACAAAACCCGTCACTGAAAGAACTAACAGTTGATCCGAGGAATTGTTGAGTCACTACCCTGCTGTGGTAGATGAAGGTGGAACTCGGGGAGGACCCGTCGTCGCAGCATAAGACCGGATGGTACAACCTCTTTCCTGAAATTCGCAGGGAATCAAACTTCATTGGAAAAATATAACTCCCGGTGATAAAATCAACCATGGGGTTAAAGTTTTCCAAAGGTGCTCCCAAGCCATTAGTCATAACTTTATGCATAATACGTAAATGACCAGTAAAAAACAGAGCAACTAAGAAAGGAGCATCACGAAGTGGGGAAGAGAATGAACGAGGTGATGAGCAAAACAGAGTGTAAGCAAGATCAGCATGTGAAATCATTAAATCATACAACATTATACGCACTCCTGCTAGACACCTTCGTGCGACTACAAAATTGAGACCAATCACCTCAATGTCAACACTCGATAAAATCCAACTAGCGCGACAAATTTTAAAGCTGTTTTCAAGTTTACCATTTAAAACCAACCAGAGGAATCCTTTAAAACGTGTGTCCCTATTAGGAGTAAAAATTCTTTAAAAGGTTTCAATTTCCCTACTAAGGCTAACCCGAAAAAATTCCAAGCTCATTTGATGAAACCCTAGATGTACACTTACACTTACGGGGTAGCGGTGTGAACTAAACATGTGTTCGTTAAAAATGAAATCAACATGTGATGGTGCTGACAGATCATCTAAAATGGATGACTCACCGGAGCCAAGTGCGTCTTCCTGGAGTAGGGATCCAGGTAGAAGTGCGGCACTAAATAATAGTGGTGTAGTGGGAACTAAGGAAGGTGAGGGAGATGGTGACGAGGTCCTCCCAGGAGCCTTAGGTACAAGACTATTCTTCTGGGGAAGGACAATTTTGCGCCCACGGTGATCAAAGGAATGAGAGTTCCTCACACCATCATGCACGACGCGCCTATCGTACTGTCATGCTCTACCTAGCAAGATATGACAGACATCGATGGGGGCGAAATCACATAGGACAGAATCCTGATACACATTCCCGATAGAGAACTCTACGAGACATCGATGAGTAATGGGCATAGTCATGTGACTATTAACCCCAGATAAGTGGTAGGGCCGCTCCAAGGGGTGTGTCTCGAGTCCGAGCTTCTCAACCATATGTTTGGAAATGAAATTTTCCATGCTACCGTTGTCTATGATGATGAAACAAAAGTGTCCCTGAATACACGCAGTAGTGTGAAATATCTCGTGTCTCTGACAATCTCGCTTAGTGGACTCACTAGGGGAAATAAGGCTAAATCGAAGGACACAAACTAAGTGTTCAGCTTGTTCTCCCTCGACCTCAATAACGATATCAGACTCAGGTTCTGGCTCAGATTTGGAGTCATTAAGAAAAACTTCATATTCTGGCTCACGTCCGTCAGAAGAATCAGTAATTGCGACAAATGTGGCGTCGCGGGCACTCAGAAGATTTGTGCCCAGGCTCCATACACTTGAAGCATCGAAATACTCCAGTGTGGGGCTTGGAACCCATGGGCTCCTTACCTCGGGTGAGGACAGTGGGAGGAGCTGGGGCCCCAGTAGTAACTCGAGGAGGGGAATCTTCACTCTTAGGGGTGGGTGCAGTGGTGGTGGTGCTCGAGGAAGGTCTATCAGTAGACCTGTGCCCAGATGACCTCTTCTGAAGCGAGGCTTCCACTCTACGTGCTCGACTAGACACTTCACCCAAATCCCTAAAGTCATGTAACTCTAGTTCATCCCTAATAGCATATCGGAGCCCGTTCAGGTAACGGGACACCGTCATATCGTCCTCCTCGTGCAGGTCTAACCTAGACTGCAACACTAAAAACTCGTGGGTATACTCATCCACGAAAAGCTTATCCTGTCGAAGGTTGTGGAACCTTCGATAAAGAGTTTGTAGATAGTCCGGGGGGACATATCGCTTCCGCAGTTGCAACTTAAACTCTACCCACGTGGTGATAGGTGCTAGGCCCAAGGTGTATCGAGTGCGCTTAAGTTGAACCCACCAAACTAGTGCGGGTCCTTTAAGCCTAAGGACAGCATACTCGACCTGCCAATTTACAGGCATTTGTTTCCACACCATGAATCGCTCTACGCGCTCACACCAATCGAGGCACTTTTCGGGCTCTACGTGACCCTCAAAATCACCTACATCACGCTTAACTCCTTCGTCCCAACGGGGTTGGCGACGGAGTCCAAGTTCGGGTTGTGCAGGCTCTGCGGGTCTAGGATTTTGTTCCTCTTGCCTAGGGTTTTGGCAAGGTGGTTGATTTAATCCTAGATGTCGTTCGACTTCTAGGTTATTGACGGTGGTTCTCAGGTTGTTGACTATGTTGTTCGTGTCTCTCACGTTGGCAGTGAGTGCTTCTACCGTCTTCATTAGCTCACCCATTCGGTTAGCTAGGTCGCCTATGCTAGCGTCTATGCGATCTATATGACTCTCCATGTTTTTTTAAAAGGAAAAACACTTAATAACAAATTTTTTTTTGAATAAAAAGGCTCGAAAATAAAAAATTTTGAAATAAATTTTTTGTTTAAAATTGAATTTTTTTTCTTTGTATTTTTTTTGGAAAACAAAAATTAAAACAGGATCGTTCGATTCACAATAGAAGTGAATCTGATACCAACCTCTGATACCAAACTGATGCATTCCCAAAACTGGTATTTGATTTAAAAAATAAATTTTTGAAATCAATTTTAAAATAAGTTGCATTGGTGGAAGGTGACTCGAGAATTTTTCAATTCGATTGTCGTCCAAAAATTTGCAAACGCTCAGAAAATATCTACCACTCGCTCGTATTCAACGTTATAAGTAATTCATCCACATGCTTTACCAAGATAAGAATACATACACGACTTTTATGTTATCAACAAACAAGGGTAATGAAATATTAAGCAAGCAAGCTCTGTTTGTACTGGCCAAATAAAATTAAGCATAAATATTATACTGATAGTAAGGGGGCCTGAGATCGGCGGGTGATATACCTAGCCCATACGCAAGAGACGGGATACCCCAAACAGAGAAAGGCTGGAGGGGGATTCTGGGGCTGCCGACTTGGGTGGAGGCACTAACTGCAACAAGGAAGAACTGGGGCAGGGACGGTGGAAGATCTCGTCGGCGTGTGACGACAGGATTCACCGCCCGGTGGCTGTTAATGGAAGTCGGCGCCAACAGAGCAAAGGAAAGCACGTTCTTGTCAGCGGTGGATTGTCGTTCCGTCGTCGGAGGACTCCGGGGTTGCGGGAGGCAACGACGCGTCGTGGGTTGTTGAGACGGACCGGAGGTGGCGCTGGAGGCAGGGCGAACAGCCGCCGGCTGCGCTGGAGGAGGGAAACGGTCGTCGGCTGCGCTGGAGGAGGAAAACGGTCGCCGGCTGCGCTGGAGGAGGAAAACGATCGCCGGCTGTGCTGGAGGAGGAAAACGACGAAGACAGTAATTGTCTCGTCGTTTTCTTCCTTTTCCCAGGCTGCCCACGGGTACAAAAATGGCTAGGCTATAAAAGAGATGGCCCCTTTAATTTTTTTAAATAACTGACACGGTAAAATAATGAGGGGGGGTTACAATTTTCAAAGGCCGGTTGGAATTAAGAGGGGGGTGTGTGTGTTCAATTTCAGCACAGGACTTTTGAAGGAAGAAATTGATTAAATATTTAATATGAGGTAAATAAGGAGAGGTAAAAGGGGGGTTATTTGAAGCTTTTGATGACAAAACTAAATGATGAAATAACTTTAGATATTTCTCATCATAATAGTTTTAAAAGCAAATTTAATTTCCTATTTATAGCTTAATCGTTGCGACACCTACTTGCTTGCTTAATCTAACACTACCCCTAATTTGACGGACTTATCCATTCATGATCTTATTGGTCGGTCATTGCAGTAAGTCAAACAACAAAGCGCGAATGACAAGCACGATACAATATGACAAACAACTAGTCATAAAATGCACGAAACAGTGTGCTACAAAAATACAAATAAACTAAAATAAAGATGCAAACATGGGTTGCATCAATTCCTCTCCAAGTGGGGGTCATGCAGGAGTGCTCCGTACCCTCCAAAGGGCGAGAGCAAATGTATTTTGGTCGGGGATATGCCGGGATGTGCAGCAGTTTGTACGACAGTGTGAGATGTCAGCGACAGAAGTACGAGACCACCACACCTGTCGGGTTGCTCCACACATTTGAGATTCCGCAACACATCTGGGATACTGTGTCGATGGATTTTATTGATGGATTGCCCAAGTCTCAGGGCAAGTCGGTCATTCTGGTGGTGGTCGACAAGCTCTCCAAGTATGGTCACTTTCTCGCTCTCAGTCACCCTTATACGGCGGAGTCGGTCGCCGAACTCTTTACTCGGGAAGTCGTCCGCTTGCACGGCCTCCCACGCGCCATCATTTCTAATCGTGATCCCACTTTTGTGAGCCAGTTCTGGCGAGAGCTTTTCAGGCTTCAAGGGACTTGCTTGAGTTTCAGCACCGTAAATCACCCCCAGACCGACGGTCAAACGGAGGTTCTTAATCGCAGCGTGGAGACATACCTCTGGTGTTTCTTCATGGACGAGCCTCGGACTTGGACCAGTTCGCTACACTGGGCTGAGTATTGTTACAACACTGCTTACCACTCCGCCAGCAAGATGGCGCCATTTGAGGTGGTTTACGGTCGCCCACCGCCTTCTTTGAGCAGTTATGAGGCGGGCAGCACGGCGTTACCGGCGGTTGATTGGGCCCTCCGCGACCGCACCTTAGTGATATTGCGGGCGAATCTTCGTCTTTCCCAGAATCGCATGAAGGCCCAGACGGACAAGCACCGCAAGAAGAGGGAGTTTGTCGTGGGCGATGAAGTATTCCTTAAGCTTCAACCCTACCGACAGCTCTCAGTGGCTCGCCGTACAAATCAGAAGCTGGCTCCTCGATATTATGGCCCCTTTCGTGTTCTCAAAAGGGTGGGGTCAGTCGCTTACACGTTAGAGCTTCCCGCGGGCTCCCGGATCAATCCGACATTTCATGTCTCTTTGCTCAAGAAGAAGATTGGTGACAGTGCCCAACCGAGCCCTTTCTTACCGGAAGCTACTGTTGCAGGCGAACTTCGGCCGATGCCGGAGAACGTTCTATTACTCAGGGGGAAGCAGCGGGGCGCCGAGTTTCGGGCCGAACTCTTGGTCAAGTGGAAGCACTTCTCGGAAGCACATAACCCCTGGGTTGATCTGTTGGACTTCAAGGAGCTATACCCAGATTTTCATCTGGAGGACAAGTTGAGTCTTGATGGGGAGGGGAATGTTACGCCCCCGACCGCAGCCCGCTTCTCAGGGCGTTATTATGCTCGCAGACGCAAGGAGACGACGACGCAACGAAGGGGCTGAACCATCCGGTTCAACCCCCACTCAGTACAACCGGCCGGCCAAGGGCTGAACCAACCGGTTCAGCCCTATGTGGAGGGGCCGGCCGGCTCCCTCCTTGGCCCGGGTATTTATACCCGGGGATGTCATCTTTTGGGGGCAAGCAATTAACCCTAGGGTATTTCTCCTTCTTCTCCTAAACCCTAGTCTCCTTCCTTCTTCTCTCTAGTTTTCTTCCTCTCTCTCTCTAGTAGTTCCTATCATATTTATTATCATTTTATATTATAAATAATAGTTGTAAATATAATGGGTAATTAGGAGAAAATGATGTGCGTAAAATTAGGGGCGGACCCATAGCCAGACATACCAGGGCATGTGCCCATGTGTGTTTTTGTGAATCGACCTAATCTCCCCAGCCCCGCCAACAATTTATCTCATTAGTCTTTGACGACCAGGGAGAGGCAACAACTGCTTCTCTGCGGCTGCGATTCTAGGGGGGTCAGCTTCGACTTCGAGATTTCAAGCCTTAATTGATCCGTCTCTACTCTGATGGTGATGGTTCAGAGGAAACTTTTTTCTTTCTCCTTTATCTCCATATTGTGTGATCCTGCATTGGCCGGGTGCTGTCCCGAGTTTCTCCCTTCTACTGTTGCATGACGCAATAATTTTTGCCCTAAAATCGATGACGAGTTGCTTCCATCCATAAGCTCACAACAAGCCATTACTTGCGTGATTTTCTCTGGTGGTTTAATCTTTAGTGGCATCCGGTTCCAGATATCCAGATTACAAAGGTTTCAGTTCTAGAACTCCTGTGGCCCAAGTGAGCTTGTCTAGGAAAAAGAGTTGTTCTCCTACGATCTTTGCAATACACGGTGAATGTTTCAGCGGCTGACGCATTTAAGAATATATGCTCCTGCTGATGAAATATTATGCACGGTCAATGGCAGAACTAGGATTTTAGTCCCGGCACAAGTAAAACTTCTACGAGGTGAGAGAAGACTACAAGAGTCCAAATGAGATGTAGCCAACAATCTTTAAAAATTATCATTTCTTCTTTCTAAATTTCTTTGTAAATAGTTCATTCTCGGCATTTAACAGTTCTAGCCAACAATCTTCTTCCTCCCAAAGGATTGGAGTCAAGAACAAGGTCAATCAAAAAACATGTGAAATTCAATGGAAACAACTAAATTCTTCTATACTGATTATCATTTAAATTAGTTCATTCTCAGCATTATCCCAGTGTAACCGCAACTTTCCCTAATCAAAATGTTTCCAATTAGAGTTACACAATGAAACCGGAAATTTTACGGATGCCATCTCTAGTGTTAGAAGAAAGATCCTCGCTCGAATATCCAAAACGCCCAAATGAGTAAATGAGTCAACAAGTGGTTAATACCACACAACTTAGCCACATGTCGGGGATGCTCTTAGTCGTCGCCGGTCCTACACATCAATGTGGATTAGCTGGAGACTAGCTCGCCAACACGCCCCCATGCCATAACAACCCAACTCTGATACCAAGTTGAAAGCACCAACACGTGATTCCATCCCAAAACCCCAAGGTAAAAGGAGGAAGGGGAGTGGGTACTAAAGCGCATGCGGGAGTCGGTGGGCAGGCGATGTGGCACTAAATACCACACAACCTAGCCACACGTCAGGGATACTTCAAGTCACTGTTGGTCCAACACATCACGATGGACTAGTTGGGGACCAGCTCGCCAATAGTATAAATTGAGACACCATGATACACGCACATGCCAGCAACTATCCTAATGCGTTCTTATTTAAGTAATTTATGTATTATTCCTTTTAATGAGACTATTGCAATATTATAGGTTTCTAGAGGTAAGCAATCCTCAGAAGCTCGGCACAAGTATATCCCGCGATTTAAAATCTTGATTCTAGTTTTAGTGCAAGTATTATGTGCTCTTGATTTTGTCTCTATCAATTAGATTTGCTTGCCGCAGGACGCACAAATACTCGCTGAGACGTAGTGTCTCCATCGCTCTGCAATAGCTGTCTATCTTCTTTCACTACAATGAAAGTCCATCTCGATCGACTGGAGATGTAGCCCGATACCCTCTGAGACATGGTTCGTGCCATCCATTGACGACTCATGCCCCCTTATGGGCTCCTTTGTCTTCCTCGTTGTCGGCCACCGCCGCTTACAGAGCATCGACACCGTCCCGGACCAACATTCTACCTTGATTTAATCCTTCCGTCCACGACCCTGACAAACCCTACACCATAACCTTAGCCGCCACTCTTCCCAAGATGCACGATGCAATGCCATCACTCGCGTTGTTCGCACATGCACTAATCCTCGACCCCAATTTTGGAGTCCCTTGTTCCTGCCAATCAATCCAACCAGCTAACCTCTTGGCAATCACGACAGCATTCACCCCAACCCCGTCGAACTTCCCATCCCCATCTCTATCAGCTCCTACCCCGCATAACTCATTTGCACCGCCTCGACCCCACTCGACCTTCAAGCTCAGCCCATCCCTATCCACATTGATGCCTCCTCATCATGATTGTTAGCCGAAATCTTGCCAACGCATATGCTTCTCACGTGCTCTAGTCCATCCCTAACCTCCTCGCATGTATGAGTCTCCCACTCAACGGATCCAATCAAGCCTTTCTGCCTGTAATTCAAGCTTGGAGGGTATTAACCAGATGCTCCCTTTAATCCAAGCCGCTTATCCATGCTTCTTCATAATTTTTGCATATTCCACCACTCGCATCGCACACTGCAAAATCTGAATCTCTACATTGCCACATCTCATGCCTTTCAAGCCTAGTGGAGCTCGCTATTTAAATGTCTTACCTCTTGAAATTTTCCACACCAAAACAGTGCTTCCCACACTCATTTCCACCCCCAACCATTTGTTCATATTTCATAAGTTAAAGTGCAAAAAACAGTTGAATATATCTTTAAAGGGGGTGAATAGAAATAAAACATATTTCATAGAGCACCGATTGAAGTGTTGTCGTGTGACTATGAGGTCGCAGGTTCAAGTCTTGGAAGAAGCCTCTTGCAAAAATGCAAGGTAAGATTTGCCTACATTTCACCCTTGTTGTGGGACCCGCACTGCGTGCAATGTTATCAGATAGCAATTCGTATCGTATGATCGTACATTATGTATCATGCTCTCATTTAATTAAATTCTTTTATTTTAGGAGTCAAGGATCTCACCATAAGACGCAGTAATCTCGATGCTATCGAGTATATTAGTGAGGATGAATGAGATGATGATAAGAATGTCAGTGGTGATGAGGAAGAAAATGTGATACTTGATGATGAGGATATGATCGATGTACCTGTTAAGGATTTGTACTGATAGTTTTGTGATTGACCTTTCGGTCGTCGAACAAAAATTATTATTTGTGTTTTATAATGATGTGTACTTTATATTTACTTATGTAGAACTATGATATTTTTTTTGTTCAGTTTATCTGCTTTCTTTTGGAATTTGATATAACTATTCGATTGTTAATTAGTTTTCTAGTTTTTTTGTGTTGATTGTTTGTATAATTGGATGATAACAAATTCAATTTCATATTTTAAATCTTACTTTATGAATGTTGTGAGATCTTACGATCCTCGATCTGATATGATTCAACCCGCAAAATGATCTCACCTAGGATCTTGATCCTGACAACCTTGGCTGCGCAGGAATGCTTGTGCACTGGGCTGTCCTTTTTTAATTCTTAGAAAACAATCCCAGATCGAATGCCATGAAAAATTTCTACTAATCTATAGAGCAAGGGGATACAGAGAAAATTATAGCAGTTCTCTTAAAACTTTGGTACTCCACTCTTCCACGCTTTTGGGAATTCTATTAGTTGTGCAACAATGACGGTAATTTCTTCCTTCTTTTGAAATTGATTAGTGGATCGGTGATTGATCGTCCGTCGATCACCCGTTGACGACCGTGGATCGCTTGATTATTCTCAGACAGACAAGGTCAATAAATGATTAAAGGAATTGGTCATAAATCAGGTTCTTCGGTTTTCGATCACTGATCACATAACTTCGATATGTTGTCTTCACTCACTGGCGGCGTGACGTTGGCAAGCTCCCCTTTATTGTTCCTGGGACAAGTAAGCCTTTGTCGAGGGTATGCACTGCCCACACTGCGCGCTATTCACGTGACAAACCTATTGTGTGCTTTTATTTCAGCATCTCGCACGGTCTCGCGACAATCTCTCTTGCGGGCAAAGGAGACCAATGCCCCCTCCCCGCCGAGCATGGAGGCCCAGCCAAGCGACGCAAGAGAGTCGCTGAGCATTCCCGCGGGAATGGAGACAATCCCAGAGGACCCCATGGACAAGGATCCTACCGCGGAGCCATCTGCAGGCAAAGCGTCTAGGATGTCTGAGCACGACAAGTCCTTCGGTCAAAAGCATCGGCGCAAGGAGTGCGCCAACAAACGAATAGCCGACGAGGACGACGACGAAGCTGGGGACACTTCTACACACCTGAACGTCGACCTCAGGGTTGATGGGGTGGACCGCTTTGGTTGCCCTCTAGTCGCCTGAGAAGACGACGAGAACGTCGTACACCTTAGCACTAACTTGCCTCCTTGGTCGGAGGACTGGGATGACGATGGCGAGGGCTTTAACGTCGCCTTCGCCTTGTACGATCATGATAATGCGGATGCGCGGCCGGAGTCCTCTTTCACTGCCCTCGTCAATCAGACCTCGTGGTCAGCTCTGTGCATATTGGAACTCGCGCACCAGACGGCTAGGAAGTTGATGGAGGCCGACAAGAAGATCAGGTTCCTTAGCGACCTCAACGAAAAACTCCAGAAGTCGTTGGGGGAATCTGAGGCGAAGGTCGCGGAGTGGCGGGCCTACGAGGTGATATTGGTTGGCATTTATGCGTGTAGTTTTCGAATTTCAAAATACATTTCACCATCCGTCGCGCTAACGACTAATCGCCACTTATGTGGAGGAAACCGAGCTGGTCCCTGCGCAGCGCATCTCGCAGCTTGAAGAAGAGTTGAGGGAGAGCCAGGCCGCGCTGGAGGCGGCCCAGATCAAGAACATTGAGCTAGAGACGCGCGAGCAGGCGAGAAACCAGCCTGGGGCGAGCACCTCTGACATGGGCAAGAACATAAGGATGGCGCCCCTTGCGATGTCGACGCTGCGAGGGGAGATTTCCAGAGCCACGGGCAACATCTTGCTCTCCAAGCTCAAGCTCAACGGCTTGCTTCCGCCCTCTGTCGAGGATTTGTCGGTCGAGGATATCATCCCGGAGCAGCTCGCTGAAGAAGCTTATTCTCCGGACCCTCCACAGTCTTCAGAGTCGGAGGAAGACAAAGATTCTGATGAACAAGATGAAGGTGATGGCGAGGATGGTAAGGATGGCGAGTAATCGCACAGGCAAGTAGGACCGGCCGAGGAGCTTTTTGATCACCCTGCAAACTTGTAAATATGTATTTTTTGCACCAGTCTTTTGGTTACACAAGGTGATGCATCACACTTTTTGTATATCGTGTAATCGCCATAGAAATGAAAGGAAAACATGATTTTTTTGCTTCCCCGTTCGTTTAACACTCGCTTAGGATATTAGGCTTTGCCAAATATGAATGCTCGCTAGACTCTTAGGCACGATGGCGATGAGCGCCCGCTAGGCTCTTAGGCTTGATGACAATGAGTGCCCGATAGGCTCTTAGGCTCGTCAGACTATTTGGGGTGCCCGCGGTCCTGTTCGATGCAACCACTCGCAATGCACGCAGTTTTGGCTAAGTGAATAGAACTTTTGCTCGCTTAACATAATTGGGCTTCTCGCATACTCGCCCGCAGGGGGTTACAGATAGTGGTGTCCAAAAAGCCAGATTGGGCCGCGCTAGTCGGATGAGAAGTGCAATCGGGGAATCGTCGGTCAACATGCAAGTGAGAGTTGATCTCGACCGTCCATGCAGAGACTTGGAATTAGGAGGAAGCATTAAAAACCTGATACACTGTCCCATATTCGCTCTTGGCGTTATGAGAGTTAAGTCGGAGACTCATTTCCCAACTCGATCGTGGAGACTGACTTTGTCTACCACTACGAATTCTCGCTATGCTACCTGGTCACGAAGACTAAGACATATGCGAAGGGGAATGGCACTCAGGGGGTCCTATAGTACACACACGCTCGAGGTCTTCATCCTATCACTTGTCGAGGAGTAGATGATGTTGGGTTTTCTATACTGGAATGGAACAGAACATCACATGTGCGCAGCGGAATAAATTTACAAAAAAACCCTAAACAGTAAAAGATCTTGTGATATCCATGAATCAAGAAATATATACATAAAGTAAATGCATAGTACCTGTGTGGGATTGAGTCTTTACTCAACCAAAAAACTCCAAAGATCTGTTCCAAAAAACTGTCTAAATAGCCGGCAGCCGAGTCCACGCAGAAATAGATCTGCGACTCTACAGATAATAGGTATCCACACGAGCGGCAGAGAACCCCAAGGTCTTGTCCACAAGAACTGGGTCAGAGAGAAGGAGTGCCCTCTGCGTCTCCACGAATTACTAGATTCATTTCTAGGAGAGGCGGCGACAACTTAACGAGATCACGCAGAAGAGGTCACAACGGATTCTAGGGTTCGGCTTGCTCTCAATCGAAGTGTCTTACGGAAACCCTTTTCTAAGACTATTTATACCCAAGGATATCAGACAGACAAACATCTGCAATCCGTTAAGACCCTGACTTGCGTCAACTTGCACTCGACGTGCAACGATAAGATATCGACGCAGCGTCGAGAAGCACTCGACGCAACTTGCGTCGAGTAGAACTCGACTTACGTCGATATCTACTCGACACAACGTCGAATAAAACTCGTTGTTGCTTCGAGTCTGGCTGCATCGATAAGAAATCTACGTGCGTCGATACGCACTCGACGCAACCCGTCGGTTTTCTTTGTCATAGGATTGGATATTCACACATATACAATATGAGTAAGACCAACACAATCCTTCCTCCAATTTCTCCAAACATTCTTATGTGCAACCATATAAGTTCTCAGTGAGGTTCGTTACTCTGTCACTTAATCACAAAGAGGGCCAGCTGCACCTGCTATCATAAATCCCAAGTGACGATGAGCTTTTAATTTTCAAGACAATTTTTGATCTCGCGTCGAGCTTTCAGCTCTTGCAGGGCTTAATGGCGTCTTTGACGACGAAGGATCTTTTCTCAAGGCGCGACGACCTTCGCTTCGTCGAGTTGGGAGGTTGGTTTCGGACTCTCACCTGATAACATCTGCAGTCGGATGAGAAATGTGATCGGAGATCGTCGGCCAACATGCAGGGGGGCTGATCTCGGCCGTCAATGCAGAGGCTTGGACTCATAAGAAAGCATTAAAAACCCGATACACCGCCTCTTCGTCCATTCTAAGTGTTATGGGAGTTTAATCAGTGGCTCGTTTCCCAACTCGATCGTCGAGATCGGTCATGTCTGCTTACCCATGTTTTGAACATTTTACGAAAAAAAGGGGTAATAATAACTCCAGTTTTTCAGGGCAATGTTCATATTCAAATATACAAAAATAATCGGACATACCCTTCCCTTTCTCGGGGTAGAAATTTTTCAGGTCATCGTCACTTCAGGTATTACCAAACAGTTCTCCTTCATGGTTATGTAAGTGGTATCCTCTAGTTTTGAATGCCTCTTGAACGATAAAAGGTCCTTCCCAGTTCGAGTTAAGCTTCCTGATGGAGGTCGATCTTCCTGCAACGTCCACTTTTTTAAGACAGGGTATCCTTCCTGGAACTGTTTGATGCGGACGTGTTTGTCGAAGTGCTTCGTCATACTTCTTTTGACCTCCTCATGGCTGGCCGACACAAGGTCTCGAAGCTCTTCAACATAGTCAAGGGAAAGCTTCTGGTACTCCTCATTTTTGAGGCGTCATTCCTCGTCCCCTTCTTCTGTCGCGACCCCTCTTGAACTCCTGACCTCGAACTCGACTGGGATGAGGGTCTCGGACTTGTGGGACAGTTTGAAAGGTGTCTCCCTTGTGGTCGAGTTAAGGGTGATTCTCAGAGCCCATAGCACCGAAGAAAGCTACTCCGCCCAATTCCGCTTTAGATTCTCGATTTTTTTCTTCAGTAGGTTGATGATGAGCTTGTCTGTAGCTTCCACTTACTTATTGCTTCGGGAATGATACACCGAAGTGAATCAACGATCCATTCCCAACTCCAGGCTGGTAAACTGCGGTCTGTTATCTGTGACGATGACGAGGAGAATTCCGAACCTGCGGGTGATCTCTGCCCAAATGAAGTTCTTCACGATCTGAGAGATGGTCATAACTAAAGCCTTAGCTTCGATCCACTTTGAGAAATAGTTTATCATCACAAGGACAAACTTTTGTTGCCCGCTAGATTGAGGGAAAGGGTCAATCAGATCAATTCCCCATATGGTGAAAGGACAAGGGGTCGTAATAAAATGAAGCCACTGGGCCGGCTATAGCTGAAGTGGAGTGAAGAGCTAGCACTTCTTTGAGAAAGCTTCAACGTCCTTCCTGATGGTTGAAATCCATAAAGAATGGAGGTTACAGAAAAGAATCCTTAACTTTGTACGAGTGATAGATCATACCGGAGAAGGTCTTGGAACGAAAATAATGAATTGCTTATCATCTTGGGGGATTCAAAAAAAATTAACAATCACAATGGATAATGCTACTGTTAACGATATAGTAGCAAGACATGTTAAAAGAAAAAGTAAGAAGTGAAAAGGTACTATTTTGGGGCATGAGTCCCTACATGATAGATGCACCGCTCATATCACAAATTTAATTGTTAAAGATGGTTTGTTTGATTTTAATGAGACAACACAACACTCAAGCTTTTATCCCACTATAGTGGGGTCGGCTATAAGAATCCTTCATCGTCATTGTGCCCAATCTTTTGTCATAATCTCACTAATGGCCAAGTACATCAAGTATTTCCTTATAGTTTGATTTTAATGAGTCAAAAACACAACAACAACCAAGCCTTTATCCCACTATAGTGGGGTCAGCTATATGGATCCTTTGTCGTCAATGTGCCCTATCTTTTGTCATAATCTCACTAATGTCTAAGTACATCATGTCTGTCCTTATAGTTTCATTCCAAGTCTTTACTGGTCTACCCCTCCCTCGTCTAACATTCCTAGTGACTAGCCTCTCACAACGCCTAACAAGTGCCTCTAATGGTCTCCTTTGTACGTGTCTGAACCAACTTGGACAAGCTTCTCGCATCTTCTCTGAAATCAGTGTTACTCCAGTCTTATCTCTGATACTTTCATTCCTCATTTTATCCAATCTCGTGTGTCCACACATCCACCTAAGCATTCTCATCTCGGCAACTCCCATTTTTAGCTCATGTACACAATTCACTGCCCAACACTCAGAACCGTAGAGCATCACGGGTCTAATTGCAGTACGGTTAAACTTGCCCTTAAATTTTAGTGGTACTTTACGATCACATAAGATCCCTGAAGCACCTCTCCACTTCAACTAAGCCGCTTGGATTCTATGTGTCACATTTTTATCAATACCTTCATCTTTTTGAACTATCGATCTGAGATATTTAAAACACTCACTACAGGAAATATCTTGATCACTCAACTTAATAACGAAGTCATTTGTGCTTCTTGTACTGTTAAATTTAAGTTCCATATACTCCGTCTTTGTCCTGCTCAACCTAAAACCCTTCTTTTCTAAAGTATCTCGCCAAGATTCAAGTTTTGCGTTTACACCCTCGCGCGTCTCATCAACCAAAACGATATCATCCGCAAACAATAAACACCAAGGTATTGCTTGTTGGATGTGTCTTGTGAGTTCTTCTAAGATAAGGGTAAAGAGATAAGGGCTTAAAGTTGAACCTTGATATATGCCAACAGTGATAGGGAATCCCTATGTTAAACCTCCAGATGTCCTCACCCTTGTCACTGAATTTGTATGCATATCTTTGATTATGTCAATATATGAAGCATTTACACCTTTCTTTTCTAAGATATCTCTTGAAACTCTACCATAAGATTTCTCAAGATCAATAAACAGCATATGCAAATCTTGTTTTCTTTCTCGACAGTTGTAAATGAGTCTCCTCAAGAGATGTATAACTTTCATGGTCGACCTCCCTAGCATAAATCAAAATGGATTCTTCGAGATGTTAGTCTCTCGTCTTACTCTTCTTTCTATTACTCATTCTCATAGTTTCATGGTATGACTCATCAATTTAATTCATCTGTAATTAACACAATTTTGTATATCTCCTTTATTCTTATACAAAGGTATCAAATACTTTCTCTCCATTAATCTGACATTCTCTTAAACTTCAATATTCTATTGAAAAAATTTGTAAGCCGCAAAATTCCTTCATTTTCTAAACATTTTCATACTTTGATGGGTATATCGTCTGACTCAACCGCATTTATATTTTTCATCTTATTTAGAGCATCTTTTACCTCTAATACTTGAATTTTACGATAAAACGGTATGTTTTTATACTTCTCTAATTTACTTAACTTTTTCAAGTTCAATTCATTGTCCTTTGTTTCATTATAAAGTTGATAAAAGTATCTTTTTCATCGCTCTTTAATATATACATCATCCGTTAAAACTGTAACTGTCTCATCGTTTATGCATTTTACTTGACTTAAATCTCTTACTTTGCTCTCCCTATCTAGAACAATTTTATATATGTTACGCTCTCCATCTTTGGTATCTAGTCGCTTATAAAATTATTCATAAAATTGACTTCTTGATTTACTTACTGTTTGTTTAGCTTATTTTTTGGCGACTTTATATATTGCTAAGTTTTCATCATTTCTACAAGCGTAGAGTGATTTATAGTTGGCCCTCTTTGCCCTCACTTTGTCTTGCACTTCCTCTTTCCACCACCAACATTCTTTATTTGAGGGCGCACGACCTTTCGATACTCCAAGTATGTTCTTTTCACTTATCCTTAAATGTGAAGACATAACTTCTCATGAGATATTAGGATCAACATAAGGGTCATCAACTAGTTGTTTCATAACTGTCTTCTTGAAAGCAACCTGTTTTTTCCATCTTCAAGTTCCACCACCAAATTTTTTGTAACATTTTTGTTCTTGTCTTAAATTTATTATATTTAATTTATACATCTAACATCACTAACCTATGTTGTGTTGTCAAACTTTCTCCTGTTATGACTTTGTAATCCTTACAAATCATTTTATCCATTTTGTGAGTCATAAAATAATCAATTTGTGACTTATTTGATCAGCTTTTAAACGTAATTAAATGTTCATCCCTCTTTATAAAATGTGTATTTGATATAATTAGCACATGTGCTACGGCAAAGTCTAAAATGGTTCGTCCTTCTAAAATGTGCTACGACAAACCCTAAACCTCAATCAATTGAGAAAATACGCCTAGCAATCAAATATGTGAAATCATCTTCCCAAAGTTTGGAAAAGTTTAAGAGGCGTGCAGGAAATGTTGAGATAGCTCTTCTATGCATAGATGTTGAGACAAGGTGGAATTCTACATATTTGATGTTAGAGACATCAACAAAGTTTGAGAAAGCATTCGTTGAGATGGAGGATGAGAGTTCATACATAAGTTATTTTAAGAATGACGATAAGGTTGATGGACCCCCATCTACAAGAGATTGGCAAAATGCTAGAATGTTTGTAAAACTTTTAAAAATATTTTAAAATGTAACTTTGGGGGTATCGAGCTCTAAATATCTCATTTATTTTTTCAAAATATGATAAAGACAATGTGTGTCAGTAAGGATGCTACTTTGAATATGATTACACAAAGGATGATGGCGAAATTTGATAAATATTAGGGTACTTCAGAAAAAAGTAATATGCGTTTATATGTCGCTTTTGTTTTGGGCCTCCAATGTAAGATAAAACGTCTAACAAAATGTTTTAATGTGGTGTGTGATCCTACAAGGGCAAGAAAAATGATAAAATTAACAAAAAAACACTTGATCATCTATATGAGCATTACAATGCTACCATGCATCCGGTTGAAACTCAAACATTTAGCACTCAAGCTTCAAGTAGCTCAAGGAACTGCTTAGATGATAGAGATATGGACTATAATTGTGTGTCGTATAAAAAAATCAAGTTTGAAGATGATGTTGAAGAGGAAGAGACGTCAATCTTTGCAATCGAGTTGACACAATATCTACGAGAGTACACATTGAAAATGCAACTTAATTTTGATATCATGAATTGGTGGAAAGTAAATTCTTCAAGGTTTCCAATTTTATATGAGTTTGCAGAAGACATTCTAACAATTCCAATATCAACAGTTGTCTCAGAGTTGGCTTTTAGCACTGTTGGACGTGTACTTGATCCATTTAGAAGCTCATTGGCACCAAAAACAGTTGAAGCACCTACTTTTGCTTGTGATTGCCTGTGTTGCAAGCCAAGTCTAACTGAAATTGACGATATGATAATTGATGCAGAAAAATTTGAAGAGCTTGATAAAGGATAAAAAATTATGTTGTCTTTAATGCACAAAATCAAAATGTATAATTTCATATTTAACTCCTATTTTTACTATTATTTTTAGACTTGGAGAAGGATACAACTGCGGCTAGTCTGGAGGATGAAATATTCAATTCCTGCAAGCTTACCTTCGTTTAGTTTATTCTTAGATACATTCAGGGGCGGATCCACGGGGGGGCCCGGGCCCCCCCAAAATTTTTAAAACAAGTTTATGGATATAAGTGTTGGGGGCATTTTAGTCTTGCTGTCAGCTCATGGTAAAAATCCTCATTAAAAGCCTCATTAAAATATGATGTAGACTTGACTTTTTTACACAACACTCCCATCCGGCCACCTCATCTATCCCGCTCCCCCATGTATTTTCATCATTTTAGCAAATCCTTGCTTTTATCCAGCAGGTTATTCAGGCATCCAGCGTGGCAGCATTTATCAGCAGGTTATAATCCCCGATCCGTCCTCTTCTCCAGACTCCAGTTCTCCCCTCAACTCCTCCCGCGGTCCCGCCATCATATATCCAGCAGGCGGGCCTCACTCCTCAGCTCCTCGCCAGCATATATCCAGCAGGCAGCAGGCAGGCGATCTCCTCCTCTCCACCCGCCTCAGTCAGCTGCAAACTGTGCTTCTGGTAAGCTCATTCCTTCTTCAGTTCATCTTGCAAAGCTCGCTTAGATGTTGTTTTCTTTAGTTCAGTTTTACCTCTTTTTTCTTTAGATCATTACTGCTTCAACTGTATGCTAAAACTATTTTTGAGTTCAGTTTTTGAGTTCAGTTTTTCTTTAGATCATTACTGATCCAACTGATTACTGTGATGTATGCTAAAATTGTATGCTAAAACTGTATGCTAAGAGTATCGCTACATGATCGCACTCTTGCTGCAAGTCAATAAATTGTGTCAAAGTAATCTTCTTTCAAACTCTGCGTCATTTAGCTCTGCGGCTCTGCCTCCTCTCCATTGGGCTTTGGAATCACCAGCAGAGGCAACCGAGATCTGTAGAGTGTAGACAGAAGCAGTGGATCAAAAATTATCAAATGTATAAATGCATAATGTCATTTACATTGTTAAATTTGGTGAATGAAAATGAACAAATCTGTAGATTCATCATTGATGTACATTGAATATCAAGAAAATCTATTAAATCACCAAATGCCAAATGCAAGTCAATAACCGAGATCATGGTTTTACCTCTGAATATTTAGCTGAATAACTGCTGTGAAATCCATTAGTAGGTGAAATCACAACAATTTATTCTTTTGCTGAATATACAATTTCTTCTGTTTGTTCCCGGCGGTCGGTAACATCGTAAAGTGGATAACATAATCATTCAAAAACAATCAATAACCGAGATCATGGTTATATTTTGTCGATTTAATATTTTATTTTAAAATTTATTTGCCTTCGGTTGGTGACTGGGCCCCCCTAACTAAAATTCCTGGATCCGCCCCTGGATACATTGAAACAGTTAATGTTGAGGACTTATTATTTAATTATGGCTTAGTATGGTGAGGCTCTAATCTTTGATTCCTGAAGATAGCACCACTTATCTTTGTTCAGGACTTATTATTATTGAATATATTTATAGCTTATATAGTTATATCTAATGCAATATGATTTCTCATTAAATCGGGTTCTTGCATGATGTTTTGTCTCCACTATAGCACTTAGGGTAGAATATATTTGAACGCATGAGGACAATAAAAAAAACTAGTGGTTGAATTTAATGATAGAACTCATATATATATATATATATATATATATATATATATATATATATATATATATATATATATATATATATATATATAAGCATTAAACAATTTCAAAGCAAATATATAAACCGAACCGACAGGTAAAAAACGAACCGAACCGGGTTCGGTTTCGATTTTGGGTGTGTGAAAACCAAGGTTATTCGGTTCGGTTTAAGTTTTACATAAAACCGAACCGAACCGTTAGCAGACCTACGTACTCGGCCCAGTTCTTCATGACGGGGAAGAGGATATTGATTGCATGCCCGATCCTAGTTCCATGTGGGCTCACTAGCACGATGCCCACTCCCACGGAACTTTTTCTCGATGCTCTGTCCATGAACATCTTCCAGGAGATCACCCCAGATGGGTCCTTGTCTTTGTCTGCCTCTGCTGAGAAGTCTGTTAGGAAGTCTCCAACAGCTTGCGCCTTACTCGCCATTTTTGGGGAGGAGTTGTCAAATTTGCTGAGTTCCACCAACAATTTCGTCAATCATCCTGAGTGCTCCACTCTGTTCATAATACTTCGAAGAGGATGGTCCGTCACGACGCGGATGGAGTGCCCTTGAAAATAGGGTTTGAGCTTCCATACAGAGACCACCAAAGCAAAAACCAGCTTCTCCAAGATGAGATACTTCAACTCCGCCTGTCGGAGTACCCTGCTTGCATAATAGATGGGGAGTTGCATCTTCCCCTCTTCCCGGACAAGTACCGAGCTCACCGCTTCTGCTCTCACTCCTAGGTAGAGTAGCAGGTCTTCCCCATCTTTCAGACCTTGGAGTAGAGGTGACCGCGTCAACTGTCTTTTGAGCTGATCAAAAGCCTTTTCGTACTCATCGATCCACTCAAACTACTGATCAGCTCAAAGAGTCTGGAAAAATGGAGAGTATTTCTCTCCGGCTTCAATCAGAAAGCGACTAAGGCCTGCCAACCTTCCTGACAGCCTCTAGACCTCCTTGATGTTCTTCGGCGACGCCATCCCCATGATCACCTTAACTTTGACAGGATTTGGTTCTACCCCCTCAAGGGTGAGAAGATGTACCAAGAACTTCCTTCTTCCTGCCCCGAACACGTACTTTGCTGAGTTGAGCCTCATCATGAATTTTCAAAGCATCAAAAAAGGTCTCCACCAGATCTTTAACGTCAACTCGGATGCTCTTGTTTTTTGATCAAGAGGTCATCGACGTACACCTCCAAGTTCCGCCCATTTTGCTCATTGAAGAACTAATACATCATTCGCTGGTAGATTGCTCTTGTACTCTTCAATCAAAAGGGCATCATTTTATAGTTGCAACGGTCATCACTCGTGATGAAGGAGATGTTGTGACGATCCAGAGGTGCATCAGGATTCGGTGGTATCCTAAAAAGGCATCAAGAAAACTCATCACAAAAAAACTGAAGGTTAAGTCAACCAGCGCGTCGATACGAGACAAGTGATAACAATCCTTCGGGCATGTTTTATTCAACAAAAAAAATCAACACGCGTCCTCCTGCCCCCAGTGGCCTTTGTCGCCATCACGACATTGGACACCCAGCTTGGATACTGGATCATTGCCAACGTAATGCTCACTGTCATCTTTTTCTAGCGAATGGGTTTGACCTCTGGGTCGAGGTTGAGACGTTGACAGACCACACCTGCATCAATCTCTGGTATATTCGCGGCACTCCAAGCGAATATGTCCATGTTCTCTTGCAGGCACGTCGCCATCTCCACTTCTCTTCGGCCTTCAGCGCCCCTCCGATCTTCAACATTCCGGACATCTCGTCCCCAGTCACCACCTCCACCTCTTCTACCTCCTCTGCTACCTCCAGCTTAGCTCTTCCTTCCATAACCCAGTCCACCTCCTCCATCCAGCTAATGGTGCTCACCGCATTCAGATAGCACTCTCGGCGACTCTTGGATCGCTCCTGATCCTCACCTGGATGTCCCTTTGGTAGTTCTTCGGGCACTGATTATAAGAGGACGAGACCGTCTTGAAGGAGTTGATGAGAGGCCTTCTGAAGATGGCATTGTAACAACTCGGTGCATCCATGATGACGAACCGACACTTGAGCGGTGTCCCGCCAAGGATCACCAGCAACTCCGCTCCTCCCTCTACCTCCTTCATCTCTTCCGAGATGTCGAAGAGAGGACCATCTGAAGCCATCACCCTTCCTGTCTCCACTTCCATCTCGCCGAACGTCTTTTCGAAGATCACGTTCACGGAGCTTCCGTTGTCGACGAGGATCCGGACGACGGTGAAGTCCTCCATCGCTGTCTGGATGATGAGAGCATCATGAAAGGGGTTCTCATTCTCTAGCTTGTCATCCACCGAGAAGGTGATCTTCTCCAACGGTTGAGGAATCTGAGAGATCGAAGCAACACTCCTACGGTAAATGGTGTGAAGAGTTTCCTTGCGGGATGTTCCCACCCCTGCTCCCTCATGGAGCACTCTGACTCCTCCGACTCCTCCTTGGCCAACTCCTCCACAACCTCCATGGTCGACACTGTCCTTGTTTCGCCTTCAACGGGGGCTTGCAACATCACTTGGTCCTTCGGACTCCTCTGTCTCTGAGCTTCTCCTCCTCCTACTCCTGCCCTTCGCCTCGCATCTATGAAGTCTGGACACATCATGGTGTCGTGACCCTCCACCTGATGCAACTCACAGTAGAGAGGGATTTCCTCTAGCATGATCCTCCTCATCTGGTTCGTCCAATGGTGTTGATTGTTCTGCCTAACAACCTTCATTGCTTCTCTTCGGCCTCCTCCCACTCTGCTCCCTCATGGATCACTCTGACTCCTCTGACTCCTCCTTGTCCAACTCCTCCACAACCTCCCTGGTCGACATTGTCCTCGTTCCACCTTCAATGGGGGCTTGCAACATCTTTGGGTCCTCCGGACCCCTCTGTCTCTGAGCTTCTCCTCCTACTCCTGCCCTTCGCCTCGCCTCTAGGAAGTCTAGACACATCATATGGTCGTGACCCTCCACCTGATGCAACTCACAGTAGAGAGGGATTTCCTATAGCCTGTTCCTCCTCATTTGGTTCCTCCAATGGTGTCGATTGTTCTTCCTAACAATCTCCATCGCTTCTCTCCGACCTCCTCCTCCTTGATGCCCTCCTTGCTGGTAGTTGTTCCTCCTCTAGAGAGAACCTTCGCATGGGACCCGTTTGTTGGGGTCTTCATGCTCGCCTCCATGGAGGTCGGTTCACTGGGAACTGGAACCTCCGCCCCTCTTCCTGATTCTCCGGAGCCACAAAGGGTTTCCTCACCTCTTGCCTTCAAGGCTCCTCCCGCCTCATATGCTCCTTCATCCTTGGCTCTTCCTTTCTTATCTTCTCCTGCTTCTTTCCTTCTTTCTTCCTCTACCCCTCCTTGGGCCTTCGCTCGGGTGCATCTTCCTCTTCATCATCCTCTTCCCTGGTTACCTTTGTCAGCTTGGCCAGGAAGCTGTGGTTGGTCGACTCCCCCTGCACGAACATGTTGGTCATTTCGATTAGATCTTCATAGGACACAGGGAGATCCCTGATGATCTCCAGATTGAAGAAACCCTCCCTCAGCCCGAATGACAGGGCCAACTGCAAGATATAGCCATCCACTTCTTGGATGTCGAGGACTTCCTCTTGGAAACGGTCAACATAATGACCAAGCGTCTCATGCTCTCACTTCAGATGGAAAAGAGCAGTTGTTTCCTTCTTCCTCTTCTTCGACGTGGCAAACTGTGTCGTCATCCCTCGGCACAGGTCCTCGAAACAGTGGATCGAACTCTCTGACAACTGGTGAAACTAGTCTCTGGCCTTTCCCTGTAAGGTGATGGCAAAAATTGACATTTGAAAGCATCCGTCATGTTCCAGATGGACACCGCGTCCTCGAATCACTGAAGATGTCGGATCGGATCATTTATTCTTGAGTAGTAGCTCAGGACAGGCTCTCTGCAACCTTCGGGGACAGTGGCTAATAGCACCTCCACACTGAATGAGATCCTCCCAAGTCCCACCTTGGCAACGATCTGTGAGTTGGCGAGAAACGCTAAGCACGCCTGCGCGAGCATCATGACTCCTCGCCTGGTACTCACCTTCGTGGATTCAGACTCCTTGAGTGCTCGTTGGGTAGTACATCGACTACACATATCGCTCAAGCTCCTCTAGCATCGGCTCCTTCTCTGCTCACCCATGGTTGTCAAGATCGAGATCCTAGATGAGATCGTTTCAAGGTAGGATCGGATCAGATAGTAGGGTCGGATCGAGGATCGCTTTAAAAAATCAGGATCGATTTACAAAATCTAGATCGTAGGATCGTGCCTATGATCCGGATCTCGATCTTGACAACCATGTGCTCACCTAGACGACGCAGTGTCCTCTGACGGAGTCTCGCGACAAGGCGAGGTCGTCGTGACCTCCATGCGAGGAGCTAACACTGATCGCAAAGTTTCCTCGAGACGAAGCACGAAAACATTGAAGTCGACTCGGGTCATATACTTGCTCGCTCCCTGTGAAATAACTGTTACTCCTTGATAGCCTCTGTTTACCATCTTGCCTCCTCGATAAACTTTTCTCAGCGAGCTACGATCCAGGCTCACCGCACCAAAGTGTTGGATCTAAGTGCAGCCTGAAGTTACTGGTCCCGCGATTCTGCTATCCAACTCTGAAGGCTAGAGCGAAGAAAAGAGAGACAACAACAAATGGACCCCAGGCACTGCAACAGTGAGGTCCCACCACGTAACCAAAAGTTTGGGAGAAACTTCTCCTCCACAACCAGAATGGCTGAGCAAGGTACGAGGAAGGCACCACTTAGAGTCTTTGAGCTCACAAACAAAGGGGATTTCTAGATTTCAGGTGACATTCCTGGTACTCCTAGGGTCCTATTTATAGACAAAACCCGGGAGAGTATGTAAGCGAGAATACCTAGCCCCAGCAAGGTTACCTCTCTGGATCGGGCGATCAGGCGGCTGGCGATCCGACGACTATCCAAGAATCTCGCCCATGCCTGGTGAGATGTCATTGATGGTCGTTAACTATGCGAGTAACTCTTATACTCGCCAATACTGATGATAGTCGCCTGCTTGGGCGAGCATCCCTGATGCTCGTATCTGGCTTTAAATGCTCCAGTGAGCTGCAACAGCTCTTTCTTGCTGACCACGACTAGATCTTTGACTTTGACTCAGGCCTACATAGCACAACTGGGCCTACCCTTGATGAATATGGATTGCACATTCGCCAGACCCGTGATACTAAGATAAAGAGATCTGATAAAGACCATCTCTTGCGTGATTATTGCGGGAAGAGTCATCACACCAGGGATACTTGCTTCAGACTCCATCAGCTCCCTCCACCGAAAAGAGGTGCTATAGCTTGCGGTGGCCGCGGTTTTAGGAGACTCTTCGTCGTCATGCCTCTCCCTATTCTACTCATCTCACTGATACCGTTGTGGACATCGCTCCTAGCAATACTGGAACAAACTCCTTTGCCTTTCCTGGTGCATTTTTGACTGACGAAGTGCTTGCTCTTCATCGCATGATGTATGGTCTCTCTACGGAGTCTACTGTCTTATCCTCCTCTTATGCTCACATTGGAACTCCAGGTGCTCATTCTGCTACATCTCATTCTTCCACCAAATGGATCATTGACTCTGGGTTACTGATCATATGACTGGCTCCGCCTCAGGTTTTATATCATATACCCCTCTATATGGTCGTGATAGGTGAGTATTATTGATGGCTCCCTTTCCTCCATTGTTGGAAAGGGCTCCATTTCCTGCTCTTCTCTCACCTTTTCATTTGTTCTTCATGCCCCCAATTTCACCCATAATTTTCTTTTTATTAGTCACATAACAAATTTCATGAACTGCTCTGTAACTTTTCTCTTTTCCTCGTGTTCTTAGGAGCTAATGACGGGAAAGTTGATTGGCTCTGGTAGCAAGGTCAATGGTCATTATGTTCTAAAGTCAAGCTCAATGACACCTTAACAGGCTCTTCATTCCAGCTCTTATCATCCTTTGTATTCCCGGCATTGTCGTATGAGACACTCGTCTACTAATATTATGAAATTGTTGTTTTTTTGCTATGTTTACTACTATTTTTATTCTTTTGTGTGTGATGTGTGTACTCTTAATAAACATTGATTTACTACTTTCAATCGTGTTTTGTTTTCTAATTCTACCCTTTTTTGTTATTATTCATACAAATGTTTGGGGACCTTGCATACTTTTTATTTTTGATTGTTCTTGGTCTGCTACATTTATTGATCATTTTTTTCGCACTACTTGGTTATACTTGTTGAGACAAAAAAGTGTGTTTCCTATTTTTCAAAAAATTCATAATATAATCTCTACTCAGTTTAATACCAATATTAAAATCCTACACAGTGACAATGATCGTGAATACATGGATTCCCAATTTGAATGATATTTTGTTGATCATGACATCATTCACCAAACCACTTATGTTTATTTCCCCGCTCAGAATGGTGTTGTTAAGCGTAAAAATCATTTTTGGAAGTTGTTAGATGTCTTTTTGTCAACTACGCACCTTCCCAAATATTACTGGGGTGATGCGGTTCTCATTGCGGCATATCTTATCAATCGCGTGTCATCGTGTGTCCTTGGGAATGACACCTCTCTTGGCACTCTTCATGTGTCTTCTCAGCTTTCCCCTAACGTGTTTAGATGTGTCTGTTTTGTTCATATCCACCGCCACCGCCCTACTAAACTTGATTCTCGAGCGCTCAAGTGTGTCTTTATTGGTTACTCTCCCATACGGAAGGGATACAAATGTTTCCATCCACCTACAAAGAAAGTTTTCTCACTATGGATGTCACTTTTCGTGAATCTGAGGCATACTACGCTCCATTGAGTGATTCTACTTCAATGTTCTTTCCTACTATTCCTCTGCCAGTTCCACCACCTTTTCCCTTCCTTTAGGGGGAGGCATACCTTTGGAAGTGAGCCCCTCTAATGTTTCTCAACCAATTCCTTCCACTTCTCCTAACTTGCAGGTTTATAATCAGTGCACTAAAGGGACCAACACAAAAGGTCCTTCCACGCAACAAGAACAACCATTAGATCCTGACTCAGGGCCTTCTGATCCACCCGATTGCATTATGTGTCTTACGACTCTTTTTTGCTTCTCATAAGATCTTTATGTCTTCTCTTGCTTCCATCTTGGCAGGATATTTTGTAATCGCTATGTGGCAAGCAGCGATATTTGAGGAAATGATTGCTCTTGAGAAGAATCACACATGGGATTTGGTGTACCATCCCCATAGGAAGAAAAATGTTGCGTGCAAATAGGTATTCTCCGCCAAACAGAACTCTCAAGGAGTTATTGAAAGGTGTAAAGCAAGGCTGGTGGCAAGAGGTTACACACAAACCCCTTGAATCGATTATAAGGAAATATTTGCCTCATTGGCAAAGATGAACACTATTAGAGTCCTATTATCATTTGTTGCTTGCAAGGGGTGGGACCTTTGTCAACTTGACGTGAAGAATGCATTTCTCCAAGGGAACCTAGAAGAGAAAGTTTATATGATTATCCCACCAGGCCTTGCTCCTAAAGGTTTCGAGGGAAATGTTTGCAGGTTAAAAAAGTCCATATATGAGCCGAAACATTCTCCTAAAGCTTGGTTTGAGAGATTTCACAAAGTTATTATGTCATTTGGATATAATATTAATCATACAATTTTAATCAAGCATAAGACAGGTAAACTTACTGTCGTCATTGTCTATGTTGATGACATTAGTATAATAGGTGATGATGTGAAAAAAATCAAGATTCTAAAACAAAAATTGCTAGTGAGTATGAGGTCAAGGACTTAGGAAACCCCAAATATTTCTTGAGTATTGAAATTGCAAGGTCCAAGCATGGGATCTTCATTTCCCAGAGAAAGAACATTATGGACCTTCTAGAGAAGACAAGGATGAGTGGATGTAGACATGTTGACACCCCAATTGAAGTAATCCACAAATTTGGGGAAGATGAAGGAGAAGGGATGAAAGACATCTCTGATTTTTAGAGGCTGGTAAGGAGGATGATCTAAATGTCTCATATCTGACTTGACATCTCTTATGCAGTGAGGTTATCAGTCAGTTCATGCATGCACTGAAGACTCTCCATGTGGATGTTGACCACATAATTCTTAGATATCACAAATCTTCGTCGGGGAGTGGGATCCTATTTGTTTCCAATTCATGCCTGAAAATTGAAGCTTGCACAGATGCTGAATAAGTCAGGTCAATTGAAGATCGACGATCTACCTCGGGATATTGCTCTCTAACAGGCGAAAACCTTATTACTTGGAGGAGTAAAAAACAACAAGTAGATGAAATATCAAGCGCAAAAGTCGATTTAAGGTCATGGCTCATGAGGTCTGTGAAGTCTTATGGTTACGTTCCTTGATGAGTGACCTAGGCCTTACTGAAGCTGAACTCATCTGACTTTATTGCGACAGCAAGGCTGCTATCAGCATCACTCACAATCTCATTCAGCATAATCGTACTAAACACAATGAAGTAGATTAACGCTTCATCAAAAAGAACATAAAAAAGGAATTGTGTGTACACCCTTTGTTCCCTCTGATAAACAACTTGCGGACATACTCACGAAAGGATTGAGTGGAAGTACTTTCGGAAGGATTGCTGATAAGCACATCCAACTTGAGGGGGAGTGCTATGATATGATTGTAGTCGGACAGTTTTATGTAGTCATACATTTCTTAATATAATCCAAATTGTACAATCCACTTTCATATATAAAGGAGATGAATGCTTGTAAAGTTAATCAAGAAGTTATTTTTCTTGTTCAACATATATATGATGTATACACACACATGTATGTATGTATATATATGTGTGTGTTAAAAATGAGAAGAAAAAGAAACCCCATAGTATGTCTTAAGGGATATCAGGTATCAGCTAACAATTCAGGATGTGAGCTATGAACTAAAAATATGAGCAGCTTGAAGTGTATGGACAACGTGGACTCTTTGGAATAAGATGTTGCTTGCAACAACTCACTTCTATCCTCTCAACTTCTTCAGGTCCTAGTGCAATCTTTCTCAGTAAGAAAAAAAATCATTTCTGTTCCTTCAAAGGAACCATATTATGCTGACGAATCCTATGCCTATTGCTCTAAGAGTATGTTCGGTTGGGTGGAATTGGGGCTTCAAAATTAGGTTCATTCGTTTGGATGGGAATTGGAGGTTCATTTTCATTGAAATTGGACATCCAATTCCAAAGACCCAACTTTGCCCAAACAAATGGATTAAGGCTTTTGATTCCCTTTAAGCATATGATCCAAAATTGTTTGTGTGACAAGTAAACCTTCCCTTCTCTTTTCCAATCATAATTCATGGAATAGTCATCCATGTGAAAGCAATAGTTCTTCAGATATCATTAGGCCTAAAAAGAGTTAACTCCACTATGTACCTCTCAGTGATAATAAATTGGGGGTGATGCTTCTCATTACCATGGAAGCACGAGCAGGCCCACTCACGCTGATGAGAGAGTGTTTGTTGGTGTACATTTGACATGTGAAGCCTATGTGGACTCATGTGTTTTGTGCACTTCATAAAAAAGAGCAAAAAAGGATCAGTATAAATAAGTACAAACTTGTGAAATCTCCTCCTTCTGTCCATCGGCCATTTTCTGTTGTGCCAGTAAGCTTTCTTCCTTCTCCTGCAGTAAGCTGTAATAATTATTATCTAAAGTTACAGTAAAACTGAAAATGATAGCAATATTGATGATATTTCTACCTGTAATGCTTGATAGCGATCTCCAAGAGGAGGCAGTCCATCCAAAACTTTGCGTACAATATAATCATGTGATCTAGCTTGCTTGAAGAAAGCGTGCTTTAACAACTTTTGAGCAGTCGGCCTTCTGGAAGGATCTTTTACTAAGCAAGAAGCAATCATATGCTTAAAATTCTAGCAGAAAAGAAAGGATTACGACTTATGAATACATGTTAAAAATTAGATATTAGGTGATTAAATCATGAGCGTGATAATACTCTTGAAAATTTCTTGTCCCTCTCATAGTCAAGGCCTGGAGGAGCATTTTGCAAGGTCATCAGCAAGACCTGAAAAGGGGGGAAAACAAGGGGTTTTTTAGGTCATTTCATCATAAAATTAACGTCTGTAGAGAGTTTTTTCTGTATTGTGGATAGTTTTGTATTTGCTTTTTTCATTTCTTTATCTCCTTTTTGTCTCACATCTCATGTATAAAAAAATGTGAGAATTTCCTTGTATAATCAATTGCAAAGTTCTTACAAATCAAAGGTTTTCCCATTCCATAATTTGAAATATTATCAATTTTACCAGGAATGACCCCAAAACAACAAAAATCTGAAATATTCTCCTAGTCGGAATACCTTCATTGGAGGGTATCTTGAAAAAGGAGCATGACCATGCGCAAGCTCCAAAGCAGTAATTCCAAAAGACCAAATGTCCACCCTGCAGGAACATATGTCAAGACAGTTGAACCCCATCTACAAAGAGATTATAACATGGAACAGTATCCAACAAATTGAAACAACAAATATGGCAAAGAAAGGCATATGTACAAACTTGAAATCATATCCATGCAACTGCTCCATGACCTCGGGCGCCATCCTATTAATAGAACAGTCTGAGCTCAGTAACTACACATGACAGGATATAAATGCACTTACAGAACTCCAAAGATTGAAAATTAACCAGCAAGGCGTCCCAACAAAAGTATTCCTTGAGCGTTGTCTATCTCCAGAATCAAAAAGGCAAGCTGCCACTCCAAAATCACCAAGTTTAATTCCACCTTTAGTGTCAACGAGGATATTGCCAGCCTGATAAACAAATGTTAATGCATAAATACAAGGAAGAAAAACAATAAAGGAATCTAAAATGGGGGGAATTGAATTATGTTAGAAAAGAACAAGTAATGGCCCATTTAATGTCCCATCTTAGGTCTTTTTCCTCTACTTGTAATAGTCTCACATCTTGTAATTGGGACTCTTCCCTCTCTTCTCTCGCTATATATATGTATTCATACTTGTATTTACACACACAAGAAATATATGTGAATGTTTACTTTTTTCCCAAATCCTTGTGCTCTTTTTTTCTACATGGTATCAGAGCTCTGATCCTCCGGAGCGGCCTGCTCTTTTTTTAACCGCATCCCCTGCTTCTTTCCGGGCGGACTACTGCCGCTATTCGTTGTGGTTTGCTTGTCTACCCGCTCGACCGGTCTGCTCTCTACTCGCGGAATGCTTCTATCCGGCACAGACTGCGGTCTGCCTCTATCCGCTGCGGCTTCTTTTCTTCTAGTCGCGGACTGCTTGTTGCACTTCTCTTGCCGCGTGGAGTCTTCTTGCTCTTCCAGCTGCGGTTTCCTCTAGCCGCTGCGTCCTCTTCTTGACTAGTCGCGGACCGCACCTCCTCAGCGGATAGGAATCTTCTACCTGCAACTCTGTGCGGCTTCCTATCCGCATCCCTCTGCGGATAGACTTCTTTTGTCTGCACGGGTCACCTTGTGTTGGTCCTTCCTCTTTTGGACTCGTCTCTCCTCTCTTTGATAGACTTCTCCGCTGGGACCGATCGTGCGGCTTGTTCTGTGTCCGTTGTGGTCTACTTTGTTCGTCTCATCTTGTCCGCTTTTATGTTGACGCATCGGTTCGCTTCTATTAGCCGCAGCGGTCTATCTCTGTGGTTTGTCTCTTTAGCCGCAGCGGTCTGTCCTTCCATACCCGGAGCGACCTACCGCCTCTTTTGTTAGCCGGTCTCTGTTTTACCGCTTCTCCTTTTCTCTTCAGAGGCCTATTCTCAACTCGTTGCGGCCTTTATCTCAACTCACTACTCAGACCGCTGGGTATTTGTCTCAACTCGCTGCTCCTCAACCCGCCACGGCCTGTTTCCCAACTCGCTGCTCAACTCGTTGTGGTGTTCCCTGGTGTCCGTCACAGTCTTTTTCTCGTGTCCGCAGCGGTCTCTCCTCAACTCATTGCTCCTTAGACCGGTCTCTTCTCGTTGTTTCCTTCCAGTTCGCAGCACTTCAGCCCGCCGCTTCTCTCATACTCGTTGTCGGCTTCTTCTCCTATACTCGCTGCAGGTTATTCCCTAGCCGCTACCGGTCTTCATTTTCTATCCGCCGGCCTCTCCTCTAAGCGGCTACCAGCCTTGCCTTGTTGTTTGTCGGTTTCTCCTTTAAGCCGCTGTCGGACTTACCTTGCTGTCTGTCGGGCTCTTCTGCTCTTATCCGTTGTCAGCCTCTTCTGCTCTTAGCCGCTACCGGCATGTTCCTGCTATTGCGGGTTGCTTCTCTTTGCTACTATTATTGCTTTAGTCTGCGGTCTCTCCTCTAGCCGCCTCTTGTAACCGCTAGACAGTGTTGTCATGGATTCCTCTATTGATTCCTCCGCTTCAACCTGCTTGGCTTCTGCTCCTGAACTGCGTGACGAGTTAAAGATCACCACCATCTCCCTTACTGGGAAGAAGAATTTTGTTGAATGAGTGCACTCTGTCCGGCGGATACTTCAGCCCAAGGGACTTCTGCATCATCTCATTAGGGATACTCCTTCTGCACCTACTGATGATTGGCAGTATGACGATGGTCGTGTTCAAACTTGGCTTCTCAACTCCCTTGATGGAAAATCGTACTGCATGGGCATGTATCATGAGACGGCCAAGGCGATGTGGGATGAGCTCCATTCTCTATACTCTGTCAAGAATAGTCTCCAACACTTGTACGACATCATCACCGGTCTTCAATCCCTTGACTCAGGAAGTGTTGCTGATCTAACATCATTTTTCGCTCGGTCCAAGTCGCTAGTCGAGGCCTGGATTCAGCATCAGCCCCCGACTATGGATCTTGCTGCCCAGCGTGCTCAAAAGGAGGCTGTTGGTATCGTCATGATGATGACACGAGTTCCGCCTCATCTTCATAGTGTCCGGGCTCAGATCCTCTCCTATGCTACTGTTTCATCATTCTCTGATGTGTGTTTCATGCTGCTCAAGGTTTCACCACCTCCTGATGCTATCGGCCCTCCGACACCGGCTCTTCTCCAGCAATCTTCTGCGCCATTACTTCCACTCCCTCCCACTACTCGTGGGAGTTGTACTGGCTCTCGGGGGAGGGGCTGAAATAGCCGGCCACGGCCTAAGTGCTCGTTCTGTGGAAAGGATGGACACCTTGAGGCAACCTGCTACCGAAAGCATTGTTTGTCTCCTCATCCAACTGCCTTTGTTTCCGCCCTCAGCCCTTCTGCCTCTCGGGCTGAATTTAATAAAGTCTGCCTCTAGCTCCAACAACTTCAAGGGTTGCTCCACAACTCATCTGCCTCTGTTGCCTCCGTCTCTCATGAAGGTATCGCTTGTCTCTCCACTAACCCGCGTTGGATAGTAGACTCTGGTGTTACTAATCATATCACCTCCCTGAAGCCACCTCAATACTTGGATTCTCAACATCCCAAGTTTATCACTGTAGCAATGGCAACACCGTTCTTGTCTCCGGCTCTGCTGATATACCTTTAAATCCATCTATTTCTCTTCGCTCGGCCCTCCATGTCCCGGACTCTCCATTTAATTTACTTTTTGTTAGTCGTCTCACTAATGATTTGGATTGCTTTGTCAAATTTACTTCTTCCTTTCAAATACAGAACCAACGGACGCAGAATATCATTGGTAAAGGACGACTGCACAACGGGCTCTACCTTCTCGATGTATTTCCCATCGTTCTCTCTTTTGTCTCCTCTGTTGACTGGCATCGACGTCTTAGGTATGCTACTCTTCCTGTTCTCAAGAATGCTCTTTCAGATGTTCATCTTCCTACTTTTACTTGTGATTCATGTATTTTTGGGAAACAACATCGTTTCTCTTATCCTTCGCATTGTACCCGGAGCTCTGCTCCTTTTATGTTAGTACATTCTGATATTTGAGGCTCGTATAAAGTTATAAGTATTTCTGGTTATCGTTTCTTTCTCACTTTTATTGATGATTATTCTCGCATGACATGCATGTATTTACTTCGTGATCACTCCGAGCTCCCTCGTGTTTTTCAGGTTTTTGTTCTTGAAAATCGTACTCAATTCTCCGTTCAAATCAAAACACTCCGGACACATAATGCTCGCGAATACACGAGCCATGAGTTCGATAACCTCTGCTCTGAGTTCAGAATTATTCATCAAATATTATGTGTTTATACTCCACAACAAAATGGTGTGGCTTAGCGTAAAAACAGACATCTTCTTGATGTTATTCGCTCACTCATGATTCAAATGCATGTTCCCAAGACGTATTGACACTTTGCAGTTTCGATGATGTGTTATCTCACTAACTGATTGTCATCCTCCCTCCTCGACAACGCCACCCTGTTCAGCATCTTCTTTCCCTCCACACCCTCATTTCCTCTTAACACCTCGAGTATTTGGTTGCACCTGCTATGCTCACTTACTTGGTCCTACCAACGACAAGCTCGATCACGGGCGGCCAAACATATATTCGTTGGTTATTCTCGTACTCAAAAAGGGTATGTTCGCTACTCTCTCATTAACCGCAAGGTGACAGTTTCAGCTGATGTTACCTTTCTGAAAGATCAATCATTTTTCTTCACTCCGTCGTCCTCTCCACCATCATCACCCTTACCATGACATATCATCCAAGTTACGTCTCCTCCACCACCACCAACTTTGTCTCCACCATCTCCACTTGTTCTCTTCTCAGCTCCGGGTCTCCACCAACCCACCCACCCCACTCTTTTTTTGTTTCTATACTCGACGACCTCTCCGCTCCATCGCTCTGCTGCAGTCAGCTTCAACCTCTGGCACTCTGCGACCTGTCGACTTGGCTTCTACGTCCACAGCTCATCCCCTGGTCAATTATGTCTACTTGCATCGCCTGAACCCGTGCTTCAAACCTTTGCTACCTCATTATCTTCTATTTTTGTACCTAACTCTGTGCAAAAGGCTTTTCAACATCCGGGCTGGCGGGCGGCCATGGACAAAGAAATGATGGTCCTCTGGCTACTCAGACTTGGGATCTGATTTCTTTTCCTTCAGGACAGACTACTGTTGGATGTAAATGGGTCTTTGTTATCAAGCATGCACCTAATGGGATGATTGATTGACTTAAGGCCCGTCTGGTGGCATGTGGCTTTACTCAACAACAAAGTCTAGATTATGAGAAAACATTCTCTCCAGTGGCCAAACTCAACACAGTTCTTATTCTCCTCTATATAGCTGTACACCGTTATTGTCCCTTACATCCTAAGTTATCAAAGGCGCAAGGCGCACCGAGCCGCAAAGGGCCCCTGGAGCATAGGCGCAAGGCGCAGGCGCACGCTCGAGGCACGTGAGGCGCAAAAATTGGGGAAAAAGGAAATTGAGCGAATTGGGCGCCCAATTCGCTGAAATTGTGCGAATTGGGCGCCCAATTCGCACAATTTCAGCGAATTGGGCGCCAAATTCGCACAATTTCAGCGAATTGGGCGCCTAATTCGCTCAATTTCAGCAAATTGGGCATCCACGTGTGCCTAGGGGGTGTCTCAGGTGCGTCTAAGATCATGTTTTTGCTCATATCAAAAAAATTTTAATAATAATACCTTGAAAAGCCCAGACGCGAGCCTATAAGGTGCGTGCCTGGGCGCGCCTGGGGCACATCGCCCGCCTCAGCCGTGCGGGCTGCGCCCAGTGCGCCCGACGCCTCAGGCGCGCCTAGGCGCGCGCCTTGATAACTAAGCTTATATCAACTTGATATCAAGAATGCATTTCTCAATGAGGATCTCCAAGAAATTGTCTACATGCGACAGCCTCCCGGGTTTGAGACCACGGGGGAGTCCTAAGTTTGTCTCCTTAAGCAGTCAATTTATGGTCTCAAACAATCTCATCGGGCTTGGTTCGATAAGTTTAGCAGGGTTGTTCGGGATGTCGGCTTTACTCAAAGCTCGGTGGATTTTTCCCTATTCACTCGGCATAGCAAAACAGGAACAGTTCTTCTTTTGGTGTATGTCAATGACATCTTAATCACAGGAGATGATTCAAAAGGAATCCAAATGCTCAAACAGCACCTTAGCTCTGTTTTTCAAACGAAAGATCTAGGGAACCTTCGATACTTTCTTGGTCTTGAAATCGCAAGACGTCCTGATGGCTTTGTCTTATCTCAACGGAAGTATTATCTTGACCTTCTTCAGGATGCTGGATATTCTGAATGTAAACAAGTTAACACCCCTATAGATGTCAATCACAAGTTGTGTGCTCATGCCTCTGATGAAGATCTTCTTCTTCCAAATCCAAAATACCATCGACGGTTGGTGGGAAAACTGATATATCTAACCGTCACAAGACCTGACATATCCTTTGTTGTTGGGGTTGTCAGCAGGCTTATGCATTCTCCTCGGGTGTCACATCTACAGGTTGTCGAACGCATTCTGCGATAGCTGAAGTATGATCCTGGTCAATGGCTTATATACAGAATTTCCTCCTCTACTCCAACCTTGATTGCATATTCAGATGCCGATTATGTTGGTTCCTTAGATGATCGGCATTCCACCAGCGGTTTTTGTACTTACTTCAGAGGTCATCTTGTTACCTGGCGCAGTAAGAAACGGGCTATAGTTGCTAGATCTTCGGCTGAGGCTGAGTACCGTTCAATGACGTCTGTTGTATCTAAATTCACATGACTTGAGAGTCTCCTGAGTGATATGTGAGTAAAACTTTCCTCACCAGCCACCTTACTCTATTACAGTCAAGTTGTGATTCACATAACCAAGAATCATGTCTTTCATGAAAGAACGAAACACATTGAAGTTGACTGAAACTTCATTAGGGAAAAAGTTCAAATGAAAAAGCTGGAACTAAAACATGTTCCAGCTACTGACCAAGTTGCTGATCTTCTCACTAAGGCTTTGTCAAGTGCTCTTATTTATCAGTTCTTGTCCAAGCTGGGTGCCTACAACTTATACGCTCCAGCTTGTGAGGGAGTGTTAGAAAAGAACATGTAATGACCCATTTAAGGGCTCATCTTAGGCCTTCTTCCTCTACTTGTAATAGTCCCACATCTTGAAATTAGGACTCTTCCCTCTCTTCTATCACTACATATATGTATTCATACTTGTATTTACACACACAAAAAATATATGCAAAGGTTTACTTTTTTCCCAAATACTTGTGCTCTTTTTCTCTACAAATTATATACAACCAAATGAATAAAAATGGTTATCAACGTTAGAAGCTTGGATAAAAATTTCATTATATTTGAACTTCAAACCCATTATTAATGATTCGCAGAGATTGCATTAACAACAATAATGCATCAAGAGTGACAGTAAAGAAAAATAAGCAGTCATTTAGAGTAATAATTTGATGGGGATGATTATAACATGAATGGCGCAGTCATCTAAAAGGCACCCTGTTAAGTAACTCTGAACTCTGTCTAATGACAGTATTGAGCACGCCCTGCAAAATGACTGTTAATCTCCCTCCATTAAGTGATTCGTAACACTTTCGAGCTTTAATTCAGCATAAGATCTAAAGAATTGTGCTACTTATTCAAGTTACAAGTTGATTGTAATTAATTACTGCCTTATTTGTAATTTAAAAATAATTACACTGCTTCCAATGAGGTCTCTTTATCAGAAATGTCAAAAGATACTAGTGAATAAGGGACAAATCCTTTGAAACCCGTATTAATAATGAGCATTTTGTGGGTGGAGGTCATACCAAGTTCATGTGTAGGACCGTAGGTTGTACTCAACAATTGGCATGTCCTCGTTAGGTTAAGTAATATCAACGCTTTAACGTGCTTGAAGTAAGGTAACCAACGAGAATGAGACAACTATCAAGACCTTGACAAAGATCAGAGTTGTAGGAGTATTCTTATATAATAGTTAAGATTTTTTAAAATAAAATTATTAAAAAATTCAAATTCTCACACTCATATTGAAAACAGAGATAAAGGTGTCGCTTTTTTTGTTAAGATATTTTCAAAGACCGATTGAGTTGGAGACTAATGCAAGTAGATGTGGTAGGTGCATCTCTAATATAGGATGGGAGACGCATTGCATACCACTCTGAGAGATTCCAAGGAGCGCAAAGGAAATACCCCATAAATAAAAAAAGTTGTGGGCGCTATATTAAACAATAAAACATGAATGTGTCCATCTCCAAGGGAAGTGGATTGTGGTAAGTACAAACCACAAAACACTTCAATACCTGCGATGTAATGGTTGATTAAGTCCAACTGAAATATTATCCGCTTTGGGTTCACTCCTCGGTGTCCTCACCGTTTTTCCCTACAAAAATATCCTACCTCAGGAAGGTTTCAGCCCATTATATAAGATCCATAATCATTTCTCCCATTTCCAAAGTGGGACTAAGTTCAAGTGGATATAGTTGTGTTTGCAAATCACAATCAATTCTAATCATCAACCAAAAACTAGCACTCGCCAATCGTCAACCAATGATGCAACACTCAACTATCAGGGTTCGACAATCAACACTCAGAGGGCTCAATCAGCATTCAACTATTGTCACTTTGCTCGATGATTGGAGAATCACAATTTTTCTACCCTTCAATGAGGTCCGTCCTCCTGCCTAGCGCGCGGCTGACCAAGATATCTGCTCTGATACCACAGCCAAAATCCAATCCAAGTGAGACATTATCCACTTTGGGATCTCCCTTCACATTTTCCCCGAGAAAAAGTGTCATACAAAGGAAGGAATCAGTCCATTATACAAGATCAGGGATCATTTCTCTCCTTTTTAGTGTCGAACTAAACTCAGGTGGGAAAATAAGGGGATCATAGTCTTTTAGGCTCTTTTAAGAGCAATGTTGGTAGGATCTTTTATATAAGTGGAAGAGGTAATAAGAGTATGAGCATCTTATGGGGATCAAATTCTTTGGGCTCTCTTAAGAGCAATGTTGTCAGGATGGAGATCTTAGGTTGGATCAGTTCGAGATTGGATCGGATCGAGGATCGCAAAAACCTAAAACATTCATAAATTAAGGATTAAAATATGAAATTAAACTTTGTATCATTCAATTACATGATAGAATATAAGAGATTGTTGAAGCCAGTAGCCCGACTTCACCTAAAGTTCGGACCTAAGGTTGCAGCACACACCTACTCTTCCTGAACCTCCTTCTTGACGTGAGTCTTGGAACTAGAAACAGACTGTGGGCTTCAGCTTGGAGGTCCCACCTCTTACCAGGAAGAATTAGAAGTTCTTCCCCTCCCTAGCCAGTGCTGAGCTAGGTGCCTTGGAGGAAAAAGAAGAAAAGGTTCACCAGCCTCTCTTCAAGGCACCTTATCGGTCTATTTATAGGCCTCTGAGTTTGACCTGCCAATAACAAAACTGAACCAACCTGAAATTACCAAAATACTCTGGGTTGGGTCTGTCAACAGCCAAACTCCGTTGTTCTGAAGGGTTATACGCAGACCAAAAAGGATAAAATTATCTGGGGTAAAAGAGTAAAACCCCTACTTGGGGGGTAGGAAAGTAAAAACGTCTTCTTCTCATATGGCGAGTGAGAAAATATCTGGCAGGCGAGAGGAGCTTATCTGCTCGCCTCGCGAGTCCCCCGCCTCGCGAGAGCCGTCTCGCAACACGAGGTCAGCATACGCCGCGAGAGCCGTCTCACCTGCTCCGTTGCTCCTGTCTCGCCCATTATGTTTCGCCTCTTTGGAGTACCGGCGAGTTAACAATATGGTCTCACTCACCTCTGCAATCCTCTCGCCCCTAACTCAGCACTTTTCTTTGAGTTGCCTCCTGCGAGCCCGAGGTTGTACACAATCCCCGCTCTTTTCGAGGTTGCCTCAAGCTCGGAAAGAAAGTCCAACCGAGGCTCGCGATATCGAAATTCATTTATGAGAGAATCTTTTGCGGGCCCCCCTCTGGGGCCTATAAATATGTGACACTTATCCCAGCGTGGAGATTGCCCCCTCTCTCATCTCTTCCGTCACCTCTTCCACCGTCGTCATGTCTCATAGTCAGAGCTTTCGCGAACGTCTCGCGATGGTCCGTAAACAAAACACAGCTAATGTGGCCGCTCTGTCCCCCGTTTTGGCTCGCGCCCCTGCTCCTTTACCTTCATCATCTCGCCTAAAGAAGATGAAAATTGTTGCCCCACCCTTCTCGGTCGATGGGGCCACTCTGGCTTCCTTGGAAGTCCATGCACCTCCCGCATCCTCTGAGGAGAGACGGGTGATTTTTTGGCTCCTCCGCCTCCTCTATCTTTCCATTTTCTTTTATCGTCTCGCCTAATTACTTCATGCTTTTTCAGGGGAATCTCGTCTATCCCCCCAGCCTACGAATCCACCTGATGGTGCCGACATCCATCATCAAGACTCCGACATGCCTCAGTGATCCACCCCTCCTGCTGTAAAGAATGATGATCTCTCGCGACTCGTTGGGACCTCTCGCAACCCGGGTAAATGAACTAATCTTGTCTTTTTGCTTCATATAGACTTTCATTTCCCTATTTGGTGTGTTCATGACCACTGGACTAAACCTTCTATCCGTGCAACTCGCGGCTTCCAAGCCTTCTTGCGAGAACACCCCTCATCCTGATCCTTGGCTCCTTCCTGCGTAGGTACCCAGATCGACTCAGCAGCAGAGGACTTCTCTGGGTTGCCCTCATTCTCGCCTCTCCCTCAGGCAGACGAGATAGAAGATTATCTGGGCGATCACATGGATCCGGTGGAGATGAAGCGCAGGACGGCCGAGATGTTTCGAAAGTACACACATATTATCCACGAGATGGAAAGGGACAAGCAGGCCACCGACAGACGCATTGACTGGCTAGAAATTGAATGCGCTCGCCACTCCTCCGAGATCGATGCTGGAATTGAGATAGATGAGACCGACCCCCAGGCCATCATAAGCGAGGTCGACCAGCACCTTCGTCTCGCGCGCCGCGGTCTTGAAGCCGCTTGCGCCTTTCATGTCCCCGGTCGGCCCCCATGTGCGGGGTCTCGCGGTGGAGGGCGTTGAAAATGGCACAATAACTGAAGAACATCCACCTTGTCTCGCCTGTTTAATTGTACCTTGTAATTTTGGTATTTTTATTAATTTGCTGTTTTTTTAACTTGTTATTTAAACCTTGCGGACATGATGTCCGCCTCGTGCGAAATGAAACGATTATTAATAATGTTATCCTGCTCACTTCTTTAATGACGGGTATGCATATTATAGTTATGTTAATTTTTGTCTCTTTTTTTATGTTCTGGCTCGTTGGAAAAATCCTCGCGGGGCATCGTGCTTCGAGGTCAGGAGAGAGAGAACGAATCGTCGGCCAATCTCTTCAACACCCCTCTTCATATTTTTCCCGCCCATCTTTCCACTTTCAATATCCGCTATAAATACCTCCCCCCTCGATCGAAATGACTTACATCTGTGTTGTCCTCTCCTGGTGCGTCTTAGATCCAGACTTCTTGCTTCCTTTCTCTCGCGGCTTACTCTTGCCACTCTTCTCCACCTCCTCTCGCTCTTATCATCTCGCCTATCATGGGAAAGAAAATGACTGAGGAGGGTGAGGGACGCAGCCAGTGCGGCAGAAGATTTGCTGACCATGACTTTCCTCCCGACAGGATCTTTGAGAAGAACTACAACCGCTTCACCCGCGATTTCATGGTGGAGGGGTTCGAGTCACAGCCTCCGAAGGTCGGCGAGTCGATCAACACATTCTACCATAGCGAATTCGCCTTCCCCGTCTCGCACTTCGAGTCGGGGCTGAGACTTCCCCTCTGGCCAGAGGTTAAACAGGTATTGAAATACTTTGGAGTCGTCCCCGCGCAACTAAACCCGAACGTCATCTCGGTTTTAGTTGTGTTCGTCAACTACATGTGCCGCGAGCGCATTGAGTTCAGCCTTAACGTCTTCCGCAAGCTATTCATCTACCACGCCAAACACGACGGCGTCTTGTACTTCACGGGACAGGGTCTGAAAGTGTGCGAGATCCCCAACAAGAATCACCACTGGCTCACCCGCTTCGTCTTCATCCATGGAAATTTGGGAGGCGTTCCACTCGCATCAGTGTCACCCGCTGAAATATACTACGCGACTCCCAAGGTCGGAGGCGCGGATAAAGACCTCTGTGAGTTCTTCGCAGGAAAGAATTTTGAGGTCAACTTCTTAAGGCGAGACCTCGACTCGCTCCCTCTTGTGTTTCCCGGCGAAGGTACACTCGCGCTTCTTTAACCTTATGCTTGTCATCCCTTCGTTTTGTTATCCTTAATCATCGAGTTGCTTGTTCAGGAGAGCGAAATATCCCAACTCATCCTCCTTATTTGAGCAGCGCTAGGCCGTCAAAAGCTCTCGCACTCGCCAGCATGGCGGCCGAGGCGGCGAAAGAGTCGCTGGCCCCTGCCTCCAAAAGAGACCTGGAGATGATGTCACTGCTCCACGGCACAATGCCAAGAAGAAAATCAAGAAGGTTGTGACGTTCCCGAAAGGGAAAAAGGTGATAGTCCCGAAAGAGAGGAAAGTGATGTCGGGAACCGTGAGCCCCATCTCCGTAGAAGGCTCACAAACACCTTGCCAATAAACTGTCTCACCGTCTCGCGAGACGGTACTTTTTGACCGGCCCCCGACACTTCGGCTCAACCCACTGAACCTCCGTCTCGCGAAGCTGCCTCCTCCAGCAGCTCAGCGCCCTCCTCGCATCAAAATTTCAATATGGGCCCCGTGGTAAATGATGCTGTCGGCGACCCCGTCCTGATGTGGGAAAAGGACGTGAACCGGGTGTCGATATCCACCCTCCTTCCCTCATGGAAGGAGCAGGACCCTCCCACCAGCCACGCCTTCTCCCTCGGCTATGGCCTTTATGGTGGTCCTGGAACAGACCCTTTCGACAAGGACTCCTCGCAATACCTTGTCCTGAAGAAAGCTCAAGCTCAGCTTCGCGCCTTAGAGCTTTCGCACCGAGTCTTGAGCCGCCTTGTTTTTAACAACAAGAAATGGAAGGATGTCGAGGCGGGCTTGGCGCGGAGCGAGAGAAGTCGGGTGACCTCGAGAAGAGGCTGACACTTGTTGATAATCTTCTCGCAAAGAGCCAGGGCGGCGTGGTAAGCCTTTTAATTTTATTTTTTTGGCCAGTCTCTCTCTCTCTCGTGTATGCTTTTTGTTAATTGATGGGCTTCTCGCAGGATGCCGAGACGGCGGATCGGATGCACTCGCGCATAACCGCCCTGGAAGAGGAGAATAAAAACTTAAAGGCACAGACTGTCCATCTCCTGGAGAGCATTCTGCCTCCCTCTCGCCCGGAACCACTCCAAGCTCCCCCGCCCTCTCATTACTCATTTTACGAGGTCGATGATATCTGCCGGGACGCCAAGATTAAGACGGCCGAGCTTCTTTTAAAGATGATGGAGCTGGGAGTTGTCAAAGAAGACGCCGAGTCCGTCACTGCCCGCTACCTCGTGCCACACCTTTATGGCGAGACGGACGAGGATTCAACTTCCAGCGAAGATGACTGAAGAGGCGCCGGAGAGACCTGAGACTTCACCCCTCCCCTCCTCTTTTTTGCTTCCTCCCTCTACTTGTACTTTTTATTTTTTGAGATTTTGAAATATTTCTTCATGGGGGAGAGTACTCCCCTTTCCTTCTTTTGTAATGAACAATGACCAAATGTAAAAGAAATTTTTGTCATATCCTCTCGCTCTACGTCCCCTTTACTTTATTTTGCTTTATTTACTGCGGACGACCTTCTACTATGTTTCTACTCGCGAGATAGAGCTACTTGTCGTCTCGCTTGGGAGTTAATTTAGGGCACGAGTCATTAGACTTCTCTTTGCCCCTTCCGTGCGAGACCGTTTGGCTTCCTCCCCTCGTCTTGCCTCGAGATGAATCCAGTGCGAGTAGACCTCTGGGATTAACCCGCCCTTTTGTTGGAAGTCACCCGCCTTCAATTTTTTAGGCGAGACCTTTCTTTTGCCAGCGAGTACCTACTCGCTATGGGCGAGACCCACTTCATCGAGCACCGGTTGGAGCTGCCCATCTTCATTTGTATTGCACCAACCTCTTCTTCTCATAGAAGTTTTTATTTTTTACAAATTTTCTTCGTTCCCTGACAAGTATAGATATATTTCTTTGAGGGATCTCACCATTTACCCTGCCACCAAGTGAGCCTACCGCCCTGCCAGCTTGATGAGAGCCTGATCAGCCAATCTTTTTGGGGCCTTACCATCAATCCTGCCACCGAGGGAGCCTACAGTCCTGCGAGCTTGATGATAGCCTGGTCAGCGGGTCTTCTTGGGGCCTTGTCATTCATCCTGCCACCGAGTGAGCCTACTGTCCTGTCAGCTTGATAAGAGCCTGGTCAGCGGGTCTTCTCGGGGCCTTGCCATTCATCCTGTCACCGAGTGAGTCTACTGTCCTGCCAGCTTGATAAGAGTCTGGTCAGCGGGTCTTCTCGGGGCCTCGTCATTCATCCTGCCACCGAGTGAGCCTACAGTCCTGCCAGCTTGATGAGAGCCTGGTCAGCGGGTCTTCTCGGGGCCTTGTCATTCATCCTGCCACCGAGTGAGCCTACAGTTCTGCCAGCTTGATAAGAGCCTGGCAGCGGGTCTTCTCGGGGCCTCGTCATTCATCCTGTCACCGAGTGAGCCTACACTCCTGCCAGCTTGATGAGAGTCTGGTCAGCGGGTCTTCTCGGGGTCTTGTCATTCATCCTGTCACCGAGTGAGCCTATAGTCCTGCCAGCTTGATGAGAGCCTGGTCAGTGGGTCTTCTCGGGGCCTCGTCATTCATCCTGCCACCGAGTGAGCCTACAGTCCTGTCAGCTTGATGAGAGCCTGGTCAGCGGGTCTTCTCGGGGCCTTACCACCCATCTGTTTCACCCTTATGCCATGAAAGAAGACACCTGAGATTTCATTATATCAGAAGATCACAATAGATTTACAAGCATTGAAAAATGAAAAAAATGCTAAGGATAGAATCTCTTTAAGTCGTCATCGCTTCGGGCACGATCGAGGGGTACCTCGTCCACATCCTGAAGGTGGTACCCTACTGACTTCAGGACCTCCTTTACCACAAAGGGGCCTTCGCAGTTGGGGTTGAGCTTTCCCACTGAGGCTCCCCCGCCTGCTGCGTCTACTTTTTGAGGACTAAGTCGCCCTTCTGTAACTGCCAGACCCTTATATGTTTATCAAAATATCTCGTCATCCGATGCTTGACTTCTTCCTGTCAGATCGACGCTAAATCCCTGAGCTCTTCCACCAGATCAAGAGAGCTTCTGCACCTCATTCTCTACCCGTCATCTTTCGTCTCTTTTCTTCGCAGTGGCTACTCTTGGAGATTTGACCTCGAACTCTATAGGTATAACGGCCTCTGAGCCATGGGAGAGTTTAAATGGAGTCTCTCTCGTGGCGGTGTTTGGCGTGGTTCTCAAAGCCCAGAGAACTGAAGGGAGCTGTTCTACCCAACTTCTCCTCAAGTTCTCCACCTTCTTCTTTAAAAGATTCACGATAATCTTGTTTTCCGCTTCCACCTGTCCATTGTTTCGAGGATGATGAACCGAGGCGAAACGGAGGTCTATGCCCAGCTGGACACAGAAGTTCACGAATTCCCTGCTAGCGAATTGTGGTCCATTATCAGTGACGATGGCCAACGGAAGCCCATGCCGGCAGATGATCTCTCCACATATGTAATTCTTGACCATTTGTGATGTCACCTTAGCCAACGCTTTTACCTCTAGCCACATTGAAAAATATTCCACCATGACCAGCAGAAACTTCCTTTGGCCACTAGCTTGGGGAAAAGGACCCACCAAATCTAGTCCTCATATTGCGAAGGGTCAGGGAGCCATGATTGTACGTAATCTTTGGGCGGGAAGGAGTTGAAGAGGAGCGAACTCCTGGCACTTTTTACATCTCTTCGCGAATTCTTCTGCATCCTTCCTTGAAACGTGCATATAGCATATATTAAAACAAAAAGAAGGAGATTACAGAGGGAGGATACCCGCCAGATCTTCTTGAACAAGCTCAAGGAAGTCCGGGTGGAACCTCAAAGGATCCGTCCAACAAAAAAAGGAAGAAATAGCAAACTTAGAGCAGAAATCCACAGCAAAGTTGGCGGTCCGCCGCACATGCTGAAACGATACATGAGCGAATTCACCTAAGAACTCCAGCCTCATCCCATCGCGGGCTTCCCAAGATGCCACGCCATTGCTCAAACTTCGCCTACAGTAATCAATGAGATTGTTGTTGTCCCCTTCAATTATGACCCCCGAGGCCGCAAAAGTAGTTGCAGGAAGAAAATTTCCAAGCGCCATAAGAGCCGCAAGCTCCGCACCGCCTGGGTCCCAGTGCAATGTAGCCTGCCCCGCAGCAAGGAGAACGAGGCCGTCAGCATCCCGAAGAACCAAGCCCAGTCCGGCCAATCGGTTCGAACGGACAGCTCCGTCCAAGTTGATCTTGATCCATCCAGGAGGGGGGGCACCAATGGGTCGAAGTAGACAGCCGGTCCGGCTAGGAGGTGCCCCAGTTCTGCATCCTTCCTGAGGGTAGGCCAGAAGTAGCCTTGCCTCAACACTCTCCCCTTCAAGGTCCGACTTCCCGAGTGACTCCCAACATTCTCCCGAATGAATTTCTTCTAGAACTCTTGGAATCTCTCCCTCAGATACACATCGAGCCAACAAACCTGCTCGTGTCTTTCGGTACAACGTCCCATCCTTCAGCAGGTAATATGTTGATTTATACTTGATCTGCTTCTTATCAAGGTCCCTCTTGGGAAGACGTCCCGAGGTCAAAAAGATGATGAAGGAATCCATCCAAGAGCCTTGTTGCTCCACTTCCATCAATTCTCCTTCTTCTATGAATATCCTGGAGAGTTCCGTCACCGCTCCTCCGGCCCGAGGGCCGTGCTTGGCGAGCAGGTCAGCCTGAGCACTTTCCTCTCTTGGGATGTGTTGAATTGAAAAGCTACGGAACTGTCTGATGATGTCTTTGACCTTCATCAGATACAACTGGAGGGTGGGTTCCCCTGCTTCAAATTCTCCTTTGATTTGTCCTTCTACCACCATAGAGTCTGTGGAGACTTTAATGTCCTGTATGCCCGCTCTCGAGCTAGCCTGAGCCCTGCGATAATCGCCTCATATTATGCTTGATTGTTAGTGATTGTGAAGTGAATCTTCAGAGCCTGCTCAATTCTGGTCCTTTCGGGACTCACCAAGATCATCCCTCCTCCAAAAGAACTCTTTACAGATGCTCCATCTACTAGCATCTCCCAAGCAGCTCGAAGAGGTGCCTCAATTTCTCCGACCTCAACCGCGTAATCTGCCAGGAAATCCGCAACCACTTGCGCTTTGATGGCCAGCCGAGGAGTAAAAGCGAGGTCAAACTCACTAAGCTCTATCGACCATTTGGTCAACCTCCCAGAATGCTCCACTCCTTCCAGGATGCGGCGGAGAAGATGATCCGTCACCACCTGAATCGAGTGGGCATGGAAGTATGGTCTGAGCTTCCTGGCTGATATGATGAGAGTGAATGCTAGCTTTTCAAGGATAGGGTATCTGAGTTCCGCCTTCTTCAGGACCCTGCTCACGTAATAGATCGAGAATTGTCTTTTTCCTTCTTCTCGTACAAGAACCGAACTCACTGCTCCGACCCCCACTCTCAGGTACAAGAACAAACCCTCCCCTTCTCTTGGCCCTTGGAGTAGCGGTGCCTGGGTGAGTTGTTGTTTTAGGGCTTGAAAAGCTTCTTCACACTCAGTGGTCCATTCAAATTTCTTGCCCCCTCTTAGTGCTCGGAAGAAAGACGAGCACTTCTCCACAGCCCGGGAGAAGAACCTTCTTAATCCGGCCAGCTTGCCAGTGAGACGTTGGACTTTCTTGGCATTCTTCGGAGATTCTAATTCTAGGATTGTCTTCACCTTATCTGGATTGGGCTCTACTCTGGATGGGGTAAGGAGATGTCCTAAGAATTTTCTCATGTTGGCCCCGAAGACACACTTTAGGGGGTTGGGTCTCATCTTGTATTTCCTTATGGTTTCAAAAGTTTCCTCTAGATCTAGGACGTGGGACCTAAGGTCTCGGCTCTTGATCATCAGGTCGTCCACATAAACTTCGAGGTTCCGCCCCTTCTGCACCCGGAAGATTCGATCCATCATTCTTTGATAAGTTGCCCCCGCATTCTTTAATCCAAAGGGCATCATGTTGAAGCAGAAGCACCCATCCTCCGTGACAAATGTGACATCCTTGACGTCCGGCGGGTGCATGCGTATTTAATGGTACCCTGAAAATGCATCTAGAAAACTCATTAGTGAAAAACTGACGGCTGAGTCAACCAGCGCGTCGATTCGAGACAGAGGATAACAATCCTTACGGCATGCTTTATTTAAAAGAGAAAAGTTCATACACATCCTCCATTTCCCCTCTCCCTTCTTCACCATTACAACGTTACTCACCCACCCCGGATATTTACTAGCAGATATGAATCCCGCCTTGAGCAGCTTCTCCACTTCTTCTCCGTTAGGCCCGGCCATATTGGTGGCGATGGCTCTCTTCTTTTGTTGTATTGGACGAGCATTGGGGTCGAGATTGAGACGGTGGCATGTCACGTCCGCGTCAACCCCCGACATGTCAGCTGCGCTCCAGGCGAAGATGTCGATGTTCCTCTGCACGCACGCCCTGATCTCCTCCTGATCATCTGGACTGAGATCTCCACTGACTTTTATCTTATCTTTCCTCCCTCCCTTGGTGAGGATTTCCATCTCCAGCACCTCCACTGTCGCCTTCAGTCTTGATGGCTCTTCCTCTTTCTCCGGCTCCCTCAACATCTCTTCCTGTTCCCTGGCTTCACGATCTATGGCCTCGCGCTCTGCAACGACCATAGCCACCTCTCTCAGAAACTTCTCCACCTCTTCATCGGTTGGAATTCTCTCTTCTAACAACGAACTTCCCCTTTTCTCTGGTCGAGCTTCTATCCTGGACGACTCCCACACTTCCTTTATCTTTCTTTTTTCTCTCTCTCTCCCCTTCATTTTTCTTCGCCCCTTCCACCTCCATCTCTTCTTTCTCCTCCTCCGCCACCATCTCTTCTTTCTCCTCCTCCGCCTCCATCTCTTCTTTCTCCTCCTCTGCCTCCATCTCTTCTTCCTTCTCTCCTGCCGTTTCCGGCTCCGCCGCAACGCCTCTCTCTATTCACACTTCTTCCCCCCCCCTCTTTTCTTCTCCTCCTCCTTCCCTACTTTCTCTTTGATCTCCTGCTCCCATCGTTCCATCCTCTTCTCCATTTCTTCGGCCTCTCCTTGCCAAGAAATGGCATTCACCGCCGTCACATAGCACTCCCTGGCTGCTTTTGGACCTCCACGTACTCTGATCTGGATCCCCCCGGCATTGAGCTTCAGGCATTGGTGAAAAGATGATGGGACACACCTAAAGACACTGATCAAAGGGCGCCCGAAAATGACATTGTAACTGCTGGGGGCGCCCACTATGACGAAACGACAATTCCTGGACAAACCCCCCCCCCCCCAGAGTCACATGGAGTCCTACTACCCCCACGACTTCCTTTCTCCCGAGAATCCGAACAACGGCCCATCTTCTGTCAACACCCTTCGAGCCTCCACCCTCATCTTATTGAATGCCTTCTTGAAGATGACATTCACCGAACTCCCATTATCGACAAGGATCCGCGACACCGTGAAGTTTTCAATGGCGGTCCGGATCACCAGCGCATCACAAAAAGGATCTTGTGGTCTGGCATGTCCTTCCGAGAGAAGGTAATTTTCTCATCCGGGGGAGGGGCTTGTGATGTCGAGGCTACGCTCTGACTGTACATGGTATGAAGGCTTGCCTTATGGGTAGCCTCAATCCCCACTCCCCCATGAATCATTCTGATCACACCTCGATCTCCCACGTCAGCTCGATCCACACACCGATCCTCCTCCCCGGTCTCAGTCACCTCCACTATTCGCACTGGTAGTTGTTGTTCCCCTGCTCCCCTAGCTCTCTTCATCTCCAGAACCTCCTCCTCATGGAAGTCACAATATGACAACGCTATCTCACCCTCTCATCTCCCCTCCTGAGGATTCCTCCTTCTTCCCGCTCCAGCTCTTGCTCTCCCTCTTTCTCTGCCCCTTTCTCTCCCTCGGCCGATGACCATAGCTTGCTGAGGCGAGGGTAGGGGTGGTGTAGGACCATATCCCCACACCTGCTGGTTGAATTTTCCTGGTCCTCCTTGGTAGTCCCTTCCCCCTTGGGGAAAACCTCTTCCTTGCCCTTGAACAGAGCCTCCTTGTTGGCTCCAACCCAACTCCTGATATGTCGGCGCCCTCGGCTCCTCCCTCCTTCCTTCTTGCTGTCTTGCCCCTCCCGGCTCTCTTGACTCGGCCTCCGTCAACCTTGCCAGCTTCCTGGCGAATGCTGGGTTTGCCGCCTCCATCGCTATCTCTTTTGCTGCCTTCTCCATTAGCCCTTCGAATGATAGTGGTGTCTTTCGAGTTAGGCTCATTTTGAAGAAACCCTCCTGCGATCCAACGATGAAAGCCATCTGGAGAGCAAATCCTGGCACCTCCTGAATATCCAAAATTTCTTCCTGGAACCTGTCCACGTACTGGGACAGGGATTCATCCTCCTTCTGCCGGATCAGAAAAATCGACTAGGAATTCTTCTTCCTTTTCTTTGAGGTTGAGAAACGCAACTGGAAACGTCTACTCAGATCTTTGAAGTCATAGATTGATCCTGTTGGGAGTTGATAAAACCAGTCCCTAGTTTTATCTTTCAAGGTGATGGCGAAAAGACGGCACTTGAACGCGTCCGTCATTGGCCTAATGGAGACCGCATCTTCGAACCATTACAAGTGCTGGAGAGGGTCGTCTTCTCCCACATAGTAGGTCATTTCGGGCTCCCTGAACCCTTCCGGGACTGGAGCTGAAAGGATCAACTCGCAGAACGGGGACCCTCTCACCACGGGTCTTGCTGCCTCCACCTGCGCAACGACGTCTCCTGGCGAGAGCGGAGACGAGCTCGTCCTGATGCGCGAGAGCGGACGCCTGAGGTAAAGGAGTCGAGCAGTCGCCTCGCCGCGAGATCCCCTGCAACATGTCCATGATGCCTTTAATGGACGTCATGAATTCTTCCCTTCCTGCAAATCATCCCGGGTTCTGGGGCCCGTCCCCGTCTCCTTCTTCGAGATCTCCCGTCATGAAGTAGTTCAAAATTCTTCTGTGTAGGCTGCGGTCCACGCTCACCGCACCAAAAATGTTGAAGTCAATAGCCCAACTTCACCTAGAGTTCGGACCTAAGGTTGCAGCTCACACCTACTCTTCCCGAATCTCCTTCTCGACGTGAGTCTTGGAACTAGAAACAGAACGTGGACTTCAGCTTGGAGGTCTCACCTCTTACCCGAAAGAATTAGAAGTTCTTCCCCTCCCTAGCCAGTGCTGAGCTAGGTGCCTTGGAGGAAGAAGAAGAAAAAGTTCACCAGCCTCTCTTCAAAGCACCTTATCGGTCTATTTATAGGCCTCTGAGTTTGACCTGCTAATAACCAAACTAAGCCAACCTGAAATTACCAAAATACCCTGGGTTGGGACTGCCAACAGCCAAACTCCACTGTTCTGAAGGGTTATACGCATACCTAAAAGGGCAAAAGGGTAAAATTACCTGTAGTAAAAGAGTAAAACCCCTAATTGGGATTAGGAAAGTAAAAACGCTTTCTTCTCATATGCCGAGTGAGAAAATGTCTGGCGGGCGAGAGGAGCCTATCTGCTCGCCTCGCGAGTCCCCCGCCTCGCGAGAGTCGTCTCGCCACACGAGGTCAGCATACGCCGCGAGAGCCGTCTCGCCTGCTCCGCTGCTCTCGTCTCGCCCATTATGTTTCGCCTCTTTGGAGTACCGGCGAGTTAACCCTATGGTCTCACTCGCCTCTGCAATCCTCTCGCCCCTAACTCAGCACTTTTATTTGACTTGCCTCATGCGAGCCCGAGGTTGTATAAAGATGATGTGGACACCGCCTAGAATAGAACTAGGGAAGGGAAGACATCATCTGGACTGGAAGCGACCAAAGACATCTCCCTCGGCCTTTGTCGGTAGTCGACAATCGTGATAGGGTGATGTGTCGGTATATAATTCTATGATTGGGATATGGGGGTCGGTGATGTATTCCAAATTCTAGCTTTTAATTTTTAAAGTAAAATTTGTGAACTCTTTTAAAATAACGTTGTGCAAGAAAAATTTCTCAAGTAATTTTCAAAAGAAGACCGACCTAAGGTTCGCACACGCGCGTAATAGGACTAACTTTTGTATGCAATCAGTTTTTGTTTAATTCTTCCACAAGCATGCCTCAAGTAAGCAAACAACAATAGAGATGAAAATTTACGACAAACAGGAGAAAATATTAACCTAGGCAAGCAAGATCTGGTTTTTAGATCAGATACAATTTAAGCATATGATTATACTAGTAAATCATGAGCGAGGCGGGGTGGAGAAGGTATACCACAAGCTGCGGCAGGTGGCCTTAGGGATTTGGAAGGCGAAGCTTGGAGGTGACTGGTTGCAACAGGAAATGGAAACGGGCTTGGGGTAGCAGTTCGGGAGTTGCACGGGAAGCTTGTGGGTTGGTCGCACCGAAGCTGGAGGCTCGGCACCATCGGGGGACGGAGGCTGCTAGAGAAAGGTTCGCTGGAGGTAGTAGGAACCTCAGGAAGCTCCTTCGGCATCAGGCAAGTTGGAAGCGGCTCAAGAGGAGCGGAGTCGTCGACCTCAGCAAGACGACGGAGAATAGGTCACCGGAGCCTTGAAAGGGCTCCGGCGTTGGTGGTGTTGGCGGGCGTGAGTCGGGAAGGTGGAGTCGAGCGAACGGGAGAGGGAAGGGAGTGCGGTGGCTGGGAGTTACGAAAAGACGGGAAGAAGACTGTCTTTTTGTTTTTTCCACATTGTCGTGAATAGAGGGGCCGGTACCCGGTATTTAATAGGGAAGGTTTTTGTTAAGTTATTATTTCAGATGTAGGAATAGAATGTTAAAGGTTAAAAAAAATTAATGGTGACTCTTGATTTCATGCCAACTCCCAAATGCCCATAATGAAACTCTTAGGTAACTCCTCAAAATAAATCTGAAATTATATTCAATCCAAAATATAATTTCAGAAATCTGCATTTTGTATATTTATAATAATATCTTAATTTGTATGACACCTCACTTGCTTGCCTAAATCAACATTACTCATAATTTGACGAACTTATTCATTCATGATCTTATTGGTCAGTCACTCCAATAAGTCGAACGATGGTGCGCGAGTAACATGCAGGAAAACTAAAAAATAAAATGCGTGAAGACACAACAAAAATACTGAAAATAAAGTAAAATAAAGATGCAATCTTGGGTTGCATCAGTCGGGGCTATGATATGATTAAGCGATGGGATATGTGTGTGGACCAATTGAATAGGGTCGGGATAGGTTTGGACGCGTTTATTTTCCTTTTGAAAGACCAATTGAATCGGGTCGGGATTGCGATCTCGAACATAGAGGTGTCAATTTTGATCCTGGGTTAGATCTGGATCGATTTGCATAATCTAGATCATAGGATCGTAAGATCCTACGATCTGGATTGCAATCCTAATTACCAAGCTCAAGAGAGAGAGGTGTTTTGGAGGACGCAACCTCTGGGTATTTGGCGGGAGCTCGCCTCCCGAGTTTGTATTCACTACTTCATGCAATGCAACTTCAACGTTCTTGTTCGTAAGATTTAGACACACATTGAACAGACAAAAATATATCGGTCCCCACTCCTTTGGAACACAGTCTTTGGCAAATGTAAAAGGTAAATTACATGCGGTACATAAGGTATAAACATAACATCTTCAGAAACACTCCATTTAGGTCTCTCAAGTAATTATCTACCATCATATAGGTTCATACTACAACCATGCAAGTTTTTTGCAGAAATTCCATTATACCCATATATTTATATTCAAACTTATGGATCTAAATATGATACTTAAGCTTCGTCATTTAACAATTGCAGCACTTTTCCTTTGATTTAGGGTATTACTTTATGTTGCAAGAAGCGTTTCTAAGGCTTGAGGTTCATCAGACTCAGAGGTTTGAGCCTTTGTGCGCATTTGGAACATAAAAGGCACATGTGAGAGAGATTTTTGTTGTAAACTTTTTTCAAAATAAAGAAAAAATAATATAAGAACTCGATAAATCTTGCATTATTTAGAATTTGTGAAATATAATCGAACGTTGAGACTTAGATATAATGCAGCGACAACATTAATCCTATTTTTTAAGAGAGATAAATGATAATAATAAATGAGTAATGAGTAAAATAGATAAAGAATTTGATCAACAAGATGAACTAATGTTTGATGTTAATTATTAAAAATGAAGGTGGATTTGCCTTCCCTCGTCAAGCACATGTCTGCACCTTGAGCCTAGGCTCCAAAACCTTTTTGCGCCTTGAAACTTTAATAACTAAGATTTTACTTATTAGCATTCCACTCACATAGCCCCAAGCACTCTTTCAAAATTTATACGCATATTATCTCTATGTATAGCTATAGTGAAATGCATTTTAACCAAAATTGTGGTATCCTCGAGCACGAGAAAAATACATCAAACATCGCTTTCAAGAAGAGAGCATAATATTCACAAGTTAGGTTCAATATTTTGATTGCAACAGGTTGGAGTTGATTAGGCATCATTATGCGTTGGTGGTGGAACAGACGATTAAGCGGAAGGTGAACGACGAAGAGTAAGAGATGAAGATGAGCAAGGAGTTTTGAAACACAAAAGCAGTGGTAATACAACTCCATCGAAGAGATAACAACAACAAAGGATGGAGAGTGCATGGCGGGGGACAAAGGAATGTGAAAGTAATATTATAGTAGTGAAGGATATATTAGTCATTGATTTGCTGAAGTGTGCTAAGACATCACGCGCAAGGTCACGTGATTGTATTTAAATGTGAAAATTCACATAGCAGAAACAATGGGAACTTTGTGTTTGGGAATAGACATTTGGTGGACCTAGATGACATCTTTTTAAAAACATAGAAAGTGATAATCCTATCAAACATCTGTGTTATGTGTATAAACTTGATTTTGAGTTCAATTGATCTATTTGTAAGTGAGCCTTTCTCATTCTAAGAAGATATAGTTTGATTAAATTTATTAAATTTAGATTACAAAGCATATCTATACTATATTAAAAGGGAAAAACACTCTTTGGTTAAACATTCACTTTCCGATTTTACCCTTCTCTATTAAAAAAACTCAACTTATTATTGTGTCTACCCACAATAATAACAAGTTCTCACGCCGCTCGCAAACCTCGTGCACATCGCAATGTATAACACTTAGGGGTTTGAAAGCGGTAGGAGCATCGTCACGCCGGGACATTGTCGCGGCCGAGATAATGTTGCGCGTGGCACGGAGGCCCCCGTGCAATATTGCGATTGAGGTACTGTCGTGGTTGGCCGTAGGGGCGGAGCCCCGTGCCTATCACCCGTTCCTTATATGGAAGTATTCAACATGTATAGAGCTGATTTAATTATCCTATCATGCATATTCTATCAGACAGTTCTACATGAGTACTTTAAACTACGAAAAGTAATATTTTATTCTATAACAAGCCCATCTGCTTGAATATCCTAAGATGAAATGAGAGGACTGTTTTGTATAGTGCATTGTTTTGAATTAAAAAACAGAGATTTTGACACGTTCTAGCCTGGTAACCAATAATCATCTCGATATAATCCAGTAAGGTGATTTATTTATCTAGAAATGATGGAATTTTTAAACAAGACAATGACATGTCCATACAGATCCAAGCGCAGACGGTCAAAGCAGTTCTTCCTTAGATCAAAATGAACTTTTTATGTATCGGTTTACCTTCACATCACGATGTATATGCCCGTGATGATGAAGATACTCCAAACCTTTCAGAACCTCCTTCAACACCGTAGCAATGACCAACTCCTCAAAACCATTTGGAAACACGGACTTCATAATATGGAGGCAGGATCCTTCTGCCATGTAAGGCATGATCACCCATAATGTGTGATCCTTGACGAAGGAGCAATGCGCATTGAGCACGTTGGGATGATCTATCAGAATCATCGTCTGCGCCTCCCGTGAAATTCTGCTCTGCACCGAACCAAAAATGGCGGCGCATTAATCCCTCGCCCAATTAAAAAAAAAAACTTCACATAGAAGGAACCGTGCAGGTTAATGTAGGACGAAAAGAGGGCGAAAGAGTTATGAACCAGATCGCTGTTGTGACGCTCGAAGTCGAGGATCTTGATTGCGACGATATCGTTGAGGGGGACGCATAGGGCGCGGTGAACGGAGGCGCTAGCCCCCTGGCCAACCATCTCATAGAGCTCGTAGTCGTCAGGACGGATCGGGTACTTCTTCCGCTCCATTGCAGCAGGCGCGGCCTCTGTCCGGAGGAAAACCTAAAAGAGAAGATGAGAGGATATACACCCCAAATAAGAGGGAGAGAATTGGAATGAGAAAGGAGAAGAATAAGAGAAGGCTTCTCTCTTACTCGTGAGGTGGGGAAAGGAGAGATAATGCGCGAGCGCGGCTCCCGGAGCGCAATCGGCGGCGAGAGCTCCCATTTGTATCCGAAGGAGAAGCGCGCCGCGTGGAAACTAGCGTCCACCTCACTTCCCTCCGATCTTTTGGTTTACTCACATAGCTACTTATTTTTTGGGGGACTCTTAACTGCAGTAACTCTAAACCATAAACCTTAAATTCTAAAGCCTTTTATTGCTAATCACATTGCAATTCAAAGAATTGTTAGGGCTTTCAGTTATTCTAACGGCACATTTATTCCCACGGCTAGGTTTGGAAAATGTGGCACCTTCCCCTTTCGTGATACCCCCCTCCCTTGCCGATTCCGTCGCTCGTTCTACTTCTCCGGCGGACATTTTTTTGTGGCGAATCCAGCGGCGGTCGCGCGTGGCCCAGCCTGTTTTCTTGGGCGAATCCAGTGACAGTCTTCTCTGGCGAATCGAGGTGTCAGGCCGAATCCAGTCATTCATCCACTATTTTGTCGACAGTAAACCCCATTTTTTTTCTCCAAACGAGATCAAAATCTCTTTGGCAACTATTTTTCATCTCCTAGTTCAATTTTCTTTTACCATTTGATGATTTCTTAAACTTTTTTTTAGATTTTAGGATTTATCGTTTGAGGAAACGAGGAAATGATAAATTACGAAAAGGTGATAAATTCTTTATTGTATTTGGTATGATCACACTCACAATATTCTACATTTTTTTGCAAAAGATTGTTTTTATGCGACATAAATTTTTGTGTGTGATTTTAAAGATCCACAAATACAAATGAGGAAAGTGATCATTTTCAAGTTGATTTAAACAACCATTTTCAAAGCGATGAAATTTTGTATTCAAAGAACGAGTTGATCAAGTGAGCTAAATGTGTAGCACAGGCAAAGTTGCAGAAAGAGGAGTTTGAAGTTCTTTCTTCCTTACATTTTTTGTACAAGCTCATGGACAGTGCTTGATATGCAAGTTTCAATATAGTCAATGAAAGCACTAAAAAAATAGATAATTTTTTTTCACATCTAATTTCCAATAAGTTAGCAAATATGTTTTCAACTATGTTTGAACTGGGCTGCACTTATAAAACCAACAAGTATTATATGCATTTACTATGTATTGTTGTCATGACATCAGCAATCAAATCGTTTTATTCATGTTTTGATTTCATATCTAATGAAATGCAGACAAATTATGAGTGGACTTTGCACTGCTTCAAGTCATTATTTCCCCAAATTGTAGTTCATCTATTTTAGTAACCGATAGAAAACTTGCTTTGATAAATGTCATTTAAAACTGTATTTTTGAAGCCCAATAATATTCTATTTTGAGTTCACATTAACAGAAATATTTTGACTCGCTGTAAAAAATGATTAGTAATGACAGATTTTTAAAGCTTTATGTTTAAATGACAAAGTTGATAGAGGCATGTTTAGAAAATGATTTTCAAAATGTGTTTCAACAAATTTATTATTCAATTTTTTGCATAACATTCTAAACTTGTAGATCATATTACTACGACATGGTTAGAGTCATAAAAAAACATTTTGTTTTAGCATGAATCGATAAGTTTTTTTCATTATGGAAACTCAAGCATAAATTGTGTTGAAGGGGGACATAGCTTATTGAAAAAGTTCGTAGATGTATGGAATATTTTTGGCCAAATGATTAAACTATAACATACAGACATTAAAGACCATTTAGAGAAAGTTGCATCAAAATTAGCAAGGACTATAATGATTCTTTGTATTTAAAGAGTGGGTATTAAAAGTGTCTATATATGATTTAAAAATCAGTAAAGTGGAAGAAGATTTAATTAAAAAAAAGGTCACTTCAAGCAAGCTAACAAATACTCACATTTGAAAAGATTAATTTTGGGCTTGTTATGTGCACATCAATTAATTTCATATGTTACTAACTCAAAAGATATTCATTTATAGTTGATTAACGGTCATTGGATAAAGTTAGTGGTAAATGAAAAATCTGAGGTAGATATTGAAAACAATGTAGACATCAAACTTAAAATAATCATACAAAAATTTATGTCTTGAACTAACAACAATAGAAGTGTTGAACCCAAAAAAATTTGGGTCAACGGAGTTCGAAGTGACAAGGTGTAGCGTGTGCTTACTTCTTCTGAGTGAGTCCACAATACTGAACACTTGGGACAAACAACCTCACTCATAGTGGTGGATAACTTAGGACAGACTCTGTGAGTTGTAGCGGACCCGACACAAACCCAGAAGATCACGGAGACCTTCCCCTTCCAAATCAAGGCTGAGTCGAGTGTTGAAGCTGGTAAATTCCCTGCTCCAAAATTTGGATCAAAGCAGGCTAAGGTTATTGATTCCGCGGTTCGACGCCACAATTCAAATGGCTATCGCGGGAGAGAGAAAACTAATCTATAAGTACACCTCAAGTGCTCCAGCAGGAAGGTCTCACCACGTACCCGGAAGTTTGCGAGGAACTTCCCCTCCGTAACCAAAAGGCTAGGTCAGGTACTAGCAGACATGGACTTAGCGAGTATCCACTTGGGAGGACCTTAACCTCTTCCAAAAGTCTCATTTCTAGTACCCCTGGGGAGCTATTTATAGAGAAATCCTAGGGGTATAAGCGAGTATCCAGCCTCTACCAGCGAGTTCCAAGGGTCTACTCGCCCAAACTCACGAGGTACTCACCCATACTCGCTCAAACTCGTCTCTGCTCGCCCAAGCTTACCTCTGCTCGCCCAAGCTAGCATCTGCTCGCCCAAGCTCGTCTCTGGTCGTTCAAGCTCGTCTCTGCTCGCCCAAGCTCGGTTCTGCTCGCCCAAGCTCGTCTCTGCTAGCCCAATGATTTGCGAATAGTCATCTGCTTTGGGTACTTCTGATCTCAACGAATTACGGTTTATACATCGGGCACCTAGGAGAGCACTAAAAAATCTCTAGGAGGACATGAGTTCTCGCCCCAGGCAAAATTGATCTCTCCAAAGGTGCTCATGAAGTATATTTATAGTTTTCTTAAATTGGTCTACAACAAGCGTCATCCCACTTTTGTGTGTTGCTATCTGCAACCCAAATTAGTCTAATGATAGCGATATCTCGCTTTTTTGCATTACAAAAGGTGGGTCGGCATGAAATCCTTCGAGAAATGAGATTACTTCTGAGAGTTGAGTGTGTATTGTTTGAGGCACATTCGAATGGGGGCGGCGAGTACCCAATAACATTGGATACTCGCGACCCATCCGAGACTTTGGGCGAGCGTGTCTCGCTTAGGGTGCACTCACTCGTAGTCGGTGAGTCCTATGGTGTCCCAGGTTGAACTCATTGCCTCCATATTAACTACTCTTCACTAGCTGGTCTAGTGCATCTACTAAACAAATACAGGGTTGCATAAGAATGAACTAAAAAAATTATGGGAGCTTATAAATCCAGCATCGGCTCAAACCATGGAACTTTTGCGATAATAAAGTTGAGAGATAGGCCAAAGGTTAGTAATAAGAAATTTAAGGCTTCATTTGGTGTAACAGCCCAACGTTCAGAAACAGGAAAATTTGGGTGACACGGCCTGGGACACGGGCGTGTCCCAGGGCGTGTCAGGTGACACGGCCTGCGACACGGGCGTGTCGCAGGGCGTGTCGAGGTTGTGTCGACGATTGGGCTTTGTCTCGACGATTTTTGATCTCGACGATTCGTCGAGAGGAGGCACACGGCCCAGGACACGGACGTGTCCAAGGCCGTGTCGCATTCTCGACGATTTTTGCTCGACGATCGTCGAGTGTCGAGACGTGTGTGTCGAGTGTTGAACACGGCCTGTGACACGGGCGTGTCACAGGGCGTGTCAAATCAGGCGACGAACTCAGCCCGCCGAAAGAATTCGACAGGGCGTGTCTTTGTGTCGTGTCTGGGCACACGGCCTGGGACACGGGCGTGTCACAGGCCGTGTGAAGTCTCGGGATGATTTGGGATTTTTTTCACCCAGGTACACGGCCACAGACACGGGCGTGTCTGAAGGCGTGTTGGTGACACGGCCAATGACACGGGCGTGTCCCGTGGGCGTGTCACTGGTTTGGATAAGTCGGTTGACCACCGCTTGAGGCACACGACCAGGCACACGGCCGTGTTCGATGCCGTGTCGGGTCAAAAGTTGTATTTTTGGCAGAATCGTGGCAGTCCATTCCTTCAGTCTGGATCCAAGGGTTGAAAGCTCTTCTTCTTTTTCCTTAAGGGCCGAAGTCAGAGAATTACTTCTCATTTTCTTTGGCCTTCATCTTTCTTCAAGAGAGAGAAAGAGAGAGAGAAAGGAGGAGGAAGAAGGAAAGGGGGATGCTGCTGGTGGTGCTGTGGTTTACCGACGAGAGATCCGAAGCCAGCGTTGCGGAGGAAGCGCTCTTGCAAGTCTTGCAAGCAAGCTTTCAAGTCATGGCACCGAAGCGATCGTCAAGGGTAACGACTTTTCTTCCTAGCCATGTGAAGGCTTCCTTTTTGGCATATCTTGTGTGATTTCCCCCACTAAGAGGTGGCTGATTTTGGGAATCTATGGGTGGATGCTTGAAATCCCCTTTGTATTGCATATAGATCCGGAAATGGAGTACGGAATAGGCATGCTGTGTGAAGCCCATCTGGACAGGTTGGTCTGGATTGGTGATGTTGCATACAAACCGGAGAAGACTCCGTGATAAACGTGTCGTGTACGGAGTCTACGGGTTATACCTGCGAAAAGGAGTAGCAGGAAGTACTGGGGTGGTAGCCCAGGAAAATAGCCTTGTGATGATTTTGGGTCCAACCTGTGAATGAGGCACAGGAAGTACTGGTGGGACCAGGAAAGGCCCTTTTTATGATGCTTGATGTCATAGGGTGTCCACCTGTGGAGTGAGTCACAGGAAGTACTGGTGTGCCCAGGAAAGACCCCTGACATTTGTACTTATGCGGTGTCCACCTGTGGAGAGAACCACAGGAAGTACTGGTGCGCCCAGGAAAGACCCGCTGTTGCTGTGAGGAAATGGGTATAGTGAAATACCCAGGCTTGAATGCCAGGAACAGGATTGGTGAGACCGACCCGCGCCTTTGATATAGCCATGAGTACGCTGCACGCGGAAAGGGCAAGGCGATTTGAGCAACGGGGGGGTGGAGGATCCGACCTGCGCTATGTCCGTCTGACGTGAGACCAAAAAGTGCGGTCTGTTGGAGCGCATAGCAAGAGTCTTCGGCCTGCGCGCCATGACATAAAGGGGGGGCTACGGGCCATCCCGGTGTCCGAGGACTAACTCCGGCTGCACGCCACGGAGTAAATGCTCAAGAGAGTTACCGTTGGGTGATAACCCTGATACGGTGGTGGGCAAGAGGTTGCCAGAACACCAAGAATGTGCCCTGAGTGCACGGACCGTTGAGCCGGGTGGCGGACGGTTGTGATGGCTTGTGTGCGTGAAAGCACTTTTTGATGATATAGCTTGCCATACTTGTGCTATGATATGCCTGCAGGGAAAATACCGCTGCCCCGAGAGAAGGGGTAGTGTCGTTATAATTTGGTCAGCTGAACGCTGACCGTTGCTTTTGTTTGTCACCGGTGGGTGGATTGTCCCTTGCACAGGTACTGGAGAGCCGAGCGGGACGAAACGAGGTTGATGCTCCTGCTGGTGTTGCTGTTGTTGTTAGCTGCTAGCCCTCGAAGGCTATTGTGTTCTTTTGAGTGTTTTCTTTTATTGTGGCCGGCCTGCGCGCCAACCTGTTTTAGGCCACTGATTGAAAGCCCTGTAAGGTCATAAGGCCAACTCTTTTGATATGTTGTAAGACATTTCTATATGTATATAAAATGTGGAGTTTTATGTTTGGACATTCATGAAGAGTTCAAGTAGTTTAGGCTTCCGCTAGAATGCTTGTGATAGGTGCGATACGCTACTCTAGTATCATCTTGTACCTTCACCGACTGTTTTGTGGTATATCCTGTGGGGCCCCGGCCGGACCTTCTAGAATATATCATAGGAACGGATGGGGTTGTTACATTTTTGGTATCGGTTGTCTTGGTCTTTCCCTCTCGAAGTCGTGGCCGACTTCTTTTGTGGGGTGGCGAGCACGTGTTTGTGCACACCAAAGTCTACGATTGAACTCTTGAATGTCCATGATAGGAATGCATTTTTGCTTGTGTGAGGAACCTGCGTGTTCCTATTTTGTGTTGTTTGCTTGGGTACGATCGCTAATGTGTGTGTCTTGTCCACCTTTAGGTGACACGAAGTGGAGCTGGGCCGTCTGATCCCCAGCGTTCTGATGAAAGTACGGCACCAGCCGCGGTGCCGACACCTCCACCATCTGCAGAACATGTCCGTTTAGTTGCGGAGGCCTTGTATACCATGATCCAAGGTCAGTCACTGAGGCAGGAACAAGCGGCTGTGAGGACAGAACAGGTGGTGGCAAGGCCTGAACCTGTCGTGGAAGTGGTTCCTCGAGCGGCTGAGAAGCAGCTAACACGGTTTATGAGTTTCCATCCGCCTACGTTTTCGGGAGCGGGAACCCCGACGCAGGCTGAGGATTGGTTATCGCGCGTCAAGCGAGTGATGACGGCGATAGGAACGGCGGAGCATCAGAAGGTTACCTTAGCCACCTTCTTGCTTGAAGGAGAAGCTCGCTTATGGTGGGATGAGATGGAGTTGCATCATTTGGCGGGTCGTCCGTTAACCCAAGTGTCGATGGAAGAATTCTCCCGGCTCTTCCTTGCGAAGCACCTTCCTGTGGCTCAACGGATAGCCATGGAAAATGAATTCCAACGGTTGACGCAAGGTGATGGCAGTGTTGACGCATACCTGCATGAATTTACTCGCTTGGGGCGGTATGCGGGTTCGATCTTTGCGGATGAGCAGAGGAAGACTAATCGGTTCTATGAAGGGCTGAGGGACGAGCTGAGATTCCTTGTGTCCAGTTCTGTGAACCAAGGTTTCCAAGCGTTGGTGGACACTGCGACCGCGTTAGAAAAAGACATGAAGAGGGTGCAAGGGAAGAGAGCGTTGATGATGACGCAACCAGAGTGGAAGGCACCCCGATCGGGGAAATCATTCTATAAGAAGAAATGGGGCAAGAAGTCCAAGCCTAGTGGACAAGTTCCTTCATCCGTTACAACGGGAGCAACAACAGGGGCAACTTCCAGGCCAGACACTCGTACCTGCTTCAATTGTGGTAGGATGGGGCATATTGCGCGAGATTGTCGGATGCCGCCGAAGAGTGAAAAGAAGGCGGGAGCATCTTATGCTGAGAAAGGAAAGGCGGTGGTGGATTCCTCTGCCTCGCAGGCGCAACCCCGGGTCTACAATCTTGGCCTGCAGGAGGCCATCAAGCAGAGTGACGTGGTCACAGGTATGAGTTTAGTTTTGCATATGCTATTGTCTGTATGCTTAGCTTAGTACCCCTATGTTTGTGGTTTGTGTGAGTGACATGTTTGTCATAGGCTTTGTGATGATTCGGGACACGCTGGCGCGAGCACTGTTTGATACAGGGGCATCGCATTCTTTTCTGTCTCGTGAGTTTCTTACGCGGCTTGGGATACCCAGTCGTGCAAAGACAGATAGCGTCAGAGTGGTGTTGCCGAATGGTTGTTGGATGCTTGCGGATCAAGCTTGCGATGTGGCGGTTCAGTTAGGAAGTCGGGATTTTTGTTTAACCGCATTTGTTTTGCCAATTTCGGAATTTGATGTGATTTTTGGGATGGATTGGCTGGCGGAGCAGCATGCTATGATTGATTGCCAGTCCAAAGAAATCACGGTGGGCCAGAATACCGAACAGGAGACCAAGTTCGCGGGTATGCGAGGAGTAGGCGGGACGTTGATGTCTGCACTCCAGGTAGTCAAAGCTGTTCGGAAGGGTGCGGAGTGTTACTTTGCACTACTTCAGGCTGTTGAGCCTAAGGCCACTTTGTGCGAGGTTCCGATTGTGGCAGAATTTGCAGATGTGTTTCCCACGGATCTCCCTGGGCTACCACCCCAGCGGGAGATTGACTTCACAATTGATTTGGTGCCAGGTGCGAAACCCGTGGCCCGCTCGCCATATCGCGTTGCGCCTAAAGAGATGGCTGAGTTGAAGGTTCAACTACAAGAAATGCTAGAGCAAGGTTATATCCGCCCAAGTATGTCACCTTGGAGCGCGCCTGTGCTTTTTGTAAAGAAGAAAGATGGTGGGTTACGGTTGTGTATCGATTACCGTGAATTGAATAAGCTGACCGAGAAGAATAAGTATCTGATACCTCGGATTGATGAATTATTTGATCAGCTGGTGGGATCTACCGTCTATTCGAAGTTGGACCTGAAGTCTGGTTATTACCAGTTAAGAATTCGGGAAGGTGACATTCCCAAAACCGCATTTGGAACGCGTTATGGGCACTATGAGTTCACAGTCATGCCCTTTGGATTGTGTAATGCGCCCTCGGTGTTTATGGATCTGATGCACCGTATTTTCCGTGAGTACCTGGATCTGTTTGTGATTGTGTTCATTGATGACATCCTGGTGTACTCGAAGTCCAAAGCTGAGCATGAGATTCACTTGCGGTTGGTGTTGAACACGTTGAGGCAAAATCAGCTATATGCCAAGTTCTCGAAGTGCGAGTTTTGGCTATCGTCAGTGGCATTTTTGGGCCATGTGGTGAGTGGAGCGGGCATTGCAGTGGATCCAGCGAAGATAAGAGCCATACAAGATTGGCCAATGTTGTCTTCCGTGGCCGAGGTCAGGAGTTTCCTTGGACTTGCGGGCTACTATAGAAGATTTGTGGAAAACTTCTCGCGGATCGCTTTGCCGCTAACCACACTGACGCGAAAGGATCAGAAGTTCGTTTGGACGCCAGAGTGCGCATGAGCTTTTGAAGAGCTGAAGGTTCGGTTGACCACGGCGCCGGTGTTGTCTTCGCCATGTGGAACCGATGGGTTTGTGATTTATAGTGATGCCTCAGGAAACGGCTTAGGCTGCGTTCTTCTGCAGAGCGGAAAGGTGATTGCTTATGGCTCACGCCAGCTGAAGGTGCACGAGCGAAACTATCCCGTCCATGATTTGGAACTAGCGGCGGTGATTTTTGCACTTAAGCTGTGGCGACACTACCTTTATGGAGTGAAGGTGGAGATCTATACCGATCATAAGAGCCTAAAGTATCTATTGGAGCAGAAAGAGTTGAACATGCGACAACGAAGGTGGTTGGAGTTCCTTGGGGATTACACTTTCGAGATTCACTATACGCCCGGGAAGGGGAATGTTGTCGCGGATGCCTTGAGTCGGCGAGTTCCGGCTAGAGCAAATTGGTTACACAGACATGATGAACATCTTATCCAGGAGTTGGAAGCATTAGAGATCTATTGTGTTGACAAGAGTTCCACTGTCACTGCATGTTTGAACTGGACCGAGGTGCAATGTGACCTTGCGGACCGAGTTCGACGGGCAACGGAGCTGGATGAAGATCTCTTGCGTTATGTGAATGAAGGGCCAGAAGGCAAGTTCACCTGGATTGACGGTCTTTTGCGAAAAGAGGGTCGTTTGTGTGTCCCAAATGTGGGGAAACTGAGGGAAGAACTGATGTATGAAGCGCATTATACGAAGTATTCCATTCACCCCGGGAGCACAAAGATGTTCAATGATATGAAGAAGCTTTTCTGGTGGCCAGGGCTTAAGAAAGATGTTGCCCTGTATGTGGCCAAATGTCACACATGTGCGATGGTGAAGGCGGAATGCCAAAAGCCGGGTGGTTATTTGAAGTCACTACCGATCCCAGTGTGGAAATTTGATGATATTTCCATGGATTTTGTGCATGGATTGCCAAGATCGCAGCGAGGAAACGATTCCATTTGGGTGATAGTTGACCGGCTAACAAAAGTAGCACATTTTCTCCCAAACAGGCGGGATGATTCGGTTGAAAGTTTGGCAAAATTATATGTTGATCAGATTGTGCGGCTTCACGGTGTTCCTCGAAGCATCGTAAGTGATCGAGATGGGCGATTCACGTCAAATGATTGGAGGCTAGTTCACCGACTGTTGGGCACGAAGTTGACTTTCAGTACTGCCTTTCATCCCCAAACAGATGGCCAGACTGAACGTACCAACAGAACAATGGAGGACATGCTCCGAATGTGCGCCCTTGACTTCGGAAAGAGATGGGAAGATCATCTCTATATGGTCGAGTTTGCATATAATAACAGCTACCAAGCAAGTATTGGGATGGCACCATATGAAGCCCTATACGGAAGGAAGTGTCGTACTCCCTTGGCTTGGGTAGAAGCGGGTGAAGCCCGGGTTGTTAAACCAAGTGAGGTGGATGAAGCAAACTCAACCATTCGGACTATCCGAGAGAGATTGCTGATTGCTCAAGATCGACAAGCGAAGTACTACAACGCCAAGCACCGGAACGTTGAATTTGCGGTTGGCGATTGGGTCTACTTGAAGATCAAACCATTCAAAGGTGTCTCCAGGATTCGACGATTGAAAAAGTTGAGTCCAAGATATTTGGGTCCTTTTGAAGTGGTTGAGCGAGTTGGCGAAGCAGCTTATCGGCTAGCTCTGTTGGCGGACTTGGGTGGATTACATGATGTCTTTCACATCTCGGTGCTTCGGAAAGCCGTGAAAGATCCAGCTCAAGTGATCGCGGATGATCGGGTGCCGCTGGAGTATGGGCTAACAACGAGAGTTAGACCCATTCGGATCGAAGATCGAGCCGAGAAACAGTTGCGGAACAAGACGGTCGGTATGGTGAAAGTCCGGTGGGACAACTGCGGCCGTGAAGAGCTGACGTGGGAGCGCGAGCAAACCATGCGAGCAGAGTTCCCTGAATTGTTTCTGTAATTTAGAGCGAGAATATTGTAACATAAACGTTTATATATAGATAGATATATGTTGTTACATTTTCTTGCTAAGTCTGTTGCTTTCCTGTCTCTAAATTTCGAGGACGAAATTTCTTGTAGGAGGGGAGGATTGTAACAGCCCAACGTTCAGAAACAGGAAAATTTGGGTGACACGGCCTGGGACACGGGCGTGTCCCGGGCGTGTCAGGTGACACGGCCTGCGACACGGGCGTGTCGCAGGGCGTGTCGAGGTTGTGTCGACGATTGGGCTATGTCTCGACGATTTTTGATCTCGACGATTCGTCGAGAGGAGGCACACGGCCCAGGACACGGGCGTGTCCAAGGCCGTGTCGCATTCTCGACGATTTTTGCTCGACGATCGTCCAGTGTCGAGACGTGTGTGTCGAGTGTTGAACACGGCCTGTGACACGGGCGTGTCGCAGGGCGTGTCAAATCAGGCGACGAACTCAGCCCGCCGAAAGAATTCGACAGGGCGTGTCTTTGTGCCGTGTCTGGGCACACGGCCTGGGACACGGGCGTGTCACAGGCCGTGTGAAGTCTCGGGATGATTTGGGATTTTTTTCACCCAGGTACACGGCCACAGACACGGGCGTGTCTGAAGGCGTGTTGGTGACACGGCCAATGACACGGGCGTGTCCCGTGGGCGTGTCACTGGTTTGGATAAGTCGGTTGACCACCGCTTGAGGCACACGGCCAGGCACACGGCCGTGTTCGATGCCGTGTCGGGTCAAAAGTTGTATTTTTGGCAGAATCGTGGCCGTCCATTCCTTCAGTCTGGATCCAAGGGCTGAAAGCTCTTCTTCTTTTTCCTTAAGGGCCGAAGTCAGAGAATTACTTCTCATTTTCTTTGGCCTTCATCTTTCTTCAAGAGAGAGAAAGAGAGAGAGAAAGGAGGAGGAAGAAGGAAAGGGGGCTGCTGCTGGTGGTGCTGCGGTTTACCGACGAGAGATCCGAAGCCAGCGTTGCGGAGGAAGCGCTCTTGCAAGTCTTGCAAGCAAGCTTTCAAGCCATGGCACCGAAGCGATCGTCAAGGGTAATGACTTTTCTTCCTAGCCATGTGAAGGCTTCCTTTTTGGCATATCTTGTGTGATTTCCCCCACCAAGAGGTGGCTGATTTTGGGAATCTATGGGTGGATGCTTGAAATCCCCTTTGTATTGCATATAGATCCGGAAATGGAGTACGGAATAGGCATGCTGTGTGAAGCCCATCTAGACAGGTTGGTCTGGATTGGTGATGTTGCATACAAACCGAAGAAGACTCCGTGATAAACGTGTCGTGTACGGAGTCTACGGGTTATACCTGCGAAAAGGAGTAGCAGGAAGTACTGGGGTGGTAGCCCAGGAAAATAGCCTTGTGATGATTTTGGGTCCAACCTGTGAATGAGGCACAGGAAGTACTTGTGGGACCAGGAAAGGCCCTTTTTATGATGCTTGATGTCATAGGGTGTCCACCTGTGGAGTGAGTCACAGGAAGTACTGGTGTGCCCAGGAAAGACCCCTGACATTTGTACTTATGCGGTGTCCACCTGTGGAGAGAACCACAGGAAGTACTGGTGCGCCCAGGAAAGACCCGTTGTTGCTGTGAGGAAATGAGTATAGTGAAATACCCAGGCTTGAATGCCAGGAACAGGATTGGTGAGACCGACCCGCGCCTTTGATATAGCCATGAGTACGCTGCACGCGGAAAGGGCAAGGCGATTTGAGCAACGGGGGGGTGGAGGATCCGACCTGCGCTATGTCCGTCTGACGTGAGACCAAAAAGTGCGGTCTGTTGGAGCGCATAGCAAGAGTCTTCGGCCTGCGCGCCATGACATAAAGGGGGGGCTACGGGCCATCCCGGTGTCCGAGGACTAACTCCGGCTGCACGCCACGGAGTAAATGCTCAAGAGAGTTACCGTTGGGTGATAACCCTGATACGGTGGTGGGCAAGAGGTTGCCAGAACACCAAGAATGTGCCCTGAGTGCACGGACCGTTGAGCCGGGTGGCGGACGGTTGTGATGGCTTGTGTGCGTGAAAGCACTTTTTGATGATATAGCTTGCCATACTTGTGCTATGATATGCCTGCAGGGAAAATACCGCTGCCCCGAGAGAAGGGGTAGGGTCGTTATAATTTGGTCAGCTGAACGCTGACCGTTGCTTTTGTTTGCCACCGGTGGGTGGATTGTCCCTTGCACAGGTACTGGAGAGCCGAGCGGGACGAAACGAGGTTGATGCTCCTGCTGGTGTTGCTGCTGTTGTTAGCTGCTAGCCCTCGAAGGCTATTGTGTTCTTTTGAGTGTTTTCTTTTATTGTGGCCGGCCTGCGCGCCAACCTGTTTTAGGCCACTGATTGAAAGCCCTGTAAGGCCATAAGGCCAACTGTTTTGATATGTTGTAATACATTCCTATATGTATATAAAATGTGGAGTTTTATGTTTGGACATTCATGAGGAGTTCAAGTAGTTTAGGCTTCCGCTAGAATGCTTGTGATAGGTGCGATACGCTACTCTGGTATCATCCTGTACCTTCACCGACTGTTTTGTGGTATATCCTGTGGGGCCCCGGCCGGACCTTCTAGAATATATCATAGGAACGGATGGGGTTGTTACATTTTTAGTATCGGTTGTCTTGGTCTTTCCCTCTCGAAGTCGTGGCCGACTTCTTTTGTGGGGTGGCGAGCACGTGTTTGTGCACACCAAAGTCTACGATTGAACTCTTGAATGTCCATGATAGGAATGCATTTTTTCTTGTGTGAGGAACCTGCGTGTTCCTATTTTGTGTTGTTTGCTTGGGTACGACCGCTAATGTGTGTGTCTTGTCCACCTTTAGGTGACACGAAGTGGAGCTGGGCCGTCTGAGCCCCAGCGTTCTGATGAAAGTACGGCACCAGCCGCGGTGCCGACACCTCCACCGTCTGCAGAACATGTCCGTTTAGTTGCGGAGGCCTTGTATACCATGATCCAAGGTCAGCCACTGAGGCAGGAACAAGCGGCTGTGAGGACAGAACAGGTGGTGGCAAGGCCTGAACCTGTCGTGGAAGTGGTTCCTCGAGCGGCTGAGAAGCAGCTAACACGGTTTATGAGTTTCCATCCGCCTACGTTTTCGGGAGCGGGAACCCCGACGCAGGCTGAGGATTGGTTATCGCGCGTCAAGCGAGTGATGACGGCGATAGGAACGGCGGAGCATCAGAAGGTTACCTTAGCCACCTTCTTGCTTGAAGGAGAAGCTCGCTTATGGTGGGATGAGATGGAGTTGCATCATTTGGCGGGTCGTCCGTTAACCCAAGTGTCGATGGAAGAATTCTCCCGGCTCTTCCTTGCGAAGCACCTTCCTGTGGCTCAACGGATAGCCATGGAAAATGAATTCCAACGGTTGACGCAAGGTGATGGCAGTGTTGACGCATACCTGCATGAATTTACTCGCTTGGGGCGGTATGCGGGTTCGATCTTTGCGGATGAGCAGAGGAAGACTAATCGGTTCTATGAAGGGCTGAGGGACGAGCTGAGATTCCTTGTGTCCAGTTCTGTGAACCAAGGTTTCCAAGCGTTGGTGGACACTGCGACCGCGTTAGAAAAAGACATGAAGAGGGTGCAAGGGAAGAGAGCGTTGATGATGACGCAACCAGAGTGGAAGGCACCCCGATCGGGGAAATCATTCTATAAGAAGAAATGGGGCAAGAAGTCCAAGCCTAGTGGACAAGTTCCTTCATCCGTTACAACGGGAGCAACAGCAGGGGCAACTTCCAGGCCAGACACTCGTACCTGCTTCAATTGTGGTAGGATGGGGCATATTGCGCGAGATTGTCGGATGCCGCCGAAGAGTGAAAAGAAGGCGGGAGCATCTTATGCTGAGAAAGGAAAGGCGGTGGTGGATTCCTCTGCCTCGCTGGCGCAACCCCGGGTCTACAATCTTGGCCTGCAGGAGGCCATCAAGCAGAGTGACGTGGTCACAGGTATGAGTTTAGTTTTGCATATGCTATTGTCTGTATGCTTAGCTTAGTACCCCTATGTTTGTGGTTTGTGTGAGTGACATGTTTGTCATAGGCTTTGTGATGATTCGGGACACGCTGGCGCGAGCACTGTTTGATACAGGGGCATCGCATTCTTTTCTGTCTCGTGAGTTTCTTACGCGGCTTGGGATACCCAGTCGTGCAAAGACAGATAGCGTCAGAGTGGTGTTGCCGAATGGTTGTTGGATGCTTGCGGATCAAGCTTGCGATGTGGCGGTTCAGTTAGGAAGTCGGGATTTTTGTTTAACCGCATTTGTTTTGCCAATTTCGGAATTTGATGTGATTTTTGGGATGGATTGGCTGGCGGAGCAGCATGCTATGATTGATTGCCAGTCCAAAGAAATCACGGTGGGCCAGAATACCGAACAGGAGACCAAGTTCGCGGGTATGCGAGGAGTAGGCGGGACGTTGATGTCTGCACTCCAGGTAGTCAAAGCTGTTCGGAAGGGTGCGGAGTGTTACTTTGCACTACTTCAGGCTGTTGAGCCTAAGGCCACTTTGTGCGAGGTTCCGATTATGGCAGAATTTGCAGATGTGTTTCCCACGGATCTCCCTGGGCTACCACCCCAGCGGGAGATTGACTTCACAATTGAGTTGGTGCCAGGTGCGAAACCCGTGGCCCGCTCGCCATATCGCGTTGCGCCTAAAGAGATGGCTGAGTTGAAGGTTCAACTACAAGAAATGCTAGAGCAAGGTTATATCCGCCCAAGTATGTCACCTTGGAGCGCGCCTGTGCTTTTTGTAAAGAAGAAAGATGGTGGGTTACGGTTGTGTATCGATTACCGTGAATTGAATAAGCTGAATAAGTATCCGATACCTCGGATTGATGAATTATTTGATCAGCTGGTGGGATCTACCGTCTATTCGAAGTTGGACCTGAAGTCTGGTTATTACCAGTTAAGAATTCGGGAAGGTGACATTCCCAAAACCGCATTTGGAACGCGTTATGGGCACTATGAGTTCACAGTCATGCCCTTTGGATTGTGTAATGCGCGCTCGGTGTTTATGGATCTGATGCACCGTATTTTCCGTGAGTACCTGGATCTGTTTGTGATTGTGTTCATTGATGACATCCTGGTGTACTCGAAGTCCAAAGCTGAGCATGAGATTCACTTGCGGTTGGTGTTGAACACGTTGAGGCAAAATCAGCTATATGCCAAGTTCTCGAAGTGCGAGTTTTGGCTATCGTCAGTGGCATTTTTGGGCCATGTGGTGAGTGGAGCGGGCATTGCAGTGGATCCAGCGAAGATAAGAGTCATACAAGATTGGCCAATGTTGTCTTCCGTGGCCGAGGTCAGGAGTTTCCTTGGACTTGCGGGCTACTATAGAAGATTTGTGGAAAACTTCTCGCGGATCGCTTTGCCGCTAACCACACTGACGCGAAAGGATCAGAAGTTCGTTTGGACGCCAGAGTGCGCACGAGCTTTTGAAGAGCTGAAGGTTCGGTTGACCACGGCGCCGGTGTTGTCTTCGCCATGTGGAACCGATGGGTTTGTGATTTATAGTGATGCCTCAGGAAACGGCTTAGGCTGCGTTCTTCTGCAGAGCGGAAAGGTGATTGCTTATGGCTCACGCCAGCTGAAGGTGCACGAGCGAAACTATCCCGTCCATGATTTGGAACTAGCGGCGGTGATTTTTGCACTTAAGCTGTGGCGACACTACCTTTATGGAGTGAAGGTGGAGATCTATACCGATCATAAGAGCCTAAAGTATCTATTGGAGCAGAAAGAGTTGAACATGCGACAACGAAGGTGGTTGGAGTTCCTTGGGGATTACACTTTCGAGATTCACTATACGCCCGGGAAGGGGAATGTTGTCGCGGATGCCTTGAGTCGGCGAGTTCCGGCTAGAGCAAATTGGTTACACAGACATGATGAACATCTTATCCAGGAGTTGGAAGCATTAGAGATCTATTGTGTTGACAAGAGTTCCACTGCCACTGCATGTTTGAACTGGACCGAGGTGCAATGTGACCTTGCGGACCGAGTTCGACGGGCAACGGAGCTGGATGAAGATCTCTTGCGTTATGTGAATGAAGGGCCAGAAGGCAAGTTCACCTGGATTGACGGTCTTTTGCGAAAAGAGGGTCGTTTGTGCGTCCCAAATGTGGGGAAACTGAGGGAAGAACTGATGTATGAAGCGCATTATATGAAGTATTCCATTCACCCCGGGAGCACAAAGATGTTCAATGATATGAAGAAGCTTTTCTGGTGGCCAGGGCTTAAGAAAGATGTTGCCCTGTATGTGGCCAAATGTCACACATGTGCGATGGTGAAGGCGGAATGCCAAAAGCCGGGTGGTTATTTGAAGTCACTACCGATCCCAGTGTGGAAATTTGATGATATTTCCATGGATTTTGTGCATGGATTGCCAAGATCGCAGCGAGGAAACGATTCCATTTGGGTGATAGTTGACCGGCTAACAAAAGTAGCACATTTTCTCCCAAACAGGCGGGATGATTCGGTTGAAAGTTTGGCAAAATTATATGTTGATCAGATTGTGCGGCTTCACGGTGTTCCTCGAAGCATCGTAAGTGATCGAGATGGGCGATTCACGTCAAATGATTGGAGGCTAGTTCACCGACTGTTGGGCACGAAGTTGACTTTCAGTACTGCCTTTCATCCCCAAACAGATGGCCAGACTGAACGTACCAACAGAACAATGGAGGACATGCTCCGAATGTGCGCCCTTGACTTCGGAAAGAGATGGGAAGATCATCTCTATATGGTCGAGTTTGCATATAATAACAGCTACCAAACAAGTATTGGGATGGCACCATATGAAGCCCTATACGGAAGGAAGTGTCGTACTCCCTTGGCTTGGGTAGAAGCGGGTGAAGCCCGGGTTGTTAAACCAAGTGAGGTGGATGAAGCAAACTCAACCATTCGGACTATCCGAGAGAGATTGTTGATTGCTCAAGATCGACAAGCGAAGTACTACAACACCAAGCACCGGAACGTTGAATTTGCGGTTGGCGATTGGGTCTACTTGAAGATCAAACCATTCAAAGGTGTCTCCAGGATTCGACGATTGAAAAAGTTGAGTCCAAGATATTTGGGTCCTTTTGAAGTGGTTGAGCGAGTTGGCGAAGCAGCTTATCGGCTAGCTCTGTCGGCGGACTTGGGTGGATTACATGATGTCTTTCACATCTCGGTGCTTCGGAAAGCCGTGAAAGATCCAGCTCAAGTGATCGCGGATGATCGGGTGCCGCTGGAGTATGGGCTAACAACGAGAGTTAGACCCATTCGGATCGAAGATCGAGCCGAGAAACAGTTGCGGAACAAGACGGTCGGTATAGTGAAAGTCCGGTGGGACAACTGCGGCCGTGAAGAGCTGACGTGGGAGCGCGAGCAAACCATGCGAGCAGAGTTCCCTGAATTGTTTCTGTAATTTAGAGCGAGAATATTGTAACATAAACGTTTATATATATATAGATATATGTTGTTACATTTTCTTGCTAAGTCTGTTGCTTTCCTGTCTCTAAATTTCGAGGACGAAATTTCTTGTAGGAGGGGAGGATTGTAACAGCCCAACGTTCAGAAACAGGAAAATTTGGGTGACACGGCCTGGGACACGGGCGTGTCCCAGGGCGTGTCAGGTGACACGGCCTGCGACACGGGCGTGTCGCAGGGCGTGTCGAGGTTGTGTCGACGATTGGGCTTTGTCTCGACGATTTTTGATCGCGACGATTCGTCGAGAGGAGGCACACGGCCCAGGACACGGGCGTGTCCAAGGCCGTGTCGCATTCTCGACGATTTTTGCTCGACGATCGTCGAGTGTCGAGACGTGTGTGTCGAGTGTTGAACACGGCCTGTGACACGGGCGTGTCACAGGGCGTGTCAAATCAGGCGACGAACTCAGCCCGCCGAAAGAATTCGACAGGGCGTGTCTTTGTGCCGTGTCTGGGCACACGACCTGGGACACGGGCGTGTCACAGGCCGTGTGAAGTCTCGGGATGATTTGGGATTTTTTTCACCCAGGTACACGGCCACAGACACGGGCGTGTCTGAAGGCGTGTTGGTGACACGGCCAATGACACAGGCGTGTCCCGTGGGCGTGTCACTGGTTTGGATAAGTCGGTTGACCACCGCTTGAGGCACACGGCCAGGCACACGGCCGTGTTCGATGCCGTGTCGGGTCAAAAGTTGTATTTTTGGCAGAATCGTGGCCGTCCATTCCTTCAGTCTGGATCCAAGGGCTGAAAGCTCTTCTTCTTTTTCCTTAAGGGCCGAAGTCAGAGAATTACTTCTCATTTTCTTTGGCCTTCATCTTTCTTCAAGAGAGAGAAAGAGAGAGAGAAAGGAGGAGGAAGAAGGAAAGGGGGCTGCTGCTGGTGGTGCTGCGGTTTACCGACGAGAGATCCGAAGCCAGCGTTGCGGAGGAAGCGCTCTTGCAAGTCTTGCAAGCAAGCTTTCAAGCCATGGCACCGAAGCGATCGTCAAGGGTAACGACTTCTCTTCCTAGCCATGTGAAGGCTTCCTTTTTGGCATATCTTGTGTGATTTCCCCCACCAAGAGGTGGCTGATTTTGGGAATCTATGGGTGGATGCTTGAAATCCCCTTTGTATTGCATATAGATCCGGAAATGGAGTACGGAATAGGCATGCTGTGTGAAGCCCATCTGGACAGGTTGGTCTGGATTGGTGATGTTGCATACAAACCGGAGAAGACTCCGTGATAAACGTGTCGTGTACGGAGTCTACGGGTTATACCTGCGAAAAGGAGTAGCAGGAAGTATTGGGGTGGTAGCCCAGGAAAATAGCCTTGTGATGATTTTGGGTCCAACCTGTGAATGAGGCACATGAAGTACTGGTGGGACCAGGAAAGGCCCTTTTTATGATGCTTGATGTCATAGGGTGTCCACCTGTGGAGTGAGTCACAGGAAGTACTGGTGTGCCCAGGAAAGACCCCTGACATTTGTACTTATGCGGTGTCCACCTGTGGAGAGAACCACAGGAAGTACTGGTGCGCCCAGGAAAGACCCGCTGTTGCTGTGAGGAAATGGGTATAGTGAAATACCCAGGCTTGAATGCCAGGAACAGGATTGGTGAGACCGACCCGCGCCTTTGATATAGCCATGAGTACGCTGCACGCGGAAAGGGCAAGGCGATTTGAGCAACGGGGGGGTGGAGGATCCGACCTGCGCTATGTCCGTCTGACGTGAGACCAAAAAGTGCGGTCTGTTGGAGCGCATAGCAAGAGTCTTCGGCCTGCGCGCCATGACACAAAGGGGGGCTACGGGCCATCCCGGTGTCCGAGGACTAACTCCGGCTGCACGCCACGGAGTAAATGCTCAAGAGAGTTACCGTTGGGTGATAACCCTGATACGGTGGTGGGCAAGAGGTTGCCAGAACACCAAGAATGTGCCCTGAGTGCACGGACCGTTGAGCCGGGTGGCGGACGGTTGTGATGGCTTGTGTGCGTGAAAGCACTTTTTGATGATATAGCTTGCCATACTTGTGCTATGATATGCCTGCAGGGAAAATACCGCTGCCCCGAGAGAAGGGGTAGGGTCGTTATAATTTGGTCAGCTGAACGCTGACCGTTGCTTTTGTTTGCCACCGGTGGGTGGATTGTCCCTTGCACAGGTACTGGAGAGCCGAGCGGGACGAAACGAGGTTGATGCTCCTGCTGGTGTTGCTGCTGTTGTTAGCTGCTAGCCCTCGAAGGCTATTGTGTTCTTTTGAGTGTTTTCTTTTATTGTGGCCGGCCTGCGCGCCAACCTGTTTTAGGCCACTGATTGAAAGCCCTGTAAGGTCATAAGGCCAACTCTTTTGATATGTTGTAAGACATTCCTATATGTATATAAAATGTGGAGTTTTATGTTTGAACATTCATGAGGAGTTCAAGTAGTTTAGGCTTCCGCTAGAATGCTTGTGATAGGTACGATACGTACTCTGGTATCATCCTGTACCTTCACCGACTGTTTTGTGGTATATCCTGTGGGGCCCCGGCCGGACCTTCTAGAATATATCATAGGAACGGATGGGGTTGTTACATTTGGTTCGGCGGTGGCGGGTCGATCCGGCGGATGAAAACGGAGTGTTCGAAACGGAGGGGGGAGGTGGCTGCTCCAAACGGAGCTTTTGGGGGCGTTTCTCAAGGCGGGTGGGTGGAAACGAATCAAACGCCGCCGAAGGTTCATTTGTTTACCCTCCTTCCGGCGGCGTTTGCCCAAAATAGAGCCGCGAAACGCCCAAACAAATAGAGCCTAAATAAGAAGTTTTATCAACCAAAAGACTACTCTTATATATTGAGTATGCATTATTTAAAGATATTATCATGAAAACAATAAAGCGCCAAAAAGAATCAAGTTGGCAATTCGAAAGAGCACGAAGTTTGTTAACAAAGTACGCCTGAAGTTTGCATCATATTAGCCGGAACATATTATGATACTTTGGATGTGTTGAGAGATGAGCATTGTGGGTACCGTATTATCAGTTAGGTTCTGAATGGTGTAGGAGGTTGGACACAAGTAAGAGTGGATCTACAATGAAAACTTGAAAACCGAAGTGTTTTATATGGTCTCATATTCAGTCGCAAAAGATATAAAGAACTAATGATATTTGTATAATGCACGAAAACTCCAACTTGGACGAATAACAATACCAGATATAGGCCTTGTTATCGGTTCTTGCTATAATATTTTTTGGTTCAACTTTATAGAATATAAAGCTTGATATTTATTACGCTACATTCATTTATGTCGGAGATAACAATTTCTTTGCATTGACTTTTTAAATGATAACCACTTCATTCAGTTGGTGTTAAAAATTGCATTATTGATGGGGTCCCTCTTGAACTTTCTAAGTCAAACCGGCAAGACTCGGACTGAGTACACATGGGCTCGACCGGACCGATTGCGCGCGTCAAAGTCGCAAGCCCCCAAAGGAGAAGCTGAACCCGCTCACGCAGACGGAAGTGTCGTGCAGGCGCATGCGCGCGGCCGCGCCCCGCGCAGCCTGTGCATGAGGGTCGCACGCAGCCGCACACGGCCAGCCCGCACGACCGTGTCCCGTGCAGCCACAGGGCCGCATCCCTGTGCAGCTGCACCCCCCCCCCCCCCCCACACCCCACCCCACCCCACCCCACCCTCGACCGCACCTCGCGCGCACGCGCGCCGGCGATGGTCGCCGCCACCGTCGGTGACCCCCGCCGTCTCCGGCCACCTCCTCCGCCGCCAGCCACCATCGGCCGTCGCCGATCCGTGCATCTTGCCCGGGCCGTCCGAACTGCTCGGAAGGCACTCCGATCATTTTAGCAAAAATGGTGATCTGGGTGGTCGAAACGGAGCGACGTCTTTCACCAGCACAAATCACTCTACAATGTTGGTGGCTGAATCCCTAGACTGGGATTTAGATGGATGGGTAGTTAATAGTAGTAATAGAAGGCGCTCTCTTAGAGGCAATATATTTTGGAATAATCTAGGACCACATTCTAACTGACATGATCTTGTCAATATACATGGAAATCCCATGGGAAGTGAGAAGTAAAAGTGAGCAGCACAAAGATATAAAGACAAACTCCTACCAAATATTTCTCCTTGTTCAAAGCATATTCTAATCATGAGCCTAATCAGACCTTGGACTGTGTGAGCAGCACAAAGATATAAAGACAAAGATGATTTTGCTGTTTTAAATGACTGTGTTTGCAGGAACACAGTCTTGAGATAGCTTCCAGGATCAGAAGTCGCTTACCTTTATGACTTGGTGTTTTTGTACACCACTTCAATGTTTTGTATATTTTTGATACATATATATATACCTTTTATAAAACAACATATAAGTTTATGGATATTTGACTTTGCAGTCTAGAATAAAGAAATTTTGAATGTGATGTTCCTTGATCATTTTTATTCCGCTGCAAGTATTTAAAAGAAAAGAAAAGAAATTTTGAAGGCTTCGTTTGGGGGGATTTATTTTCGCCGGTGAAGCTGTTACGATTGCATGAAGGTCCGGTTCATGCTGGCGTAACCGCTTGATCAGGGAAAATAAGCACCCCCAGAGCCCAAATGTGTCATGTTTCTCATCTTGATCTTTTTAGATTAATCGTATAAATTCCTAATTCCTTGACAAATTATATTTATTTAAGATGGGTGCTTAAATTAAAGGATGAGTGTTTAAATTAAGATGGAATCATATTGATGTACCATCTTCTTGATCAAAGTTTTTTTTAAACAAACTTTGGGGCGTTTGTTAAAAACGCGTGGCGGAAGAATTGTTTTTCATATTTAAAACGTGCCGCAAAATGTCTTTAAAATGTAACGGTAGCCGCTATTTCTTGAAGTGCACGAGGCTGGATCGGTGCTGACCAATAGACACTATTTTTTTGAGTGTAACAACTAGTCGAGTCACCTTCGAAGATCTTATTGCAAGGGGTGTTTAATTGGAAAAATGCGAAAGAGAGATCTTCGAGTCACCTTCGGAGATCTTCGAAAGACGAAGTGAGATATTCGAGTTGCCTCCAAAAGATAAGGAGCACTTCAAAGGCCGAGGGAGATCTTTGAATCCCGAAAGAAATATTGGAATAAATCTTCTAACATTGAAAGAGAACTTTGAAGGATTTTCAAATGACCTCTCTCTGGTGCTGAAGGTAAGGTTTCCTCAAATGAGAGCTTCAAGATCCTTTTATAACTTTTGACATGGGCAGTTTTGTAATTGCGCCATTGCAATTGCCATAACTATCGGTCGGACGAATCAGGTTTCTCGATCTGGAGCACAAAGATCGCCATTTTTGTGGATATGACAGTTTGCCTCCCTAGCAATTTGGACAGTTCGGGCAGAGCCGACAATAATTGTGTACGGGAAGTCATAGACTTGACGAGTAGAAGCTTAGGGGATCTCAACGTGCCCCTCTTAGTTCCCTGGGGTCCTATTTATATACAAATCCGGGGGGGTACGTATGCAAGAATACCCCACCCCTGTGAAATACCTACCACACGACATAAGGATAACCCTCTCCCACATGGCGACTTGGATGTGCTACTCGCATATAGTGAATGTCACAAGAACTCGCCATTTGGCGGTCTTTGGATGCTCGCCCTCACTGACAAGTTGAAATAGATACTCGTCTTTATTGGCGATGTGTAATGTGTACTCTTCCTTTGACAAATACTCAACACTGTTCTCTTCATTGAGGATGTCAAGTACTCTCTTGGCGAGATCTTCGAATAGCTGCCAGGCTGGAGAGCTGAATGGTTTGTGAATAACTGTCTCCTTAGAAATTTCTGATCTCGATGAATTACGAGTTATACACAATCCCTACTTTTTTCGGGCTTGATACGAGCTCAGCAAAATAATGTAGGACCAGTGGTTCGGAGAGATGGGCGCTAGACGATATGCCACTCAATGTCCCTCCCAAGAGTGAAGCTCAACTGGAGGAGGAAGAAAGTCATCACTTCCAAGGAGCAGAGCTCAACTGGAGGAGGTGGAGAAAAGTCGACACATCCCAAGCAATTCACTAGATGAGCGAGCTTAACTGGAAGATGTGGAGAAGAGTCGACACCTACCAAGAGTGAAGCTTAACTAAATGAGGTGGAAAAAATCGGCACCTCTCAGAAGCGGAGCTCAACTAAAGGAGGTGGAGAAGAGTCGACACATCCCAAGAGCGGAGCTCAACTGAAGGAGGTGGAGAAGAGTCGACACCTCGAAGAGCGGAGCTCAACTGAAGGAGGTGGAGAAGAGTCGACACCTCTACGAGCGGAGCTCAACTGAAAGAGGTGGAGAAGAGTCAACACCTCCCAGGAGCGGAGCTCAATTGAAAGATATGGAGAAGAGTCGACACCTCCCAGGCGCGGAGCTCAATTGAAGGAGGTGGAGAAGAGTCGATGTAAGACCCCCTTCTTTTTTTTTCTTTTTAAAACTCCGGGGTCTTATGCCCAGAATCGTCGTTTTGCGGTGACACTGACCCTCGGAAGATCGCCACTACAAAACGCCGATTCTGCCGGCCTAACGATCACCAAAAGAAGTAGTATAAACAAAGTTGAATGTAAAACTAGGTCCACAATCTCATATAATATGAAATGAGAAGTCACATCAAGTCCACAGATAATAATAGAAGTACTGAAATAGAACAGTACAAATGAAATATAAACGGGCTTAAGCCCGGTACATCAGATCCTCACTACAAACACTCGCGGAAGCTAAGTAATCTAATCACTCATTGCACCAGTAGTCGGTGCTCCTGTGCTAGACTGGCCCACATCCATGTGCACCGTACTCCGCTGGTGCTGCATCCCTTGTTGCTGCTCTATGTCTCTCATTCAGAGCCCCTATAATATTGTGGTCGTCGTCCGTCAGTCAAAAAGACTAAGTCCTATCATCCCCTACCCCTCCTCCCATGGCTCCTAGGCACCGAGCGGGGAGAAGGAAAGGGAAGCTATGAAAGTGGAGAAGTAAAACAAAAGCAGGTGACGGTGAAGCTACTCTAGCAGTTAATATAGTGTATACTATGATTAATAAAGGGAAGTACAACTAACAGTTCTATAATAGCAGGTGAAAGGAATAATCAAAAATGCTCATCACAAGCAGGTAAAAGCATTCATAAAGAAAGGTAACCATAACTTATAAGCTTGCCCACACGAGCCTATAAGTTAAGAGGTCGTTTTGCAAGGCCTAATGTATAAAACGTCCCATACCGGCTTATACATTAGGGGTAGGGGTTGAATGATGATGTTATGGTATACTATAATGTGTGAGTTTACTGTTAAATTCATGCAGTGCAACACACACACACAACTCTATGCGCATAAAACTTTAGTTCCCCCCTTTTGGGCAGCTAGCTTCATTCCCAGGAACCTCCGTAGTGGCAAACAGAGACAGTGGGTCGGGCCCCCCACTCCTAGACGGGTATCCACACTACCAGGCCTAGCCCTTATGTACGCCTCTGGAAGAACACAACTCAGAGTCACCACGTACTAATGCTGGCCATATCCACCAGACTTCCTTTGGCTAAGTGTAAACCACACCGCCGAGTCAGCGTATCGACGTCGGTGTGAACGACGGTCAAATACCGAGGACCCACCACTTTTTCTCACTTATTCAAGAACTTCTGAGCCATTGGCTCCCCGGACTAAACCGTTCGTTAATACTACCATCGAGCCTACCGCTCGGATAACCGTAATTAACTAACCTCCCGCTACTAGGGTGTGTGAAGGTGAATCACCAGTTTACTAATTGCTCTTTAACATTTGTTCTTACAGCTTACGTTAACCCAGGACTGCCCCCGGTATACCCGGTGAAGGGTTCTAAAAAGGGCACTAGGAACTATGATGGTAGCAATAGCTCATTGTTCCCTTTCGCAAGACACTTATTGTTATTGGTTGTTACTCATTACCCAATCCCTTTTGTGTTACATTGGATCTGACCCTAGTGTATTTAGACTCTTCTTCTCCTTACGGGGAAAACGATCTTTCGTCGACCCCGAGCATCTACTTACACTAGACAACCCTTCTATATTCCATATTAGAACTCCCAATGATTAACACATTATGCTTTATCATAATCAGCAATCTACATCCCCCATATCCTAAGTTCGTTTTTTGCCCTAACTTATTTTATGCAGTTTTACTATTTACAACTCATCCTAAGATAATGAAGTACACAATGTGAGATACTCCAAATTATCATCCAATCTCCCTATAATATTTATTGGGGGCCTATCCTGACATTTTTGGCCTAAATCCAGAGATTTATAGTTTTCCTAACTTGCATGATAATTTATTTAATTTCCTAAGAAATCCAAATGCCTTAATTTGAACATGAAGTACTATTTTCAGGCATGCAAAGTGTTCCACGAAATTATGATAAATACAAGATAACTACTTATCATTAAATTCAGAGTCTCTGAATTTTCCAGCAAGGTCTAGATCTCTAATCACAATTTTGGATGTATCCAATTTATATCAAATTAAAGAGACAAGTACTGAAAATATACTTCAAAAAAATTCTGAGAAAATTCAAGTATAGACCTAATGACCTATAAACACCACTGATCAAGTTTCATAATCTTCCAACAAGTAATGAGCTCTAAATTCAATTTTTCTACAATATACCATTTTGATAAGTCATTGAACTAAGTACAGAATTTATTCAACTAAAAATTATAATAAAATTCCTATATAAACATATTGACCTAATAACACCACTGGTCAGGTTTCATAATTTTTCAACAAGAAATGAGCTCTGAATGAATTATTGAACAAATTTTCATGTACATGAGCTTGTGAAGTAATTACTGTAAATATACATCTAAAAATTCTAATAAAATTCAAGTGTAAGCATAATGGTCTAAAACTCCCTCTGTCCCAAATTCATAACATTCTAGTGAAGGGTGAGTTCATAATAGCTAAATTATTATCAAGGGCTAACACATGTATTACAAAGGAGGTGCTAATATTAATATTCCAAAACTCTCAATTAAATTGTCAGAGGTTCGTATTAACCCTATGACTACACTACCCCAGTTTCACAACTTTTTAAAGAGTTTTAATAGCCTATCATATCATTACAAGATTTGTAACCTAAACTAAAGTTAGGGTTTTGAGGGGTTTAACAACTTTTAAATTCAATAAGATTTCTACCAGAGGACTCTAACTACCCTAGTGTCCTCTTCACCAAATTTCAAGTCATTTCAAGGTCATTTGACCGCATGCCCTTCACAAGGCTCCAAAGACCATCCTTAGGGTTTGGTCTTGGGTCCTATGGCAAATCTTCTCCAATCTACCTCATCTTCCATGGGAGGGTGTTAAAAGTCATGTCAAGTCAGTGGCCCAAATTTCAGACTCTGTTGAGGTGATTTGACCACCTAAACCCACAAGTGCACTTTTGACCTAAATACCCCTTTTGGGGCAAGGCTAGGGTTTGCTCATTTCCAATCCAAATCATCTTTAAATGAGATGGAAATTCATACAGAGACTCATGATGACCCCAATGACCACTCACCAAACTTTGGGAGGGTTTTAAGGTCATTGGGTTACCTAATTAAATCACATATGATTTATTAAATTTTTCACAAAACTATAGAAAAATATTGTCCAAAAAATTCTGATTTTTGGACAGTATGAAGGGAAGGTTATGAAAAGTCTATGCTGTAAATTTCAAGGCATTTGGGTGAGTGGTTAGGTGTGGGGATCAATTTTTGTGTCTGGTCACACCTATGTATAGGTTGCACCAAAATGAGTGTTGTGGTCAAACCACTTACCCAAATGGGTTGAAATCACTTTTAAATTAACACAGACTTCAATAACTACAATTTATATGTTGGTTACTTTTTAAGGTTTAGCCCCTAAGGGCCTTATTTTTCTGTTCTAAAATGATGCACAACAAAAGATATTAACTCACTAAACTATACAACAAATATTATAATTAATTTAAGATGAACACTGTTCATCTTCCTCATCTACCTGAACAACAACCTAAAAATAAAACGCATAACCTGTAGCTTTGCGTGAGCCACCGCGGGCTATCCGGCCACTTCCCCTGCCAGCCACCACCACCTCCGTCGAGGTGGTGGCTAACACCCGGCGGTGGTTTGGCCGCCGGAGGTGGTGGTTTCCGGCGAACCCGCCACCATGATTTTTTTGGAATTTCTCCATTTTTTCTCACTTGGATCAGCTCGTTTGAGCCCGATTCTCATCTTTAAAGATTCCTAAGATCTAACCATAGTAGAAGAGGAAGGGGAAGACCTGTGTGGGTGGCTGAAACCTTGCCGATCGCCGGATTGTCATGGTGGTGGTGGTGGTCGGATTTCTACAATTGCACAGTGGACTTCCTTGGCTCCATCAGGTAATGTGTGGAACTGAATCCCTGGAGTCCAGTGGAGCTTTTAAGGAGGAGAGTTGGGGTTTTGGGTGGGTGTAGGCTTCCATGTCCATTAATGCCCCCCCCCCCCCCCCCACTTAAGAGGATTTCAGCCATGGTGGGTGGGGGATGAAGCATGGCTCAATCCAGTCAAAGAACAGCTGGTTGCAATGGGACTGCACTCCCCTTGTCCTAGTGAATTGAATGGGGGGTTGGGGAAGGGGAAGGATGAGCCCCAAAGTCTTTCCTCATTACTCCCCTCTCTTTCTCTTTTTTTCATTTGGAGCTTTTTCTCTCTCCTACTCACCAAGCCCGAAATTTGACTTCCATCTAGCCTAATGGCAGCCCACATATTCATTTCATCCATTAATACAAGGTTAGCCCAAGTGAATTGGGCTTGAGCTTGAGTTAGCTCATTTGGGCTAGCTTGACCTAAACCTTGACTAGGGTTGACCTTGGTCAATTTGGTCTTTGAGGTTGCCCCTAATGGGTCCTTGGTTACACATTGGCCTCCCCTAAGGTCTAGGTAGAGTTGACTTGGCCCTTTGGAGGTCACTTGACCCTTAATCACGACACTTTGACCACTTTAGGGCTAGAGTTGACTTGGATCAACTTAGCATTTTTGGTTGACCCCAATGGGTCCTTGGTGACCCATTGACCTCACTCTAGGGTTAGGAAGGTATGTGTGGGGTCCACTTGGCTAAGAGAAAGTCAATTGGCCCTGTGTAGGTCAGTTTGACCTATTTAGAGTTAGGGTTGACTTGTGTCAACTTAGCCTCTTGGGTGGACCCCAATGGGTCCTTAGTGACCATATGGACTACCCAAGGTGTTATGAGTGTTGTGGTGGGGTCATGGAGTCAATTTGAAGCCCAAATGTCAAACCCTAGGTCTGGTGGTGAGGTTGTGCTATAGGCAGACCAAGGTGATTTTCACCTTGGGCCTTGTTCACCTGGCACTACAAGAAAATAGGGTTTTAGTGACGAAATTTTTGTGACGAAAATTTTTTCGTCACTAAAAATATATTTTTTGTGACAAAATTTGAGGTTGGTTACTAAATGATGATCTTCAATTAATTAGTGACGAAAATAAAAATCTTGTCACTAAAATTTTTTTATTTGTGACCAGAACAAAGTGAAGTCACAAAAAATTATTTTTAGTAACAGAAATAAGTTTAGTCACTAAATAATTCAATTTACTGACGAAAATATAATGGTCACAATTGAAAAGATAATTGTAATAAATCTTTTACTCATAAAAAATACCAACATTTATATATCACATTAAATAATTCATTTCCCTCCACAAATTTTGCATCCCTCCATTTGCAAATCCAATGATATTTCAAATCCCCTCCATTACCATAAAATTAGGTTACTTTTCTAACTTCCTACACATGCCGCCTGCATTTCTCAAATTATTTTTTCTGCACTAACTGAGGCTTTGCCTCCGCCCGAGAAAGAGATAATCATCGCAGGAACTTCTCGCAATCCTTCTTGAAGGTGAAAGCAGGTGCGACTGGCAGGGTCGAGGCGGCGAGGTTGAGGCGGCGAGGTCGAGGCGACGAGGGTGAGGCAGCGAGCGATCCTTCTGATTCTCTGCTTCTAGTTCGCGGATTCCCATTTCTCACCCTACTTCGCTGCACAAGCCCTCGATGGCTTCTAAGCCCCTAAGGTAAAAATATCTTCTCTCCAGATCTCTTCTCCTCTAGCCCGAATTTTCGACGGGTTTCATCTAGCCCTAATTTTCTCCAGATTTTATCTAGCCCTAATTTTTTACAGGTTTCATCTTGCCCTCATTTTCTCCAAATCTCCTCTTGCGCTAATTTTCCTATTCTTATTCCCCACTTCTATCATTATTTTTGTTGGAGACTTCATTTTCTCTTTTTTCAAGAGCATTAAAATGTCCGATTCATTTTTAAGATTGAAATCTTCTTTTGTATTCTTTTTTATTGTGCTTTATTATTTTAGGTTTGAACAATCTCTTTCTCCTTATGTTTTCACTAGTGTTTCCTCATATTAGGGTAGTGCTTTGTAGTTAAATTTAATAACCTTGATTTGATTATTATCTCTATGAATTAAACACCTTATAAACACTTTTTAGTTCTCTTTTCAGTGGATAGAACTTAATTATTTTAAGCAAGATAGTGTATGTGTGCTCTTTTTAAAAACTGTTTTGTTCCATTTTTTAGGCACTTGAGATATTGTTTTAGATAATTTTGAATTAAAAAAATTATCAAAAATTTATACTCTTTACTTGGTGCTCGGGTCGGATGAAAATCCTGGGTTCGCCACTGCTCTCAACGAGCCTCTGTTATTATTGTCATTGTACATCTCTTGCATTCAAACTTTGTTCACTTGTGCATATTACTGAATGAAAATTGTGTTAGTTTCATTCAAACTTTGTTCACTAGTAGGCCTGATATTATGTTTGCTACTTGCATTTGTGATAGATTTCAAGTCAAATCTAAAGAGTCACACCACATTTTATTAAAAAGGATTTTAAGATATATAAAAGGTTGTCCTAATCTAGGACTCTGGTATCCTACTGAGTCAGAATTTGAATTATCTGGATTCTCAAATGCTGACTTTGTTGGATGTAGAGTTGACAGGAAAATCACATCAGTAACTTGTCAATTCCTTGGTGATAGGCTTGTGTCCTGGTTTTGACAAAAAAAAACTTATTTGTCTACATCAACTGTTGAAGCTGAATATAAAGCAGCAGGTAGTTGTTGTTCAAAAAATTTGTGAATACAAAATCATCTCCTAGATTATGGTTTCAACTTAAATAATTCAACTATCTATTGTTATAATATCAGTGCAATTTCTATTGAACAAAATCTAATGCATCATTGTAGGACAAAGCATATAGAGATTAGACATCATTTCATTAGAGATTGTGTGGACAAAAATAAAATTAAACTTGTCTTTATCTCTACTGATTTACAAAGAGTAGATATTTTCACCAAACCATTAGATGAAAAGAAACATCTGTTGTTCCTAAATCTGCTAGGTATTATTAATGGAGAAGCTTTAAATTGATTTTTGTCTGTCGTCGACGAACTGTTCATTTTTCGTCGAATGGAGATCGACGAACTATGAACTCTTCGTGTAGTGTTGGTCGAATGGAGATCGACGAACCTTCCTTTGCGAAACGTTTCATCGAACGTATATCGACGAATTTGTTTCAGAAAATCCGCCACCACCTGCGCCTTTATTGCTACCCTTGGAGAGTAAGAAATATCGAACTCGCTAAGCTCCACCGCCCACTTTGTCAGCCTGTCAAAGTGCTCCACTCCATCCAGGATACTCCGTAGAGGATGATCGGAGACGACCCTGATGGAGTGAGCTTGGAAATACAGACGGAGCCTTCAAGCCGAAACCACCAAAGCGAATACCAGCTTCTCCAAAATAGGGTACCTCGTCTACGCCTGCCGCAGCACTCTACTAACATAGTAGATAGGAAGCTGCCTCTTGCCTTCCTCCCGAACCAGCACCGAACTAACTGCTTCCGCCCCGACTCCCAGGTAGAGGAAGAGGTCTTCATTACCCCGCAGCCCCTAAAGGAGAGGAGCTTGGATTAGCTGTTGCTTGAGTTTTCCGAAAGCCTCCTCGCACTCTGCCGTCCACTCAAACTTCTGATTTCCCCGAAGGGTCTTGAAGAACGGAGAGCACTTCTCCCCTGCCTTGGACAAAAAACGGATGAGGCCTGCCAGCCTTCCAGTCAGCCTTTGAACTTCCTTAGGATCCCTTGGCGACGCCATCTTCAGAATGACCTTCATCTTGTCTGGATTAGGTTCCACCCCCCTGGGAGTGAGGAGGTGACCTAGAAATTTTCCCCTTCCTGCACCGAAGACGCACTTGGCCGGATTGAGTCGCATCTTGTACTTATTCAGGGTAGCAAAGGTCTCTACCAGATCCGTTATATGCTCTGCGACGCTTTTGTTTTTGACGAGGAGGTCATCCACATAAACCTCCAAGTTCCGCCTCTTCTGCCCCTTGAAGATTTGATCCATCATCTGCTGGTAAGTTGCGCATGCATTCTTGAGCCCGAAGGGCATAATCCTGTAGCTATAGCAGCTGCCGCTGGTTATGAAAGAGACGTCCCGGCAGTCGGGGGATGCATCTGGATCTGGTGATACCCTGAAAAAGCATCAAGAAAACTCATCACAGGAAACCCGATGGCGGAATCAACCAGCGCGTCGATTTGAGGCAAGGGGTAACAATCCTTCGGGCAAGCTTTATTCAACATTGAAAAATCGATACATAAACGCCAACCCCCTCCAGGCTTTTTCACCATTACAACATTGGAGACCCAGCCTGGATATTGGATCTCCGAGACAAACCCTGCCTTCAACAGCTTCTCCACCTCTTCCCTGATCAGCTCGGCCAGCATGGAGGCGCTCTTCCTCTGCTTATGTCGAACTGAGGCCACCGCAGGATCCAGGTTGAGTCGATGACAAGCAACATCGGTGTCCACCCCTGGCATCTCGGCGGCACTCCATGCAAAGACATCAACGTTGTCCTGCAGGCAAGCAGCCATCTCTATCTTCCCCCCAAGTGGCAAGGATCCCCCCACCGTCAGCAGTCCCGACTCTCCCCCTCGAGAGATCACCTCTATCTCCTCCACCTCCTCAGCAACGCACAACCCTTTCTCTTTCTCCAGCAACTCCTCCAGCTTTTCCGCGTCACCCATCCAGCTGATGGTGCTGACGGCATTCAAGTAGCACTCCCTGGAAGCCTTGGGATCTCCCCTGATCCTGATCTGGACATCTCTGCGGCAGTACTTCAGGCACTGGTGGTATGACGACGGAACGGCCCTGAAGTAGTTGATAAGAGGCCGCCCGAAGATGGCGTTGTAACCGCTCGGTGCGTCGACGATGATGAAGCGGCATCGGATCGACGTCCCACCGAGCGTAACCAGTAGCTCCACTGCTCCCTCCACCTCTTTCTTCTCTCCTGAGAAGCCAAAGAGCGGTCCATCTGCAGCTTCGACTCGGGATGCTTCCACCTGAAGCCCGACGAAGGTTCTTTTGAAGATAACGTTCACCGAGCTACCGTTGTCCGCGAGGATTCGGTCGACGGTGAAGTCCTCAATGGAGGCTTGAATGACCAAGGCATCATGGAAGGGATTCTTATTCCCCAACATATCTTCCTCCGAGAAGGTGATTTCCTCTAACGGTGGCGGGGTCTGTGACGTCGAGGCGACGTTCATTCGATAGATCTGGTGGAGACTCCCCATGCGGGAAGCTCCAAGCCCGGCCCCTCCATTGATCACTCCTACATGCCCACCTCCTGGGCCATGTATCACTTCCTCGCGACCTCCTATGTCGACACGGTCCTCATTCCTCCTACTTGCTGGAGCTTGGAATGCCACCTGCCCCACCGGGGCCTCCTGCCTCTGTTGCTCTCTTTCTGCCACCCCCTCTTCCAGCCTTCTCCTTGCTTCCCAAAACTCGGGGTAAGCCAAGGTCCCGTGCCCCTCTACCAGATGAATATCGTAGTAAAGGGGAATCTCTGCCTCCTGGCGCATCGCTCCCTGCTCCCTCCGGCGTCGCTTGTTGTCTTGGCGAACGATGATCATTCTTGTCTCGGCGTCAAGGCGAACCAAGGCGAGCGCTAGGCGCCTTGACGCTTAGGCGTCAAGGCGGACGCCTAGGCGACACTAAGGCGAGCAAGTCGCAAGGCGCCATTTTTTTTTAAAAAAAGGCAGTATATCGACTGCGGTTATTATAATAACCGCAGTCTATACTCTGGAGGTTATACACTGCGGTTATTATACAAACCGCAGTGTATAGTACACATAATATAGACTGTGGTTTACTAATAACCGCAGTGTATAATATACATGCTATAGACTGCGGTTGCATAATAACCGCAGTGTATAGTACACATAATATAGACTGCAGTTTTATAATAACCGCAGTTGCTAGTATACATGCTATAGACTGCGGTTGTTTAATAACCGCAGTATATTGGCTATATACTGCGGTTAATAGAATAACCACAGTATATATCTTATGACTAGCGACTGCGGTTATTTTAATAACCGCAGTCTATAGTCCTATATAGACAGCGGTTACAATAATAACCGCAGTCTATAATATGTCTGTCACACTTTAGACTGCGGTTATTATAATAACCGCAGTCTAAAGCTCCATTTTTTTTAATAAAATATTTACCAAGTACAAACACAACTAGAGATTTTTTTTTCTTCATAGCAGACTAGCAATAAGCAACTAAGAATAGCAAGTAGCAAGCACAAATGTTCCAACTACCAATATCATGTATTCATGAATCATGAATTCATGATATCTCAAATTCTCAATTCTCAAACCTCAATACATTCATACCTATGACCTATCTCAATTCTCAAATACCATGAAGTAGTAAGCATGTAACAGTAAGAAAAAACAGTGGCAATCAATGGTCAAGAGTCAAGACTCAAGACTCAAGAGTCAAGACAGACTTCAGAGAAAGCAATAACAAAAAAGGGAACACAAAAATATCAGTCATAATCCAAAAAATCTTCATCCATTGCACAATATAGCATATTAGCATGAATAATATTTTTAACATTAACTTTAAATAATCATACAAGGTCAACTAGAATCATCATCTAGTAAGTCGTCATCGACATTGCAGGTGTTTGGTTGGATGGAGGTACTCGTCATTTGCCCATAATTATCATAAATATCTTCATCATCACTGCCAACTACAAAATGATCTAAATCTTCATCCCCTTGAGCTATTAGTTCATTTATTTGAAGATTAGTTCCAACTCCACTTCGTAAATTTCGAGCCCCAGTTCCAAGAGCTCTCTCTACAGCATCCCATGTGAGATTATCATCATCAAAAACTAGAGCTTCCTCTGGTTTGTTCACCATCAACATTGTATCGATGCTCCAAATCAACATTTTTATATAATTGATAAAAAGTTTGGATTTCCAAGTCCTCCAACTTTCATCCATGCTTTTCATTAATGTCTTGTAATGACCATCAATATTGTCAAAAAAAATCTGAAAATAATAGACAATATCAATTAAAAATTAACTAAAACACCAAAGATATGTAATCACTCATAAGTCATAACAAGGTTACGTACATTTAATTCTGCCCATATTTGATCTTTAATTTGTTTATCAACATCACTCCATGCAACATATGCAATTGACACATAACACTTCACAAGAGATCCCATATAACTCATTAATTTATTTGTTTCAGGCCCGGGAATAATGCGGCCATCATCACGGAAAGAAATAATAAGCTTCCTCCCCTCTAGCCTAAGCTTATTCAGTTCATTCATTTTCGTGAAGCCTCTTGTTGACCTCGATGAAAATCCCTTATCCGACATTTTCCTGTAAAACCTTAAAAAAACCCTAAACCATACAAAAAACCTAAACAAAATTCATACAAAACCGCAATCATATTGAGCTACTAGTTACTAGTTACTACTTACTACCAGTCTACCACAGTACCACACAATCACAGTTCACACATATAAATATATATATGTTAGTATATATACTCAGGAGGTTTAGACATGTATAAATGTATAATAATAATAAAAACACAATGTTTATATAACATGTCTACATTACAAGTACTACTAGTCTACTAAAAAAGTAATAAACTAATAATAATAAAAACATTAGCAGTTTAGCAAAGAGCATAGAGATCAAAAATTCAAAAACCGAGAAAAGATATTAAGAAATAGTATACCTAAGTGAGAATATTAGTTTTGTCGAAGAAGAATCGTTCGAACTTCGAAGCAAAGGAGAGCAAAAACTTGAACAAAATCGCATTTAGGGTTTCTCGCAAAGCGCAGCGACTGTAAAAAGAAGAACCAAAAACTCGGGGAAACACAAGTTTTTTACGGCTCACGGTTAAAAATAAATAGTATAGACTGCGGTTTCTGCATAAACTGCAGTCTATTCTATTGTTCAGGGTAGGATAGACTGCGGTTATTATATGACCCGCAGTCTATTCTATAACCTAAACTGCGGTTATTGTACAAACCGCAGTCTATTCTCTGGAAGGAATACACTGCGGGTTTAAAATAACCGCAGTATATGGTCGGGTTGATGGCATAGACTGCGGTGTTTTCAAAACCGCAGTCGATGGGCGGATCGACTGCGGTTTATATACGAACCGCAGTCTATTGTACACTGCCCCAACAATAGACTGCGGTTTATATATGAACCACAGTCTATTCTACACTGCCCCTACAATAGACCGCAGTTTATATATAAACCGCATTCGATTCTCTGGTTCATGGGATAAACTACGGTTTTAATATAACAACAGTATATTCTCGGATTCATACAATAGACTGCGGTTTATATATAAACCCCAGTCTATTCCCATATTTTTTGTAAAAAAAAGGCGCCAAACGCCTAGTTTACAATTGGGCGCTTGGACGCCTAGGCGACGTCATGACAAGAATGACGATGACCATTGTCTCCCTCCTTCCTCCTCATCGGCCTCCCTCCTGCCGATTTCCACTACTCCTCTCTTCCTGGTACTGCTTCCTTGTTGGTCTCCATTGGGGGCGATTCTCTGGATACTGGAATCGCCTTCCCCCCTTCATTATTCCCGAGCTTCCGCCGGCCTTCTCTCTTCCTGTCTGCGAGGCCTCTCCTGCCTCCTTTCTTCAACCCTCCTGGGTTCCTCTCTCTTCCTTCTCTCCTCTCTCCTTGGTTCTTCCTTCTTCTTCTCCTCTCGCCTTTCCGGCATCCTCCTTGACTTCGACCCCGTAGGTCCTGCTCCCCTCCTTTCCGTCGCAATCTCCCCATCCAATCTTGCTAGGAAGTCCTTCTTCTCCTCCCCTCGAACAAAGGTGTTCGCCTTCTCTATCATTTCTTCAAAAGATCTCGGGGGATTGGACCCCATCTCCAGACTGAACAAAGCTTGCTTCAACCCGAACTTGAGGGCCACCATCAAGGTAAAACTGTCCACCTCCTCCACCTCTAAAATCTCCTCCTTAAAGCGGTCGATGTAATGACCCAAACTCTCCTGCTGCCCTTGGACGATTTTGAAGAGGGCTGTTGCTTCGTTCTTACTCTTCTTCGAAGTCGCGAACCTTGTCATAAGGCCCCGACGCAGATCTGAGAAGTAGTACACGGACCCTGCCGGTAGCTGATGAAACCAATCCCTGGTGTTCCCCTTCGGGGTGATGGAGAAGAACCTGCACTTGAAGGCATCAGACATGTTGCGGATGGAGATGACGTCTTCAAACCACTGGAGGTGTCTGACAGGGTCGTATCGGCCGGAGTAGTAAGTGAGAACGGGTTCCCTGAACCCTTCCGGAACTGGAGCGACAAGGATCTCGTCACAGAAGAGGCTCCTCCCTCCCTGACGGTGACGAGTTTCATCCTCACTGGAGACGTCGTACCCGCCATAATGTCGAGTATCCCTGCACCACGCCAGCGACATTGGATCCCGAAAACGGACCCCCTGACTAATCGTCGGGTAATGATGCGACTGCATCAGTCGCTCTTCCCTCGCCCAAGCGGGCTCCTTTCGAGCTCGCCTCGGCGGCGCTTCCTCTTCTAGCGACGTCAGGCGACGGGGAGAAGTCGCCGTGACCGCTGGTCGCTGAGCGAAACCGGCGAGAATGGTTTGCTCGATCTTCTTCGCGAACTCTTCAAACGCAGCCATTGTTACAAACTCGCCACCTCGCGCGGAGTCTCCTCCTACTGCCGAGTTGCCGACCAACTCTCCTTGCTCGCCACCAATGGCCATCTCTCTCAACTTCCAAACTTTCCTCCTTGGCTGCGATCCACGCTCACCGCACCAAGTGTTGAAGCCAGGAAAAATCTCAACCTCAGAATTCGGATCAAAGCCGCCTAAGGTTACTGACTGAGAAGCTAGATCAGACGGCAAAGATGACTAGAACGAAGAATCAGGTCAAACAGGACCCCAGATGTTGCGGCAGGAAGGTCCCACCACGTACCCGGATGCTCGAAAGGAGCAGCCTCTTCTCACCAAGGATGGCCGAACTGGGTACGAGGGAAGACAGCTGGCGAGATCGCAAGATCGCGACTTGCTCTTCAAGGAAAAGGAATCCAAATATTTAGCTAGTATCCCGAAACTGAGGCGCGCGAGTATCCTGCCGAGGATTCCAAGTGCCTCACCTAGTACCCCTGGGGTCCTATTTATAGGCAAATGCAAGGGGAGGGGGTTCATATTTATACCCTACCCCCTGGCGACTAGGCGACTTTCAGAGGAACTCGCACGGGCTGGGCGAGTATCTCGCCTAGTCGCCTACCTGGCGAGTATGCAAGCGCCTATACTCCCCCAGGCCTTCTGCGATCTTGAATGCTGACTTTGACTCCTGCCTTGACTTGTTGACCTTGACTTCTGCTGACCTGGCTGTGGTAGGACCCACTCTCGACGAATACGTGTTATACATCCGACATCCTGAGGATCGTCGCTGGTGCTTCAAATGTTTTTCCGCCGATTTCTGCCTCCATGTTGCAATGGGCAGAAGTCAATAGTTCTGATCCGTCGGGTAGACACACCCTCCTTACCAGTCCTGTGAATCGCTCCACACCTTCTAGTCCTTCAATGAAGGCTTCTGATATGAACGAGTGCGAAGCACCCATATCGAACAGCGTATGAGCGGGCTTGCCGCTGACGAAGACTATGCATGTGGTGTTTAAATGTCTTAGAAGTCTAGTTATGGTTTTCTTTCCTATTTCTATCAATTCCATATCACGAGTCTAGATATAAAAGGAAATAACTTAAAAATGACTAACGTACCTGCTATCACTTGCTCTGGGTTCCGGGGCTGAGCTAGGTCCAAGGTGTACACTTACCCTCTATCCTGCCTGTGGTCTCCTTGAAATCCACAACCTCGGTCGCGTCCTCGGCCACCAAACTGCCGAGCATGTGGGGCATCCTGAAGTGTTGTTAGGGGTGCTCCCCTCATGGTGCAGTTCCTCTTGAAGTGCCCCGGCTGGTTGCATCGGAAGCATAACTGTGCTCTGTCCCCTGTCCTCGGCACTTCCCGTATCTGTAAGGGCTGAGGAGCCAACACTACCGGGTTCCTCTATTCATGTCTGTCTCACTGGCGGGGCTGATCCCCATTCCTTCTCTCCCCAATGACCTGACCCCGAGGACGGTCTCTACGGCCTCCAATCACTGCGTCATTTGCTGGTCTCTTCCGGCCCCGAACTGTAAGTTGATCCGCCTCCCGCTTCTTAGCCATCTCTAAGATCCTGGTCAGACTCCCGTCAGAGACGAAGAGGAGGGCATCTCTCATGTCATCCTGTAGGCCCTTATAGAACCTCTTCGTGTATCCCGCATCATCCAACTGATATGAGTCCGCATAGCGGGCTAGATGAGTAAACTCTCGGTAGTACTCCAGCACAGTCCTGCTACCCTTCCTCAGCTGCAGGAACCTATCTTCCAGCTCGTCCCTTGCTGGCTGAGGTACAAAATGCTCCAAAAGTTCAGCTCTAAACTGTTGTACGACTTCGGGCTCCAATATAGTATTTCAATCAGTGGATAAGAAGTGTACTCGAGGGATCGTCAACCAACAAGGGGGGAGTTAATCTCACTCATCAATGCAGAGGCTTGGTCTTAAGAGGATGCATTGTCATCCAGAGAAACTGTTGTAACATGCCGACTTTTATTGGGCCCCTAGAATCCTAACAGACCCAATAAAAGTGACCTGAACCACTACCCAAGACCCATAAGGGATATGAGGTAACTCTGTTCAGGGATATTAAGCTAGATAACTCCGATTTGAGTTCTATCAGTTCTTATGAACACATATATTCAATACGAGCGCGTTGCAACTTATTCTATTGCAATTTGAGGTCATATGTCAAATATGACCACTTTGAGTTTCATAGTGCACCATGACGCGTAATTTTCGGATATTGAGCAATTAAACTTTGATTTGACCCCAGGTAGTTGCATTGGACTTGTGTGATCAATACGAGATAAACGAAGTTTATTCCGGTCAATTTCGGTATTGAGTGGTCAAACTATGGTCAAATCAAACTTTATTGTGCATCAAAAAGCATGCATGCATCAATTGTACCACAAATACCCCAACATTAACCCGTCTCCCGATAACTTGAACTGCCTTGACTTTGACCAACATAGGAGACTCACACTAGGGTTGACTTTGATAAAACCATGTAAACTCATTTTTTGTAGAGCACCCAAGCCTTCACCGAGGCTTTACATATACCCACCCCACAACCCATAAGGGCCACTAAGACCAGCAAGGGTGAAAGCCCAAGAAAGGCCCACATCCTTCTTCCCTCTTCCTGATTTCCAAAGCCCATCCCAAGCCCAAGAATGGGCTTTCCAGATCTTGTCATTTGTGCTATAAATTGGCACACCTCCTTTGCTTGAACACACACCACCGCAAGCTCAGTAGAGCACCCCCACTCCCTACCTGAACCCCTCCCCCGCCAGAAAACCCAAACTTGATTCCTTTACCTCCGCCATCTTTAATGGCGACTCAGTCAGGCCCCTCCCGAGCTCCGCTTATTCAGGTGGAAACTTTCTTCCTCCTTCCCCACTCCCCCGACGAACTATAGGTGCCTCCCGCCGGCCATAGTGCCGCCGACACCACCTGAGCTAAGCTCTAGGTTGGGTGGAGGCCGCGCGTGGTGAGCCCCGCCCAACGCTAGTGGTAGCATTGGGGGTGTTGAACTACTGGGGATACCCCTCCCCGACGGTGGAGGGCAGGGGTGCCGTCGGAAATCGCCGCTCCGGCGGCACCCAAAAAGTATATATTTTTTCTTTACTCTGTTTTTTGGCGGAGGGTCGCCGAGACACCACCGGAGGAAAGGCCGATCCCCGATGCGCCGGCAGGGGGTGGTAATGGGGCACGGAAGCCACCAGAGAGACGGGGGTGACACGACATTGCTGGGAGCAGAGCTGACTGTGTAACGTCCCGGTTTAGAGCTCAGAGGCCCACGACGTAACCATGCAGCGTGTCTCGCCCCGGTGCCCCGGTTACGCCGTGGGCCTCTGAGCTCTAAACCAAGACGTTATAAAAAAGTGCACTATAGATTTTTTTTGTAATTAATTTTTATAATTAAATGTAACAGAAACGTCACCGCTATTTTACTAAATTGTTTCTCCTTTGTGAACAGCTCTGTCACCGCTGTTTTGCCAAACTGTTTCTCTATTCTGAACAGCCTCATTCTCACAGTTCCATTTCCACAACTTCATTCCCACAACTTCATTCTCACAGCTCCTTTTATCACCGCCACTGTCGAAACAAACTGACCCTATTATGTATAAAAGCTTATCTCTCCTCTATAAATGGAATAAATTCATATTCAAATTAATGCACAGCATTTCTTGATTCTTGTCCAAGATTCCTCCGCTTTGATTTCATATCACAAAGAACTCGAAATGCTATCTGCATCGCAGATTTGGCTATTCGCACCGCACTTTCTCCTAGTTTTTCGCGCATTTTGGAAATATGTCTTGTACATACATTTTTAGGAAAAGTGTTCAACACGAAAGTTATAGATCTCGACGAGATCTACAACTTTCGTGTTGAACACTTTTCTTAAAAATGCATGTACAAGACGTACTTTGGAAATACGCCCCAGTTTCGCGCCTTTTGGAAATACGTCTTGTACGTGCATTTTTAGTAAACTTGTTCAACACAAAAATTATAGATCTTGTCAAGATCTACAAATTTCGTGTTGAACACTTTTCTTAAAAATGCACGTACAAGACGTATTTCCAAAAGACACGAAAAATTAGGAGAAAGTGCGGTGCGAATAGCCAAAACTGCGGTGCGGATAGCACCGCCCTTTTCTTATCTAAACATAACGCAGTCAAAAATAAATTTCCCTTTCACCTGCACCGACACGGAGCCACCCAATTGAACGGATGTGACGTCGGACCAACCATATGAAGCCTTAATTGCGTTTTTTTTTGACGGGGTCGTCCGGCACGCGTCGCACGTTGAAGGACCATTATAAACGCCCAGCAATGGTACGGGGGTATACCAGACGCAGGAGATCCTTATATGTCACACACACTTCCAGCTGGCACCCAAAGACCCGCCAAAAAAAATATCCGATTTTCGAATAATAATAATAATATATAAAAACAGATTGCCGACCGACATTTCACTTTCGTGAATATTATTTCTGGTCACTTTACGAAATTATTGATTCAATGAAATATTTTTGATATTAATACTTCCCTAAGAATGCCAAAATTGGTAGGAATTACAGGGATAGAAGAAGAAGAAGAAGGGAGTGGGTCAAAAAGGAAATTTACAAATTGGTATGGGTGGGTCCGGTTTGGGTGAAGCCGTAGTAGGAGAGATACCATTTGACGAACTTCTTCAGTCCGATCTCCAGATTGGTGGTGGGCTTGTAGCCGAGCTCGGCCATGGCGAGGGTGATATTCGCGTGCGTGAAGGGCACGTCGCCGTTGGCGGGCATCTCGATCACGTTCTTCTTTGCTTTCACTTTGAGGTGTCGCTCTAGGATGGAGACCAGCGTCGGCACGGTCACCGGCGAGGTGTTGCCGAGGTTGAAGATGCGGTATTGAGCCGGTCCTCGCTTCTTTCCTCCGGAGCCGGAGGATTTACCGGCGGTGTCGAGGGACGCGAGGCAGCCGCGGACGATGTCGTCGATGTAGGTGAAGTCGCGGGCGAGGTCGACGCGATCGCGACCGCGGAAGATTGTGATGGGTTTTCCGGCGAGGATGGCTTTGGTGAAGAAGAAATAGGCCATGTCGGGTCGACCCCAGGGGCCGTACACGGTGAAGAAGCGGAGGCCGGTGATGGAGAGGCCGTAGATGTGGTTGTAGGTGTGGGTGATCTCTTCGCCGGCCTTCTTGGTCGCGGCGTAGAGAGAGGCGGGGCGATCGGTGCGGTGGGATTCGGAGAAGGGGACTTTATCGTTGAGGCCATAGACGGAAGAGGAGGACGCCCAGACCACGGCGGGCTGGGGATCGGCGGATCTGGCCGCCTCAAGGAGAGTGACGAGGCCGGCGATGTTGGAGTGGACGTAGGAAGAGGGGTTCTCGATGGCGTAGCGGACGCCAGCCTGTGCGGCTAGATGCAGGACGTGGGTGAAAGGGACGATGTCAAATAGCTTGGAGAGAAGGCGGGCGTCGTTGAGGTCGCCATTCACGATAAAGATGGAGTGGGAGGACAGGAGGGATTGCCGGGCTTTTTTGAGGGACGGATCGTAGTAGGAGTTGAAGTTGTCGAGGCCGACGACCCCGTCGCCGCGTTTATGGAGGGCAAGGGAGCAGTGGGAACCAACAAATCCGGCAGCGCCGGTGACGAGGACGGTGAAGCCGGAGCTTCGGCGATGGGAGGCGGACGCCCGAACCTGGCGTTCCCACTGAAGGCCTCCCCAGGACGAGGAGGAGGAGGACGACGATGAGAAGAGGCGGGAGGAGGTGGAGACGAAAGACTGAAAGGAGAGATAGGAGGCGGTGAGGGCGATGAGGAAGAGTGCCCAGAGGAACATGATGGATGTGGATGCGAAGCAGCGATTCAACTGACGATTCATCTGGTGGGCGCGCTCGATCTTAACCTTGCCGGGGGTGGAAGGGAACAGCTCCTCCTCCATTAGGGTTCGCATCTTCTTCTTCTTCTTCTTCTTCTTAAACAGTTAAACGCCCCCTCCTCCGTCGTCTTCTCTCGCCGGGTTCTTTCCTTGTTGCTCAATCCATGTCGCTCGCGCTTGATTCTGGCCGCATAAATGAATGAGGCTTGCCTGATATTGGATTATTTGTGCCCAAATTGAATCAACTTTGGAGGAATAGCTAGGTTGGAATTGGGGGAGAAGACAGATGACGGGTGGTGGGGAGTGGAAGCAGGCAGGACACACAACAGGCTGGAATTTTTATTATTCTACGCCTGCTGCAGCCTGCTGGAAGAAAGGGTGGAGGAGGATGGGGGCATAAATAGCAGCGGCCAGCGGGGGAGGTAGAAAAGAGGCCAAGGCTGGCAGCGGGCCGGGCCGGGCCGACAAACGCGTTATCGCGCCTATTACTTATTACTTACCTCTTTCGTTTCTGTAAACATATATATAATTCACGAATAATCATGCTGCAGGTAAATCAAATTAATTAATTTACAAAAGTACTTGATAACATCTCTATTATTTTATGTATTTATATGTGATATGATATATTGATTGATGTGTGTGCGTACTCTCGCAGGACAGACAGTACGGTCTCTCTTATCACCAACGTGCTATATAATATGATGAAATTTAAATTAAAGTATACAAAGTAATGTAGACTAAGGTTCCGTTTGAGGGGACTTATTCTCATCGGTCAAGCGGTTACGACCGCATGAATTAAACCATAAATTATGGTCCGATTCATGCGGTCGTAACCGCTTGACCGGTGAAAATAAGTCCCCTCAAACGGAGCCTAAGTCTCCGTTTGGGGGGACTTATTTTCACCGGTCAAGTGGTCACGACCGAATGAATCGGACCTTAATTAAGTCCTGGTTCATGCGGTCGCGACCGCTTGACCGGTGAAAATAAGCACTTCCAAACGGAGCCTAAATATGCCCATTATACATACACTCCCACATGACACGTGCGACCCGGATCATACGTTGGGGCAGTTGTGATGGTATTCTCTTCACGACAATATCTTCGCTTGTAGCAGATTGATCATCGCCACCGTTGTTCGGTGGTTGGCAGCACTGTACAACCCCGTGTCCGGCGAGCAAGGTCACCAAGGGGCGAGCAGATCAGACTGGGAACAGCAGGCGAGCTCGGCGGCGGCAGGGGCGAGGCTGATCTCGGCATCCGTCGACCAGAGATCGGCGACCCCGAGCCCGGCATTCGCCGAGCGGGCTGAGGCTCGCGCCCCCGCAGTGGAGCTCGGCAGCAGCTGGCGAGCAAAGCATGCCGAGGTGGCCAGGGGTCCCAGCTCGCCTGGGGGTCAGAGGTACTTTTTACTGTTTTACCCCTGCTGGTCTGCCCATAGCCCTTCAAAACAGCGGAGTTTGGCTGTTGGCAGGCCCAGCCAAGGGTTTCCTGGTAATTTCAGGTCAGTTATTTTGGTTATTGGCAGTCCGGATTTCAAAAACTATAAATAGGGCCCAAGGGGTACCCCAGAAAGGAGGTTTTTTCTCCCTGTGCTCCTCTCCCCAAAATCTCTAAGTGCTTTCTGAGGGTACCTTAGCTCGGCTTCAGGCTAAGGAGGGGAAGCGCTCTGAGATCTTCCGGGTTTGTGGTGGGACCTCCCCGCCGAGCCCTTGGGTCTGTTTCTCCTTGTCTTGTTGTTCTTTCTTGCAGGGGCGAAGTAGGCGCGAGACCACCCCTTTCCCCAAGGGCGAGCTCCACAGGAAGCCGGGTTCCGGTTTCAACAAGCACCACCTCTAGACTGAGATTGTCGAAGGTAGACAGTTCTCTGGGCCATGGTCCCAAGAACTGGTACTATCAGTGATCGTCAAAAAAGATAAAATAGCAAAGTCGAGAGGTCGAGGTCACAAGGGCCATCTTAGGTGGTCATAGAGAACATTTCTGTTGTTGAAGCTAAAAATTGGTCTTAATGAGAGTTCGGACCTTGGGCTGTAGCCAACACCTACTTCTCCCAAATCTTGACCCCTGACTGGTGACGAAGCACCTAAAACTGAACCTAAGCCTCAGCTGGGAGGTCTCTCCTCTACCCCGGAAGATCCTTGAGCGCTTCCATTCCAAAGTCAATTGCTGGGCTAGGAGTTTCTCAGAAAGCACCAAAAAGATTTTAGAAAATGTGAGAAACCTGCTTTCTGAGAAACTCTATGAGTCTATTTATAGATTTCTAATATCCGTTCTGCAAAAAACATAATTCCACTGTCCTAAAATTACTAAAATACTCCGGGTTGGTCTGTCAATAGCTAAACTCCGCTGTTCTGATGAGATAAATGCAGACCTAGGGACATCTAAGTAATTTCACCCCTGGACCACACCTGGCAGGAGCCTTTCCGCTGACCTCTGCCCCCCCCCCCCCCCTCCCGCCTGCCTGAAGCGCGAGCCTTCCCGCTTACCCCAAGCGGGAGCCAAAAGGCTAAAGGGGGCGCTGAGTGGAGAAACATCACCCAACACCGAGGGTTGATGGGCTCCCGCCGACCCGAGGCGCAGGCCATTTTGCCTGCCCTGCGCGGGAACCTAAAGACTGAAGGGGCGTTGAGTGGAGAAGCATCACTCAACGCCAAGGGTTGAAGGGCTCCCGCTGACCCGAGGCGCGAGGCCTTTCGCCTGCCCTGAGCGGGAACCTTCTCGCATACTTATCTGATCCTGTTTTAGCCGAAAGCTAGCCTAAGACTAGCCTAATCCGGGTCCTTGGGGCATCTTGGTCCCACCCAGCGAATATGGGGTTGTACACAATCCCCGCTCTTTGCGAGCTAGCCTTGCGCTCGGAAAGACACGTCCAACCCCAGATATTCGCTGGGCTCTTGCCGACCTGAAAGAGAATCGTGGGTGAGCCCTACCCTGGCCAGGTATATATATGCCGCCAGGCCAGTTCCCAGGCCACCGTTGTTGCCGTCATCTTGCACTTTAACTTCCACAAGCTTGTCAAGATGTATGACAAGCGTAGCGAGAAGCCACTCTCGAAAGAACTCCAAGCCAGTCTTGTCGCGGCTGAGGCGAGAGCCCGTGCTAAATGTGTCGGGGTGGCCCCCTGGCTCATGCGCGAGAAGCCGGCCTGCACGCCATCCCGACCAAAGAAGAGGAAGACCAAGTCGGTCAGGCGAGACCACTCAAAGAAAGCTCCTGCCTCGCCCTCCCCAACCCCAGATCTCGCCAAGAACCCCTCCCACCTGATTGAGGTATTCATCTCGCCTCCCTTTTTGGTGTAGTCCCGATTTACTGCGTCTGACATGTTTCCCTTCTTACTGGTAGGTTCCGGAAACTGCTGCCAAGAACCCTACGGCAGGTTCCGAGCCGATTCAACCCCCGGGCGAGAACCTGTCGCTGGCTTCGAAGGTCGTTCCCCCGGCTACCCAGATCCAGCCTGGTAATTTTCCTTGTTATTCATCACGCGTGACTGGCTTTCCTCCCGCTAACTCATTTCTTTGCAGCTCCCGCCACCGATAGCCCAATGCTCACCCACTGGAGCCCCCAAACTCCAGTGCCCAATGATCCCGCTAATGACGTAGCCGACCATCCCCTCTCGCTTGGGAGGGTTACAACCGCACCAGATGCTCCCGCGTCAGGGTCTCGGCTGTCGTCGGAAGAAGATACCGCCGCCCTCCAGTTGGTCGTAAGCAATACCCTAAAGCACGTGAGGCACCGTTCGGGACGGGGCAAGCCGATTCATCTTCTCTTTAGGAAAAGCGTGAAAAGCGCGGAAGAGCAGCCAGACCCTTCTCGCCGATCTTCTGTCGAGAGCCCACCACCTGTTATAGGCAAGCGATCATTGCCCAGTGTTTTCGCCCTTGCTTGACTTTGACTAAAAATTTTCCCTCTAGATCTGACGGCTGTAGAGGCGGAAACTAATGAATAAGAGGAGGCGATCTCCCCCTGCCCTATCCCAGCGACATGGAGGAGTATCTGGACGCCGATGGGAGCGGAAGATCCCGGCGAAAGCGGATAACTGAAGTCCTGACGAAGCTCGCTGCGATGCGCCAAGCCGACTCACTGGCGCTGACGAGGCTTGAAAAGTCGGTCGAGCGGCGGATGTCGGTGATCAAGAGGCACTACACCCACCTGCTCGGCGAACAGGAGCGCCAGGTAGTGTGAAGAGACATCCCCTGGACGGCACATTGCACGAGTGCGAGATCAGCTGCGCTTGGACAATCAGGGGCTCACTGCCCTTACCACCTAAACTACCCGCGGGTGCCACCGAGATCGGGGAGGCGAGGTCGGGGCCGATGGCGCTGGGAGCAATATTGAACCATGCATGATCTCGCATTGGCCATCCCCAACCTCTCAGCCTACCCTTCCCGCCTGTACCCCCTCCGAGTGTCGAAACATTATTTATAATTATTATTTCAAGGCTCTCGCCTCGCGAGATGCCCTTTGTATATTTATGCTTTCCTTTTTCAGCTTTTATGTACTTTGTTATTTTGTTTATCTTGTCGAGAGTCTGGCTCCCGGACCTTTTTCACCATTCATATTTGTATGCTGCTTTTCTCTTCGCTGGGGTTCTTCCCAGAAGCTCTCGCCGTTTGTAGATGCAAGAGACGTTGACAGGGCGGAAAATGAAGAGTCAAAAACATCTAAATTTGCCAACTGCATTTCCGCCGCCTTGGAAATACCTAATGATTACTTTTCTTTCTATAAATAGGTATGACACTCACCGCATTTACTTCTACCTGATTTCGCGCCTTCATCTTTCTCTATACCATGCTCGCGCTGCCCTCTGCAACTCATAGCTTCTCGCCTAACAACCCTTTCCCCTCCCTCCTACCAAAATGTCTGGCGAGACCGAGGGCCGCTCAAAGTGCGCGGAAAGCTTCTTGGATCACAACTTCCCGCCTTCTCGGCTCACGCAGGCGGAATACCTCACGATAACCGAGAACTACATCCCGCCGGGGTTGGTCGCGCGAAACCCTGGGAACGATGACAGGGTCAACCTCGCGCCGGAAGGGGAGCTCGCCATCCCCTTAGAGCATTTTGAGGTAGGGTTCCACCTACCCCTCTGGCCTGAAGTGCGCCAGGCCCTGCGCTATTACGGGGTAGTGCCGGCCCAGCTAAACCCCAACTTCGTCGTCATCTTGGTGGCCTTCGCCTGCTACATGCGGGCGAAAAGGATTGAATTCAGTCTGCCTGTTTTTCGGAAGCTGTTCAACTTCCGGGTTAAGGGAGAGTCGGTTTTCCTTTCCGGGTAGTCGGTGAAGACAGGTGGTCTCGCCAACAAAAACTACAATTGGGCACAGAAGTTCGTCTTCGTTTCTGGGCCCTTCGGCAATATTCCCTTCGCGCCAATTCAGTATGACGAGGCGACCTACAAGCCTCTCGCCCTTGGAGGGCGAGAGAGTTCCCTTGTCGAGTTCTTCGGGTCGAAATCCTTCGACATACCGTTCCTTCGACGAGGCCTAGACTCTCTTCATCCAGTTCCTCCCGGGGAAGGTACCTTTCCGGCCCTCTTGCGCAACCCTTCATCATAACCATCATAAATCACGAACTTTTAATCATTAAGGCTTTCGCAGGTGAACGGGAAATTCCTCTACGCCAACATTTCGATGAGGCCAGGGATTTCGCCAGCACCCTGGCTCTCGCCAAATCCGCCGCACAAGCCTGTCGAAAGGAGCCCGGCTCCTTCGCGCCAAGTGGCCAAAAGCGGAAGCCCAACTCCCCTCCTCCGGCGACTTCCAAGAAGATAAGCATGGCGAACAATGGCAAGTCCGTCGTCGATACCCCGACTGAGATCCTTCCCACTGTCAGCGAAGCGAGTGCCGCAGGGGAAGCTGCTGAGACTGTTTGAAGCTACAGCTAAGTTGGTGAGGAGCTCTGTTGGAAGAGAGTCTTATCAAGGTTGCGGGTTCGAAACCCCGTGGCAAAAACCTTCCGTGATGAGAAACACTCACGGAGATTTGGTTGGGTGTACGACCTGGAGGCCTTGTAGATTCCGGTTGTACCACCGTAGCGCCTTGGGGCGAGACAAGCTGCACTGTTACGCATTGGGCCTCTGAGCTCTAAACTTTGGGCTGCTGGTGGGCCGGGCGATGTCGTGGTCCTCACAGGTCGTTACAAAAAAAGTGCACTTTTACAAAAAAAAGTGCCTTGTAGATTTCGGCTGTACCACCGTAGCGCCATGGGGAGAGACAAGATGCACTATTACGCAGTGGGCCTCTTAGCTCTAAACCTTGGGCTGCTGGTGGGTCGGACGATGTCGTGGTCCTCACGGATCGTTACAAAAAAATGCACTTTTAAAAAAAGTGCACTTTTTAAAAGGGAATTCATTATTGGCGTACACTATACACCCTAAAGTGATCTATATTTATTCGGCGGCTTTGAGGCTTTTTGAAAAGGGAATTCCTTCTGCCTGAGAGATCTCATTCCTTGATCCATCTCTCCGAGGTTTCCTTGCAACAGTACAATCACGTTTGGCACAGCGGTGATAATCATGAATACGGACGGTGGTGCATTAACACAGGATCTCACCTAAGAAACTTCATTCACTTTTATGTTCAAAACTAGTTTTCTTTTCTTGGTGGCAATCATAACCGTCGTCATGTCAAACATACATTCTATGATGATGATAATTTTGTCAAAATTCATCGGAGCAAAAACGGCATGCCAAAAAGAGTCTTGATGACGGAAAATTTTTTGGTATGTGTAGCGTTCCCTGTGCTAGGAGCGCGTTTAAATACCGCTTTCAAAAAACGCGGGCCCACTTCATTTTTCGGGTTTCCCTCTTCTTCCCTAACGTATCCTAGGCGACCGAAGTGGAAAATCGTCGGCCCAGTCGAGGCGGACTCCAACAGATTTCCCTCAGATTTTGTGAGGCGAACTCCGACGAGTCCTACATGTTAATGTAGGCGTCGTCGTTAAACAAATATTCCTCTCTGCGCGATCGCAATCTCCGGCAGCTTTCCAGGCACATTTCTCGCTGAAGGAGGGCTTGAGAAGAACCAGGTATGACTATTTTTCCAGCAACAGGACAGAGCGATCTTTTGGCATCTCTTTGCATATGTTGAACTATTTTTCAGAACTGTATTTCAAGTGATTGTTTGTGCAACTGTACTTCAAATGATTGTTTGTGCAACTCTATTTCAAGTGATTGTCATTGCAACTGTATTTCAAGTGATTGTCATTGCAACTGTATTTCAAGTGATTGTCATTGCAACTGTATATAGAACTATATGTTAGGTATAATATACGTCTGTATTTGCATATAGTATAATGTACAACTGTATTTCAGATATAATATACAACTGTATTTCAGATATAATATACAACTGTATTTCAGATATAATCTACAACTGTATTTGCATATAGTGTAATGTACAACTGTATTTCAGGTATAATATACAACTGTATTTGCATATAGTGTAATGTACAACTGTATTTCAGATATAATATACAACTGTATTTGCTTATAGTATAATGTACAACTGTATTTCAGGTATAATATAAGACTATAAGCTTGACTTCTTCTATTGTCCATGAAGAAATGGAATAATAGTGGTCAAATGGAGGAAGAAATTGGTGTAAATATTTATTTGCCTTTCTTTCTTGACTTGAGAAAGGGAGTCTTTCTTTCATGATCGATTTGAGAAAGTGGTTAATGTATTTTTTTAACATGTAGATCAAAAAAGGACATATATGTTTCCCTGTTGCCCATTCGAAGGAAGATGCATATATTTTGTATTGTCAGTACGCTCACAAAACCGGTTTCAGTGTTCGTAGGCAACATATTATTTATTACACACACACCAGAATTATCAAAGTCTGTGAATACAGTTGCTCAAAGGCAGGAAAGAAACACACAAAACCGTCACCGATTAAATATCGCAAATTAGATACTCGAATTAGTTGTCTTGCATGTTGTCATTTTAAAACAGATACAGATGGTAAGAACTGGACGGTTGCAAAGTTTGTGGAGGAGCACAATCATCCCCTTGCATCTGAGAAAGAACAACATTTGTTGAGGTCACATCGAAAGGTATCGGATATGTAGGACAATCTATTAAAAAATATGTCAGAGGCTGGTATAAAAACAGTGCATGCGTATAATTTTCTCTCCGAAGAAGTTGGAGGTGTTCAAAACGTCGGTTTCACCAAGACTGATGCCTATAATTATGTGCCACGCGGTAAAAAAACTTTGATTGAAAGTGGTGATTCGACTAGTTTATTGAAGATAGTACAAGCAAGACAACTTGAGGATAATATGTTCTCATATGAAGTCCAAACAGATGAACAAAATAGGTTGACCGAGTTTTTTTGGATTGATGGACGTGGTAAGATTGATTATGATTGTTTCGCTGATGTTATTATTTTTGATACCACATACAGATTAAATAAATATAATTTGGCGTGCGCTGCATTTATTGGTGTGAACAATCATTCGCAGAGTGTTTGTGTTGGTTGCACTTTCATTGCAGAAAAAACCATTGATTCTTTTTGCTGGATTTTTGAAACATTTCTTAAGTTCGTTTGTGGTAAACAACCTACAACAATTTTTACTGACCAAGATCAAGCTATGACGGTTGCAATTGAGCGTGTTCTCACCACCAGCCGGCATCGATTATGCCAACGGCACATCTCAAAGAAAGCTTCTTCTAAAGTCCATTGCTTCAACCATGATAAAAGTGTTTGGGGTTTATTCCACCAATGCATGAACAAGTGTGACTGTGAGTATGAGTTTGATAGTTATTGGAATAAGATGATGTTGAAAAGAAGTTTACATGACAACAAATAGGGGTGAGCATGAAAAACCGCAAACCGCAAAAACCGCCCGAACCGCAAAAACCGCACCGATTTTTAAACCGCACCGCGTAGTTTAGGTGAAGTGCGGTTTTAAACTTTTACAAACCGAGCGCGGTGCGGATTTTGGATTTTGAAAACCGCAAAAACTGCACCGCACCGATTATTTCGTGTATTTAATTTTTTATAATTATGTGACGTCACATTTAAGTATATTAAGTAAGAGTTGATATATTTATACGATATATTACCGTCAGAGTTATTATAATTAGGTGAGATATTTTGCTGAATCATCTCTTCCACGGACACGATAGTGGAATAAAAGCTTAAAACTATAAGGAAAATATGATGTACGTATTAGTGAGAATATGTCAAGATATGGCACAATGACGACAAATGATTCATATAGCCGACTACACTATAGTGTGATAAAGGTTTGAGCGTGTTCTCACCACCAGCCGACATCGATTATGCCAATGACACATCTCAAAAAAAGCTCCTTCTAAAGTCCATTGCTTCAACCATGATAAAGATGTTTGAGGTTTATTCCACCAATGCATGAACAAGTGTGACTGTGAGTATGAGTTTGATCGTTATTGGAATGAGATGATGTGGAAAGTAAGTTTACATGACAACAAATAGGGGTGAGCATGAAAAACCGCAAACCGCAAAAACCGCCCGCACCGCAAAAACCGCACCGATTTTTAAACCGCACCGCGTAGTTTAGGTGAAGTGCGGTTTTAAACTTTTACAAACCAAACGCGGTTCGGTGCGGTGCGGTTTTTGGATTTTGAAAACCGCAAAAACCGCACCGCACAGAATATTTCGTGTATTTAATTTTTTATAATTATGTGACGTACATTTAAGTATATTAAGTAAGAGTTGATATATTTATACGATATATTACCGTCAGAGTTATTATAATTAGGTGAGATATTTTGCTGAATCATCTCTTCCACACACACGATAGTGGAATAAAAGCTTAAAACTATAAGGAAAATATGATGTACGCATTAGTGAGAATATGTCAAGATATGACACAATGGCGACAAATGATTCATATAGCCGACTACACTATAATGTGATAAAGGTTTGAGTGTTGTTGTGTCTCTTTCACACACAGAAGACTTGAATATCAATTAGAACAGTATCTTAGTTTTAATAATCCAAATTAAAACAAAATATTGCATAAGAAGTGTTGATATATAAGAATGAATGAATCTCCTGCAACAAAATTTAGTGTAAAAATATTTGTTTATAAAACATGATATTCACAAAATATTATATAGTTCATAAGTTGGTATGACATCTCCAAAAAGAAAGACAAATAACTGAATCAAAATTTATGAAAATGAAATCACTTTTGTAAGAAAATGATGTAATTTAATACAATAAAGAGAGAAAAACAGTAAAACATAAAAGAACTCATAAATTATCAAACAATATTCATAGTTCTGATGCTTACATGTAGTCTATGTAAAATATATGTTAAAAACTGCACCGAAACTGCAACCGCACAGCAAAAAACCGCACCGAATCAAAACCGCACCGCATAATTTTGGTGCGGTGTGCTTTTGCTCGGGCAAAAACCGAGCCCTTACGGTGCGGTTGCGGTTTGGGCCAAAACCGCACCAAACCGCACCGTGCACACCCCTAACAACAAATGGTTGCGAGACCTATACACAGTTAGGAGGAAGTGGTCAACTGCGTATAACAAGGATGTGTTGGATCTTGGCATTATGTCAACACAACGGAGCGAATCGGCAAATCATGGATTGCATGGTTGTTCCAAGGCAACCAGCTCTATTGTAGAGTGTTTCATTGGGTTGGAGAAACTAGTTTCAACATTGCAGAGAGCTGAGTTTGACGAAGATTTTAAGTGCACGCAGGGTACTGTCGACTTAAAATATAAAGGTTTCATGCTACTGAAGCAGGCTTCGAAGTTTTACACCAGGAAAATGTTTTCTATCTTTGAGAAATCATTCATGGACGGGGCTGTTGGAGTTAGTATAGTCGATGAGACGAGATATTGGAGTCGTAGAAATCCCAGCATTGTTCCTTTTGGCGACACACTAGCAGTGTCCAATGGCTTGACACATGACAAGGCATAAGCACGACATCAGAAGCCATGACACTTGCCAATGTTATATGGCTCAACATGATCTTGCTATTTGCCACATTGTTACTCTTATAATACTGCACAATGAGGTGACAAACATTAATAATTTTAGGCTTAAACATAAAATAAATGTATTACAAAAGAGGGACAAAATAAAGCACGTACTGCATGTTTTGACGAAACATATAAAAAGGACTTCATTCCATCAGATGACTTACTCTGCTTCGAACCAAGGAAGACTGCGTATGCATCAATGTGAGCGTCTGTTATCCAAGCCCTCCCCAATAAATCATCTACATCCCCTCGAGTCATCACAATGTTACCACTCGAGAAAATAACATCGGACATGTAGTAATAGTTAAAATCAGTATAAGATTGATAAGCAATTATATGTACGAAAATACGTATATGATAAGCAATAATTGCATGTCCTTGAACTCACTAAGGACGAAATCAATGTTATCTCGAATTTGAGGGTTTATATGTGGTTTACTGGGGTAGGTAGGAACCATTTTAAGATCTTTCTTCTGCCTATATGCAATCTTTTTGACTCGAACAGAAGATGATTCTTTGGCTGTGCTTTGAAGTGTAATGATCTCGGGTGTGGATGATGTAGGTGATGTGGGTGCCGTGGGTGATGTGGATGATGTGGGTGAGATATTTTTCTGGGATTTGGATGATGTGGGTGATGTCGGTGATGGTGCATGGCGATGGAATTGGGACATCCCATCTTGCAACTTTTTAAACCAACTTTCACAGAATTTTTTCATGCAGACTTCCACTTTAGCAACTTCTTCCCGTATATAAACCCGAAGCCGAGATTTCATTGAGTTCCAATCTTCCCCTGTATTTTCTCTTTTCACCTTCTTCTTCTCCTTCTCCATCCTCCTAAGCAATCTACCTTCGCTCTTCGCAGCAATCTTTTTCCTCGCCTCCTCGAACTTTTTTTTTCTCCTTCTCATTCTCGATATCCTCGAAATCAGACTCCACCTCAAACTTCACCTTTTTCACCCCCTTCCCTTTCTCTTAGTTGGCTTCATATCTTCAAAATCAGAATCCACATCCTCCGGTCCTAGCAACCTCTTCTCATCATTCTCCAAACTTCCAAACTTGTATCTAACCTATAAGATATAACAAAATGTATTAGAGTTACATAGCGACAAAACTTGGTATTAATTAAGAAGTTAATTAATAATACCTGCTTGGGTTTCTCGAGCTCACTCGGCAAATCCAAACAAAACTTTGCAGTATATCTCATTTTGTCTGACCACCGACAAATTTGAGGCCGAGCCAGAAAATGTACTACTCTTTGAACATTGGTGTGCTCAAAAAACCACACCTACAGAAATACATGTTAGTTTGAATAATTAATAAATCAGTAACCAAATTGTTAACACATTTCTTACCAACACAACTATCGAGCAACCTTCAAAGTAGCCTAAACAGGTGTCAGCATCTCAAACTGCATTGGCCCGACTCAGGCAATCTAGCTGTGAATGCAAGAATGCATGAATGGTCTTAGGCCAATTATACTCTCTCAAGGCACCTATACCATCCTCCAGAATTGTTGGAACCGAAATCTCGGTCTCCTGTGGAGTTCACCCTTGGGGAAGGGGTGATCGCGCACCTACTTCGCTTCTGCAAGCAAAACAACAAAAGAGACAAGGGAAGAACCGACTCAAGGGCTCAGCGGGGAGGACCCACCACACACCCGGAAGACCTGAGAGCATTTCCCCTCCTTAGCCACAGGCCGAGCTAAGGCTACCTCAGAAAGCACTAGAAGACTAAGGAGCAAGTGAATCTGAGAGTCTGCTTTCTGAGGTGCCCCTTGAGTCTTATTTATAGATTTCTGGAAATGGCCTGCAAATAGCCAACCTCCGCTGTTTTGAACAGCTATATGCAGTCCAACTTGGTCTGCCAACAGCGTAACTCCGCTGTTCCAACAAGCTATTCGCACCCATAAGGAGGTCATCCAGGTAATTTCACCCCGGGGCCCCACCGGACCTGTCCCAGGGATATGGAGGTCAGCTCGCTACTATTCTCTCCTCGCGAGAGGCGGGTGCGACCTGGCTCCCGCAGCTCGCCTACTCTTCCTGGGCGATCGCGAGCCGGGCCGCCGCGACCTGCCCGTGCCCGTGCCGAGGCGGGCCGACGGTCAGGCTTCAAGTTGTGACCATGAGAGCCCCGGAGGGAGGCTCGCCGATCTGGACTCGTCCAGCTCAACTTCGGACATTAGTTCGATGAATGGCGAACCCAAACTCTGCTCGACGAATGGCGGACCAAAAATCTGCTCGACGAGTGGCGGGCGAGAACTCTGCCCGACGAATGGCGGGCCAAAACTCTGCACGACGAATGGCGGGACAAAACTCTGCTCGACGAATGACGGGCCAAAACTCTGCTCGACGAATGGCGGGCGGGCTAGAAGGGGGAAGGGACCAGCTCGCGTGGCTCGCTCGCCTGGCTCGCTCGCCTGGCTTTAGCAAGAGCGAGCTGGTCGTCTGCTGCCTACCCGCATGTTGTTCTGGTGCGGGTCGGGCGCCTTGGTCCGTTCGCTTGGCTTGGCGGATACACTCGGCGAACACGGGATTGTACACATTCCCCGCTCTTTTGGAGCTTGACCAAGCTCGGAAAGAATCATCCAACCCGCGTGTTCGGTGAGTGTTGTGGTGAGCTATCAGGGAATCTTCTGGTGGGCCCCCACTCCCTGGCTATAAATACACCACCGAGTCCTCAGGTGAATCCTTACCTTCTTGTGCCTCTCTGGGTGAACTGTAGCTGAACCATGTAGGTCAGCGAGGAGGTGCGGGCCCGTCTGGCAGCCGCGAGCCAGAAGACTCGGGAGGAGGCCCTCGAGGCCGCTCCGTGGCTGGTGCGCGGGTCTCCCGACCCTCTCTTGAGGCCGGTAAAGGGAAGGATCATCAGGCGATCCTCGGTAAATGACGTCCCAGGCTCCAGCTCGGCAGCTGGCACCGAGGTCGTCCCTGAGGTATGCGTACCTCTCTCCTGGCTTGTCGCTTCGTTCCTGACCTTTTCTCTCGTAGGTACTACCGCGCGAAGGTGAAGGGGGTGGGGAGGAGGATCGTTCCCTTCTGTTGTCAACTGAGCGGGTCGCCAGCCCCTCGGGCCTGGGGCGTCCTCTGTCGGATACCTCTCGGTCGCCAATTCCTCCCGGGCTAGGGAAATCCCTCGCAGCTTTTGAGGGAGAGCCCTTCTAGGGACGGCCGGGCTCCTCTCAACTGTCCACCGGTGTGGAGGACGTGCCTACCCTAGGTAAGCACGCACTCGGCGTTTGTTTTGTTCTCGCTTGTCACCTATGAATCTCTTCTTTGCAGGCTATAACGCGATCTCATCTGAAACCAAAATGAGTGAGGGGTATTCGCCTCCTCCTGACGTGGAGGGGGTTGCGGAGTATCTGGGCGACCCGGCGGATGCGGTGGGGATGAAGAGACAAGTGACGCGGCTCTTCCAGAAACATACTCTGCTGCTTCAGGAGCTTTGTAGCCGGGTGGACCGGGATAAAACTGCGATCGAGGCGCGAGTCGCGGCCTTGGAGGGAGTATGACGCCCGGCGGAAGGGGAGGAGGCTACTTCCCCTGGCGCGCATATCACGCGGGCCGAGGAGCGACTCAGGCACGCCATGGAGCAAGTCGGCTTGGCCCAGCAGAAGCTGGTCGCGGTTCGCGACTACCATTACCCTCGCGTGCCGCCCCAAACCGGGACGTGGGGGCGTGGTAGATGGAAATGGATCCAGTACTGACCCGCCTACCCCTTCCCCGTGTTCTGTTCGCCGGGCCAGACCGCATTCGGATTCCAAACAGACTAGTTTAGAGAGGCTTCCCACTATGAAACTCTTTTAATGTCTGTAATAATCTGTGACTTCTCTTGCCCTCCTGCGGGTCCGACTTGTGGTTTCTGATGTGTGTTATTTTTTGAGCGATGCTGTTTTGCTTTCCTTTGGGGGGAAATGGACGGAGCCGTTGTGCTCGCCCATGCTTGCACAACTCGCCAACCTGATCTTGGCGGGAGCGGACCGGGAACTCGCGAGTTGCGAGTTTCCCCGGCTCGCTCAGAGTTCTCGATGGGTGCGAGTCGCAGCTCGCCCGCCTACTGTGCGGACGCGGGTGGGCATGATCCCGCTGCTGGACGGTCCTGGCGGCGAGGCTGCGGGCTGGAAGTTGAACCGTCAGGCCTGATTTTTGCTATCCGCACTTTTCCCGCAGGCGGAAGATTTTCCCGTCATGTTTCTTTCTATAAATAGGCCTTGTCGGCCTTTATCCATCCACCACACTCAAGCACTTTCTCCCCTCCTGCTCCTTGTGGACCTTGACTCGCGTGCGCCCTCCCGAGGTTTCCTCGCTCGCTCAGCAAACCTTCTGCGAAATGGGCGGCGGTAGCGGTGACGCGGACGGGCGGAGTAAGTGTGCTTGGAATTTTTCTGATCATGACTTCCCCCGTGCCGTTATTTCTGAGAGCGAGTACTTAAATGTCCTCAGGGATCACGTTCCGCCTGGATTCTCGGCGAGGCGGCCCGGGGAAGGGGAGAAGATAAACGATCTCTCCGGAGATGAGCTCGTCATTCCCCTGGCTCACTTTGAGGTGGGCCTCCGGCTTCCCCTGTGGCCGGAGGTTCGCCAAGTTCTGAAGTACTTTGGGGTTGTCATAGGCCAGATGACCCCGAACTCTGCGGCGTTCATGGTCGGGTTCGCCTGCTTCTTGCGGGAGGAGCGAGTCGAGTTCAGTCTCGTGGTCTTCCGCAAACTATTCTCCTTCCGCGCGAACCGGGACGGGACCGCCTATTTCTCCAGCGCCCACCTCAAGGTGCGGGAGACCATCAACAAGAGCCACAACTGGCTCAAGAAATTTATGTTCGTCAAGGGGGACTTCGACAACGTCCCTTTCTCGCCAGTGCAGCTTAGCGAGTCGAGTTACCGCCCGCCTAGCCTGGGGGGCCATGAAGCCGACCTATGGGGGTTCTTCGTTGTGAAGAACTTCGAGGGTGCGTACTTACGCCGCAACCTGAACAACCTCGCCGCCGTCCCGCCCGGGGGAGGTTAGCTACTCGCCAGTACTCTTTGTTTCACTGTTTTGTACTCTTGCTTCACCCTATCTCCTCTTGACAGGCGAGCGGGACGTCCCCCTTCACCCCCCTTATGAGAGTGTCAGGGTCGCTGCCAGCGAGCTCGCCCGCGCTCAGGCTGCTAACGCTGCTCAGCGCGACATCCCGGTGGTTCCCGCCAAGAAGCGGTGGTCTCGACCCTGCTGTCGAGCTGGCTGGAGCAGGATACCATCGGAGGGGAGGCCTATAACTTCTCATTTGGTCTTTACTCGCGGGAGGACGCCGCCATTTATGACAAGGAGGCGACGCGAGTGTTGGTGCACGAAAGTGCGCAGGCTCAACTCCGCGGCCTGGAGCTGGCCCATATGGTTGGGCGGCGCTGCACCCAGTTGGAGCGGAACGCCACCTCGCTTAAGAAGTTGGCGGACGAGAAAGAGGAGGCCCGCAATCTCGCTCAGGACGAGGCGGATCTCCAAAGGAAGCGGGCCGACGCGGCCGAGGCGACCCTCACCCAGTACTTGGGAGGGGTGGTACATCTCTCAGCCCGCACTTACTTCTAGTTGTCGTTTCCTTTCTCTTAATCATCTTCCTTTTTGCAGGACGCGACGACGGCCAGCCGCCTGGGCGCCGAGATCGCCACCCTCGGCCAGGACAAGCAGGCGCTGGAGGCGCGGGTGCGCGAGCTGGAGGCCACCGCTGCCGGCCCTCTGCCAGCCAGCAGCAGCTGCCCGCTGGAACATCATTCTGACTACGAGCTGGAGGTGTTGATGTAGAAGAATGCTGTCAGCGCCGCGAAGTACACGATGCAGATGCCGCGGCGGGCTGACCTCCTCAAGAGCGAGGGCGCGAGTCTCTTGGCGAGCGAGGTGGTGGCGGCGTTGTTCCTTCCTGTGCCGGACCCTGGGGATAAGTCCTATCAGCGCCTCTAGGATTTCTCGATCGGGATCTCGCGTCGCCCTTCACTCCTGCGCCTCACCCGTCATGTGTATACACATTTTTTGGTTGTTGAACTGTAAGCGCGGGTTGCGACATGACTTTGCGATTTTTACCTATTTCTGTTTTTATAAACGATCCTCTGTTTGCCTTGTATGTATGTTTGTTATTGTTGCGCGATGTAAATTCTTTTCCTTTTTGTATTTGCGGTCGTTCATTTCGCATTATGTCGACGAGGTCGCCGCCTACGGATTTAGCTTAGGAGTCATAGAAGACTTAATCAGTCGTCCCGCTAGCGACGACCTACCTCCGCAGCCCGACCCCACTGTGTCGACTGCTCGCTTTTTAAGAGAGGCGAGCCGACTCGACGCTTATCTGATCCGTCGGGTTCCTTACGGGCCGACCCCCCCCCCCCTTGCGACATGACCCGGGTTCTCGCCCCCTTCGGCCGCTACCCTTGGTGCTGGGCGATTACGCTGGTCTTCTCTTACTGACTTTTGCGACTCCTTCCCCATCACCCGGTCATCTGGGCTCCCCTACTTCTAACACTGCTTTGCTCATCAAGGCCTGCACCGATAGTTGGTGAGGAGCCGGAGTCTCCCCCAACGGGTGATATACAGCTCTGCCAGCGAGGTGAGAGCCTGACAGCGGGATCTGCTCGGGGTCTGAAGGTGACACCGAGTGACATACAACCCTGCCAGCTAAGTGAGAGCCTGACAGTGGGATCTGCTCGGGGTCTGAAGGTGACACCGAGTGACATCCAGACTTGCCAGCTAAGTGAGAGCCTAACAGCGGGATCTGCTCGGGGCCTGAGGTGACACCGAGTGACATCCATCCCTGCCAGCTAAGTGAGAGCCTGACAGCGGGATCTGATCGGGGCCTGAGGTGACACCGAGTGACATCCAGCCCTGCCAGCTAAGTGAGAGGCTGACAGCGGGATCTGATCGGGGCCTGAGGTGACACCAAGTGACATCCAGCCCTGTCAGCTAAGTGAGAGGCTGACAGCGGGATCTGCTCGGGGCCTGAGGTGACACCGAGTGACATCCAGGCCTGCCAGCTAAGTGAGAGCCTGACAGCGGGATCTGCTCGGGGCCTGAGGTGACACCAAGTGACATCCATCCCTGTCAGCTAAGTGAGAGCCTGACAGCGGGATCTGCTCGGGGCCTGAGGTGACACTGAGTGACATCCAGCCCTGCCAGCTAAGTGAGAGCCTGACAACGGGATCTGCTCGGGGCCTGAGGTGACACCGAGTGACATCCAGCCCTGCCAGCTAAGTGAGAGCCTGACAGCGAGATCTGCTCAGGGGCCTATCGAATGAGTACTTCTCTTTACCGTACGACTTACTGTGGCACAATCAGCATGTCAAAAGATTTTATTAAGAACGAAACATCACTTACATGACTCAAGGATAAAAGCGCTTCAAGTCGTCACCACTCCAGGTGAGACTTAGGGTCTCGCCCTCCACATTTTGGAGTCGATACCCTTCCGATTTCAATGTTTCTTTCACAATGAACGACCCCTCCCAGTTGGGGTTGAGCTTCCCCACGGTCGCCGACCTTCTCGCAACATCCACCTTTTTCATGACCCGGTCCCCCTCCACGAACTGCTTAACTCTGACGTGCTTGTCAAAATACCTGACCATTCTCCTCTTCACCTCTTCTTGTCGGATGGCAGAAAGGTCGCGTAACTCCTCCACCATGTCCAGGGAGAGCCGCAGCTCTTCCTCGTTCTCGGCTTGCCATCCTTCCTTGCCTCCCCCGGCTGCGACGACTCGAGGCATTTGAATTTCAAATTCTACGGGGAGTACTGCCTTGCACCCATGGGAGAGCTTGAAAGGAGTCTCCCCTGTTGCGGTGTTGGGGGTGGTCCTTAGGGCCCATAGAATCGCGGGAAGCTGCTCCACCCAGCTCCCCTTCAGGTTTTCTACTTTCTTCTTCAGGAGGTTGACAATGATCTTATTGGCGGCCTCCACTTGCCTGTTGCTCCGGGGGTGGTGGACCGAGGCGAACCTGAGGTCAATCCCAAGCTGCTTGCAGATACTAGTGAACTCCGCGCTGGCGAACTGGGCCCGTTGTCCGTGACAATGGCTTGGGGCAGCCCATGACGGCAGATGATATCTCCCCAAACAAAGTTTCTGATGACCTGGGAGGTCACCTTAGCTAGTGCCTTCACCTCCAACCACATAGAGAAGTAATCGATCATCACCAGCAGGAACCTCCTTTTCCCACTGGCCTGGGGGAACGGTCCAACCAAGTCCATTCCCCAAATGGCGAAGGGCCAGGGGGTTGTGATACTCTTGAGTCGCTGAGCCGGCTGTAGCTGGAGGGGGCAAACAGTTGGCACTTGTGGCATCTTCTTGCGAACTCTGTCGCATCGCGGCCCAGGGTGGGCCATAAATACCCTTGCCTGACGATCCTTCCTTCCAGGGTCCCACTCCCTGAGTGACTCCCACACTTCCCGGAGTGGACTTCTTCCAAGATTCTTTGTATTTCCCCCTTGGCCACGCAACGAGCCAACATCCCCGAGAGAGTCTTCCTGTACAGCTGCCCGTCCCGGAGGATATAGTACGCCGACTTGTATCTGAGCTTTTTTTTGTCCACTCCCTCCGGGTACTCTCCCGTGGAAAGGAAGGTTGTGACCGAGTCCATCCATGAGGGCCGCTGATCTATCTCCATGAGCTCTCCCTCTTTGATGGAAGGGCGGAATAGGGTGATGGTACCCCCTACCCGGGTACCATGCTTCGCTAGCTAGTCGACCTGCTCATTCTCCTCCCGGGGCACGTGCTGGATGAAAAAAGTTTGGAATGTGTCAATGACCCCATTTACTTTGGCCAAGTATAACCACAGGGTAGGTTGTTGGATACCTAGTTGATTTGGGCTAGGTTCACTGACTTAGGTTGTGACCCATCATGTATAGCCAGGGTCAATTTGTGTCCTAGAGTCTAGGTTAAGTCCTTAGGCTCAACTTCAGATGGACCAGCTTTCAACAAGACCCTCAGAGACTCCAGACTCACAAGTTTTCAAGACTAAGTAAAGTGAGTTCGACATTCGTCGAACTCAGCTCGACGAAAGGAGTTCTGCGCTCGCTGATCGTGAGACAATTCTTTGTGCTGAGCTCGACGATCTATGTTCTCTGTTCGACGAAATCTCAGTTTCTACATCAAGCCAAAATCAGGAGAACTTCAAATTTTCTAAGTCCAGCCTCAAGCTTCGGTCGACGAATTATATTCTGAGCTCGACGAACTTGGACCTCAAGTTCACAGCTTCTCAGGTCGACGAAGTCAGCTTCTCAGGTCGACGAAGTCAGCTTCTCAGGTCGACGGATGCTATACTCTAATCGACGATTTCTGGACTCAGAGAATCTGTGTCGACACTCAGGGTTTGTGTCGACACCAGACGATTTGTGTCGACACCAGGATTTCAGTCGACACCAGCTTATGTCGACACCAGGATATCAGTCGACACCAGCTTATGTCGACACCACAGGATTTGTGTCGACACCAAGATCAATCTGTCGACACCAACTTTTGTCGACACAGCATTTCAGCAAATGCAGGATATTTTGTCTAAGTCCAGAACTTTTCTCAGCTCGACGAATTTGATTCTCAGCTCGACGAATGAAGACTGTCTATCAGATGAATGAAGATTGTCTGGTCGACGAACTCTATCAAGCTCAGCTCGACGAACTCAAGCTCAGCTCGACGAACACAAGTTCAGCTCGACGAAATGTGTTCTTCGTTCGACGAATCCAGATTAGGTTTCCTTCAAGGTTCCCGTCCCGTTTCTTGGCGCTGATTCCTGAACATTTAATGTCAGATCTTCTCGGAATGTTACCGTTAGAACGTGCATTGACTATGGACGATTACATGCCGTTTTTCCATGGGACAGTTAGGAAAGTCATTGATTGTTGATTCTTTCCAAGGCCGGCTGTAATTACTGCCCGACATTCAAAAGTTTGAATATTCCTCAGTCAGTCAAAGACACAACAGATACAGAAAAAAAATTAGTGACACAGTACAAGAATTACAATACAACAAACAATCTGACAGATTTTCTGAAGATTGCAGAAGAACAAACATTCTCAAATCACAAGTTCTTGACTGCAATCAGCCTGACCAGAAAATATTTCCAAGAAGAAGAAGAACAACCAAATTCAATCAAGAGTCTTCTTCTCTCTATTCTTAGGACAACTTCAAAGGACAATAGAACTTTATCAGTCAAAAGAAGTTCCTGAAGTAGTTCTGGTCCAGACATTCTAGGTCATCAAAGACCTATCACCCTGAAGCAGTGCTCCAGCATTCCTGACCAATTCAAGATCTCAGGGGGAGCAAGATCTGCTACATCAATCCACAAGTCTTCTCTCTAACTGTTGACAGAGAAGACACTATCACCCTCTCTCTAATTCCTGTACAGGGTTTTAAATCCCTTCAAAATTATTCAGGTTGCAAGTCTCCCTCCAAAAGACTTGAGGGTTTAGTTTTTGGGGACCTGATCAAAACCCATTGGTGCCCAGGACACCTGATCAACTCATCCTGCAGTGGATTCCTACCTAGGGTGGTAGAAGAGTGGATGTACCCAGATTGATTGGGGAACCACTATAGCTCCTTGTGTCTTCTGGTTGCTTATTTTCTTTTGTTTTCTGGCTGTGGTCTGTGATTGCTCTGTGTTTAGTCAGTTGCTGTGTTTACTTTATGTTATTTGCTTCTCTGTTCACTTAGGTATACAACAACAGTTGTAAAAAGTTTTTAGTAAGCACTATACTCTATTCACCCCCCCCCCCCCCGCTAGAGTATATCAGATCTAACCTGCACTTTCAATTGGTATCAGAGGGAGGTTGGTTAAAATACCACACCTTAGTGGTTGCACAGGCTAACACCTGAACCCAAAGATCTCTCTCGTTAGATCTGCTTGTTTTAAGTTTGTTGTTAGATTTATTTCTTCACAGAACATTGCCCAAAACAAAGATTATGCTAGCACCAGACCTGCAGTGTGCAATCTATCTAAGTTTGCACTTTGGAAGACAATGATTAGATTGTACATGAACTCTATTGATGAAGACATTTTTAATTCTGTTTTAACAGTGTGTCCAAGACCCCCAAAAAATACAAGTACAAGTGCTGTTCCACCTCCATCAGGAACAGATGTAGAAATCAAGAAATGGAAAGTGGCAGATGCTAAGGCAATGAATATTTTAGCCCAGACTATGTCTGATGAAATATTCCAAAAAGTAGCTGAATGCAACTCAGCAAAGGACATCTGGGACAAGTTATCTGAGATAGTCTCAGGATCGCTGATGAGAGAAAAGATAGAAGATCTCACCTCATAACCCAATATGAGAACTTCAAGAAAGGAGAAGCTGAGTCAGTAGCAGATATGTATAATAGACTCAGTCTCATAGTCAATGAGCTGAAAACATTGGACAATGAGATCTCATTGACTGAGCTTAATGATAAAATCCAAATGTGCTTCACAAGCACTTGAGACTCAAGGATCTGGCCAATCAAGGATGCCAAAAGCCTAAATGAGATCACAACTGAAGCTCTCTTGGGCAAGCTCAAGTCTTATGAGCTGCTCATCAAGAATAGAGAAGAAGAGCAGAAGGCTGCCTCACCAGCTATAAGAAAGGAAAAAATCAATAGCTTTCAAAGCCATTGAAGATCAGCCTGAAGACAAAGTCACAGGCAATGAAGAGCTGATAAGCCTACTGGCCAAAAGATTTTACAAAATGGCCAGAAAAGATTTCAGGAAAAAGTCTGTCAGAGGGCATGACAAGCCAAGTTATGACAAATCAAATAACAAAGAGATTATTTGTTTTGGATGCAGGAAACCAGGACACATGGTGTCTGACTGTCCAGAAAATCAGTATAAGGACAAAAAGGACATGAAAGAAAGAAGAAAAGACAAACACTGCAGGAAGAACAGTAATGACAAACCTTCCTCCAGTAAGAACAAACACACCAGGAAGGGGTTTGTAGCTGAAACTTGGAGTGAGACCGAAGAATAATCTGAAGCTTCATCCAGCTCAAGTGATGATAAAAACGATGCTGAAGAAAAAGAATTCTGCATGATGGCTATCAATGCCTCACAACAAAATTCTGATGCAGAAGAATCAGAGTCAGAATCAGAGACTCAATCTGAATAGGATCAGGTAATAAATTCTTTTGATTTTAATTCTGAGGACTTCAAGTGTGAGTTTAAAGCACTGTGTTTAAATTTACTAAAATCTGAGAAGGAAATCATTTCTCTCAGAAATCAGCTATCTGAACACAGCACTTTAAAAGCAGAAAACCTCAAACTCTCTGAGGAGTTGGATGCTCAAGGCAATATAGTGAGAAACAAGGCTATCTGTAACCTAGGCCCAAGGTAAACTGGGTCAAAAACAAGTAAATTGTTTTATGTACAGGTGAAGACCTATCCAACATCAAACCAACAATGGTATCTGGATAGTGGGTGCTCAAAGCACATGACAGAAAACAAGGACAATTTCACATCCTTCAAAGCCAAGCTTGGACCCAAAGTAATATTTGGTGATTCAAACTTTGGACTAACAAAAGGATATAGTGCAGTCCAGATTGGATCAGCCACTTTCAAGAAAGTAGCCTATGTGGAAGAACCGAAGCACAACTTAATCAGTATCAGTCAACTGTGTGATGAAGGCTATCAAGTGATTTTTAGCAAATCCTCATGCAAGATCAAATTAGAGGACAACACCACTGTGTTGACAGATAAAAGGAAAGCTAACATCTATTTAGTAGACTTTTTTTCAACTAAAGTAGACATATGCTTGTTCAACTCTATTTGTAGACCTAATGAATTATGGCATAAGAGATTAGGGCATATAAACCTTAGAACCATTGCTAGGCTATCCAAGGACAACCTTGTTAGAGGACTACCTTCTGGCCCTTACAAGAAGGAAGGACTTTGCAGGGCTTGTCAATTAGGCAAGCAAACCAAAAATAGTTTCAAGTCACTTAATAAGAGTGATTCACCTAGGATTTTGTATCTGTTACACATGGATCTCTTTGGACCCATTACAGTACAAAGCTTAGGAGGGAAATCTTATATCTTAGTAGTTGTAGACGACTTCTCTAGATTCACATGGGTGTTCTTTCTGAGGAAGAAGTCTGATAACTTTAAGTGTTTGACAGAGTTTCTCAAATGCATACAGATTGAGTTCAACACTCACATTACCCTGATCAGAAGTGATCATGAGATAGAGTTTGATTCTCTTATTATGCAAGAGTTCTGTCAAATTGAAGGGATCATGCATACTTTCTCAGCTCCTAGAACTCCTCAACAAAATGGGGTAGCTGAAAGGAAAAATAGAACCCTTATTGAATCTGCTACTACATTGTTGTCAGATGCTCACCTTCTTCTATCCTTTTGGGCAGATGCAGTGAACACCTCCAACTATGTGTTGAATATAAGCTTGATACATAAGCTGAAGGGCAAGACTCCCTATAAATTACTCAAATGGAAGAAACCTAAAGTAGATTATTTTAAAATCTTTGGTTGTATTTGCTAATTCACAATAATGACAAGAGATACATAGCAAAATTTCAAGCTAAAGCTGATGAAGGAGTATTTTTGGGATACTCCATGGTCAGTAAAGCTTATAGGATATATAATAAATCTACTCTCAAAATTGAAGAATCTGTTCATGTATCTTTTGATGAGACTAACATGTCATACAAGGAGAAAGAAATTTCTACCATAAGCTCTTTGCAGGTTCCACCATTGTGTGAGTTTATGGATGGACTGAACCTTACCTAAGAGGTATCAAACCATCCCACTCCACAGGATGCTGAAGATAGTGATGAGGAAAGTCAAGAGGAAGTGGCTGAACTTCCCCCAACAGCTAGTATCATTCCCCAAGAGGAATTAAATACTGAAGTTGTTGCTCAACCAACTCCACCAACTGATCTTGTCACACTTAGAGATCACCCCAGATCTCAAGTGATTGGAGACATCTCAGTAGGTGTACAGACAAGGCATCAACTCAACCAAGACTTGATGCATGCCTATTTTCTCTCTCAAATTGAACCTCTCACCATACATGAGGCAGAGCAAGATCCACACTGGATCATTGCAATGCAAGAGGAACTCAATCAGTTTGGGAGATGTAAAGTTTGAGATTTGGTTCCAAGACCCCATAACTACCCAGTTATTGGAACCAAATGGGTCTACAGGAACAAGTTAGATGCTCAAGGCAATATAGTGAGAAACAAGGCTAGACTTGTTGCTCAAGGCTACAGACAAGAGGAAGGAATAGACTATGACCAAACATTTGCCCCTGTTGCAAGGTTAGAGGCCATTAGGATATTCCTTGCCTATGCAGCTTACAAGAGATTTAAGGTCTACCAGATGGATGTCAAAAGTGCATTTCTGAATGAAATACTTCAAGAAGAGGTTTATGTAGAACAACCTCCAGGTTTTATCTCTCCAACTCAACCCTCTTTTGTTTTTAAATTGCATAAAGCTCTCTATGGTTTAAAGCAAGCTCCGATAGCTTGGTATGAGCCCCTAGCAAGCTTTCTTTTAGAGCATGAATTTACAAGAGTAACCATAGATAAAACACTTTTCACTAGACATCATAAGGACCAAATATTGTTAGTACAAATTTATGTGGATGACATTATTTTTGTGTCTACTGATCCCAAATTGTGCAAGAGGTTTGCTGACCTCATGCATTCTAAATTTGAGATAAGTAGTATGGGTGAACTTTCCTACTTCCTTGGTCTCCAAGTGAAGCAGCTCTCAGATGGTATCTTCCTCTCCCAAGCTAAGTATGCTAAAAAGCTTATCAAAAAGTTTGGGATGGGTGATGCTTCAGGGATGAAAACCCCTATGGCTACAAATGCTGTTGTGGATTCTGATGTAGCAGGGAAACCTGTGGATCAGAAAAGGTATAGGGCAATTGTTGGATCTCTATTATACCTAACAACTAGCAGACCTGATAATGTTTGTCACATGCCTTTGTGCTAGTTTCCAAGTGAACCCTAAAGAATCTCACCTATTTTCCTAAAAAGAATTTTGAGATATATAAAGAGTTGCCCTAGTCTAGGACTCTGGTATCCTGTAGAGTCAGAGTTTGAGTTAACTGGATACTCAGATGCTGACTATGCTGGATGTAGAGTGGACAGGAAAAGTACCTCTGGAACATGCCAGTTCCTTGGTATGAGACTTGTCTCCTGGTTTTGTAAAAAGCAGACATTTGTGTCTACATCAATTGCAGAAGCAGAATACATGGCTGCTTGTAGTTGTTGTTCACAAATGTTATGGATACAAAACCAACTCTTAGATTATGGTGTCAACTTAAATAATTCAACTTTATTTTGTGATAATACTAGTGTTATTGCTATAGCACAGAATCCAGTTCACCATTCTAGGACAAAACATGTTGAAATAAGACATCATTTCATTAGAGATAATGTGGACAAAAAGAAAATTAACTTGATCCATATTCCCACTTATCTACAAAGAGCAGACATTTTCATCAAGCCATTGGATGAGAAAACCCATCTGTTCTTTATAAATCAACTGAGAATGATTAATGAAGAAGAGTTAACCTAGTTTCTGTCTGCATTCGACGAATTTTTCAGAGTTCGTCGAACGGAGTTCGACGAATTAGGGAAAGTTTGAGAGATTCTCGTCGAGCGGAGATCGACGAATTCTCTACATGAGGAAACAATTTTCGTCGATCAGAGATCGACGAACTTTGCTTCAGAAAGACATTTCGTCGAACGGAGTTCGACGAACTGTTTTCGATTCTTCTGGATGAGATCGACGAATTATCTGTCTATAATTTATTTCGTCGAGCTCAATTCGAAGAATTTTTGTTTTTCGTGGAACGAAGTTTGTCGATTCATATTCTGAAAATCTTATATCTAGGTTTTCTTTGACCTCTGTCCCGCGCTTTCAGTTCCTTTGCTCTTGATCGTCGTTTCTCTCTGTGTTTTTCTTGCAGGACATCAATGGCGATTCCCTCAGGTGCTTTGGTTGCAATGAAGTTTGACACCGGATTCGACATGGATTTTGAGTCGTTTCAACATTCTGACCCCATCTTTTTATACATCTTAGAACTACTGGAAGAACTCAGTTTAAAGGATTTCGTGACCAGGCGCATTAAACTTCATGGAACGAAAATACGAGAATGGGTATATACATCTATAGTTTCCGAAGAAGATGTTTTGACCGGCAATATAGGGAACACTACAGTTTCCCTCTCTCCCGCAGTTCTCACTGAAATATTTGGATTAGTGAACGGAGAGGACAATCTGGAAATGAATTCTGAGGAATTCAGTGATATGATGAAACTGATGGGTTTCTCTGGTAACAACCCTAATAAGTTGCTGAAAAAGCAATTATCCGCCGCCTACCAATTTCTGGCAGATATTACGGGAAAGATACTGATGGCCAAGCACTCTGCTCATGACTACATTACGCGTCACCAATTTCTGATAATGTGTGCAGTAGTGAATAAGCGACATGTTGATTGGAGTAAGGTTTTCTTTGAATTGATCAAGAAGAAGAACAACAAAAAGGAAGTTTGCTTTGGCAGAATATTAGGAATATTTCTCAAGGAGAAGGCTGCTGAATGTATGGTCTCCCCGACCATCTCCATAAACGTCAGCAAGCGCTTCACTTGCGCTCTTGTTGGCAGATGAGAGAGGACCATCTCCAAGCCCTCAAAGGCTTCTTCCTCCTCCCTCCAAACTTCTGAGAGTACAAGGGCTGTAAAGGCCGCTCCCCACCCTGTTGAAGAGGTTCCTCCATCTCAACCATCTCTTCCAGCACCTCTTCCTCCAAAGAAGCCTCCTCATGTACCTACCCCTCCTTCATCTCCACCACTTGACCTGACAAACATTCCATCTTCACCTTCATCTTCCCCTCTGCAAGTTAATCAACAACCCACTCCTCCAGATTCCCCTCATGAGACAATACTTCCTACACCTCCACAGTCTCCTCTTCCCTCACACCTCTCCACCATTTCATCTTACATTATACCATCAGATACAATCATGCAAGATGCCCCCACTCCATCTGTCATTCCTCCTCTCATTCCTTCCCCTTCCCTATTTGATCCATCCACCCTCATTTCTTTGCTCACCCCTCTCATAAAATCTTTGATCCAAGAGGCAATTACACCTCTTGTGACCTCCATTAATTCCTTATCTGTCCAGCTCTCTCTTCTATCTGATGTCCCCTCTTCATCTAGGGGTCTGGCTCCAGGAATTCCTAAACCCAGACAGGGGGAGTTGCTCAGTGATGAAGTTGCAGCAGATGTAGATGCAGCAACAGCAGTCACAGCAGTTCCTTCTCCAGCAGATTCAGATTCAGATGAGGATACAACAATCTTCACAGACTTTGATGCTGAGATGTTTGAGTTAATTCAATTCATGGATACTGACATTGATTTGGATGAGTCAGTTGCACAAATAACTCTTGTTGGTGATTTCTATTTAAATCCCACAGTGACTTTATCAGTTTTGTTGAGAAGTTTTGATACTGTACATATGCAATTCCCTCCAGCAGTTTTCTCTTCGCCATGTTTGGCTATTGTACCTTATACCTCTCCAGCCAGTCCAGCAGTTGCTAAGCAACTCTGTGACAATTTTGCTCTCTCCGCTTCAGCCCCCATCTTAGCTTCCAGCCCAGAGGTCATTCCAGAAGTTACTCCAGTGCCAGTTTCAGCACCAGACTTTGTTATGGATGACTCTCCTATGCCTACTTTAGATGAGCTTATTCAGGCTGACATTGAAGAAGAGAATAAGGCAGTAGCTGATAGCTCTGTCTCCTTTGTTTCTGAATCTTGTACAGATATTTCTTCTCTTGTTGCTGATACCCCTATTCCTGAACCTTCTGCCCCTCCTCCAGAACAGGTTGTTGTTTCTGATAAAGCTTTAAAAGCTTTGGATGCTCTTTATGACATCCCTTAAGGTTCTGAGTCAGAAGAAGATGATGATGATGATTCTGATGAAGATGCAGCTAATAAGAAAAAGAGACTGTCGGCAAAGAAGAGAAAGGCTGCTCCTCCTCCAGCTCCCAAGCCAAATCCCAATGCAAACACTCCATATTATATTCTGCACAATGTTACTCCATATAAGGGAATGCCAGCATGGATGTGGCTCTCCAAAAACTAGCAAAAAGATAGAAAGAGAAGCAAGAGATACTCCCCTCCTCCAGTGCATAGATACAGGAAGGATCCTCCTCCTCCTCCTCCAGCAGCTGGTGTCAGTGGCTCTAGCTCCCAGAGATATGCCTCAATGCAAACTTATCAGAGACAATCAGGGAGATCTTCTGGAAGCAGTCAGCAGAGGCCATCCTCCTCAGGTAGTCAACAACATAAGCAGCAGCAGCAACAACAAAGTCTTGAAGTACAAAAAGCTGAAAGCCCAAAGAAGCCAGACTCCCCTCCAATTCCTTTTGAAGATCCAGAGACTGCTAATACTGCAAGAATGGCTAGGTACCAAGAGCTGATTGGTCTATTTTTGATAAATAAAGCCAAAGCAGAAGGAAAAGATATCTCTAGTCTTTCAACAATGTCAAAATATAGAAAATAAGAGCTGAAAAGGTTTGACAAATGTAATAAATTGTTTAATGTTGATGACTATATGAAACTTCACCCAGAAGCAGTTGTCCCCAGAGCAACTTCATTGAATATTATTGGGGCAGCTGACATGACTATGACAATAGCTCAAGCTCGAGATCCAAAGAGAGAAATCATTTTCAAGAAGACAGGAGAGCAGAAAACAGAAGACAAACCTCAGCAGAAGAAGCCAAAGAAGTAATTTTCTTGTTGATTCATTTCTGTCTGTTATTTGTTTTTAAACTATGCTATCTGTAACAAAGCTGTGTATATATATATATCTGTTGCATGTGTTATAATTCTCTGTCAGATATATCTCTTCTCTTGCTTAGTTTTTCTGTTTTGAGTCTCTGTTAGTGACCTCACCCAAATAGGGGGAGATTGTTGGAACCCTAATTGATTTGGGCTAGGTTCACTGACTTAGGTTGTGACCCATCATGTATAGCCAGGGTCAATTTGTGTCCTAGAGTCTAGGTTAAGTCCTTAGGCTCAACTCCAGATGGACCAGCTTTCAACAAGACCCTCAGAGACTCCAGACTCACAAGTTTTCAAGACTAAGTAAAGCGAGTTCGACGTTCGTCGAACTCAGCTCGACGAAAGGAGTTCTGCGCTCGCCGATCGTGAGACAATTCTTTTTGTTGAGCTCGACGATCTATGTTCTCTGTTCGACAAAATCTCAGTTTCTACATCAAGCCAAAATCTGGAGAACTTTAAATTTTCTAAGTCCAGCCTCAAGCTTCGGTCGACGAATTATATTCTGAGCTCGACGAACTTGGACCTCAAGTTCACAGCTTCTCAGGTCGACGAAGTCAGCTTCTCAGGTCGACGGATGCTATACTCTACTCGACGATTTCTGGACTCAGAGAATCTGTGTCGACACTCAGGGTTTGTGTCGACACCAGACGATTTGTGTCGACACCAGGATTTCAGTCGACACCAGCTTATGTCGACACCAGGATATCAGTCGACACCAGCTTATGTCGACACCACAGGATTTGTGTCGACACCAAGATCAATCTGTCGACACCAACTTTTGTCGACACAGCATTTCAGCAGATGCAGGATATTTTGTCTAAGTCCAGAACTTTTCTCAGCTCGACGAATGAAGACTGTCTATCAGATGAATGAAGATTGTCTGGTCGACGAACTCTATCAAGCTCAGCTCGACGAACTCAAGCTCAGCTCGACGAACACAAGTTCAGCTCGACGAAATGTGTTCTTCGTTCGACGAATCCAGATTAGGTTTCCTTCAAGGTTCCCGTCCCGTTTCTTGGCGCTGATTCCTGAACATTTAATGTCAGATCTTCTCGGAATGTTACCGTTAGAACGTGCATTGACTATGGACGATTACATGCCGTTTTTCCATGAGACAGTTAGGAAAGTCATTGATTGCTGATTCTTTCCAAGGCCGACTGTAGTTACTGCTCGACATTCAAAAGTTTGAATATTCCTCAGTCAGTCAAAGACACAACAAATACACAAAAAAATAGTGACACGGTAAGAGAACAAAATCAAGTAGTGATAGAGTTCAAGAATTACAATACAACAAACAATCTGACAGATTTTCTGAAGATTGCAGAAGAACAAACATTCTTAAATCACAAGTTCTTGACTGTAATCAGCCTGACCAGAAAATATTTCCAAGAAGAAGAAGAACAACCAAATTCAATCAAGAGTCTTCTTCTCTCTATTCTCAGGACAACTTCAAAGGACAACAGAACTTTATCAGTCAAAAGAAGTTCCTGAAGCAGTTCTGGTCCAGGCATTCTAGGTCATTGAAGGCCTATCACCCTGAAGCAGTGCTCCAGCATTCCTGACCAATTCAAGATCTCAGGGGGAGCAAGATCTGCTACATCAATCCACAAGTCTTCTCTCTGACTGTTGACAGAGAAGACACTATCACCCTCTCTCTAATTCCTGTACAGGGTTTTAAATCCCTTCAAAATTATTCTGGTTGCAAGTCTCCCTCCAAAAGACTTGAGGGTTTGGTTTTTGGGGGCCTGATCAAAACTCATTGGGGCTCAGGACACCTGATCAACTCATCCTGCAGTGGATTCCTACCTAGGGTGGTAGAAGAGTGGATGTACCTAGATTGATTGGGGAACCACTATAGCTCCTTGTGTCTTCTGGTTGCTTATTTTCTTTTGTTTTCTGGCTGTGGTCTGTGATTGCTCTGTGTTTAGTCAGTTGCTGTGTTTACTTTATGTTATTTGCTTCCCTGTTCACTTAGGTATACAACAACAGTTGTAAAACATTTTTAGTAAGCATCATACTCTATTCACCCCCCCTCTAGAGTATATCAGATCTAACCTGCACTTTCATAGGCTCTTTTGCCTCAAAATCCCCGTTGATCTGGGAAGCTACCACCATGGAGTCGGTAAGGACCTCCACGTCCAACACCCCCAGCTCCCTGACCAGGCGCAGTCATGTTATCACGGCCTCATACTCGGCCTGATTGTTGGTGATGTGAAAGTGCACCACCACCGTCTGCTCAATTCTAGTCCCTTGGGGGCTCTCCAAGATCACCCTCACTCCTAGGGAATGCCTCCCCGAGGCGCCATCGACCTTCACCTTCCAAGGAGTCGGACGAGTGACCTCTTCCTCTGCCACCTCAATTGCATAATCAGCCAAGAAGTCGGCCATCGCTTGAGCTTTGATCGAGAGGCGGGGGACGAAGGAGACGTCGAACTCACTCAACTCCACCGACCACTTGGCCAGCCTGCCAGAATGCTCCACCCCCTCAAAGATGTTGCGGAGGGGATGTTTAGTCACCACTCGGATTGAGTGTGCCTGAAAATAGGGCTGCAGCCTTCGGGCTGAGATGACCATGGCGAAGTCCAGCTTCTCCAAAATTGGATACCGGAGCTCGGCCTTCCTCAGGACCCGGCTGACGTAATATATAAGGAGCTGCTTCTTCCCCTCTTCACAAACTAGGCAGAGCTTAAGGCCTCCGCCCCGACCCCGAGATACAAAAATAGGTCCTCCCCCTCCTTCGACCCTTGGAGCAATGGAGCCCGAGTCAACTGCATTTTGAGGGCCTGGAATACCTCCTCGCACTCCTTGACCCACTTGAATTTTTGACCCCCCTCAATGTTTTGAAGAAGGGGGAGCACTTCTCCACAGCCCGGGAGAGGAACCTACTTAACACTGCCAGCTTCTCCGTCAGCCGCTGCACCTCCTTAGTATTCTGTGGCGACCCCAGCTCCATGATAGCCTTGACCTTATCAGGATTTGGCTCGACTCCTGCAGGGGTGAGGAGGTGCCCCAAGAACTTTCCCCTGCTAGCCCCGAAGACACACTTCAGGGGGTTCAACCGCATCTTGTACCTGCGCAGGGTAGCAAAGGTCTCTTATAGGTCCTGGAGGTGAGAGTCCACATCCTGACTCTTGATCATGAGATCATCTACATACACCTCCAGGTTCCTCCCCTTATGTTCTTTGAAGACCCTATCCATCATCTTCTAGTAGGTCGCCCCTGCATTCTTCAGCTCGAATGACATCATTTTATAACAGTAGCATCCATCCCCCGTGATGAACGAGACGTCCTTGACGTCCGGGGGGTGCATCCTGATTTGGTGATAATCTGAAAATGCATCTAAAAAACTCATTACAAAAAAACCGACGGCTGAGTCAACCAGCGCGTCGATCCGAGGCAAGGGGTAACAATCCTTAGGGCACGATTTATTAAGCAAAGAGAAATCAAAACACATGCGCCACCGGTCGTCTCCTTTTTTTAACCATGACCACGTTGGAGACCCAGCCGGGGTATTGGATCTCGGATATGAAGCCGGCCTTGAGAAGCTTTGCCACCTCCTCCCTGATAGGCTCGGCCAGCTTGTCCGTCGTGGACCTCTTCTTCTGTTGGACGGGGCGTGCTTCCGGGTCCAGGTTGAGGCGGTGGCAAGCCACAACCGCGTCAACCCCAGGCATCTCCGCGGCGCTCCATATGAAGATGTCCATGTTCTTATGGATGCATCTTAACATCCTGCCTTGGTCCTCCGGGGTCAGCCCTTCGCTGACGCGGATCTTCTCCACCCTGCCCCCACGGGTGAGGACCTCCAGCTCCACCACCTCTTCCGCAGCCTCCAGCCTGGATTGCTCCCCCATTCCTCAACATCCCTCTCCTCTGGGATGAGGACCTCCGCCTCCACCTCTTCCTCCACGGCCATCGCCTCGGCCGACTCCTCCCGATCTCCACCTGCCACCTCAATCTCGGTGCAGCTCTCCACTTCCAGCTCCTCCCGGTCAGCTTCCTGCTCCGCCTCCTCCATCCTTCGCTCCATCTCCTCGGCTCCCTCCTGCCAAGAGATGGAGTTCACAGCGGTGATGTAGCATTCTCGTGCCACCTTGGGGTCCCCCCTGACCCTAACCTGAATCCCCTCTGCATTAAACTTTAAGAACTGATGGAACGATGAGGGGACGCAGCGGAAGGCACTAATGAGGGGCCTCCCGAAGATGACGCTTTAGCTGCTGGGGGCATCCACGATGACGAACCTGCAGTTCCTGGATTCCCCCCCCCCCCCAGGGTGACATGGAGCCATACTCCTCCTTCTACCTCCTTCCTTTCCCCTGAAAAGCCAAACAGGGGCCCATCCGAGGACAATACCCTCTTCGCCTCCACCTTCATCGCGTCAAACGCCTTCTTAAAGACGACGTTAACGGAGCTTCCGTTATCAATGAGGATCCTGTAGACGGTAAAGTTTTCGATGATTGTCTGGATGACCAGCGCATCGCAAAATGGATCCTCATGATCCGACATATCGCTCCTAGAGAAGGTGATCCTCTCTTCTGGGGGTGGGGTTTGAGAAGTGGAGCCAACGCTCCGACGATACATGGTATGGAGGCTCGCCCTCCGGGAGGCTTCTATCCCCCCACCCCCGTGGATCACCCCGATCCCTCCTCGGGTCCCGACATCTACCCGGTCTTCACAACGGTCCTCCTCTGCCCGAGGCAGGACCTCCTCGATCCTCACTTCCTGACGCCCCTATTGCTGCTGTTGCTCCATGTTTCCCCTCATTTCGAGGAACTCCGGACACGTGGTTGTGGCGCCTCCTGATGGAAGTTGTAGTAGGGCAACTCCACCGTAACTTCTCTCCTCCTCCTCCTTGCTACTCTCCTCCTCTCTCCTATGGCTATGGCCATAGCCTCTTCTTGATTGGGGAGTCGAGGCCTCTGGGCCTGCCTCCAGCCCGGGGGGTGAAATTGATCTTGCCCCCCTTGATGGCGATCCCTTCCTTGATACCCTCTCTACGGCCCCTGCCCTTGCCACTCGGGCCTCCAGCCCAGCCGACGGTCGGGCTCCTGACGCCCCCACCTGGGCTGCTGCTACCCCTGGATCTGCCTCTGCTCCCTCTGCCGAGGCTCGACTCTCCTCTCCTCCTGCCCTCTTCCTCCTCTCGACTCTTTCTCCTCCTCTGTGGCCCACCTGGATAGCTTCCGGGCGAACTCCAAATTTGATGCCTCCCCGTCAACTTCACTCGCTGCCCTCTTCATCAGCTCCTCGTAGGAGAGAGGGGGTACTCTCTTCAGCTCCATCCTGAAGAATCCATGTTGCAGCCCCAGGGTGAAGGCCATCATCAGGCTATGGCCTGGCATCTCCTGGACCTGGGTGACCTCCTCTTGGAACCGGTCCACGTAGCTCCCCAACGCCTCGTTCACTCCCTGCTTGATGTGGAACAGGGACTCTGACTCATTCTTCCTCCTCTTTGAGGTAGTGAACCTCAACATGAACCCCCGACATAGGTCCTCGAAGCAGTAGATGGAGCTGGCCGGCAGCTGGTGGAACCACTCTCTCGCCTTCTCCTTGAGGGTGATGGCGAAGAGTCGGCACTTGAACCCATCCGACATTTGTTGGATCAAGATCACGTCCTCAAACCACTGGACGTGTTGGACCGGGTCACCCTTCTCGGTGTAGTAGGACATTTCGGGTTCTCTGAACCCATCTAGAACTGGGGCGGAAGAGACCAGCTCGCTAATGGGGCTTCCTCCTCCCGCCGGGCGAGCCGGAACATCCCGCGCACTCAGCTCGCTGAGACGGCCGCCGCTCGCCGAGCCGGGGAAAAGTATGCGCCCCAGGAGCTCTCCTCCCCTTCCTTCTTCAGCAACCTCCTTCCCGGCTTGCATGTCGGGAGCATCCTCGCCTAGAGACGGGGCGGCAGCGATTTGGGCGGCTGGAGTCGAGCACTTGGCCCGCGCACCGAGTGCGAACTTGATGAGGCTCAACACCTCGTTCCTGAAATCCTCAAACATACCCACTGTGGCCAGAGGTGGGGGCGGGGCGGCGAGTCCGACCTGTCAGATCCCTGTCCTCCTATCATCGTACTCGCTGAAGGTTTTCTGTGTTGACCACGCTCCACGCTCATCGCACCAAAATGTTGGAACCGAAATCTCGGTCTCCTTTGGAGTTCACCCTTGTGGAATGGGTGATCGCGCACCTACTTCGCTCCTGCAAGCAAAACAACAAAAGAGACAAGGGAAGAACCGACCCAAGAGCTCGGCGGGGAGGACCCACCACACACCCGGAAGACCTGAGAGCACTTCCCCTCCTTAGTCAAAGACCGAGCCAAGGCTACCTCAGAAAACACTAGAAGACTAAGGAGCAAGTGAATCTGAGAGCCTCCTTTTTGAGATGCCCATTGGGTCTTATTTATAGATTTCTGAAAACGGCCTGCAAATAGCCAACCTCCGCTGTTTTGAACAGCTATATGCAGTCCAACTTGGTCTGCCAACAACGTAACTCCGCTGTTCCAACAAGCTATTCGCATCCATAAGGAGGTCATCCAAGTAATTTCACCCATGAGCCCCACCGGACCTGTCCCAGGGATATGAAGGTCAGCTCGATACTATTCTCTCCTCGTGAGAGGCGGGTGCGACCTGGCTCCCGCATCTCGCTTAGTATTCCTGGGCGAGCGCGAGCCGGGCCGACGCAACCTGCCCGTGCCCGCGCCGAGGCGGGCCGGCGGCCAGGCTTCAAGCTGTGACCATGAGATCCTCAGAGGGAGGCTCGTCGATCTGGACTCGTCCAGCTCAACTTCGGACATTAGTTCGACGAATGGTGAACCCAAACTCTGCTCGACGAATGACGGACCAAAACTCTGCGCGACGAGTGGCGGGCGAGAACTCTGCCCGACAAATGGCGGGCCAAAACTCTGCTCGATGAATGGCGGGCCAAAACTCTGCTCGACGAATGACAAGCCAAAACTCTGCTAGACGAATGGCGGGCGGGCTAGAAGGGGGAAGGGACCAGCTCGCGTGACTCGCTCGCCTGGCTTTGGCGAAAGCGAGCTGGTCGTCTGCTGCCTACCCGCATGTTGTTCTGGTGCGGGTCGGGCGCCTTGGTCTGCTCGTCTGGCTTGGCGGATGCACTCGGCGAACACGTGGTTGTACAAGAATACCCAAACACGTCAGAATCTTTAGAGTCTTCATGGGAAGAAAAAGCACAATCAACAAATACCTAATGAGTGCATTTACTCGTCTTTGCTCGAGCTCGAGGGACCATTCTTCATTCACAAGAAGGCGCATTTCGTTGATCAAGTCCCTGTGAGATAACTCCAAATAGGGGAGTCTAGAAAAAGGAAAATCTCGACCACAGTTTGGTAGCCCCAGAATCATGACCACTTCATTAACTGTTAGTTTGAGGTAGTGATTTCCTAAAAGGAAACACCCCTTGTCCCTTTTGTATAGCTTCACGAGGACATATAAGAGCGAGATGTTTTGCGGCAATGCCGGAATGGAGAATAAAGGTAAAACATTTGTTTCCCTTAGAACAACCTTCGATTCTTCGGAAATGACCTCGAGGAGAGGACTGACATTCGCCACGAATGTTGAGACCGCACACCGACAGCTCAAATATTTGCTGTCAGGCATCTGAGTAAGCAAATACAGTCGAACATTAGACTATATGCAAATATAGTTGTATGTAAAGTGGTACATTACACCTGAAATACATTTATATATACAAATACAGTTGTATATTACACCTGAAATACAATTATATATAACACTATATGCAAATACAGTCATATATTATACAGTTGCATATAACACTATATGCAAATACAGTCTTATATTACACATGCAATACAGTTGTATATAACACTATATACAAATACAGTCATGTATTACACATGGAATATAATTGTCTATAACATTATATGCAAATACAGTCCTATATTACACTTGGAATACAGTTGTATTTCACAATATATGGCAATACAGTCTTACAATATATCTGAAATACAGTTGTATATAACACTATATGCAAATACAGTCATGTATTACACATGCAATACAATTGTCTATAACATTATATGCAAATACAGTCCTATATCACACTTGGAATACAGTTGTATTTCACACTATATGCCAATACAGTCTTACAATATACCTGGAATCCAGTTGTTTATAATACTATATGCAAATACAATCATATATTACACCGGGATGAGGGCATCGTCGATGGAAAAAAATCGTACCAGGTTCTTCTCAAGCTGTCGACCGGAGCTCGCCTCGTGAGTTCGCCGTCAGTGACGCCTACATTAACAGGTACGTTTCACGGGAGTTTGCCTCCTAAGAATTATGCCGGAAATCTGCATAAGGAGGAAGAAATCTGCCTAGAAATCGCCGGAAATCGCCTAGGTTACGTTAGGAAAGAAGAGGGAAACCCGAAAAATAAAGTGGGCCCCGCATTTTTTGAAAGCGGTATTTAAACACGCTCCTAGCATAGAAAACGCTACACATACCAAAAAAATTTTCCCTTGATGACATCGTTCACGCAAAATCACTGGTATTGCTCCATGTGTTCAAAAGTCATAAGCTAATTTTTAGTGTATTTTTCCTTGGGTCATTGAATAAGATGTTTAAGTACTTTGATTTTTTTAAAATAATACTCTAATCATACATGAATTATATTGCTACATCATAAAGCAAGATTGCTCTACCAATCAAGCATGTCGAGTTAACAAGCGAAAATTTGCCTCTGCACTCCGATTGAAATCTAATACCAATGAAAAATGAATATGATGAATACTTTACATTGCCAGAAGGAATATAATAATGAATAAAGCGCTTGCTACATATTATAACATATATAATATTTGTTAGTTGCAGGTCTGTCAAATGCAATCGTATAACACTAATTCACTTTACAGCTTTATTCTTCATAGTGGCCAATTTTTCTCGGCCTTCCAAGACATCCCTCAGCCTTCGAAGATCTTCCAAGATCTCCCTCGACCTTCAAAGATGACTTGAAGATCTCATTCATCTTCGAAGATCGACTTCGAAGGCAACCCAGAGTTCTCATATACACATTCAACCAAACTCTCATTGTAACAAGCGGCGACATGTCACCCTCAACTAATTGTAGCAATCAAAGATATAATGTAATTTGATCGACACCAATCCAGTCCCATGATTTTTCACCTTTTTCTAGTTTTCCTAAGTCAAAAGTTTTGATGGGGTTCCCCCGAACCCGTAGAGCCCACTAACGGCGTAACCATCCGAAGCGTAACCGCCGCCATCGCCGAACCGAACCTCCTCGCCGCCGCCGTAAACGGTCGGCCTTTCGCTGGCCGGCGCCCCCAAAGCCACCGCTCGACTTCCGCCGCCGCCCCAAAGGGGGCGGCTTGCTCCTCGAAAGAGGCGGGCGGCAACTCAGCGGCCCGCCCCTTGGCCGGCCGCCCTGCTGTTGCAAACTAGCGGCCCTCTGGTCGCCCGTTTTCGATCGCCGCCCCTACCAGGGGCAGCCTCCCTATGGACAGAAACAGGCGGCCGTTCGCTGCCGCCGTGCCTTCCAGGGGCGGCCTCCTTGGGGTCAAGAATGGGTGGCCATTCGGCCGCCCGTTTGCCGTTGCCGCCCCCGGTTAGGGGCGACCTCCTCTTTGCCTTTGTCGGGCGGCCAAATTGGCTGCCCGACCACGGTCTCCGGCCATCTCCGGGGGCCGGCCTCACAGGTCGATCCTCCCCTCAAGTAAGGAGCGGTTATTTTCCGATGAGAACGATTATTTTCCGGTCGGGGGTAGTCTCGTCTTTTCCGTAAAATCCGTGATCCACATGCTTTGAACGAAGTGATTTTATTCGTCCAGCCGATGGTTGCATGAAGAAATTACCGGCTTGTCCCTCCTAAAATCTATAAATAATGCTCATTTCTCTTCACTTTCATCTTTTACTCGGCCGAAAAAATCCTCCCACGATTTTCTCTCCACTGCTTCTTCTCATTGCGCACTCCCGCGTGTGTCCCTTGCGCTCCCCTTCCTTGCGCGCTCCCGCGCGCCTCTTTCTTGTGCGCTATCGTGTGCCTCTTCCGTGCGCGCTCCCCCGCGCCCCCTTCTCTGCACGCTCCTGCACGCGCCTCTTCCGTACACACTCGCGTGCGCGCCTCTTCATTGAGCGCTCCCGCACGCGCTCTCCTCCAACAAGCGCTCTGCGTGCTCTCCTGCAGCAAGAGCTCCGTACGCTTTCCTCCAGCAAGCGCTCCGCATACTCTCCTGCAGCAAGAGCTCAGTACGCTTTCCTCCAGCAAGCGCTCCGCATACTCTCCTTCAGCAAGGGTTCCGCGCGCTTTCCTCTAGTAAGCGCGTCTTTGCGGGCTCCGCCGTCAAGATCATCCAAACGCGCCTCGACGCGCCCCGCCGTCAAGACCATCCAAGCGCGCCTCTGTGCGCCCCACCGCCAAGATCGTCCAAATGCACCTACGCGCGTCCCGCCGTAGAGACGGTTCTAAGCGCGCTTGTCACAACCTTAAGAGCTGCTTCGACTGTCAACAAGGTTGTGACAGTTGGTATCAGAGGGACTATGGCCGCTCGGGCCACGGAAGTCTAGCTATGCGGAGTTGTACCTACTTGGCATCATGACACACATTTTTCCTTTACTCTGATATACTTATTTGGCGGTGAAAAATCGGGGTGTGACAGCGCTCCACCGTCCCAAGCGCGTCTCTGCACGCTTCGCTGAGACCACCAAGTCTCTTCAGTGTCAACAGACCAAGCCCGCCAGAGCACCCAAAGTTCGTGTGTCCCGCATCTCCAGCAGTTTACAAGAGCAACTTCAGAGCCCGCAAAGGACCGACCGCATAAGATCTCTGGCACTTTACGATCACATAAGATCCCTGACGCGTCTCTCCCAGTTGATGGGTTTTCCTTGTTAAAAACATTCTCTTCCCAACTTTCTACGTATTGTGACTATGTGCGCGCTTGACCACTCACGGGCTAAAACGATTCAATTTAGCCCGTTCTATCGGTGCCTCAAGCGATCTCCAAGAAGTCATTCTAGAGCTAAGACAATTCATTTTGATCGGTCTACAAGGGCGTCGGCCACCCGCAACAATTCCAAATAAATTTCATAAAATTTATTTGGAATCTCAATTTCATACTTCAAGCGTGCAACCAAGCAATTCCATCTGCTCTCTCTCTCTCTCTCCCTCTCTCTTCAAATTTAGAGCATCTATACTAGCAAGAGAGAACATAATTACAAAAGGTGGTTTAAATTATGTTTATGGTACGTACCTTTGCCAGCTATATAGCCATAGCTAACTTTAGGGGTGTAATAATATCTTCACATAAATATATATAATTAATATAATTAATAAATAAACTATTAAAATAATAATACATAAGCAATCATAACCGTTCGGTTGTTTCGTACCTTCCAAGCATGGTGGCATCTTTTTATCAAACCCACAAAATTAGCCCGCGTGTGTATTTGTGTGTGCGCGTGTGTTGCATGTGTGTATCTGTGTGTGCTTGTGTCTCTGTGTGTGCATATATCTAATATTAAGTGGTGCAAATTATGATTAAACTCATATTCAACCAAAAAGCTCAAAAATTGCATAACATCCAATCGTGATCACAACCGTCCGTGGTCACGAACGGTGAAACCGGCGATTTTAGTGCAAGGGACGTTCCGCTGAACATCCAACTTAGGACGTAGACCAAGCATTGCCGACACCGCAAACAAGGGGCTTTTTGATTAGTTTTAATTTTCTGTCCATTGTTAAGATTGTAAATATTATACAAAATTTTCCCCAATGTTTCTCACAATTTCATGCATGAAACTATCCTTAAAAAAATATTGATAGTACTAATGCTAATATATAATAAAAAGGTTCTATGGTCTTGATGCTGCCCTATCAAGTGATAGCTTGAGTAAACTTAATATATATTTAAGAACATCAATTTCTGCATGGTGGTTTTGTTCACAGCTGGGGAGCCTTGTACTAATTGCATGCAACAATTATCTATTACACACCTAATGATTTTAAGCTGCCAATAGAGTCAATACTTATGCAATATACACTCTTTTATTATCGCAGTAATCGTTCATTGACGGAGGCCCCCGAGCCAAGGATAAGATCGACCTGACTCGAGCCGGCACTGTTAGGTTTGTGATCTTCAACTTTGCCCCAAAGAACCATATATAAGCCTATAACAACTGCAACTGAACCCAACAAGCTGGTAATTGAGCAGTAATAATACATTAGCATCTTACATATCCCAGATTATAGTGTCATATGTATGCAAATGATTTAAGTGTAGCTGAAGGAATAGCCATACTGTTAGTGCCCATGCATCAACCTAAATTCAATGGATTGTAGGTGGAGGGACCGGTGATCTATATTAAGTGCATAAGGCTACATGAGTTTCTGATGTGGGTCTATATTCTCAACACGCCCAAGTAAGGTTTCACACCTCTAACACATGGATTTTTTTTAATTGGGTGATGCAGGACTGACTTGTAGGTTGTGGGTTTTATAGCTACATAAGTTTTCCGATGTTGGACTATGTTTTCAATAACTTCCCTACTGAAACTAATTTTTAAATTAGGCGATGTGGGAGTGGGTTGTTTCGGCCTAGTCTGCTCTGATATTATGCCAAAATCTAAATATCCAATAAAAACCAGTGAACTCTAGGTAGAGGGGGCCGTGATTTATATTAAAGCTCCGTTTGGCGGGGCGGTGGTGTTCACAAACGTGGTGGTTATGAACAGTCGTTCGCGAACGCCTGACCTCGCCTAAGGACCTTCATCAACTTTTATGTTCAAAATTAGTTTCCTTTTTCTGATGACAGTCATAACCATTGTGATGTCAAACATACATTTCATCATGGTGTCATTTCTGTTTAAACTCACCGGAGCAAAAAAAAACCTTGCAAAAACGGAGCCTAAATGCACAAGATTACAAGATTTTTCCCATATGTGATTTTTCCCATATGTGACTAGGGCTCCATTTGGAGCAAACGCCGCCGGACGCCGGGTAAACAAACGGCCGCAGCCGGCGTTTGCTCCGTTTGCACCCGCAGCAAGGAGGAAACGGCCCCGATCCGCTCCGTTTCGACCCCCACCTCTGCCCCTCGGGTTCCAAAGTGGTGTTTCGACCCACCGAATACACGCGCCACCGCCGAACCAAATATAGCCAATATACTCAACATGCTCCCACACATGCAGGCCTCTAAAACGTGGATAGCTTTAGATGATATGGGGGTGGGCTGTAGGGATTAGTCTGCTCTGACCTCATCATAGAATCTAAGCATCGAACCAAAGAAACCAACTGATTGTAGGTGGAGAAATCCAGGATCTACATTAAATGATCAAGAATTCATAGGTTTTTTTTCTTAACGTGCAACTATATTTTCAAACATACCTTCCAAGATAAAGCGCTTCGTGAAGAAACATATACGCCAAGATAGTGGTGATGACTGTAGATAGTGGATTAAACATTGCACAGAAGAGGGGTCCCCTAACTGCAATGCACCAGGTTTGCAGGTAAAAGTTGACAGCAGTTCCAAATGTTGCCTGCAAATTCAGCTTTTAGTTGGTGATTGGTGCATGAAAAGGGCATGTAAATTCATATAAGCCTTCCAGATTTCAGGCTTTGCAAGTTTGATATGGATAAAATTTGCGCGCATGATTATATGATGCATTGTTGTATGCTCGAAATCTGGTTGGGTCGAGTCAATCAAACAAGAGCTCAATTCAACAAATCATTTAAAACCAAAACTTGAAAAGGAGACTTGAGATGACTAAAGGGGAGGGCGAGTCCCTCAAATTGGTCCCAAACGCACAGAATTAGGTCTCTCACACAAAGAGACAATAAATGACTAAGGCTCCATTTGTTTGGGGTTTTTGTCTCCGTTAAGTTTTTCAAAAAAAGAGAGGCTGTTTTCACCTTTTGAATAGCTTTTATTTGGAGTCACCAATCCCCTGAAATGTCTGATTCCAACCACAGAAACACTACTTTAGTTTCATCTTTAACCACTCCATCACCAACAGTGGCTATCCACCCAAATAAATTTTAAGTCCATGAACCACATATGAACTAACAATAAAGCTCAATGGAGACATATCTAGCAAGTTGCTTAAGCACATTCATAGAGAATAGATCCTCTAAAAATGCCGAGCGGAAACAGTTCATGAAACATCACTGAAGATGCGCGACTCCACCAATCCCTGCCGACTCCTCCACTGTGTTATCACACTCTTAACTGAATTTTGTTGATCTTGTTTTATGGTTTTTAGGTGGAAGAAATACGGGAAAAACAGAGAGAAAAAAGGGCACACACTGCAGCATTTTTATTAAGCTATACAGGATTACATTATATAGAGATTTCATATCAGCTACTAATAAATATTAGTTTGTTGGCAGATACATTAAATAAAAGCGGCTAAGTTATTTTCCCAGGGAAGCTGTTCCACTTCTCAACCTAGATGGTGCGGATTTCATTCTTCTCTACACCTCCCCTAAATCCGTATCATCAATGATTCTGAGTTTCTTTCTGAGGGCGGTGAAGCGGTCCCGGTGAAGAGGCTTTGTCAAAATGTCTGCTAGCTGTATTTCGGTAGAACAGTACTCTAGCTGGATCTGGTTCTTCTCCACAGCTTCCCTTATGAAATGAAATCGAATGTCAATATGTTTGCTCCTGGCATGAAAGACGGGGTTTGGTTTTTTGCTAGGGCCAGAGCAGATGTATTGTCACACAGTAGTCGTACTCCCTTCTGATCTTTGTCTTCTTCTTTCTCATTGAATTCTTCTTTTAATTTTTGCAACCAGATGGCTTCGCAAGCTGCGGAGTTAAGCGCCATGAATTCAGCTTCGGTTGTGGAAAGGGCAACAGTATGCTGCTTCCTGGAGCTCCAAGAGATAGGGTTTGTGCCTAAGAAGAAGATATACCCGCTTGTGCTCTTCCGATCATCTAGACATCCAGCCCAATCAGAGTCGGAGTAGCCGACCAGGCTGGTGTTTTCTTCTCTTCTGAATAAGATTCCAAAGGTCTTCGTTCCCTGCAAGTATCGTAGAATCCTTTTTGCGGCTCCATAATCTGATTTAGAGGGATTGCTTACATACCTGGAGAGAATGTTAACAGCGTTTTCTATATCGGGGCGGGAGTTTGTGAGATAAATAAGGGACCCGATAAGTCTTCTGTATTCTTCTTGATCTGCTGGATCTTCTTCTTCTTTCTTTGTAGAGTACTTGTCTGAAGTGGACATTGGAGTTATTGAGGGATTGCAGTCATCCATCTGGAATGTTCTCAGCAGGGTGCGAGTATATGCCGCTTGTGAGATGAATATACCGCAGTCAAGGTGTTTGATTTGAAATCCCAAAAAGAACTTCAATGTTCCCAGATTAGTCATCTCATAGGTCTGCTCCATTCGATCTTTGAAATCATCAAGAATTGCTGAGTTGTTGCCAGCAATTATTAAATCATCTACATATAGACTAACAAAGATGTTCCCATAATTTGTTTTCTTAATGTAGAGAGTTGGTTCAGTAGGGCTGCGGGAGAACCCTTCAGTGAGGAAAAATGAATCGATGTTGTGATTCCAAGCACGTGGAGCCTGTTTTAATCCATAGAGGGCCTTGTGGAGTTTGTATACCTTATGTTCACTGCCTTTAATCTCAAACCCAGGTGGCTGACAAACATAAACCTCCTCTCCAAGTTTGTCGTTCAGGAAAGCCGATTTTACATCAAGATGAATAACAGGAAGATGATTCTGTGCGACAACAGCAAGAAGGAACCTTATGGTTGTCATGCGCGCCACTGGAGCAAACGTTTCATTGTAGTCAGTTCCTAATTGCTGAGAGAAACCCTGGGCTACAAGTCTGGCCTTGTGCTTGAAGAGACTCCCATCTTCATTTTGCTTAACCTTAAACACCCATTTGAGACCTATTATGGTTTGATTTGGGGGTCTTAAGACTAAGGACCAGGTATTATTCTTCTCTCTAGCATTTAATTCTTCTCTCATTGCACTCCTCTATGCTTCTTCTTCAGTTACTTCTCGGTATGAAGTTGGAGTGTGGATAAGTACAACTGTTTCTGTAGCTTGGTAAATGTCTTTTAGTGCTCTTATTTTGATGGGCGATGATGATTCTGTTGCACTTTTCTCCTGTGCTGGAAACTCTTCATTGCAGTGGATGGGGCTGACAGGACTCAGCTCAACCGGTAATGTAGGAGGTGACTCTTCATTGCAGTGGATGGGGCCGACAGGACTCAGCTCAACCGGTAATGTAGGAGGTGACTCTTCATGTGCACGATTTGAGTTCCACTCCTAGTGGTTGTTCTCATGGAATACAACATCTCTTGAGATTATTATCTTTTTTGAAAGAGGTTCTAATAGTCTGTATACTTTACTTTCCTTACTGTATCCAATCATTATGCATTTCTCCCCACTTCTGTTTAGTCTATCTCTTCCAGGTGTGTTTGAATGAGCATACGCAATGCAACCAAACATCCTCAGATGTGCAACAATGAGTTTCTGTTTGTAGATTGTCTCATATGGGGTGGAGTTGAGTAAAGCTTTGGTGGGGATCCTGTTTAAAATGTATACAGCGGCTGTTGTAGCTTCACCCCAGAGAGATTTTGGGCAGCAGGAGTGAATCAACATTGTTCTTGCCATTTCTACAACAGTTCTATTACGTCTCTCTACTACCCCATTTTGCTGGGGTGAATAGGTTGCTGTGAGTTCTCGTTTAATTCCAGCTTCTCTGTATAAAGTGTTGAATTGGTTGGACAAAAACTCTCCTCCTCTATCACTCCTCACAGCTTTGATTCTTCTGTCCAATTGGTTTTCTGTTTCCTTTTTGAAAAAATAGAATTTAGTGTACGCTTCTGACTTGCTGGCAAGATGGTATATCCACATATAACGGCTAAAGTCATCAACAATGAGTAGATAGTAAGTTTTTCCCCCCAAGGATGGCACCCTAGCTGGCCCCCAAAGGTCCATGTGGAGTAATTCTAAGGGAGCAGTGGCCCGTCTAAAGGCAGTAGCCGGGAAGGGTTGTCTATGTGATTTGGCTTGAGAACAGGAATCACAAGCTTGGGTTGTGAGAGTAAAGGATGGTAGGCCTTCAGTTAGGCGATTCTTCTGCATTTTGTGAATAGTTTGATGGTTCACATGCCCTAATCTGTGGTGCCATAATTGAGCCATGGGTACAGCAGTTTCCTGGGAGCAAGTAAGAGCTACTAGTCCTGCAGGCTTTAGCTGGAGTGTAAAAATATTGCTGCTGTTCATACAAGCAGTGATGATGGTTATGTTTTCTTTGGGGTCAACAATATCACAAGTCTTATGTTTAAATAACACTTTACCCTCCTTTTAGTAATTGCCCAACACTGAGTAAATTGTGGGAAAGAGTTGGGACAAGTTGGACATTAACAATTAGCTTGATTGAATCATCAGGAGTTATTACTGCTATAGTTCCTCTTCCTTCAATCCTTTCTTTAGTTCCATCCCCAAGAGTGACTTCTGATTTCCAATTTTCATCCAATGTTCTGAAGAAATTTCTATTATTTACCATGTGGTTAGAACAACCACTATCTACAAACCAAGTAGATAATCTTTCTGGTGAGTTGGAAGTGTTGCAAGTGAATAGATATTGGTCGGCTTCAGTTTCAACTGTCTTAGCTTCTTCTTTGAGTTTGTGTCAGCACTTGCCAACAGAGTGATTAGGATTTTTACAATTCCTACACCTCCAAACGCAGTCCTTGGTCTCATGATTCTGTTTTTTTACAGATGATGCAGTGGGTGTTACTTGCTTGATTCATATTATAGTTCTTCTTTGGTCCTTGATTATTCATGTTGCGATTAAATTTTGAGTCTTGTGCTTTCTTCTTTTCTCCCTGAACCTTGTTGTTAAATTAGACCTTGGTTTGGAAAGCTTTCTCTAAAGTTGGCTCTTCATGGATATTAAGCAAGTCTTCATGTGTTTGCAAAGAGGCCATGAGGTCAATCACAGTTAAGTTTTCTAAATCATGAACCTCAAGAATTGCTGACACAATGTGTTTATGTGATTTTGGAAGTGACCTAAGGATTTTTTCCACTATCTGTTGTTCTTCTATGGTTCCACCAAGGCTACGGATTTGATTCACAAGACTAATAGTTTTTGCAAAAAACTCTTGCACAGTTTCACCTTCTATCATGCTTATTGAATCAAAAGATCGTCGTAGAGAGTAGAGTTTTATCTTGATTACCTTCTTCGAGCCTTTGTACTCACTGGTCAGCCGCTCCCATGCTTCATGAGCCGTCTTGGATCCCATTATCCTGGGATAAATTGCAGGGGCAATGCCTTGCTGAATGAGATGCAGGGCAAGAGCATCCATCTTCAGTTCTTCTTTTGTGTACTTGGGAGCTTCACCTTGTTTTGTTTTTTCAGAGGGTTGAGGACCATTGATGACGACATCCCATAAGTCCTGGGATCTCAGAAATGTTTCCATTTTATCACTCCAAAAGTCGTAGAGCTCGCCTGTGAATATGGGTATGGTGGAATGGGTGTAGAGGGGTGCATTGTTGGTAGATGATGAAGCCATGGAAAGAAACTGGACGGATACAATGGCTCTGATACCACTGTTATCACACTCTTAACTGAATTTTGTTGATCTTGTTTTATGGTTTTTAGGTGGAAGAAATACGGGAAAAACAGAGAGAAGAAAGGGCACACACTGCAACATTTTTATTAAGCTAAACAGGATTACATTATATAGAGATTTCATATCAGCTACTAATAAATATTAGTTTGTTGGCAGATACATTAAATAAAAGCGGCTAAGTTATTTTCCCAGGGAGGCTGTTCCACTTCTCAACCTAGATGGTGCGGATTTCATTCTTCTCTACATACTGTTAGGAAGAAATGAAGCAGATATGCCTACTCTTCCAGAATCAGTCACAATGGTGGAAAAATTTGTTTCAAGCAGGATGCTTGGATTGTAATAGTTAGTCATGTTGGAAATTTGTGTCTTCAATCTCAAAATCCTAAGGTGAAAGGAGGGGCATGTGACCAATAATCACGAACGGGTGATGTGTGGTAAGCAATGTTGGACTAAACATCAGACCGCGCCACGCCACGCCAGGGATATCTAAATATAAATCGGTCCCACATGAAATGTCATGTTAACCAACACACCCTGCAACGAGTCAAGCCCAGCTCTAATACCACATTAGAAATCCGCGGTTTCCAACCCATAACCCCGAGGTGAAAGGAGGGGCATGAGACCTATAAGCACAGACGGGTAATGCGTGGTAGGTAATGTGAGACCAATCTTTAGACCGTGCCATGCCGGGGATAATCTGAACATAAATCGGTCGCACGTGATGCGTTAGATACCCTAGAATCACATCAACCAACATGCCCCCATAGTGGATCAACTCTGATACAATGTTGGAAACCCGCGGCTTCCATTCCAGAACCTCGAGGTGAAAGAGGGGTCTGAGACCTATAAGCACAGTCTGGTGATGCGCGTTAGACAATATGAGACTAATCGTCAAACCACACCATACCGGGGTAAGCCGAACATAAATTGGTCTCATATGACACACTAAAATTATGTCGACAAACAAGTTAAGTAAATAATTAATTTATTCTATACTAAAAATGATGCCCCAAAAAATTGAAGTTGAAATAGAGTTGAAATATTTACGGCATATAAGCAGCACAGAAGCTGAAAGGAAGAAGTTATTTTCCAAACTCTGGAGTCTGGTTCCAAGAAGAACGTAGCAGCTGCAGATTGTATGGCTGAGAAGAAGCAAGTCCAAGTTGTCACTGATAGCGGGTCAAGGAACCTGCTGCATATTGGTACCTAAGAAACATGGAAGCAAGCAAATATAATTTCCTCATAACTTTAATAATTATACATAATGATATTTTAAGGAAATACATGTAGAGTGAACCAATAGACACAAGCAAAATATGGTGTTTTTTAAAGAAATACCTGTAGAATGAACCATAATGACCAGCAAAATATGCTCGCCAGAAGGAAGAGGAAGCCAAGAAACCATTTATCATTCATGAAATGGAGATTAACTTCCGTAACTGTTGAAATTTCCATGCCTGCGAACTGCTGACCCTTGTATAAACCCATTGCAATCGCTCCACCAACGCAAATGATGGTCCCAAAAATTTTACCCTTGCTTCTTATGCTGTTGAGATTTACCTTTTCTAATCTGTTGTCATTATTTATTATTTAGGGTCCTTTACCGAGAACTCCCCTGTAAGTTTATAGAATTACATGTTGCATCCATCTATCTTCTGAAATTACAAAAACTTCTTCGATAAATTTACATTTCATAGCATGCATGCAAAAGAATACACCTTTGGAGGTGAGCTCGAGGTTTTTTTTGGTGTATGCATGTTATGAAATATAAACTCGAAGGGAAGGTTTTTGTAATTTCAGAAGATGATGGATACAACTTGTAATTATGCCAAACCTAGGAGAGATTTAAATAATTAATATTTAATAGTTATAATATATGCTAAGAAGCTTAACTTTCAAGCCAATGCGGCATGGAAACACTAATTTTAGGGAGGATGGATCAAAGAAATAACTTAAAGTTTTTCTCCTCAACATGCAAAGTTTCAAATTCACCGGAGCAAAAACTCCGATATACTTTTTATGCGGCGTAGATGTCGGATATCGAGGACATGTCGGTTTAGGTTTTCATGTTGGTTTTAATATGTCAGTGGATATATCGGAGATATTTTATATTGAGTATTAATATTTATATACGTAATTATATATAAATTTAATTATTTTTTAATTTATATATATTAATATATTAATAATTTGATATTTATTAAGCTCTTAAATTTATCAAAAAATAATATAAACATTTTGTGTTACATAAGTAATAACGGTATAACGCGTAAAATAAAATAAGGGGAAGTAGAATGTCAGGAAGTTGTGGATGACAATAAAAGATAAAGAACTTTTAGTCCATAATTCAAAGACCATGCATAATTAAAGTCGATGACGAACTTGAGCAGAGAAAAAAGCCAGAGGAAGGGGGAAAATAACATAAATAATATTAAAATCACTACTATCCCGATATATGAAATATCTCTGATATAACGGTGGCGTTGTTGTCCAAATTCACCAGAGCAAAAACGCTGCGCCAAATGGAACCCAATATATGAAATAAAGCGCAAAAAATATTCGCGCTATAGCGCAAAAAATATTAAAGCCCGATATATAAAATATCCCCGATTTAATGGTGGCGTTTTTGTCCAAATTCACCGGAGAACAAACGCCGCACCAAATGGAACCCTAGAGTAAGAGGGCCGATTGTTGGGGAGAGTGCGGTGACATTTTGATTGTGCTTTTGTTCAATATAATTTTGTTCGGTTTAGTTTGCCATAATATGTGTGTTGATTCATCTTCTCTCGAACAAAGTGATATAAGAGTCTGTTGTCCACAAGGATGGCTAGTGGAATGTTTTAGTTCCGTGGCAAGCTCGTTAAAGCGTTGGTGCTCGCGTTCATCCCCAAACGAGATAGCCGTGCATGAGCTTACCTCGCCGCGAGCTCTTCTCTTAACCCACTGCGGCCCGCCGACGAGCTCTATACGTGCCAGATCGTTGAATCCTCTGCACTTGAGTCTACCTCATCAACGAGCTCTTCTCTCATCCTGCACGAACACGTCCATTGAGCTCGACAACAAGACCTCGCAAGAGGGAGACGACATCAGCCAACTCGCCAAGATTCTAGTATCTCAAGAGAGGGTGTCTACTCACCGACCACCCCTTGGATTTGCCTATAAATATGACCTATATGACACAATTTGAGACACATTTCATCCCCCCAAGGTTCCCAAAAACTTTTTTGTGTCTCACATGTGCCGAGCTCAGCTCTGGTTTTGGAGGGGAAGTTCCTATACACTTTCGGGAACATGGCGGGACCTCCTCGTTGTAGCTCGTGATCTCCTATTTACAGGCAATCCAAAACGCTCATGTCCCTCTCATCCGAGGGGAATTTGTGAACCAGGATCTTCCTGATTCTAACATTTTTTGGTGCGGTGAGCGTGAACCATGATTAAAGGAAGAACATCTAGCATAAGATTCAATGTTGAGCAAAGACACAAGGGAGATTGAGATCAGTAGTACGCGTGCCCCAAGCGAGTTCGTCAACAAATCCGATCTCGCGGAATTATGGGAGGGAATGTTGGAATCCTTGTGAGCTTTCCTGGAACCCGATGTCGAGCTCGCAGAGACCTCGCCCCATATCGTCATCCTGTCAATGGTTGTCGAACCATTGCAAGTGTTATACGGGATCAGCTTTCCCAAAGTAGTAGCTCATGGTCGGTTCTGTGAATCCCTCCAGCACCGGGGCTGACAAGATCAACTCGCAGAATGGAGTCACCGGGGTGAGCTAGTGAGTAGGGCGAGCTCGCTCCAACTTGCTCTCCGAGTAGCGAGTCACTGGCAGGCTCGCGAAGGGAACTCGCACTTGCAGAGGGTGGTCCTCTTCCTCCTGGATAACTTCCTTTTCGGGTCACTTGCTTTGACCCGCCTCACTTGGCGGAGCAAGGCTTGCAGGGTTTCCTCTATAGATTTTTTAAACTCCGCGAAGTCGCTTCACGTGACGAACTCGCTTGATGGGTGTGAATTGTCTTGGTCGTCGTTATGCTCTCCATGTTTAGTCATTGGGAGAGGTTTTCCTCACAAGCTACCAGTCAACGCTCAACGTAGCAAGAATATTGAAACCCGGATACCGGTTAGACAGAGTTCGAACTAAGAGGGGGTAGCTCGCACTATTAAACTCATCGTCGGACATTGGAGACTTGGATGTTCTGAGTTTAGATCAGACCCTCACCAAGTGAAGAGTGGGATGCCTACACACAGACCCGCGAGCTGTAGCGAGAAGGACCCGCCACACACCCGGAAGTTCATTGATCAACTTCCTCTCCCAAAGCCGAATATTGAGCTCGGCACCTCAGACAGCACGAAGAAACAACTCAAAATGGGTGATCTATAGAAGGTTGGGTCTGCCTTCTCTGAGGTACTTTGAGTCGTATTTATAAGAAAAACGTTCAGAGGGTAAAAACATCCTAAGAGGCCCGTGAATAGGGGGTGTGAGTGGTTTGGTTTGGGTCAATTTGGACCCAAACCGAAACTGAATCGAACCTTCGATTTTCAGTAGTTCAAAACTGACCAGAACCGAACTCGGTCGGTTTGGTTCATAGTCGGTTCGGTTATTGATCGGCTTTTGGCGGTTCGATTTTGATTTTTTGTATACTTTTTCACACAAAAATCTATTTGAATCATGAGAACCATTTTAAACCATCTTATTTTTTATTCTTTGACGGATTTTTTCTACAATCAATTGATTGATAAGGAGTTGTACATAAAAGAAGATACAAAAAAATATAGCAGCATTATTTAAATGAAATCAGAGCTTATCAAATGGTTACATACTTAGGAGTACAAATATATTCAAAGTTTTATATTTGGTATATAAACTACTGTTCTTATGTTGTGCTAAATCAAAATTTTATTAGTTATCATTAATACCTAGCTATGATATACACAAACATATGTACATATAACCAGATCACAAAATTAAAGTATTGAGAAATTGCAAAGATCTAGGTTATTTATTGGTGAGTGGCGAGTTAAGCGTGAGCCGAAAAAAGAAGGAATATTGAAGTATTGAGTCTTGGTTGAAGTCTGAATCATGGTAGATCCGTGAATGACATAAATGCATAAACCGCTTATTCACGGTGATCATAATTCTTGATCACTAACGAATTAACTACTAACAATTTAATTACATAGACTCCAAGTCGGTTCGGTTTAGTTTGGTCGGTTTCTACACATTGGGAACAAACCGAACCGGTATGGACTCAGTTTTCACAAGCTTCGGATCAAACCGACACTGAACCGATAAGTTTGGTTTCAAAATCGGTGTGGTTCGGTCAGTTTGATCGGTTGTCGGTTTTTGGTTTTCTTTCCTTACCCCTACCAGTGAATAGCTTCCTCCTCCTTTACAAAAATACTACATGTAGACCCAGATTATCTACAGACAGTGATCTCCGCCTTTTTGAGAATACTATTCCCAGACCCTGATAGTTTACAGATAACCAAATTACCAGAAAGCTACAATAAGATAATTTGGCGAATCACTTGTACTTGCCTCGCCATTCTGATGGCGAACATCATACTATCTGGGGAGTGAAGGCCTGAGCTTCCCTCGCCCTAACACCGGCGAGTACTCCCTGCAGCCCGATCTCGTTCTTCAGATCGAGGGTTTTGCCCACCTTGGGCCAGTTGCAAGTTGGACCCGCCCCCCGAACATTGGGGTCCCCTGGATGGTATCTGGTCCCTGCTCGCTAAATACGAGTTATACAATTATCTCTAAAAAATATTCCCAGACTTATTTTAACTTTGATGTATATGTTTAAAAGTCGGTACTTCGTATCAGAGATGGGTGATCTTCTTATTTCCGCGTGATCGTTGCACAAATTATATTGAAGTTTCAGGCGATCGTGAGGATACTGATAAAACTGAAACAATTATTTCACGCTTCTAGAGCATGTGTGATGGGGACTCCGAACAATTCATTTTATGCAGATCAACGATCGTAGTAGTTTTTGTTCTTGTCATTTTTATTTCGAGTTGTAATTTTAAGTATTTTGAGTCGGGACGTTCAACCAATTATAGCCGTTCGTTGCCTCCTAGGAAACTATAAATAGAGGGTGAGGGCTCATATTTTAGGTATTGAATAATGGAGTATTGAAGCTCATTCTTTGGTCATTTCGATGCCAAAGCCGAACCAATGGTGTGAATCTCGAGACTTACTCTCCTCCACTTACCCCCTGGCCGGACAACCATACAACTCCCTATTTTTGGCTGACCAACCCATTATCCTCCTCATTCCTCAGTCAATTTTCTGCCAGTCACATCCCATCCCCATTTTCCCCTCCACGTCCATTCACTACATAGCCAACCACCCAATTTCAGCCCAACAATCACCACTTAATAGCAGGCCAACACCATCCCCCTTTCCAGCTTCATACCCCCTACTAATCCTACAGCAGCCCCACTGTCACCCCTCTAGGCCTCGCTCAACCACGTCGTCGGCACCCCCAACACCATGTTATGCCGCCGCATCCGCTACAATTTCAAGGGCAAACGTACACTCGGCGACCAAAAGAACGGAGGCCAAACAACGGGGCTGAACCATCCGGTTCAGCCCCCAACCTATGAAGGCGCCAAGGGGGGACTGAACCGACCCGGTTCAGTCCCCAAGTTGGGGGGCCGGCCGGCCCCCTTGAGCCCCAGGTATTAATAAACCCGGGGCTCCCTTTCGATGGCATGGACTATTATTTTCAAGGTATTTCCTCTCCCTCTCTCCCTAACCCTAATTCCTCTCCTTTCCCTCTCTAAATCTCCCCCTAGATCTCTCTTCTACTTGCAAAGTCTTATCATTTGGTATCAGAGCAACATCCTGCGACGATGGTGACTCGCTCAGAAGCCGAAACCGCGCGGCTTGCATCCCTCGAGGAGAACTATGTAGGGTTGTCGGACACGATGACGGCGCTCGAAGAACAAGTGAAATCCTCCCAAAAAACACTAGAGGATCGCTTGGATGCGCGCATGGAGGAGATCAAAACCCTACTTGCACAAAATCTGAAAGGAAAAAATCTCGCGGTGGAAGGATCAGAAACGGAGGCATCCTACCATCCTCTTGTGCAGAATGGCACTGGAATCGGAAGCGGAGTGCAGCAGGGGGCCGGATCGGGGCCTACAGGAGGCGGCTTCTCCGTTGCAGGATCGGCGGAAGCCGATCCTACGCGGATCGGCGCGTACGCCAACCGTGCGGCGGGATCGACCCAGGAGGGATACGGGGGCCCTGGAGGGAGCGTCGGAGGGCCGACGGAGGCCGGCTACCGCCGCCCAGGCGGCTGGAGGCCGCCGGAAGGCCTGGCGGCTCCATGCGGGCCGTTCGGCGCCCAGTCCGCCTGGAACGGACCCGGAACTCAGGCTGGCCCCTCTTGGCGGGGTCCGGGGCAAGGAGTGGCCCCTTTTCGACCAACTGGAGCGAATGCGGTCCCAATCGGAGGAGTGGCGGGCATCCTACCGATACCTCCGCTCTACGGGGGACCGGCGGACTACGGAAATGGCAACCCATGGGGTGGAGGGCAACAAGGGGCTACGGCATGGACCGGGGGCGGCCCGGGCCCGCAGCGGCCCCGGCGCAACCTTACCAACCAGCACTTGCAGAACCCCGGCCATACATGCAGCCCAAATTGACACGTATGAACTTCCCTAAGTTCAAGGGCGGCGACGCCTTAGAGTGGATCCAGAAGGCTGAGCTTTTCTTCAAGTACCAAGAGATTCCGGAGGGGCAGTGGGTCCAGTTGGCGTCTTTCCATCTGGAGGAGGACGCCTTCCAGTGGACCAAGTGGTTTTTGAGGGGACGCAATTACGCACCGTGGGAGGAGTTTGTGGAGTCCTTCTCGGCTCGTTTCGGGCCTTTAGAGTATGAAGATGTGGAGGCTATGTTACAGAAGCTGCGGCAGAAAGGATCAGTCACAGAGTACCGGACAGAATTCGAACGGTTGGTCAATCGGGTCAATTGGGAAGAGAGGACAATGCTGAGTTGTTTTGTATCCGGACTGAAGGACCATTTGAGAGACGAGGTCCACGCGTACATGCCACGCAGTCTGAGTCATGCCATCAGCCTAGCCAGGATACAGGAGGAGCGGTACAACCGGCAGAAGACTCGGACAACAGGACGGGCACCCACAGTGACAGACGTAACCAGGAAGGAACCACCGGCCGGGGGCCGTACCACTGTGACGAAGTTGACGTGGCAGGAGCTGCAGGCCAGAAAGGACAAGGGGTTGTGCTTCAAGTGTGATGAGAAATTCGTTCCGGGGCATCGGTGTCAGAAGGTCCAAGTCTTCATGCTGCGGAACGAGGACGGCGAAGAAGACACTACTGGTGACTCAGTTGAGGATGATCTGGATCTTACGGAGTTTGGAATATCTCTTCAGGCGATGGCAGGGTGCACAACTCCCCTCACTTTACGGATCGCAGGGGCAACTGGCCAGGAGCGGGTGACTATACTAGTCGATAGTGGGAGCACCCACAATTTCATTGACCCTGAGGTGGCTCTCAAGACAGGGATTCCAATTGATCGGGAGGCCGCATTCCAGGTCATGGTAGTGGATGGGAGCAAGTTGCGATGCGAAGGGGTCCTGAAGGGGGCCGAGCTGCGGATGCCGGGGTACATCTGCCACACCGACGTCTACCTTCTCCCCATTCGAGGCTCGGATATGGTCTTGGGAGTGCAGTGGCTCCGGCAGTTACGGCGGGTGACCACAGATTGGGACAGGATGACGTTGGAGTTTACTCAGCAGGGCAAGGACCACTGTTTGCAAGGCATCGGGACATCTCCACTCAAGGAGATTTCACTCAGGGGTTTGCAGAGACTGGAGGAGCAAGGCGGGACAATAGCCATGATTCTGGGGGTGACACCCGTGGGATCGGAGGCTAGCGCGGAGCCAGAGCAGATACAAGCACTTTTGGGACAGTACGATGATGTTTTCCAGGAGCCACGCTCCCTTCCACCGTCCCTCTTCCGGGACCATCAAATCCAGTTGAAGGTTGGGACGGACCCCACCAACATCCGGCCTTACCGCTACCCCCATATTCAGAAGATCGAGATAGAGCGCAGCGTACGCGAGATGCTGACTTCCGGTATTATACGTCCCAGTACTAGTGCTTTCTCTTCCCCGATCATACTGGTGAAGAAGAAAGACAGTTCGTGGAGATTTTGCGTGGATTATCGGGGGCTTAACAGTTCCACCATCAAGGACAAATTTCTCATTCCTATGATCGAGGAGTTGCTGGATGAGCTACACGGAGCACACTTATTCACCAAATTGGATCTCCGGTCCGGTTACCATCAGATTCGCATGAAGGAGGAAGACGTCCACAAGACGGCCTTCCGTACCCACGATGGTCACTATGAGTTCTTGGTGATGCCATTTGGGTTGGCCAACGCACCCTCGACCTTCCAGGCAGTCATGAATGAAATATTCCGCCCTCTTCTTCGAAGGTATGTGCTAGTTTTCTTTGACGATATACTTATCTACAGCAGGAGTTGGGAGGATCACTTGGAGCACGTTCGCACCGTCCTCACCATGTTGCGAGATCACAAGCTGTACGTCAAGCGATCCAAGTGCTCATTTGGACAGCCGGAGGTTGAGTACTTGGGACACCTGGTGTCCGCACACGGGGTACAAGCTGACCCAAAGAAGATCGCGAGCATGGTAGATTGGCCACCCCCCACGACGGTCCGGGCTTTGAGGGGTTTCCTCGGGCTGACAGGGTACTATCGGCGGTTCGTGAAGGATTATGGCAAGATAGCCCGCCCCCTCACTCAGCTGTTGCAGAAAGACGCTTTTCACTGGAGTTCAGAGGCAGAGGTCGCCTTCCAGTCTCTGAAGGCGGCTATGACTACTACCCCGGTTCTGGCGCTTCCAGATTTCTCCAAGACGTTCGTAGTGGAGGCCGATGCGTCGGGGGTCGGTATTGGAGCTGTGTTGATACAGGAGGGCCGACCCTTGGCCTACTTCAGCAAGGCGTTGGCACCCCGGACACTGGGCCTTTCGACGTACGAGAAGGAGATGTTAGCCATCCTGCATGCGGTCGCCTTGTGGCGGCCTTATCTCTTGGGACGACACTTCCAGATCCGTACAGATCACCAGAGCCTGAAACATTTTCTGGAGCAGAGATTAGCCTCACCGTTGCAGCAGAAGTGGCTGACAAAGTTGCTGGGATACGATTATGAGATTGTGTATAAGCAGGAGAAGGAAAATGTGGTGGCTGATGCACTCTCCCGCCTACCAGAGAGTTCCTTGTCCCATATTTCAGGACCAGTGATTGAGTCACTGGAAGAGATACAGGCAGAAGTTCAGCAGGATCCGGATCTATGAGCCATCATTGCAGCACTGCGACAGGGGGAGCCTACTGAGGTCGGCTACCACTTGCAGGGAGACAGACTTTACCATCAGGGCCGGCTAGTCCTCCCTGCCACGTCGGCCTGGCGGACGGTCATGATGCAAGAGTTTCACGCCTCACCCACCGGCGGACACGCCGGTATCTTGCGAACATTACAACGGGACCGGGCGAATGTTTTTTGGAAAGGGCTGCGACGCGATGTTCAGCGGTTTATACGTGAATGCGAGATCTGCCAGTGACAGAAGTACGAGACAACCTCTCCCGTCGGGCTACTGACACCGTTGGAGATCCCCCGTTAGATTTGGGATGTTGTCTCTATGGATTTCATTGACGGCCTGCCCAAGTCTCAGGGCAAATCCGTCATCTTGGTCGTGGTTGACAAGTTGTCCAAATACGGACACTTCATCGCTATGAGCCATCCGTACACAGGAGCAACAGTTGCTGATGTTTTTGCCAAGGAGATTGTGAGACTTCACGGAATTCCAAGCGCTGTCATATCAGACAGGGACCCCGTCTTTGTGGGCAATTTCTGGCAGGAGCTGTTTCGGCTTCAGGGGACTTCCCTCCGCATGAGCACGGCCCATCACCCTCAGACAGACGGGCAAACGGAGGTCCTCAACCGTGGGGTTGAAACCTATTTGCGGTGTTTTGTCATGGATGAGCCACGCTCCTGGACTCGGTGGCTCCATTGGGCGGAGTACTGCTACAATACATCTTTCCATACGGCCAGCAAGCTCACTCCTTTTGAGGTGGTCTACGGCCGCCCCCCGCCTAATTTGAGTTCTTATGAGCCAGCCAGCACCGCTCTGCCCGCGGTCGACCGGATGTTACTGGATCGCGACCGGACTTTATCGCTACTCCGGGAGAACTTACGCATCGCCCAAGATCGCATGAAGATTCAGGCCGACAAACATCGTACCGAGCGGGAGTTTGCGGTCGGCGATGAGGTCTTCCTTAAACTCCAACCATATCGGCAACTATCGGTCTCTCGGCGGACCAACCAGAAACTGGCACCGAAATACTATGGCCCGTTCCGCATCCTCCGCCGGGTGGGGCCCGTGGCTTATACTCTTGCTCTCCCGGAGGGTTCTCGCATCCATCCAACGTTCCATGTATCCTTACTGAAGAAGAAGCTCGGGAACTCCACTTCCATCAGCCCTACTCTTCCAGAGGCTACTAGCGGCGGCGAATTGCGGCCTTCGCCGGAGGCGATTCTGTTGACCAAATGGAAGCGGCGGGGTGCCGAGTACCGGCTCGAGCTACTCGTCAAGTGGGCGCACATGACCGCCGAACATAATTCTTGGGTTGACTTCTTGGAGTTTCGCGAGGCGTTTCCGGATTTCCCACTTGAGGACAAGTTGCCGCTTGAAGGGGGAGGGAATGTTATGCCGCCGCATCCGCTACAATTTCAAGGGCAAACGTACACTCGGCGACCAAAAGAACGGAGGCCAAACAACGGGGTTGAACCATCCGGTTCAGCCCCCAACCTATGAAGGCGCCAAGGGGGGACTGAACCGACCCGATTCAGTCCCCAAGTGGGGGGGCCGGCCGGCCCCCTTGAGCCCCAGGTATTAATAAACCCGGGGCTCCCTTTCGATGGCATGGACTATTATTTTCAAGGTATTTCCTCTCCCTCTCTCTCTAACCCTAATTCCTCTCCTTTCCCTCTCTAAATCTCCCCCTAGATCTCTCTTCTACTTGCAAAGTCTTATCACACCACCTTCCCCTCTTCCCTCACACAGCCTCCCAAAACAGCCCCTCCTCCTCCACAAGAAGCAGCCCTCCATCTCACTTCCCCCCATTTCCTTGTCGTGGAGCCACCACAATCCCTCCCCACCTCTATTTTCTAACTCCCACAAAAACAGCCACCTTACCCTACATTTTTCATCTCCGGCGATCACCGGAGTACGTCTCTGGCTACCTCCGGTGGTCCTCCTACACCTATCCTTCATATCATTTTACATTTTTCAGCGATTGTCGAAAAACATTTTTGGCGACCACCTCTGGCCACCAACAGCCACCAACCACCTTTTCCACCACTCACAAAAACCATAGCCACCTTCGTAACTACTCACTACCCCCACTTTCTCATCTTCCTTAACTTTAGGCACTCTCTCCTAAAACTAAGGCTAACCATCCCATTAATCCCTCACCCAAATAACCAAACCCCATTCTCCATGTTTTACTCCCTGACACAAGCAGCCATTCCCCCACTCAAACCCACTTCCCCATAGCCGCCCCCTTTAGCCCCACTTCCCCTCATTCTCACAAGAGAAATAACTCCCCACTTCCTCCACTTAATTACTCTCCCACCCCTCTAATTGTTGGGCTGAAATTTTCATCCCTTCCCTGTTTCTCACTCTCACGTGGGGATCAAGTTGCTGGATCCTCCAATTGCTGACACCATCAGCAGCTTCCCCTCCCAATTAAATCCAGCCAACCAGCCCCTTTCCTTGCCTAATCTCCCTCACGTGGATCCACCCCCTCATTTCCACTCAACCAGCAAAAAACTTTCCCCATTATCTTCATCCAGTAGCCCCAAGTGTGCCACTGAAACACACACACACAAAAAACTCTTGCTATCCAGGCCTTCCAAACAGCCCAACATCATAATCCAGGTTTCTGTCTTTCTCCCTGGACAGGTGCCTTCCTTCACAGATTGTTGAATGTTGCCTGCCTGCCTCCCTGCACCATCCAAGTTGCTGATCCAATTTTTGGACAGCCACCACAGCATTTGAGTGCTGAAAACCCGTCGGTTAGTGGTTTGTAAGTCTTGTTTCAGTTGTTTTTCGTCTTTGTGATTTCGCGCACTCTCGCGTTCTTACTAATCTCACATGTTTTCATATCTGAAAATTTTAATTTTTTGTGATCAATCAAATTAATATTATTTTATAAATATTAATTATTGCAAGTAAATTGCCGGATTCATGTGTGTTTGCATATCAGAGTTCACATTTATTTTTCATCACATAGGACCGTCATGCGTCAATGTGTCATCACAAAGTATCTTCTTGATATGCAAGTTTTTTTGTAATGTTTTGTTTTTATAACATGCATAATTTTTCATGATATTGCTTAAAAAATAGAAGATTCATCTTTTATGTTTTTATTTTGCATGAGGGAAAGAACATTTTTTTAATATTTTCAATAATGATTTGTATGTTAAAAATTTAAAATTTATTTTGTCCGGGCCGCGCAAGAATCCTAATTCCGCCTATTCCGCCTATAATCACATTATCAAAGAACAAAATAATAGATATTGGATAAAATATTTCAGCAGTGAAGGCAGATTTGAGCGATTATAATAGATTTTAACTCAAAACAGTAATTGCTGACAAAACAAAATACTAAAATTAACCAGCCTTATTAAGCTAAGCAGACAAGTTGCAAGAATATTTATTGAAAATGTATGATGTAAGTAAAATTTACCCGATAGAAGCTGCCATGACAAAAGTCAGAGCTGGCACAAGGCTGACTATTGCCACAGTCATTGATGAAGTAGTCAACTTCAGGCCTTGGTAGTAGAAACACTCGTTCATCGTGAAACTGCTGCATGACTATGGTTTGGTTATTATCTGTGAATTTCCTTCATAATATCTGCAGTATAATTGAATTAGGGGTGTAATGATTCGGTTTGGTTAGATTTTGGAGCAAAAACGTCAACCGAACTATTCTTACGTGATTCCCAAAATCTGGAATCGAACCGTGCATAACATTGAAATCAAACTGAACTGAACCTAATGATTCGGTTCGGTTTATGCAATTTACAAAAACTAAAACATAAATACATAATCTATGACCGAGAATAAAAATTAAACGAAGTTGTCGACATTCATGATTTTTATCAAGTAAAAAACCAAAATATAAATACATTTTTATATAATTTGAAATGAAAATCATCTATATAGATAATTTTATGATATCACGTAATTATTATATTATAGACGCATAAATTTACATTTTAATCGTAGTTTATCAAAATTTGAAATCTTAACCGAACTGTCGCCTATGAAAATCGAACCAAACTGTGGGGTTTGATTCAACGGTTCGGTTGTTTTTCACAGATACGATCACGAGAGAAATTCGGCACGGGAGGGCGGCGGAGGTGAGGAAGAGGACGGAGGAGGGAACAAGAAGAAAACCTAGGGAGCAACCCTAAATTTCATACATCCAAGCACAACCAAAAAGGAGCACAACACCACCTCTTATAGGTGCGGGGTGCGAATAGCGAAAGCAAATACAAATAAAAACGTACACATGCATAATATGAAATACAAAATGCGAATAGAAATAAAATAATCATGTCGGCGTCGCGTATTTGGTCTCTCCTCCCGACGGACCCATCGTCGTCTTCCTCCGCGTGTAGACCCGCCACGACGTCTCGTCGATGAGTGCGTGTCCCGTCGGCATGCTCACCCGTAACAATATCGTTGTCTCGAAAATATGTCTTGTCCCAAAGACAATGGTCGGAAGGGTGGCGGCATAAGTGAGCCTGGGGCTGCCACGTAGCTCCGGACTCCAGACGGTACACCGCAAAGCATCTTCGGCCTGTTTATCAGCACGGCGCATGGTTGCCACGGTGTTTCGAACCCGAGACCTTGATAAGGAGCCTTTAATACCACTCCTCATCACCAACTGAGCTGCACTTTTTTGTAACGACCTGGCCCGCTAGGAGCACAGCGACGTCCGGCCCACCAGCAGCCCAAGGAGGACCCAAGGCGCCACGGTGGTACAACCGGAATATACAAGGCCTGCAGGTCGTACACGTCAAAGCATCTCCGGCCTGTTTATCAGCACGGCGCATTGTTGCCACGGGGTTTCGAACCTGAGACCTTGATAAGAAGCCACCACCGTCGACACCTTGTCGTGCTCTGGTGTGTAGTTGAGGTCGAAATATTGCTCCTCTTTAGCGATCCAACCGATCGGATCAATGTCGACGAAGGAGGGAATGTCGAGCGAGAGAGTGGACCGGGTCGGAATTGACGGAGGAGAGGTCCTTGAAGGACTGGACGGAGGTCCGGCTCCGAGGGGAGAGTCGCAGTTCACTGGTCGGCTAGAGCCGGAAGCCGCAGATACGGCGGTGGCGGACGCCTGTAGGGAGTCAATCTTAGAGTGGAGGGCAAGGAGAGAGGCATGCATGGAGGCAACGAGGAGCGAGGCATGCATGGAGGCAACGAGGAGCGAGGCATGCATGGAGGCAACGAGGAGCGAGACGTGCATGGAGGCAACGAGGACCGAGACGTGCCTTCAAGCGGCGGCTTAGGGCTTCGACGGTTGCATCCGTAGGAAGATCTCTGGTCGAGCGAGTGTTGCGAGCCATGAACTGGAATCGGCGAAGCGGAAGGAATCGACTGGAAGAGTAGATCTGGACGGGTTCGCTGGGTGTCGCGGAAGTAGCCGGAATCAGCGGATGGTACGACAGATCCGGCGGTGTAGGTGTGCGGAACCGGCGGAAGGGAAGTAATCGGCTAGCTACCGAAGGAACTGGGGACCGACGGCTCCAAAATCCGGCGGAGAAGGCTCAAAACCGCAGATCGGCGGACACAGTGTGGGCTCAGGTGGTTCTGCGTCAGATCATGGCGCAAGGGCCGGATGGATGGTCGCATCAAGGGCGAGGAACGCAGTCAATGGGGAAACAACGACCAGTTGGCTGGACGCTATGCTAGGGCGGCGGATCTGCAGCCCGACGGAGCAGATAGGGCCGTAGGATAGACGGGCGGACGTGTGGCGGTTAGGTGTGGGATCGACAAAGCGGCGGTTTGGGGCGGGATCGACGAAGCGGCCTATTGCGGCGCGGAAACAAGCGAGACAATGCGGAAAATTTGTGGATCGGGGCATGAATCGGCCTATAGCGAAAAAGGCACTAACGATTTCGAGCACCGGCGGCGAGATGGCGGGCGGTGAGGCAGATGAGACAAAATTGATACGATCCCAAGAGGAATCCGACAAGGAGGAGGACCGGCGAAGGTGAGTAAGAGGAAGGAGGAGGTCGAAAAGAAAACCTAGGGAGAAACCATAAATTACATACATCCAAGCATAATAAAAAAGGAGTCCAACACCACCCCTTATAGTTGCGGGATGCGGATAGTAAAAGCAAATACAAATAAAATTGTACACATACAAAATATGAAATACAAAATGCGGATAAAAAAAATAATCATGTTGATGTTGCGTCTTCGATCTCTCCTCCTCCCGACGAACCTGTTGTCGTCTTCCTCCGCGCGTAAACCCGCCACAGTGTCTCGTCAGCGAGTGCGTGTCCCGTCGGCATGCGCAACCGTAACATTCACTTACACCCCTAAACTAAATGTATTTTGGAGTCGGTTGTGGCGTGGTTGTGAAATGTTGCCCTTAGAACTGTGTTCACATCTCGGTTCAAAACACGATTTTTCTGTGAGAAGGGTAGGTCACAAAAGTTGTTCTAATGGTGGTGCCATCAATATAACTAAGAACTTCGATTAAGAATTCGATGGTTCAACTTCTCTTAGATGTGTTAGAAATCCATGAAGTGAGAAGAATAGTGATGCAGAACGACGCGTAGGGTTTACGCGTCTGTCGGCTTTTCTAGGAAACTCTAAATGCATGCGATGGTTAAATTAATTTTGTAAAGTTTTGAGCAAAATTTGCACGAACTTAAAATGAGACAACTATGTTTTTTAATAAGGCACAAAGTCGTTATTTTGTTTTAAAATTAAAATTTTTTAAAAATGGTTCAATTTAAATCCGGGGAAAGAAGTTTCCAACTTTCGTTCTGTTCCCCTTGTCGTAACAACACGAAAATCGTGAACTCCAAATACGTTCCCGTTTGGAGTTTTCGACGTAGCGTTTGCTGACGAAACTCGGGAGAAAACCCAGCAATGAGACTATTTTCCTACGAGAAATTATAGAGGCACACACAAAGAAAGAAAGAAACAATTACCCACGGAAGAGACGTCTTCCGTATTTCGAAGTCGATGGCGATCACGCGAGAAACTCCTCGTCACCTTCGATCTCAGCTCCGAGGTCGGCCGCTATCGCATACGGGCACCAAGGAATTAAGTCACTTCCTCACACGAGGTGGTTCCACGGAATCACTCAACAAAGTAAGGAAGTCATAAATCTAACAAACCTAAAATTCACTCGCTCTCACACAAGTGCCTCCACGAAATCTCTAACACCTGAACTAAAATTCGCTAACTACTCTCGATAGCTAACCTCACTACTCATTTTCCTCCAACAGGAAGCTAAGAAATCACACATCAATCTCTGGTTTTTTTCAACATCAACATTCACCTACAGGACTCCTCCACACGGAAGCAACAATAGCAATCATAGGGGAAATCAAACCCTTAGCACAGTAAAATTGATTTACTATTCATCAATATCAACGGCAAATTTACTCAGCAAAGCTCCCTCTCCAACGGGAATTAACACAAGGGAACAGGAAATTACTATTTATCTTCTTCTTTCTAACAGGAAACTCAGCTCAAGAGAAAATAGCCTAACTCCTATAACAACACTAACTTTACTAACATTACAGTACTATTTCAAACAGGAAGATCACAAACGCAAGCAACACTGCTCATCGTCTCCAGAGGAAGGCAGCGGCGTCACCCAAAAATGCCAATTCAACATTCAATCACGCCTAACAACTACATTTCAACATTCAATCACGTCTAACAACTACATTTCAACATTCAATCACGTCTAACAACTACAGTGCTCACGCAGAGTTTTTACTCGCGCCTAATCATCTAACAGGAAGCACACAGCAAGATCTCACAGCAAAAAAAACCTTTCAATATTTCATTCATCCTCTTCAAATAGACAGTCGTCCCCTCCCTTAAAGGATTTCCATCAGAAAAACCGAACCTGCACTCAGCCCGGCAGATGCGTGTTGAACGTCCATTGCGAATCGTGTGTGGGGTTGCATCCATGGACATGGCGGCAGTTGCAGGGACCGGCGTTAGATGCGTTGAAGGCGTCGTCGTGGCTGCATCGTGGGGCGAGAACGTGCAGGAAGTCCACGTTACGGAACCCCAGCGTGAGCTTCCGCCATTATCGGAAACCTGCGGCTCTGTTTAGTTGAGGGCTGGACCGGCTGGGAGGATTTCTGACCCAGTGCTTTAATTAACAGTTATAATATATATATAGGGGAGATATACTGTGCGGGCAATCCTAAGGTACAGGCGTACGAGCAAGGGAATTTGGGGGTCAAGATGGTCTCAAAACGAAAAGTGATCAACATGAAAGTTGTAGATCTCGGCGAGACGAACAACTTTCATGTTGATCACTTTTTGATTTGGAGCCGTCTTGGACCTCGATTTGGGCCCCGAAATCGGAGGCGGCGGAACAGTTTACTGTTGATCACTTTTCGTTTTGAGACCATCTTGACCTCCAAATTCCCTTGCCCGTACGGTCTGCACCTTAGGATAGCCCGTATATTATATATATTCATATATATATATATATATATTATAAGCATATATATATATATATATATATATATATATATATATCTTACAACAATTAAAATAAAATATAAATACACAGCTACAAATTTGCAAAATTACATAAAATTGCAAAACACAAAAATAATAAAAATTAAAAGGCTGTAAATTAGGGCCGGTCGGACGCGGCGTCGGACACTTTTGCGACGACTTGATCTAGGCTGGTCTCCACCAACTCTCTCCCTCCCGAAATCACTCATCTCTGGTGAGTGCTCCGAGCGACGTGCGAGAGAAATCAACATTCATGTCAATGAACCAAGTATCTCTGAAAACCATCATCAAGAGTGGCCACTGTCCAATATCTGCTCGGGAACTGGAATAGAATAATCTCCTGGTGTCTCATGCTCAACCTGAAACTGACAGTGAAAACAGAAGGAGCTACAATGAAAGTGTCAGTAGCGGAATGAATGCAGGTATGTCCTGAATGTGTCTCATCACTCTCACTCACCAACCCAGAAGAATTAAATGGAGAAGAAAACAATGAAGATTCTAAAGACTCATGCAAGTAATCGTAGAATTAAGTCAGATTGGCTACGTTAAAAACAAGATTTGCTCCCCAAACGGAAGGCATCTCAAATTCATACGCATTTTGCCCATTCTAATTTACTACTCGAAAGAGTCCAGTTCCACAGTGGCTAGCTTCTTTATGGTACCAGAAGGTAACCGTTCCGGATCTAGCTGAACCATAATCAAGTCATTCATTTTAAAACTAGTAGCTCTTTTATGCTCTTTTTAAAATTGAGTTGCATAAAAATCATAAATACTATGCACTTTTCTCTCAAGAAATTTTTTATGCAAATCATGCAAATGCAATAAATGAACTACTAATATGACTAACGCCACAAATTGATGATTTCAGATACTAAAGCAACTCCTGAAAGAGCCACATGATCAGGAGGCTCGGAGGGTGAATCATAAAAGAATTCATCGCGGGGGCGATGAACACTCAAGTGCAAATCAGAGACATCGGTGATCAGATGTGTCAACATAGTGTGCGGACCGTCTCTGAACGTGCGGGTGACAAGATATAACAACAACAGTGTAGTGAGCGCACCCTCAAACTCGACTGTGCTGCTAAGAATAAATACATCCCAACTGTGCGGTAAACCCATAAGTTTTTCATCTGGGGGTTCACCAGGAGGAGTATAATAAAATTCGTTGCAAATGCGACGCGTACACACGTAAGCTCCAGAAACATATGAAATGCTCTCATGACAATGCAAGTGAAGTGTGTCACTCGTGATAAATCTTCTAAAGGAAAGTGAGGCATCAGGTGGCTCACCGGGTGGGACATATAAAAACTCATCGCAAATACGATGATCAGTAAGTGGTACGTCACATAACTTATCTAGAGTGTGAGTGACTAGACAGTTATACCCAAGCACTATCGACTTCAAGTGAGACAATGGAGCAGGTATCCATGTCTTAAAATTCGCAAGTGTACTACTCAGAATAAGCTTATCCACACATGGACGTGGTGGCTCATCTGGAAGCTCAATAGGAGGGTCGTCAAATGACCTATCAGTACAGTGACGATCCTCCAGAAACGAACCATCAGAAGGGGTCATACTCTCAAAAAGGGTAGAAGTGACTACCTCGAGATCACTACTCAGCTCTCGGCTTCCGATCGCAATGTCACTCGGTGCGCCATCAGGTGAAGTGTGCAAGGAATCTACACTCAAAGGAGAGCTAGTAGATATAGAATCACAGACGGGGTCACTTAGTGGAGCAGACTCACATGGGGGTTGGCTCCACACATCCTGTACTAGAATATCAGACAGAGTGGGTGATGTCTCCCTGCTTCGGACAGTAGAAGGCACTTGCTGCCCCTTCATATCTATCATCATGTTCACCTTCGGAACACTAGGAGGATCACTAGGTGTGATGTACTCGTGACGATAGCGACCTCTATAGATAGTTCGAGGGTAATCATGATGAGTGTCCCCAACATAATCATGACGTGCTCGTGGGTAGCCATGAGTCCTACGATCGTGTGGTGGTGGTTGCACATGTACAGACTCAGATTCCTCATATAGAGGTGATGTATAGTATCGATAACTAGAGGGATACTGAGCTCTATCCTCATAATATGGTGTCGAAGGACTAGTATGATCCACTCGAGTACGGGGATAATAACGACAATAGTCATCGTACTGATCGTACCTAGAATACTGCGAACGTGTTGATGGGTCAACACGAACTCGGGAAGTGGTATACGGTGCTCGAGTATAATCATCGTAGTATCGTAAAGATCTCCGTGACGGATCTCTATAGGAGTGAGTGTAAGTGTAATCGTGATGCTCATATAATGGATTTCTCCTAAATGCAGATCTTTCTACATAATGTTGAGGAACATCGTAATGTGCACAGACCGAATGTTCATCTCGAATTTGAGGCGGTATTGACGCTCGAGGGGGTATTTCTAATCTACTCACCCTACCTCTAAGGTGTGTTAACCTTTCACGCAATTGGCAGGTACTCTCAGTTAATGCCGTCATTTGGTGGGCGAAAGGTAAAAACCATTGGGGTGGTTGTCCCCTTCGTTCCCATGGCTCGATTGACCACGTTCAACACAATGCATCATATCTCTACGCATATACATTCAAACACACAAGTCAAATGCAATAATGATACAAAAAAAATCTCTTTTTTTTTTGAAAAAAAAATTAAAATGATATGAGGGTTCCTATTCTACACAGGGTGGATCCCAAAATTTAGAAAAATTTTGGAACCTGACTCTGATACTAATTTGATGCAGGACGACGCGTAGATTTACACGTCTGTCGGCTTTTCTAGGAAAACCTAAATGCATGGGATGGTTAAATTAATTTTGCAAAGTTTTGAGCAAAATTTGCACGAACTTAAAATGAGGCAACTATGTTTTTTAATAAGGCACAAAGTCGCTATTTTGTTTTAAAATTAAAATTTCTTAAAAATGGTTCAATTTAAATCCGGAGAAAAAAGTTTGCAACTTTCGTTCCGTTCCCCTTGTCGTAGCAACACGGAAATCGTGAACTCTAAATACGTTCCCGTTTGAAGTTTTCGACGTAATGTTTGCTGACAAAAATCGGGCGAAAACCCAGCATTGAGATTATTTTCCTACGAGAAATTATAGAGGCACACACAAAGGAAAAGAGAAACAATTACCCACAGAAGAGACGTCTTCTGTATTTCGAAGTCGATGACGATCACGCGAGAAACTCTTTGTCACCTTAGATCTCCGCTCTGAGGTCGGCCGCTATCGCATACGGGCACCAAGGAATTAAGTCACTTCCTCACACGAGGTGGTTCCACGAAATCACTCAACAAAGTAAGGAAGTCATAAATCTAACAAACCTAAAATTCACTCGCTCTCACACAAGTGGCTCCACGAAATCTCTAACAACTGAACTAAAATTCGCTAACTACTCTCGATAGCTAACCTCACTACTCATTTTCCTCCAACAAGAAGCTAAGAAAGCACACATCAATCTCTGGTTTTTTTCAACATCAACATTCACCTACAGGACTCCTCCACACGGAAGCAACAATAGCAATCATAGGGGAAATCAAACCCTTAGCACAGTAAAATTGGTTTACTGTTCATCAATATCAACAGCAAACAATTTACTCAGCAAAGCTCCATCTCCAACGGAAATTAACACAAGGGAACAGGAAATTACTGTTTATCTTCTTCTTTCTAACAGGAAACTCAGCTCAAGAGAAAATAGTCTAACTCCTATAACAACATTAACTTTACTAACATTACAGTACTACTTCAAACAGGAAGATCACAAACGCAAGCAACACTGCTCGTCGTCTCCAGAGGAAGGCAGCTGCATCACACAAAAATGTCATTTCAACATTCAATCACGCCTAACAACTACAGTGCTCATGCAGAGCTTTTACTCGCGCCTAATCATCTAACAGGAAGCACACAGCAAGATCTCACAGCAAAAAAAAAACCTTTCAATATTTCATTCATCCTCCTCGAATAGACAGCCGTCCCCTCCCTTAAAGGGTTTCCATCAGAAAAACCGAACCTGCACGCAGTAAGGCAGATGCGGGTTGAACGGCCATTGTGAATCGTGTGTGGGGCTGCATCCATGGACATGGCGGCAGTTGTAGGGACCGGCATTAGATGCGTTGAAGGCGTCGCCGTGGCTGCATCGTGGGGCGAGAACGTGCAAGAAGGCCACGTTTCGGAACACCAGCGTGAGCTTCCGCCATTATCGGAAACCTGCGGCTCTGTTTAGTTGAGGGCTGGACCGGCTGGGAGGATTTCTGACCCAGTGCTTTAATTAACAGTTATATATATATATATATATATATTTATAAGCATATATATATATATATATATCTTACAACAATTAAAATAAAATATAAATACACAGCTACAAATTTGCAAAATTACATATAATTGCAAAACACAAAAATAATAAAAATTAAAAGGCTGTAAATTAGGGCCGGTCGGGCGCGGCGTCGGACACTTTTGCGCCGACTTGATCTGGATTGGTCTCCACCAAATAGCAGTGAAAAAGATAGAACAAGGAAAATCGGGAAGCTAAATCTAATTCATTCATTCAATTGTTAGGTCAATACATCGTTCTAACTTGTTTTTATAATTGCACATTACATTGAGAATTAAAAGCGGCATTCAATTTGATAAGCAGACGCGGAGTTCAGTTTTTTCGGCTTCTTCGTCTTCTGCCTTCATTAATTCTGCAGGCTAGTTCATTTTTCATCATCCCCTCTTGAACTGGAACTGAACTGGAAACTGTTCAACAGCAAGGTTAAGTCGTAGCTTCAAAAATTGTGTTAGTCCCTGTTGGAACACCATATTACTGATTTGGGCAAGGATCACTATATCCTTAGGAAAATTGTTTTGACCTCTTTGTATAGTTTTAAGGTCAATTAGATTGAGTCTAAGGGTTAGAATTTAGGCTTGAAAGCTGCCCCCAAGACCCTCAGATCAGATATTCAATTCAGGAGACTAAGTCATTTTCGTCGAGCTCAGGTCGACGAATCGTCGAACTCAGGTCGACGATCTCTGAGCTCAGTTCAACGAGTCGTCGAACTCCGTTCGACGATCTTCGAGCTCAGATCGACGGTTCTGTCTCTAGCTGTTTTCCCTGTCTCTGAGCTCAGGTCGACGATAGTTGAGCTCAGATCGACGATTTCTGTTTCCAATCTAGTTCCAGTCTCTGAGCTCAGGTCGACGATAGTTGAGCTCAGGTCGACGATTTTCTGGAGAGATCGACGATTCTCAAGATTCAAATTCAGACAGTTATGGAATTCTATCTTATTTATTCTCAGCATTTATTTCAAGGATCTTGTAGCCGTTTCAATTAATCTGGAGCAAGTTTCAAGGGAGATTTAAAGAAATGTTTTCTAGGACTTTCCTTCAGAGACAAAATTCATTTAAGGAAGTCATTAATGAGTGGCTAACGGCTATCTTGGAGACAGAGAATCAATTCATTCTTTTCAGATCTAAGGAATAAGTGAGGACATTCTTTTCTGCTACTCTATTAGAACATAGAAAAGAATTCTTTGCTGGATATACAAATAGACACAAAAACAGAATTCATTCAGAACACTCACCACTGAAGGAGATCAACAAACAGAAAAGAAGATTTTCCTAGATCTCTTTTGACTCAAGTGTTCAAAGGCTTCATCCATCAATACTCCAGACACTACACATTTCAGCAACTGCTGGAATCATCCTTTGCTGGAGATCTCATCTACTGAAGGCCTATCACCGTAGTGCAAAGCTTCTTTTCCTGAACCACTTTCAGATCTCAGGGGGAGCTTTGACAACATCATCCACTAGTCTTCTCTCAAATTGTTGATAGAGAAGAACACCTCACCTCTTTCTTTTTCTGCTGTAAAAGGGTTTCTCAAAACTCCCTTCAAAAGTTTTGTGCTGGTTTCTGAGAACTTGTCAAAACTCAGTGGTGGCAAGACACCTGATCAAAAAATCTGCTTTGATTTTTGAGCACCTTATCAAAAGCTCATTGGTGTCCAGGACACCTGATCAACTCATCCTGCAGTGGATTCTTACCTAGGGTGGTAGAAGAGTGGATGTACCCAGATTGATTGGGGAATCACTATAGCTCTTTGTGTCTTCTGGTTGCTATATTTTGTTTTGCTGTATGCTGTGTTTTTATTTCTTACTTTCATAACTTTTATTTATTGCAAACACCTTACACATATATTTAAATTAAGTCTTCCACTGCAAAATAATTTTTAACTTGAAAATTATTTTAATATACTCTATTCACCCCCCCTAGAGTTAAGGTAGATCTTATCCCCACTTTCAATTGGTATTAGAGGGAGGTTGGTTAAACTCCACACCTTTGCAGGTTGGTTAAATTACCTTGTTCCTACAGGCTAACACCTGAACCAAAAGATCTCTGATAAGATCAATCTTTTATAGAGGGTTTTTATTTTTATTATTTGTATTATATTTATCTTTGTATAAAACCATGACACAGAACAAAGATTATGCTAACACCAGACCTTCAGTGTGCAATCTATCTAAGTTTGCACTTTGGAAGGCAAGGATAAGATTATACATGAATTCTATTGATGAAGATATCTTTAATTCTGTTTTGACAGTGTGTCCAAGACCTCCAGCAAATACAAGTACAAGTGTTGTTCCACCTCCTTCAGGAACAGATGCAGAAATCAAAAAATGGAAAGTTGCAGATGTCAAAGCAATGAACATTTTGACACAAACTATGTTTGATGAAAACTTTCAAAAAGTAGCTGAATGCAACTCAGCAAAAGAGATATGCGATAAACTATCTAAAATAGTGTCAGGATCTGCAGATGAAAGGAAAGATAAAAGATCACATCTCATAACTCAGTATGAGAACTTCAAGAAAGGAGAAAGTGAGTCAGTTGCTGATATGTATAACAGACTCAGTCTCATAGTCAATGAACTGAAAACTTTGGACAAGGAGATCTCATTGACTGAACTCAATGACAAAATCCTAATGTGCTTCTTCAGCACTTGGGACTCAAGGATCTGGCCAATCAAGAATGCCAGAAGTCTAAATGAGATCACCACTGAGGCTCTTTTGGACAAGCTTAAGTCTTATGAGCTGCTCATCAAGAACAGAGAAGAAGAGCAGAAGGTTGCTTCACCAGCAATCAGAAAAGAGAAATCTATAGCATTCAAAGCTATTGAATATCAGCCTGAAGACAAGGTCACAGGCAATGAAGAGCTTCTAAGCTTTCTGGCCAAAATGTTTTATAAAATGGCCAGGAAGGACTTCCGAAAAAAGTCATTCAGAGGGCATGAAAAGCCAAGGTATGATAAGTCCAATAACAAAGAAATTATTTGTTTTGGATGCAGAAAACCAGGCCACATTGTGCCTGACTGTCCAGAAAATCAGAATAAGGACAAGAAGGACAGGAAAGAAAGGAGAAGAGACAAAGACTTCAAGAAAAACAGTAATGACAAACCCTCCTCCAGCAAGAACAAACATACCAGGAAGGGGTTTGTAGCTGAAACCAGGAGTGAAACAAAAGAAGAATCAGAAGCTTCATCCAGCTCAAGTAATGATGAAGATGATGCTGAAGAAAAGGAGTTCTGCATGATGGCTATCAATGTCTCTCAACACAATACTGATGCAGAACAAGAGTCAGAGTCTGAATCAGAAACTCAATCTGAAGAGGATCAGGTAATAGACTCATTTGATTTTAATTCAGAGGACTTCAAATGTGAATTTAAGGCACTGTGTTTAGATCTATTAAAATCTGAAAAAGAAATTATCTCTCTCAAAAATCAATTGTCTGAACAAAGCACCTTAAAATCAGATAACCTCAAACTCTCTGAGGAGTTGGAATGTTGTAGGGAGCAGATAGCCTCACTGAAAAGTGAACTATCAGAGGCCAAGAAGTTTGAAGAACCCCTCAATGGGAGAAGTATCAAACTAATGGACATCACAAACACAGTGAACTCAAGATTCAATAGTACACTGGGCTTGGGTGCTTCATTCAGCCAACCTATAGTATTAACAACCTCAATCAAGTTTATCTCAGATAAAGGTAAGAGAGTTGTAGAGGTGGCTAGGAAGAATTCTGATTTACCTAAAAAAACAAAAGTTCAACTGAAAACGTCGAACGGAGCTCGACGATCGTCGAATGGAGCTCAACGATCTCAGGCTAAATCGTCGAACTCAGGTCGACGATTTCTGAACCCTGAACTCTGGCATAGTCGATCTTCAAACGGAGCTCGACGATCTGACCCAAGATCGTCGAACTCAGCTCAGAGATCGTCGAACAGAGCTCAGAGTTTTGAAAAATCTTTCAAAGGTAAATCAAACTTCAATCCTAGAGGTCCTACATCTTAGAGGTTTAACCCTTATACTGAATTGATAACACCTCCCAGGAGATATCATCCTGAAGGCTATAAGAGTCAACCAAAGATGTCTTTTATTTCAGATTTTAAAGGTTATCAACCTAAGCCCAAGGTAAACTGGGTCAAAAACAAATAAATTGTTTTATGTGCAGGTGAACACTTATCCAACATCAAACCAGCAATGGTATCTGGATAGTGGGTGCTCAAAGCACATGACAGGAAACAAGGAGAATTTCACATCTTTCAAAGCCAAACTTGGACTCAAAGTAATATTTGGTGATTCAAACTTTGGACTAACAAAAGGATATGTGTAGTCCAGATTGGCTCATTCACATTCAAGAAAGTAGCTTATGTGGAAGGACTGAAGCACAACTTAATCAGCATTAGTCAACTGTGTGATGAAGGCTACCAAGTGATTTTCAACAAATCATCATGCAAAATCAAATCAGAGGACAACACAACTGTGTTGACAGGTAAAAGGAAAGGTAACATTTATCTTGTAGATTTTCTTTCAACCAAGGTAGATATACGCTTGTTCAATTCCATTTGTAGACCTAATGAACTATGACATAAAATATTAGGACATATAAACCTTAGAACCATTGCTAGACTATTCAAGGACAACCTTGTTAGAGGACTATCTTCTTGCCCCTACAAGAAGGAAGGACTTTGCAGGGCTTGTCAATTAAGCAAGCAAACCAAAAATAACTTCAAGTCACTTAATAAGAGTGATTCACCTATGATTTTGTATCTGTTACACATGGATCTCTTTGTACGCATTACAGTACAAAGCTTATGAGGGAAATCTTACACTTTAGTAGTTGTAGATGACTTCTCTAGATTTACATGGGTGTTCTTTCTGAGGAAAAAATCTGATAATTTTAAGTGTTTGACAGAGTTTCTCAAATGCATACAGAGTGAGTTCAATACTCACATTGACCTGATCAGAAGTGATCAGGTGACAGAGTTTGATTCTCTTCTTATGCAAGAGTTCTGTCAGAGTGAAGGGATCAGGCACATTTTCTCAGCTCCTAGAACTCCTCAACAAAATGGGGTAGCTGAAAGGAAAAATAGAACTCTTATTGAATCTGCTACTACAATGTTGTCAGATGCTCACCTTCCTCTATCTTTTTGGGCAGAGGCAGTGAACACCTCCAACTATGTGTTGAATATAAGTTTGTTACATAAGCTGAAGGGCAAGACTCCTTATGAATTACTCAAAGGGAAGAAACCTAAAGTAGATTACTTTAAAATTTTTGGTTGCATTTGTTACATTCACAATAATGACAAGAAATACATAGCAAAATTTCAAGCTAAAGCTGATGAAGGAGTGTTTCTGGGATACTCCATGATCAGTAAAGCTTATAGAGTGTATAACAAATCTACTCTTAAAATTGAAGAATCTGTTTATGCATCATTTGATGAATCTAACATGTCTTTTAAGGAGAAGAATGCTTCTACCATAGAATCTTTGCAGGTACACTCTCTTGCTGAAAATTTGTACAGGTTACATATTATACAAAAGAATGAAAGCAGTGAAGATGAAGAAGATATTCAACATCTTGGAGAGAACCTTCTTGAAGAGTCAGTTGTTGTTCCACAAGAGCAAACAACAACACAGGTTGGTGAACAATCAACACTCCCTGTTGATTTAGTAACATCAAGAGACCATCCAATCTCCCAAGTGATTGGAGACATCTCAGCTAGTGTGCAAACCAGAAATCAGGTCAACCAAAACCTGATGCACACTTTCTTTTTTTCTCAAATTGAGTCTCAATCCATTCAAGATGCAGAACAAGATCCACACTGGATCATTGCAATGCAAGAAGAATTACATCAATTTGAAAGAAACAAAGTTTGGGAACTAGTGACAAGGCCAAAGGATCATTCCATTGTTAGAACAAAATGAGTGTTCAGAAACAAATTGGATGATCAAGGAGTCATTGTAAGGAACAAGGCAAGGCTAGTTGCTCAAGGATACTCTCAAGAAGAAGGGATAGACTATGACCAGACTTTTGCATCAGTTGCAAGGTTAGAGGCTATAAGAATCTTCTTAGCTTATGCAGCACACAAAAGATTCAAATTATATCAAATGGATGTAAAGAGTGTTTTTCTCAATGGAGACATCAAGGAAGAAGTCTATGTTAGACAACCCACAGGTTTTATCTCTCCAACTCATCCTGATTATGTTTTCAAATTGCATAAAACATTATATGGTCTAAAGCAAGCTCCTATAGCATGGTATGAGACTCTATCATGATTTCTTCTGGAAAATGATTTTATAAAGGGTAGAGTAGACCAAACTCTTTTTATTAGAACACATAGGTCCAATATCTTACTAGTACAAATCTATGTAGATGACATTATCTTTGCTTCTACTGATTCAAATCTGTGCAAAAGGTTTTCCAACTTAATGCATTCTAAATTTGAAATGAGTAGCATGGGTGAGCTCTCCTTCTTTCTAGGATTGCAAGTCAAACAGCATGCTGAAGGCATATTCATCTCTCAAACCAAATATGCAAAAGAACTGGTTAAGAAGTTTGGTATGTCTGAAGCATCATGTATGAAAACACCTATGTCTACTAATGCTGTATTAGATGCTGATGAACATGCGAAACCTGTTAATCAGACAACATATAGAGCAATGATTGGCTCTTTATTGTACCTTACAGCTAGTAGACCTGACATAATGTTTGTTACATTCATATGTGCTAGATTTCAAGTGAGCCCTATAGAGTCACACTTAACCTTAGTAAAAAGGATTCTTAGGTATGTAAAAAGTTGTCCAAATTTAGGTCTCTGGTATCCAAAAGACTCAGCATTTGACTTAACTGGATTTTCAGATGCTAATTATACTGGATGCAGAATAGACAGGAAAAGCACCAGTGGAACTTGTCAGTTTCTTGGTGACAGACTTGTCTCCTGGTTTTGCAAGAAACAAACATCTGTGTCCACATCAACTGCTGAAGCTGAATATATGGCAGCAGGTAGTTGTTGCTCACAGATCTTGTGGATTCAAAATCAGCTCCTACACTATGGCTACAACTTAGAGAAGTCAAAAATTTTCTGTGATAACACTAGTGTTATTTCTATAGCACAAAATCCAGTCCTTCATAGTAGGACAAAACATATAGAAATTAAGCATCACTTTTTAAGTGACAATGTTGAGAAACATAAAATTGAACTTCAATATATCCCAACTGACTTGCAAAGGTGAGATATTTTCACCAAACCTTTGGATGAAAAGAAACATACATTCTTCCTGAATCAGTTAGGAATGTTAGATGGAGGAAGTTTAAAATAAGCTTCAAGATTTTAAAACTCTAAAATTGACCAACACTAGGCAAACAATTTGATTTTTCTAGTGTCTATAGGTTGTTTCTGGTCTCTGAACTGCGCTCGACGTTTTTCCCAAAGATCGTCGAACGGAGATCGACGTTCTTAGAAATCGTCGATCGAAGTTCAGCGCTTTCCAGATAGTGCTAAGCTATCTTCTTCCGGTCAGCGATCGTCGAACAGAGTTCGACGCTCTCCAATATCGTCGAACGGAGATCGACGATGTTGAAGACCATTCAGATTCCTTTAGAAGCTCAGATCGTCGAACGGAGTTCAACGATCTTTCCTTTTCTGCGTCGAACCCTAATATAAAATTCATTTTTCGGCCGTCGTTCTCCCTTTGCGCTTTCATACTCTCTGCAGAATTTCTCTTTCCCTCTAACCTTTTCTACACTTGGTCTTGTGTTTGTTCATTTTTGCAGGTAAAAATGGTCGTTTTTGTTGCAGTTTTGGCAGCAATGAAATTCGACACTGGATTCGATATCGATATGGACTCATTTGACAACAGTGATCAAATTTTCAAGGATATTCTGGATTTATTTAAAGATCAACAGTTAGTACGCATCATGACCACAAGGATAAAACTGGCTGCAGATGAAATCAAGGAATGAGTGTATACTGCTCACACTCAAGATCAAAATGCAGTGATTGGAACTATATCAGGCAATCAGGTATCTCTTACTCCTGCTATATTAACAGAAGTTTTCCAATTAAGTACTGGTCAAGATTCTCTTGAGTTGTCTGGAGAAGAGTTTGCAAGTATGCTTGATAGGATAAGTCATTCAGCAGCAAACCCTAACAAGTTGCTTAAGAAAAATCTGTTAGTGGAATACAGGTTTCTAGCAGATGTTGTTGGCAAGGTCCTATTAGCAAAACATTCTGCCCATGATACCATATCTAGGTATCAATTCTGTTTAATGGGTGCTTTGGTGGATAAGAAACAGTTGAATTGGGGAGAAGTTTTCTTCGATCTAATTAAGAAGAAAGTAAATACGAACTTTGTCAATTTTGGAAGGATTCTAGGGCTATTTCTTCATAGCAGATGTCCTGAGCTGCTTGTTTCAAATGGGATGCATATCAATGCCTCTAAGAGGTTAACCTGTGCCCTCTTTGGCAAATGGGACAGGCAAATTGCAAAGTCAAGCAGAGCCTCTGCAGTCATCTCATCTTCAGGCACCAGGATTGATCCAGTCTTCCCCTCAGGCAACTGCCCCATTAGAAGAATTGCCTGCCTCCTCATCTCCACCTTCTCCACCTACTATTCCCTCAACAATTATCACCTCCACCATAACCATCTCAATTTCATCCCCCATATCCATTCCATCTCCAAACTCTATTCCTTCACCAACACCAATATTCCTTCCATCCTTCACTCTCTTAGATGATTCCTATATGGATGATTCTCCCTCCTCACCCCTTGAGCCACCATCCTCTTCTACATCATATCAACAACTACTCCAAGAAATCATTGCTCAACCATCCTTCATTCCATCTATCTTCATTCCATTGACTTCCATCTCCACCATTCCTATCTCTCAACCATCAATTCTACCATCCACATTCACACTTTCTCCAACCACATCCACAGCCCCTCCTACATCCATCTCTGTCACACTCATCTCTACCTCTACTCAAGCACCACTTGAGCAAGTAGATCTCTCAGCCATAGCAGGTAAGCTCTATGAGATGTTAGCTCCAAGGCTATCACTCCTGCTGGAGACCTCCCTGGCTCCACTTTTGAAATCAGTTCAGGAGTTATCTGACAGGCTTTCTTCCCTATATCCTCCTCAGGCAATCCCTTCTGTTGGGTGCCTTGATCCAGTATCCACTGAATCTAGGCAGGGGGAGATGTCATATGAAGTAGAGAGATTGCCTGTCTCAGAAATTTCAGTTCCAACTCCAGTTCCAGTTCCAGCTCCAGTTCCAGTTATAACAGTTGACCTCAGGTCACTGCTGTCAGAGTTTGATACTGCTTACTTCAGCTGTCTTCCAGTTCAGAAAACTGAAGATCTTACGAAGGCCATTGTGCTTATTTCTAGCTGTGAGCCCAGCATAATATCTTCTTTTATAAATTCTTTCAAGGCTGTGGACAGTGCTCCTTCAGTTTCTGTTGTTCCTGTTCCTGCTGCTGATGCTATTTTAGTTTTTGAGGATATGCTTATGCCAGAGGCTAATGACTCCGAGCCTGCTGTTTCTGTTATTATTTCTGAATCTGTTACATCAGTTTCTGCTGTTTTTGTTACTGCTGCTGCTGTTGTTGTTTCTTCTGGTCAATCCCAACAACAAAGAGATTCCATCAAAAGGCTTGATGAACTATATGACAATCCTCAGAGCTCAGATAGTGATCAATTCAGAACTGACTCTGATGATTCCTCTGCAACCATTGTAAGGAAGAGGAAAGCTAGAAGCAAGGCCCTAAAGAAAGTTCCCCAGGAGAAAATTAAAGATACAAATGATATTTCATACTATATTTTGCATAATTGTCCAATTACAGAACCATGGATGCAGTTCTCCAGGAATCAACTAAAGGCAATGAAGAAAAAGAGGAAATATGATAAAGAATCATCTCACTTCAATCCTCCTCCTCCTCCTTCACCAGATGCAGGTACTGGTGGAAGTTCTGCTTATCAGTCATCTGCTGCTAAGAGTCAAAGCACCTCTCAATTTCAAGGAAGATCTCAATCAAAAGAATATCAATCAAGAGGCTACCAGTCCAGAAGAGGACAGTATAGGGGAAATCAAAGAGAAGTCAGAGTCTATTCCAAAGGTTATTCTAGGCAACATCCTTATCATAGGGAAGGACAAGGTCCCATTGACACTACATCTGGTCATTTCCCCTATAAGTTAAGAGATCTAGTTTCTTCCAGAGCTACTCCTGATAATTCTTCAAACAGATATGAACCTCCTGTTCCATTTGAAGACCCAGAGAATAATCCTAATTCCTAGACAGCAAAAATGAAAGAGTTGACTGCACTAGATCAAATTAAGAAGGCAAAAGAACAAGGAAAAGATACATCAAATTTCACCACTCTATCAGAACAGAGAAAGAAAGAACTTGAAAGATATTCTTCCAGCAAATTCTTTGACTCAGAAAGTTATATGAAGCTGCACCCAGAAGCTGTAATCCCCGGGGCAAAACATCAAACTTTTCTAGGTGCAGATGATGACAGAAAATCCAAGAAAGAAGCTCTTAACCCTAACAGAGAAATAATTCTCAAAAAGGGCAAGGAAAAGGAATGATCATGTAAGCTGACAGTGTTATCTATTCTGAATTTCTGATGTGATTCTATTTGTGTTTCTGCAATGTTGTTTTTGATTTTATATCTGTATTGTATGCTTTTTATTTCCTATGTCATGTAAATAGTAATCCTAACCCAAATATGGGGACATTGTTGGAACACCCTATTACTGATTTGGGCAAGCATCACTATGTCCTTAGGAAAATTGTTTTGACCTCTTTGTATAGTTTTTAAGGTCAATTAGATTGAGTCTAAGAGTTAGAATTTAGGCTTGAAAGCTGCCCCCAAGACCCCCAGATCAGATATCCAATTCAGGAGACTAAGTCATTTTCGTCGAGCTCAGGTCGACGAATCGTCGAACTCAGGTCGACGATCTCTGAGCTCAGTTCAACGAGTCGTCGAACTCTGTTCGACGATCTTCGAGCTCAGATCGACGGTTCTGTCTCTAGCTGTTTTCCCTGTCTCTGAGCTCAGGTTGACGATAGTTGAGCTCAGATCGACGAGTTCTGTTTTCAGTCTAGTTCCAGTCTCTGAGCTCAGGTCGACGATAGTTGAGCTCAGGTCGACGATTTTCTGGAGAGATCGACGTTTCTCAAGATTCAAATTCAGACAGTTATGGAATTCTATCTTATTTATTCCCAGCATTTATTTCAAGGATCTTGTAGCTGTTTCAATTAATCTGGAGCAAGTTTCAAGGGAGATTTAAAGGAATGTTTTCTAGCACTTTCCTCCAGAGACAAAATTCATTTAAGAAAGTCATTAATGAGTGGCTAACGGCTATCTTGGAGACAGAGAATCAATTCATTCTTTTCAGATCTAAGGAATAAGTGAGGACATTCTTTTCTGCTACTTTATTAGAACATAGAAAAGAATTCTTTGTTGGATATACAGATAGACACAAAAACAGAATTCATTCAGAACACTCACCACTGAAGGAAATCAACAAACAGAAAAGAAGATTTTCCTATATCTCTTTTGACTCAAGTGTTCAAAGGCTTCATCCATCAAGACTCCAGACACTACACATTTCAGCAACTGCTAGAATCATCCTTTGCTGGAGATCTCATCTACTGAAGGCCTATCACCCTAGTGCAAAGCTTCTTTTCCTGAACCACTTTCAGATCTCAGGGGGAGCTTTGACAACATCATTCACTAGTCTTCTCTCAGATTGTTGACAGAGAAGAACACCTCACCTCTTTCTTTTTCTGCTATAAAGGGTTTCTCAAAACTCCCTTCAAAAGTTTTGTGCTGCTTTCTGAGACCTTGTCAAAACTCAGTGGTGGCAAGACACCTGATCAAAAAATCTGGTTTGGTTTTTGAGCAACTTATCAAAAGCTCATTGGTGCCCAGCACACCTGATCAACTCATCCTGCAGTGGATTCCTACCTAGGGTGGTAGAAGAGTGGATGTACCCAGATTGATTGGGGAACCACTATAGCTCATTGTGTCTTCTGGTTGCTATATTTTGTTTTGCTGTGTGCTGTGTTTTTATTTCTTGCTTTCATAACTTTTATTTATTGCAAGCACCTTACAAATATATTTAAATTAAGTCTTCCACTGCAAAATAATTTTTTTAACTTGAAAATTATTTTAATATACTCTATTCACCCCCCCCCCCCTCTAGAGTTAAGGTAGATCTTATCCCCACTTTCAGTCCCAATGGCTTTGTGAGAATATCTGAGAGTTGCTTCTCTGAAGTGCAATGTTCCTGCCGCACCTCTTTTTCCTCAATATGCTCCCTTATAAAATGACACATGATATCCATATGTTTTCTTCGACTATGCATAGTGTGGTTATTGGAGAGAATGATTGCGGAAGAATTATCACACTTGATTATGAATTCCTTCTTTTCTTCTTGCAGCAATTCGCTGATGAGTCTTTGTAGCCAAATACCTTCACATGTAGCTGAGCTCAAAGACAAGTATTTGGCTTATGTGGTAGATAGCGCCACTGATGGTTGCTTCCTGAGATGACCACGATATTGGGCATGACCCATAGAAAAATATGTATCTAGTGGTGCTTTTCGGATCATCCAGTGACCCCACTCCCATCGGCATCACAATATCCAGTTAGGGTTGGAGAGTAGCGCAAGCCAAGTTTTTTTGTTTGTAGCACATACCGCGCCACCTCGGAATGCGCTTAGCAGCATTGAAATGTTGTTTAGTGAGCGAGCTGACATATCTGGCCACTTGGTTAACATTTGTAATATCTAGGCGTGTGCATGCGAGATAGATAAGTGAGCCGATCAAACTGTGATACATACTCTCATCTGCTCCTTATTCCCCTTCTTCCTTCTTCTTTAATTTTTCATTTTACACATTGGGGAGATACACAGGTTGCAGTTCTCCAGCTTATATTTCCTGAGAAGATTTATAACATATTTCTCATGTGAGAGGAATATAAAGCCAGGAATTTGTTGCACCAATTTCCAAGAAAGTATTTCAATAGGCCTAGGTCAGTCATTTTGTATCTCTTCATCTTCTTCCTGAAGATGTTGATGGGGACGACTGAGTCACAAGTGGCGACAAGGTCATCAACATAGAAGCAAATGAAAATTTGGCTTCCATTATCTTCGGTTTTGATGAACAAAGAGGGTTCTGATTTGCTTGCAATGAATCCTTCTTGTTGGAAATAAGTGGTTATGTTGGCATGTCATGCACGAGAGGCTTGCTTGAGCCCATAGAGGGTCTTGTGCAGACCATGCACTCTATCTTGTTTCCCTTCTTTCTTGTACCCTTCAGGTTGCTCCACATATACCTCCTCAGTCAGAACTCTATTTAAAAATGACGGCTTTCTATTGGTAAATGATTCCTGGAATGGTGTTGGAGTTGAGTGAAACATTGCAAGAGGTGCCCTCCTATAGATGTCCTCAATTAAATAAAGATTTTAGGAGTGGTAATGATTTTAGGGGACTTGGTGAATCAGTGAGATCAAGCTGATCCTCCCAATCTTGTGTCTCCTGGATGGCTGAATGGGGCTCACATGCAACTTGAGCTCAACCGGGACACTTGAAGAGATGAGAATGTCCCCTTGTCTGATGCCCAATCCCAATTACTTTCTTCATGAAATATAACATGCCCGGAGATGATAATCTGTTGGTTGGTTGGAACATACAAGCAGCAAGCTTTACAGAGCTCGCTATATCCATGAAGTACACAGTTTAAACCTGTTGCATCAACCTTTTCCCTCTTCTCTTTCAAGTGATGTGCAAAGGCAATGCAACCAAAGGTTCGGAGATGTTCAATTGATGGCTTTGTTTTGTAGAGAGCCTTGTAGGGAGTGGATTCTTCAAAGGCTTTGTTGGTGCTCTATTAAAAATATGAATTGTTGTGTTGACAGATTCAGCCCAGAAGCTTTTGGGAAATTTCTTGTGTAGCACCATGGTTATATTCATCTCCACCACAGTTTGATTTTGCATTTCCACGATGTCATTTTGCTGTGGGGTGCCAGGAACTGAGAACTCACGCCTAATCCCATGGATAAGGCAAAACTTTTTGAAAGAGTGAGAAGCAAATTCTCCATCACTGTCACTTCTGATAGCGTTTATGTTTCTCTCTAATTTCTTCTCCCATCCAACTTTAAATTCTGTGAAAAGAGATAAGGTTTCAGATTTATGTTTTAGGAGTAGACCCACATATACCTTGAAAAATCCTGAACAAGGAGGATGTACTTCTTCCCTCCTTGAGATTGAGTTGAGGCAGATCCCGAGAGATTCATATGGATCAATTCCAGAGGATGTTTACTTCTATGTTGTGAAGCAATAAATGGCACACGGTGAGACTTCCCAAGTGCACATGCTTCACATTGGCAATGAAGAATTTGAAAATCAATAGCCCCAGAGACCAGCTTGTCTTCAAACATCTTCATTGCACAATAATTCAGATGTCTCAGCCGATGATGCCAAGTAATGACCATGTCTGAGACTCCTCCTGATGAGAGAGATACATACTGTACACATTATATGGTACACATATCTTAAGCTCAATTTGGGTGTTGTGGCCGCCCTCTCTTATACATGTATTTATATTCCATTGTTGATGTGAATAATACACAATTTAATATTTTTCTATCATGGTATCAGGGCCTAGGGTTCTGCACTCCTCTGGTTCCCGCACGTTGTTGCCTGTTTCTGCACGCCGTCGCTCGTTTTCGCACGTCGGGCTCACCTTCTTCCCGCTCGTTGATCGCAGAGCACCTACAACGGTGATCTCGGCTTCCGCTCGATCCTGGATCCCGCACAGGGCGTCTTCCACCGCTGCTTCTGATCCAACCACGCCATTCCATCCTCTCATCTTCTTCTGCCTGTTTATTCCCCCTTCACAAGATCGACGAATCTCCTCTACCCTCCAGTCATGTCGACCTTGCTCATCTTCGATAGTTTCTCAGGCTTCCGCTGATCCCGCGCCTTCCGCCGCTAATCCAGAGTCTTCCACTGATCTGGCATCTTCCGTCGCAGATCTTTAGATCTAACGTCACCGATTCGGCCACTCTTTAGCTCTTCTATGGATCTTAAGACGCTCCAGCTGCTATTCAGATCCGATTCAGACGATCCGCGGCTTCGACACTCCACGACCTTCTTCTCCGATTGATTCGACAGACCCGGTCTTCTTCTCCGGCTGATCCCGCAGCCCTGACCTTCTCGGTTAATCCTCTTGATGGCATCTGGTGCTCGTCCTCCTTTGACACCTTCTGTGACTAAGTCTGCTGCTTCTCGTCATCCACCTGTCTGCTGCTACTACCATCAGTGTCCTGGTCATGTCAAATCTGAGTGTTGCAAGCTTCAGAGGACTCAGCAGTTTGGTCAGCAGTGTGCTCCTGGTGCACCTACTCACTTTTCGGCTCCGACGCAGTCTCTCTTTGTATCAACTGATTGCCTAGCAGTTCTCCCAACAGGTTGCCTAGCAGTTCTCCCAGCAGGTTTCACTGTCTCACTCTTCTACCTCCGTACTTCCACCGGATGCTTTTGACACCTCTTTCTCTCAGTTGGATGCCTCCAACCTGTAGGTATCTCCCCCTTCGACTGGTTACTTGACTCTGGAGCCTCCTTTCACATGACATATAATATCACTCACCTCTTGTCTTGTTAGCCCATCTCCTCCGCCCTTAGTATCATGATAGTAGATAGCACCAATCACCCCATCACCAACAATAACTTCCTTCATACCAGTAATTTCCATGTTTCCGGTGTTGGATATATATCCAAGTTATCCATGAACCTTATATTCGTCAGCCATCTCACATCTCATGGTTGTCTTGTTATTTTTGACGAATTTACATGAAGTGTGCAAGATCATCTGACTGGGACAATCCTTGTAGATGCACGTCGTCGTCGCGGCGTGTATGTACTTGATCGTCTCCATCTTCTATCTACTTCATCGTCACTGGCAGTTTCCACCCTTTTTCTTCCTTCGATGGGTTTCTCTCAGTGACATTATCGTCATAGTTATCCTAGTGGTTCGCATCTTGCGTCTCTTATCAGTCACAGCTTTCTTGATCGTATTTTTGTTGATCGGTCCCACTCTTGAGCGGGTTGTAGGCTTGATAAATAACTACAACTCTCATATCCGTCTAGTGAGTCTAGGTATCAGCGTCCTTTTGATTTATTTCATTCTGATGTATGGGGTCCCACACCTTTTATATCCAAAGGCGGACATCAGTACCATGTTCTCTTTGTTAATGACTATTCTCGTTATTGTTGGGTCTACTTCATGCATTCTCGTTCTAACTTTTTTTATATTTATGTTACCTTTTCTGCTATGGTGTGCACCCAGTTTTCTACTTACATGTATACTTTTTGTTCTGACTCAGGGGGGAGTATCTCTCTCGTGCTTTTCGTGATCAGCTAGCTACCCACAGAACTCCCCATCGGCTTGCCTGCCCAGGTGCTCACGCTCAGAACGACATTGCCGAAAGAAAACATCGCCACATTATAAAGACAGCCCGCACCTTCCTCATATCCTCCCACGTCCCTCCTCATTTTGGGGATGAGGTTGTTTTCACTATTGTCTTCTTTATTAACCTGCAACCTTCCACTTTCCTTCAGGCCCAGAGTCCTAATGCGTGTCTGTACTAGTGACCCCCCTGTTACACTCACCTTCGTATTTTTGGTTGTCGGTGCTATGTTTTACTCCCTACACGTGAACGTTCCAAGCTCTCTTCTCAGTCTGTTCCATGTGTCTTTCTTGGATACAGTCCTGAGCATAAGGGCTATCACTGTTATGACCCTATTGCCCGTCGACTTCGCATCTCATGTAATGTCACCTTTGATGAGTCTCGCCCTTTATTTGTGTCATTTGTCCCCTCGACCTCGCACTCATCTGTTACTCCCTCTAATGTGTAGTTTCTTACCCTTCCAATCTGATGCATCCTAAAATCTAAAATTGATTTTAAAAGGTAAAATCTGAGAACAAAATTAATTTGAGTGGCGGTAGCGGAAGTTTTAGGAGGGATTGCATTCGATAATCGTCCAAGCTTTCACAATCACACAAAATTGTCCAACAGTCACTCGAAGTCAACGATTTGATTTAATGTTCCACAGGTTTTAGCAAGAAAGTAAACGAGCACAAATATTTGAAATTAACGGCAAATAAGGACAGTGTTATTTTAAGCAAGCAGATCTGATTTGTCTGGTAAACATAAACATTAAACTAGTAGTGAGGGACATTAAGTTTGGAGAGAGTTATACCTAGCATCAAAGGAATCGGGTTATGACCAGGCCGAGAACAGAAGAGAATCTGGATCAGGTGGAGGAGCCCGAGGCTAGTCAGCCACCGGAAAGGCTCGTCGGAGGCTGTAGTTCTTACAACAGGGCTCGTCGAAGTTGCCTGAAGGGAGATCGGAAGTACTGGCAGATCGGGGTGGGTTGACGTCGTCGTTCGGGGTTAGCGGAGCAGACGGTCGGCCTGCCTCAAGACGCCGGAGGAGGGCCAGGAACAATTTTGTCGACGGTCGACTGGCCCCAGGCTGGGAGATCGGAGGCACCGATGAGTTCTGCTGTTGTACGGGCTGTAGTCGCCCGACCCCGTTTGGTTAGGGATGAAAAAAGACTCGTCGGAGGCCGCTGCAGCTATCGAAAACCGCGGCAGGAGGTGTCGAGGGAAGTTATGCCGAAAATGGCATTGGAGCTATGGTAGGCGGCGGGAGGCGGCTCTGGAAGTGGAAAACGACAAAGACAGTAAGGTGTCTCGTCGTTTTATTTTCTCCAGGCTGCCCAATCAGGGGGGAGGGGCTTGGTATTAAAAGAGCTTTTCTTTTTAATTCTCAAAATTAAATGAAATAAAGTGGGGGGGTTACCAATAGGCTTTAAGTGGAGGATTACCAATAGGCTTTTAAGTGGGGGTTATCAATAGACTTTAAGTGGAGGGGGGGGGGGGGGTTATATTATGAAATAAAATATTTAATAAACTAAAATTTAATTTTCAGAATATATTTTAGATTTTAAAATACTTGCTTGCTTAAATTAACACTACCCCTAATTTGGCGGACCTATTCATTCATGATCTTACCGGTCGGTCACTCCAATAAGTCCAACAACAGTGCGCGAATAACAAGCGCGATACAACATACATGAAATAGAATATAAAATGCGTGAAACAGTGCGCTACAAAAATAAATTAAAATAAAGATGCAAACATGGGTTGCATCACAATCTCACTGACTCATGTCTCATCTCCTCCGATATGTTACCATCCTCTTCCCTTGCGTCCGACCTCTCCAGCCTCACCACCTCTGACCTCTCCAGTCTCACCCCCCCCCCACTCCTCTTCGCCACCCAGTTCCTCCTCTGACGAGCTTGTCGTCCCCCTTCCATATCACTACACTCGTCGACCCCCTTCTGATCCCGCAGCTCCAATGCCCCCAGACTCAGTGCCTATCTCCTCTAGCGAGTGTCCTGTAGATGATCCTCCTGTGCGTCGCAACCCACCTCGTGAGAGACGTCCTCCCGACCGTCATAGCCATGTTATACTAATTGCTGGACCTATGTGCCCTTCCTGCTACTACCTGTAGTACTCCAGAGCCGACTTCTTACCGTGAGGCTGCCAAGATGCCTGAGTGGCAGGTTTTTATGTCTGCTGAGTTGAAGGCACTTGAGCACACTCGTACATAGGTCATTGTTCCTCTTCCACCTGGTGTTGTTCCTATTCCTTGCAAGTGGGTCTTCAAGGTCAAGACTCACTTTAATGGTTCTGTGAAGAGGTACAAGTTTTGGCTAGTTGCTTGTAGTTTTAAGCAGGGGAATGAGAGAGACTATGATAAGAACTTTGCTCTAATCACACACATGATCACAGTTCGTACTCTTATTGCAGTTGCAGATGTTGGTCACTAGTCTCTGTTCCAGCTTGACGTGAAGAATGTCTTTCTTCACGACGATCTTCAACAAGAGGTGTATATGTTCCTTCCTCTCAGTACCTCATCTCCTACAGGCCTTGTCTACCGCTTGAGGCGAGCACGTTACGGGCTCAAGCAGGCGCCCCGCGCATAGTTAGCATGTTTTAGTTCAGCTATTACTGTCACCGGTTTTTTGTCGAGTCCACATGATCCATCCCTATTTGTGCACTCCTCCTCTCGTGGTTGGACTCTTCTATTACTTTACGTGGATGATATAATTATTACTGGTGATGATCCTTCTCATATGGTCTTAGTCAAGGATCACCTTCAACAGCAGTTTCAGATGACTGATCTTGGACAGTTGGGCTACTTCTTGGGCCTTGAGGTCACCTCTACAGACCGTGGTTTTCAGCTTTCTCAGCGGCGTTACATATCGGATCTCTTAGCTTGAGCTGTTTTCTCTGACTCTCGCATCGTGGACACTCTTATGCAAAGTTGTCAGGATCGAGATCTTAGATGAGATCATTTTGAGGTAGGATCGGATCAAATAGTAGGCTTGGATCAAGGATCGCTTTACAAAATCAGGATCGATTTACAACATCTGGATTGTAGGATCGTAAGATCCTATGATCCGGATCACGATCCTGACAACCTTGCCCTTATGAAGCTTCACCTTCAGCTACAATCGGATGATGGGGTTTCACTCTCTGATCCTACTCGCCATCGTCACCTTGTTGTAAGTCTCGTCTACCTCACTATTATTCAGCCTGACGTTGCTCATCATGTTCATATATTGACTTAGTTTATTAGTGCGCCTACCTTTATGCATTATGGTCACCTGTTGCGGCTTCTGCGCTATCTCCAGGCGATGACTTATCGTGGGCTCTTCTTCTCCATTTGTAGTTTTTTACAGCTTCGTGCTTATTCAGATGCTACCTGGGCCAGTGATCCAGTTGATCGTCTATTAGTCACTGATTTCTGTCTGTTCTTGGGTTTTTCACTAGTTGCATGTAAGTCCAAGTAACAGACTGATGTTTCTCGTTCCAGCACTGAGTCAGAGCTTCGGGCTATGAATACTACTGTTCAGGATATTATTTGATTATGTTGGCTTCTTGAGGACTTTGATGTCTCTTCTTGAGGTCCTTCATTCAGGAAAAATATAAAACATTGGCTGGAGACTGAGTCGTCCCTATCAACTTGGTGGTTTGGAATAAATATCCCTGCATTTATCATTTTATCAACTATCACCCAAACTAAGTCGCTCCTAAAGTGATAACGGGATAATCCATGAATTAAGCTCATGGAAATATCTTTGAAATTATACTTTACTACTAGTAGTAGATGCAAAATTTCCTTCATTCTCTTACACTATCTTCGTCATGACCAAGAATACATTCTTAGTCCTTCTCAAGTATTTCAGGATATTCTTGACTGTTGTCCAGTGACCATCACCAGAATCAGACGGATATCTGCAAGCTATGATCAAAGCATTTGAGACATCAGGTCGAGTACATAACATTGCTTACATGATTGATCCAATTGTCGAAACATATGGAATCAATTTCATGCGGTCCGTATCTTCTAAAGATTTATGATACTGGTCTTTAAAGAGACTCACACTATGTGAAATGGGTAAGAATCTCATCATGGACTCAAGCATGTTGAACCACTTCACCACCTTAATATATGTACTTTGAGTTAAACAAATTACAATTTTTATTGAGGAAAATCATCAATATTTGATGTTCCAGGAATAAATCTAGATATTTAGAACACTTCTAAATATCCTGATTTACACACACTGGATTTAGAACTTCTGAAAAATGGTAATAGCACAAACTAAGATCTAATGCCACTGTAGGATTTTTTGAGTTTTTTTTGAGTCACACATCATATGTGTGCAACATAATAGAGTTCAAGAAAACCCTAGACAAAACTAAATCTTGCAAAAATCAATATTCAAAAAGTATAACCAAAACATATGCAAATTACCTGCACGGAATCGAGTCAACGACTAGGTGAGTTCTCACAGAAATGGATCTGCGACTCTACAATAGTCCACACGAATGGCAAAAAACCCTACAGTCTTGTTAAACAAGATCTGGGTCGAAGAAGGAATGTCCTCAGTGCCTCCATGAATTGCTAGATTCGTTTCAGGAAGCCGACGATGGAACGACGGCCGGAACCGGGTCTCGCGGAAGAGGCATTGGATTTCCCGATCTCAGGAACAGTTCTGGCTCGATCTCCAAAGTGGCATATGGAGAAACCTCATCGTCTGTCTATTTATACCTGTGGGATATAAGACAGACAAGAGTTTTCACTATCACTAGACCTGAAACCTTAATTGGAGTAAACAAAGAATGTCGTCGTGATAAGCTGAAATATCGTCGAGATAATCTCGACGAAACGCATCATCACGACGATATATATCCAATGTTAACGTCGGTCATGTCATCTAGACATCACGACGATATTCATAATATCGTCTTGATGTCGTGACAATATTCACAATATCGTCTTGCATACTCAGACAATCAAAGACCTATCGACGTGTCGTCTTGACTACTCGACAATATTCATAAGATCGTCTTGTAGTCTCGACGATATATCAGTTGATAATCACAGTAAGCCTGCAAGCCTTCTCGACGACATTCACAATGTCATCATGAAGTCATGTCGATATGCTGCATAAAATATTCACAATATCTAAGGAGCATTTAGCCTATCCGACATAACTCCAATTAGTCAAAAAATTGGTCCTTCACTCATATCCAATATGAGTAAGGCAAATACAATCTTTCCTCCAACTTCTCCAAAGGCTCGTATGTGTGACTTTATATGCTCATATCGCATTGACAGTGAGACTAATTGACTATTTTCAGATCATCCTGGAAACTCCAACACTCACTCTCCAAGCATATCAGGGTGAATGACTTCTTACGTGAACAGTACGGTCGTGACACTGTTGTTCCTTACTTTGTTCCTTGCCGAGCAGCAACTGGCAAATTTGATGACTAAGCTGCAGATGCGGACCTAGCATGTCTATCTCTTATCCAAACTCTCGGTGTATGATCCCCTATGAGTTTGAGAAGAGGGAGTGTTAGATATACTGTACATATTATATGGTAGACATATCTTACGCTCACCTTGGGTGTTGTGGTCACCCTCTCTTATACACGTATTTATATTCCATTGTTGATGTGAATAATACACGATTTGATCTTTTCCTATCAGTATTTATGAGTGACAAGTTGCCCAACATTGAGAAGATACTGAGCCAAAGCAAACACATACTACACCTCTGCAACTTCCTTGGGTTGATCTTCAGAAAATTGAACCATCATTGCCCTCTTTCCTTCAATGGTGTTTGTCTTTCCATCCCCAAGATATAAGTGGGACTTACAAGAATCATCAAAGGTAAAGAAGAGAGATCTATCATTTGTCATGTGAGATGAGTAACCAGAATCAACATACAAGGTTGTATTGTTTCCATCTTCAGGTACCTCTTCGCTGCGGGTTAGCAGCAACTTCTCTTCTTCAACTTTTTCATTCTCAGTGAATTTCACCTCCTCTTTTGCCTTGAACTGGCAGTCTCGGTCGAAATGGGTCAGTTTTTACACCTTTTGCATCGATGAAAACATATGGTAGCATCATCATTATTCTTCTTCCATAGCGTGCAGAACTGGGAGCCTGAGTTGGAGTTAGCTTCAGGCGGTTTGGATTTTGACATTTTTGTGAGATGTTAGTGTCTTATTGTGTTTTCATTTTGGTTTTGACAACCAAAATGCGTGTTTGTCTGAAGTGCTTGATCAAGGGAAGTGAGTGGCTGTAACAACCAGTGGGACACGTGCTCATATATGAGTGGTTAAAAGAGTTGTAATGTTCTAATTAGTGTTATAAATAGGGGGTCTTTGTTTGTAATCAGGATTAAGGAAAAAATATAATAAAGTTTTGGGTTTACTCCTCTGTTTTCCCGACCCCCTTCTTCTCTCCCACCTCCGGCCACCCCCGGCCTTTCTTCCTCTTCCTCGTCTCCGGCCACCTCCTCCGGCCATTCTTTTGTATCTTTCGGATTACGTTATTTCTGTCCGTTACAATTGGTGCTCTCGTCCCGAGCTCTCCTCCGTTTTTTTACCCAAGATCGGCCGCCAGTTCTGCATCGGCTACCACCGTGGGCTTATGCTTTGAAGCAGCGCCATCTCCTTTTCTTGGATCGAAAATCTCCGGCATCAAGAACAGCCCCACCACACCAGCGATCAAGCTCTTATCACGCCTCTGTTGAACGAGTCATCCGCGTTCTTCACCATCCTCCACCAAAAAAAAAACCTCCGCTGCAACCTGCAAAAACAAAAAAGAGGAGAAAACAGAACAAAAAATCACCGCCACCGCCGCTGCGCCGCATCCGCCGCGGCGCCGTCTCCGCTGCTTCGCTTCCTCCGCCACAGCGCGGCCACAGCCGCCTCCGCCGCTGCTCTGTCACAGCCGCCTCCACCGCTGCAACAGCCTTCTTCGCCGCCGCTTCGCCGCCGCTTCGCCGCCGGACTGACGTGAATCCGCCTCATCTTGGCTTAACACAAGATCTGCCACGGCAAGCCACCCAAGCTCCACCCAAGGGCCACCCCTGTTGTATTTTTTTACAAGATTCACCGCCGCCGCTGCGCCGCCACCGCCGCTGCGCCGCCATCGCAACTGCGCCGCCACCGCCTCTGCCGTGAAGACAAGCAACAACCAGCCTAAGTTTTCAAGATTGTGGTCATCCCTCTCTCCTCTGTAGATTCGACCGGACATCCCGTCATTCAAGTTGTTTTAAAACAAAAAAGCCCTGCTTATTGTTTTAATAGAAAGAGAAAAAAATTCCAATTAAAATTTTCAGCTACCAGAATTTGTTGTCAGCCCGCCGCTACTCAAAGGCCAATTTCCCAATCTTCTACAATGGATGACTTATATGAAGCTATTGAGACCTTCAAACAAAAGATGTTACATAGTTTTGATGCTCTGGAGCAAAGCATGGACAACAATTATCAACGCCTCATTGACACCACACGTCAACAATTTTCTGAACTTCGGCACTCTACATTTACCTTGCAAAGAAAACAAGAGCAGATGATGAATCAAATCTTGCAAAAGCTAAATGATATAAGTATTGTTCTTGTTGATGCAGTGGAACAAGATTCTCTTCCAATTATTTTGGAGGAACATATCTCGCCAATCATCAATTCAACGGTGACAATAATAGAAGATTTTCCCCATGGAGTTTTTGGACAGAACTCAACCGCCGAGCCATCTCTTATTCACCATATAGTTCTGGAAAAGATCAACTCAACCTCCGCGCCACCGATGCGTGTTGAATATGATTTTGTGTTGCCATCTAACACCACCAAAATCAAAAGCATCTACAATGTTGTCTTCGGCAACAACTATTCAAACAAAAATGGCGTAAAATCAGTGCTTACAAAAGAGTTCGTTGCAATTGAGTTCGCCACAACAAAGATCGTTGCAACAAGATTCGCTGCAGCAGAGGTCGTTAAAAAAGATCAAAGAACATCAATAATTTTGGTGTTTGATCCTGGTGGAACTCGTTTCATATTTAGGGGGATCAAGACTTGCATTGCTATATCAATGGACGCCTTGTGTTTTTTTTAGTGATGATCTAACGACGAGGACGTCGTTTTTAAAGGCGTAGGCAATGTAACAACCAGTGGGACACGTGCTCATATATGAGTGGTTAAAAGAGTTGTAATGTTCTAATTAGTGTTATAAATAGGGGGTCTTTGTTTGTAATCAGGATTAAGGAAAAAATATAATAAAGTTTTGGGTTTACTCCTCTGTTTTCCCGACCCCCTTCTTCTCTCCCACCTCCGGCCACCCCCGGCCTTTCTTCCTCTTCCTCGTCTCCGGCCACCTCCTCCGGCCATTCTTTTGTATCTTTCGGATTACGTTATTTCTGTCCGTTACAGTGGCGCTTGAGCATCTCTTCGTGAGGCTGAATCTTTCCAATCAGCATGCCAAAGAAAATGGTCTCAAGGTCATTGCTCTCTTCAATGGTAGCAATAATGCGATCTTATGATTTTGGGAGACTCCTTAAAATCTTGAGCACAATCTCTTGATCATCGATTGAATCCCCCAGGTTGCATAATTGATTTGTTATTGCAGCAATTTGTGACATGTAGTTGAATATTTTTTCATTGTCTTTCATTGCAAGAGCATCAAATTGGCATCTTAAATTTTGACGTCGAATGCCGATTGCTTTCTTATCTCCTTGTCAAATCTCCTCGAGGGTATCCCATGCAGTCTTTGTTGTCTTGGCACTCATGATGCGGGTAAAAATGGTTGGTGCGATAGACTTTTGGATGATTGGCAACATCCGGAATTTATCTTCTTTTCTTCCTTGGAAAGAGTTGTTGTCTCTCCTTTTTCCTTGCCAGCCGATCGTGGTCCTTCCTCGACAATCTCCCAAAGATCCCGAGAGTCGAATAGGGTCTACATCTTGATGTCCCATTGGTCGTACATATCCCCATTGAATATGGGGGTAGAAGCTTGAGGAATTAACATAGTCAGGGTAGATAATTAGCTCATTTTTGAAAGGTTTGATATTCAATTACCTGTGGTATTAGAAATTCATGAATTTAGAAGAATAGCATTGAGAAAGATAGAACAAGATGACCACTTGGAGTCTTAAATCCAGCCCAGTTACTGTAACTGGAGTCTTAAATCCAGATCATTTCAGGTTTAATTTTCTGGTAAAATGTTTCATGAATGAGATGAAGTAATCGATTACTATTATCAATTACATGTATGAGGTATTCTCCAAATTCATGTAGGAGTTTTCATATCCTGCTCCACCCAATTAATTACACAACGTGGAAGAACAGAATACAGGTGGGAAGTTCTGGCGGATTTGATGGCAACTTTTTAAACTATCAACGAATTAAAGTAAGAAAGAGAGGGGAATCCATACCCAATAAGCGCAGTTAAGAAGACCAGCCAGAAGCCTTTACTTCCCAGAGATAAGTGAGTTACGGTTCCTCTGTACAAAGAAATGGACCCCAAAAAAAAACACATTTGGTCTCCCAGATTATTAAGATTAATAACTCAAAAGGAAGAGAAGATAAAGAAAGGGATAGAACTTGGGAAGTATGCCTTCTTGATAGAATGGAGGCGGGGAAGAGGATGAGGGCGGCAATGGCCTGACGGTAGACGACGAAGACCATCGGCCGCAGCCCCTCTGTCAAGGCGGCTTTGGTAAACACCGCCATGACGGCGCTGATGAACTGCGCGGCGATTATGGCGACGAGGGGTTTGTACTCGTCAAGCTTTGCCATTGCCTCACCGTCACTCCGTCACTCCTTCACTGTGTCTCCATTGCCTCTCGACGAAGAAGAAAGAGAGAAATGGAGACAGGGAGACGGAGAAGACAAGAGGCAATGCCTCCATTTCTCTCTCGCGCGGTTTAGGGCTTGACAGGGATGGAATTTATGAGATGGCATTAGGTATAACTGCCCGCTCCTGCAAACATGTGAAAAATATACAAGAATGGGAACGGTTGCTTCAATGCTTCCGCAAACTAATGACGGGATTGTTAAAGCCTGCTCATTTTTATACCTTGATAATGACATTATATTTTTACGCAAGTATACCAATTTGTTAATAACAGCTCAAATTTTTTAAAAAAATAAAAATTCAAAATAAAATAAATGCACATGAATCATAATAAGTATAATGTTCAAAATTAAATGAATTTTGGTCTACTACAAAATAATCTTGTATGTGACTAAGATATTTCAAAATACTATGTGTCCAAAATAAATGATCGTCATGCTCCGCCAAAATGCACATGAAATTCAAAAATAAACTATTACGTCAAAGATTTAAACATGTTTCAAAAATAAAATATTCATAAAGTTACAATTAAAATAAGTGTTCGAAATGTACCTAAACTTCAAGATCTCATTGTCTCGCAATATCTTTGTGATATCGCTTCCAACTTGGAAATACGGATGGTAGCGGACAATCACCATGCATAAGTCGTTGTACAAAGTGATTGTCATTTATGAATGTTATGAAAACGGTTCTTTAGAATGTTGTTGGTGCCGAATGTAATGGTGAAAATGTGAATGATTAGAATTTCGAGAAGTGATCAAACTTTATATTGTAACAAGATGCAACTATCAATCTCATATCCGACATACTCATCCACTTACTCAACGGGGCAGGAGTGACTTCACAATTCAAAGAGACTATTAATTGTGATATGTCATTGTTTCCATAAATGTTTGTATATATGGTCAAATCACTTTGTATCTCATTTGAAAGGTCTTTTCGCACTTGCTTTCAATCCTTCCTCATATTCATTGTTGAACTGATGACATGATAACCACAGTGTCCATCTCCTAGCACGTCCACCATGTCAATGCTAAATTTTGATATGCATGTTGGCATTTCTTTTAGAACCCTTTGAATCATTTTTGAACCATCTGTCGATTTTGTTACTTTATGAGAGCCACTAATTTTCTCATTTTGAAAAACATGTTCAAATAAGAACGGTTCATGTATTATTGATTTGTCCACTTTACGATGATGTTTATAGCTCACTTTTGGTCTACCTTTTAGGTTTCTATGAACCAACGGTTCTATGGTGAATGTCGAAGTATGATCCATAATTTCGTGCAATTTTCTTTTAATTTTTTTGTTGAAGTACATTTGTATTGCTATACCTCTTAAGAATCTTCTGGATCTTAATATCAATGCCATTCTCAACATCACACTCCACCTTAATTGTTGTGAAATTGGAACCGGATCCGCGACTACGGTGGTTCGCCACGGATCTAGCAACGGAAGCTAGTCTGAGCAATAATATGATAAACGAAATTTAAATACAAGCAAGCACAACCAGACGACAAAATAATATACGTGGTTCGGAGATGAGCTCCTACATCCACGGGGAGAGTGCGCCAAAAAGATCCACTAAAACTGAAAAGGTTACAATATACAACAAGAGAAAACAGAAAACACTGAAAATCTTCCCCGCTGGAATCACCGCCTGCTTCCGCCGCCTGATGCCAATCCCGCTGGATCAGCCGCCTGAAGTCGCCGAACGCCTGGAGTCAACTTCTGGAGGCCGGCCGGATGTCGCATCTCTTGAGGTGACCGGATGCGCCGCCTCCGTTAGCTCCGCCTGTATCGTCGCCTCTGCGCCTGTTGCCACCATCGCCGCGCCTGATTCCGTCGAACCTCTGGGGCCTACTGCAGATGGCCGGCCGGATGTCGCCTCGCCTGAGGTGACCGGATGCGCCGCAACCTTGCACGCCAGATGCCGCCTCCTGCTGCCGCCGTTCGCCGGAAGAACCACCTGAAAAGCTCAAAGCTCTCCCTCTCTGAATTCTCACTAGTGCTATATATTTCGAATAATTCTCATGGCTAAGGGAGGCTGACCCCTATTTATAATAGGATCAAGAGTCATCAATATATGGAGATGAACACATATGGAGGGGGTTGCCAAAACAGGACCCAACCAAATAGGAAGAACATCCCCTAGATTATATCCCCCCCATAAAGCATTTCCATGTTTAGGACTCCCCCAAAAAATCAGCCCCCCCCCCCCCTCACTAAACCACTTCCTAATCAGGATTAGGACAAACTAGGCAAATAAACCTCTCTATGATCGATGACGTGGCGCGATCCTGACGGTCTGATATTGACGATGAGGTGTCATAATCTCAACAAACTCCACCTTGACGCCTCACGCCACAAACGAACTCCACCTCGAAGCCAAACGTATATATACCTCCAACCTGGATCTCCTCTACTGGCGACTACAAGCCCCCTCTCCCTGGGGTCCTCCTCGATCAACATGCATCAGAATGAGTCAAGTCAAGATCGTTCTTGAACTTGACTCCTGCCACGAATTTCATCCGCATGTTCGCACTGATATCCTCCGTAGAGATCTTCCGCAACTCCACGCCTCCACCTCCAGCGAACTCCCTCGACTCCTGGTGGCGCACTCCGATGTGTTTTATCCTTGCACGATAGACCGTGTCTTTTGCAAGACAGCTAGCACTGTGCAGCTCCACATTCTTCTGAGTAAACCTGAGTTATTTGGTGGGACTCCTGAGCCAGATGGCTCCCCTTGCGGTGCCTGGGCACTTCTGAGATGACACTCTGTCCACCTTCTCCACGGCTGCGAAGATTTTATCTTCGCCAAGGCCTTTTCTCTGCGTGAACTCCTTCGCCATGAATCTTGACTCGTTCCTCCACTGGTCCTTCCTAGCTTTCCTCTGAAAGCGTTCTCTGCTCTCTAAAGCTTTTCCATAGGAACCAGGATCTGAGGAACTAGCCTGAAAGGCATATGCTACCGTGTCCTATAGCCTGAGAGGCAATCTCACCTCTCTCCTCGCCCTTCCACTCGCAATCGTGGTACTGAACAGTCTGTAGAGTGTATCGGAACGCTCTCCTACCATGACTACATGCGCGCCTCTCATGACCTCATTGGCCAAGCACAACTGGATTGTGCTGATGACCTTCAGATCTAGCTCATCCCACTCGTCGTCCTTCTTCCCAAACTTCTCCTTTCTGAGGAGAGCCTATTGAAGACCTTGTTGGACGAGAATCGCTTTGGCACGTTTCTGCCACAGACCAAAGTCAATTTTGTCGTCGTACTTGTGGATTTCAAATTTTGCTGTCATTATTGCTCACCGAGGTCTGAAGGGCCGAACCTGGCTCTGATACCAATTGTTGTGAAATTGGGACCGGATCCGCGACAACGGTGGTTCGCCGCGGATCTAGCAACGGAAGCTAGTCTGAGCAATAATATGATAAACGAAATTTAAATTCAAGCAAGCACAACCAGACGACAAAATAATATACGTGGTTCGGAGATGGGCTCCTACATCCACGGGGAGAGCGCGCCAAAAATATCCACTAAAACTGAAAAGGTTACAAGATACAACAAGAGAAAACAAAAAACACTGAAAATCTTCCCCGCTGGAATCGCCACCTGCTTCCACCCCCTGATGCTGATCAGCCCTAGATCAGCCGCCTGAAGTCGCCGAACGCCTGGAGTCAACTTCTGGAGGCCGGCCGGATGTCGCCTCGCTTGAGGTGACCGGATGCACTGCCTCTGTTAGCTCTGCCTGTATCGTCGTCTCTGCGCCTGCTGTCGCCGTCGCCGCGCCTGATTCCGCCGAACCTCTGGGGCCTACTGTAGGTGGCCGGCCGGATGTCTCCTCGCCTGAGGTGACCGGATGCGCCGCAACCTTGCATGTCAGATGTCGCCGCCTGCTGCCGCCGTTCGCCGGAAGAACCGCCTGAAAAGCTCAAAGCTCTCCCTCTCTAAATTCTCACTAGTGCTGTATATTGTTGAAGCCAAATTTGACCTCAACTGAAGTTCGAAGAAAAAGGGGTGCAGCCGAAACCTACTTCTCTCAAGTCTCACCCCTTGATTGGATTCTAAGGACCTAAGACTGACCCAAAAGCCTCAGCAGGGAGGTCCCACCTCACACCCGGAAGATCTCTGAGAGCTTCCCCTCCAAAGCCAAAGCTGGGCTAGGAGCTCCTCAGAAAGCGCTAGAATTCCGGAGACAATGATCGCTCTCTTTCTAAGGAGCCCTTATGGGTCTATTTATAGCATTTTGCTGTCCTGAATTTACTGAAAAGCCCTTAGTTGGTCTGCCAATAGCCAAATCCCTCTGTTTTCCTGAGGGTACTGAAGTAATTTCTCCTGAGGGCAATTAGGACATTCTTCCAAAGGCCCTGGGCCCCACTCGGCGGGAGCTGGTGCCGAGACCTTTCGGCCCAGGGCATGGCGCGAACGTTCTCGCCTGGCTTAGGCGAGAACTCTTTGAGATAGGAGCTTGGTTTGGGCGAGAGTGCTTCCGCGCGGCTCGCGCTTGGCGTTCTCGGCCCACGATCTCTCCCTTATAACATTCGGCGAGAGCGCTTCCGCCTTCTGTGGGCGAGATCCTCCTTAGGGCGGGACCACTTCGGCTAACCCTCCTGTGACCATTGTGCCTCTTGGTCTGGCTCAGCGAATATGGGGTTGTACACAATCCCCGCTCTTTTCGAGCTAGCGACGCGCTCGAAAAGACATGTCCAACCCCAAAAATATTCGCTGAGCACGTGTCAACATCAGAGAATCTTTCGGTGGGTCCGTACGGTGTCTATAAATATGAGTGCCGATAGACGGTCATGACACTTTCCTCGAGCCGTCGTTCTCCTTCTGAGCTCTCGCCCTCTCTCGCGCTATGCCTTCCAAGCGTGCCGACAAACCGCTTCCGCAGGATCTACAAGACCGCATTAACGCGGCGCAGGCGCGAGCTAGGGCTAACAGTGCCCTGGTCGCTCCATGGCTATCGAGACAACCGTCGGTCGCTGAGCCTTCTCTGCCGAAGAAGAAGAAAAAGAAGGCGAAGGTGGTCCAGCGGGACCTATCCCGCGAGAACAGGAGCACGCCCACCCCGACCCCCAGTTGCGCGGACGGTTCCTCGCCGCGGAAGGTAAGCTTGATATACCCATCAGTCAACCAGCTGCTCAATTGTTTTAACTTGATACCTCTCACAGGAGACGGTTCCCGATGCTGCCGCGTCCCCGCGAGAACGTTCGAATCCGCCCTCTAGCCATCACGACAATCAACCACAGGTTCCTGAGGCTCCTCCTCCGCCAGACCCGAACACCGCCGGTAAAGGTTCCCTTCTTGGCTTCGCCTGGTATTTTCCAAATGCTGACTTGATTTCTCGCAGCGTTGGTTTCTGTACCTTCGGATCTCGCCACCCAGGATGGTGGGGCGAGAACTATGGATCAGCCTGCCCGTGTGGTTGACTCCTCCCTATCGGCGAGAGGAAAAAGTGTCGAGATCCCCGTGCCGCCGCTAGACGTTAGTCCTTCAGCGGCTGAGGAGACCCGCTCCCCCGCTCTCGATCAGGCCGGGATCACCCTCCGCAAAGTTTACCCCCCCCCCCCCCGGCAAAGGAAAGCCAATCCACCTCCTCTTTGGAGCTGAGGGGGGGGCTGGGCCTTCTCGCCTGCCGTCGACCGGGGGGCCTCGTCACTCCGAAGGTATACGGCCGTTTTATCGCTGCTACCCTTTAGTTTCCGCTAAAATGGGGCTTCTTTCGATAGGGGACAAGGACTCGCGGCCTGGCGCTGAGGTAGAGGAAGAAGAAGAAGAAGAAGAAGAAGAAGAAGAAGAAAGAGAAGGAGAGGATGGCGAGAGCTCTCCCTTCCCTTCATCTGATGAGATGGAGGAGATCCTGACCGGTGCCGGGAGCGCAAAAAGACGAGGGAAGAAGGTTGCCGCCATTCTGTCGAAACTCATTCGGCGAGAACGGGCCCGCGACCTTGCGGCCCGAGAGTTCCGCCAGTCAGTGGAGAAGAGGCTGGAATCCTTGGAGCGAGACTTCCTTCTAGGCGAGATGGACCGGCCCGGAGGAGCTACCGCGGGATCTTCACCTGAGAGATGCATCGAGAGGATCCGGGATCTGTCTCGCCGGGTTGACCTGGGATGCAGCATTCTGTCATCCTACTTCAACCCGCAGGCGCCCCCCCGGACCAAGTTGCGGGACCGAGGCAAATGGCGCTGGGAACCGTACTGAAGCGCGAGACGTCCCCTCCTCTTCCTCTGGCCTTCCCTTCTCTAATGTACCCTTACTTTTTCGCTTGTAGTTGTGACTGTTGTTCCCGCTCTTTATTCGCTTATTGTATTATTATTATTTTTTATCGCGTTCCCGCTCCGCGAGAGCGATGGCTCTGTCTTTAATATTCTTGCATTCGTATGAGTTATCTTCCCAGCTCTTTGGGGTGGCGAGAGCCATCTTGCTTCCGCCTACTTTTCCTGCCGTCTGACACTTCGCAATGTTAGCGCCAGCTGTTTAATCGGTCGCTGTCAGATTCGGGCGGGAAAAACGAAGCGCCGTTGACCTAGGACGCGGCGGCTGTACCCTCGCCGCCTTTCTGAAAACTACCATCATTACCACGATTTTCTATAAATAGGAGGCTCACCTACCACATTCATTCCTCTGACTCCCGTCTCTCTCCTCTTTGCTGTTGCTCTCGCGGTCTTCGCGAAGCTCTCGCCCTTTTCGGTCTTCCACTTCCGTTCTCGCCCCATTCTCGCTTTCGCCTTTCCCCGTAGATCTCGCCTTCAATCCCTATCGCAATGCCGGGTGGTGGTGAAGGACGATCGAACTGTGCGGAAGCCTTCCAAAAGCACCTCTTCCCTTCCTGCACCCTTACTCTGGAGGAGTTCAATCTGACCAAGGCCCAGCACGTTCCCGCTGGCTTCGTCGCGCGGCCCCCGGGCAGTCATGACAAGGTCAACACTGCCGGGGAGGGGGAGCTCGCCATCCCCATAGAACACTTCGAGGTGGGCTTCCGCCTTCCGCTGTGGCCTGAGATGCGACAGGCTCTCCGGTACTACGGGGTGGTTCCCGCGCAGCTGAATCCTAATTCAGTTGCCATTCTCGTGGCATTCATATGCTATATGCGCTCCGAGAGGATCGAGTTCAGCCTGCCGATCTTCCGCAAGCTGTTTACCTTCCGCGCGAAAGGAGGCGTGGTGTTCTTCTCCGGGCAGCTTCTGAAGACGATCGGTCTCGCCAACAAGCATCATCATTGGGGCGAGAAGTTCATCTACGTCTCCGGCGACTTCGGGAACGTACCCTTGGCCCCCATCCAATATGAAGATGCCGCCTACAAGCCTCCGTCCTTGGGCTCCCGCGAGAGCGCCCTCCTTGAGTTCTTCGGAACCAAGGACTTCGACGTCCTCCACCTCCGGCGAGACGTCGATTCTCTTTCCCCTGTGCTTCCGGGAGAAGGTAGGGTCTCGCCTTCATTTGTCTTTTTCTTGCCTTTTCCGAGATTAGAACTTATCAATGTTGTTTTTTGCAGGAGAGCGCGAAATCCCTCTCCGCCAGCCTTTTGACGAGGCTCGCGCCGGAGGGAGTCAGCCTCCGAAGGACCCGCTGGCTCTTGCGAAAGCCGCCGCGCAAGCCTGCCGAAAGGAGCCGGGCCTCCCACCCTCGAGCGGTGTTGTGAAGCGAAAACCGGTTGCTTCCGCACCTCAGGCAATCAAGAGGCCCAAGACCATGGATACCGAGAAGGGCAAGGCTGCGGTTGTCCAGCCCGTCCAACCTCTCCCCCCCGGCCGCTCCTTCGAGGAGGTCTTGGAGGCAGCAAGCAGGGTTGAGGCCACCAGGGGCGGCTCGGGGACTCCCGCCGAGAACCCTCGGACCCCTGGCGCCGCCGAGAGCGAGGGTGTCGCCGCCGGGACCTCCGGCCAACCTCCGTCTGAAGAGGTGCCGCGGGGTCATCGTAACTATGGCCTCGGCGTGAGGTACCTGGACGCGGAGAACAAGCCGCTGCTGCAATGGGACCCTGACGCCAACAAGGTCACGGTCTCGTCCCTCTTGCCGAGCTGGGCAGAGCGAGACGAGGTCATCGGCGAAGCTTTCGCCTTAGGGTACGGCCTCTACAGCCGGGAGGATGCTAGCGTCTTCGACAGGACGTCGACCCGGATGTTGGCATATGACTCCACTCGCGCTTTAATGCGTGGGTTGGAGCTCACGCACATGTGCGCCCGGCGGAGCATTACGATAGACCGTAACTTTCAAGATATGTTGAAGGCCAGGGAGGATGCGGTGGCCCGGGCGGCCTCTCTGGCCAAGGAGCTGGCCGAGACCCAGCAACTACTATCCTCGCGCCAAGCGGAAGGGGTAAGCGAGACTTTTCATAATCAGTTGTTCTCGCAATCCTAACCTTTTTCTTATGCTAACCTCCCGCTGTTCAGGATTCCGCTCAAGCCGTGCTTCGTGAGGAGCTGTCTCAGGCCCGCTATGACAACGTCCTTCTGCGAGAACAGATCGCGCGCCTCGAGGCGAGTGCACCCCCTCCGCTGGACGAGAGATTGAAGAGCCAGTATTACTCGGCTTATGACATCGACAAGCTCCTTCAGGGGAACGCGCAAGCCACCGTAAGGCTGACGCTGGAGACGCTGCGCGACATCAACTGTTGGGACGAAAAGGGCAAAGACATTACCGCTCCACAACTTGTCCCATGGCTCTTCGAGCCCATCCCAAAGCCCCCTGGCGCCCCCACTACCCCTCCCTCGGATGTCCCAAAGTCCCCCGCAGCTGATGGCGAGACCTCCGGGGGGAGCTCCGGCGGAAGCTCCAGCGGAAGCTCCAGCGAGACTTCAGAAGGATACAGCTTGTCCCCTTGAGTGTCCTCTTCTTGCTTTTGTTTTTCATTTCTATGTAAAGCGCGAGACGCTATCATTTTGTACCCGTATATAGTATTTGTTAATGCAAATATTTTTTCTTGCGAACATTCTGTTATTTGCGAATGTGCTTGATGTGATTGTCGTAGTTGGATGTTTTCGGCGTAGGCTTCCGCCAAGGCCATTGGCCTTAGGAAATTCGTAGCGATGAATCAGCAAGAACCCGCGGTAACCGGCCAGCCGGAAGCGTGACTCTCGAATCCTTAGGACGGGACCGTCCCCTCTAGACTGCGCGAGTCCCTACTCGCCCATCGTATAACGATCTCGCCTATTTGTTCAAGAAATCTGAGGAACCTTTTCGGCGAAAGCCTCCCCACCTTGGGATCCCCTTTGATGAGGATTCTCCTGCCGCGATCTATCTCTGCCGAGACCTGTTCATGCCGAGATATATCTCCGCCGAGACTTGTTCCTGCCGAGATGTATCTCTGCCGAGACCTGTTCCTGCCGAGATGTTTCTCTGCTGAAATCTCTCTTCATTTTCACTTTTCATTTGGCATTCCCAACGTGCTTCCTGCCTTACATTATCCAAGCCAACCAGACCAAACCTTTCCCCCACAGGCGAGCCTTCGGACCTGCCAGCTAGATGAGAGCCTGCGCAGCGGGTCTACCTGGGGCCGAGCCGGGCTCGGGGTGCCGATGACGATTCCACAAACCTAACCTAACCTATTCTAACCTATCACCCACAAACCAAAACTTATCCCCCACAGGCGAGCCTACGGACCTGCCAGCTAGATGAGAGCCTGCGCAGCGGGTCTACCTGGGGCCGAGCCGAGCTCGGGGTGTCGATGACGATCTCAAGCCAACCAAACCTATCCCCCACAGGCGAGCCTTCAGACCTGCCAGCTAGATGAGAGCCTGCGCAGCGGGTCTACCTGGGGCCGAGCCGAGCTCGGGGTGCCGATGAAGATTTCAAACCAAACCAACCTATCCCCCACAGGCGAGCCTTCGGACCTGCCAGCTAGATGAGAGCCTGCGCAGCGGGTCTACCTGGGGCCGAGCCGAGCTCGGGGTGCCGATGAAGATTTCAAACCAAACCAACCTATCCCCCACAGGCGAGCCTTCGGACCTGCCAGCTAGATGAGAGCCTGCGCAGCGGGTCTACCTGGGGCCGAGCCGAGCTCGGGGTGCCGATGAAGATTTCAAACCAAACCAACCTATCCCCCACAGGCGAGCCTTCGGACCTGCCAGCTAGATGAGAGCCTGCGCAGCGGGTCTACCTGGGGCCGAGTCGAGCTCGGGGTGCCGATGAAGATTTCAAACCAAACCAACCTATCCCCCACAGGCGAGCCTTCGGACCTGCCAGCTAGATGAGAGCCTGCGCAGCGGGTCTACCTGGGGCCGAGCCGAGCTCGGGGTGCCGATGAAGATTTCAAACCAAACCAACCTATCCCCCACAGGCGAGCCTTCGGACCTGCCAGCTAGATGAGAGCCTGCGCAGCGGGTCTACCTGGGGCCGAGCCGAGCTCGGGGTGCCGATGAAGATTTCAAACCAAACCAACCTATCCCCCACAGGCGAGCCTTCGGACCTGCCAGCTAGATGAGAGCCTGCGCAGCGGGTCTACCTGGGGCCGAGCCGAGCTCGGGGTGCCGATGAAGATTTCAAACCAAACCAACCTATCCCCCACAGGCGAGCCTTCGGACCTGCCAGCTAGATGAGAGCCTGCGCAGCGGGTCTACCTGGGGCCGAGCCGAGCTCGGGGTGCCGATGAAGATTTCAAACCAAACCAACCTATCCCCCACAGGCGAGCCTTCGGACCTGCCAGCTAGATGAGAGCCTGCGCAGCGGGTCTACCTGGGGCCGAGCCGAGCTCGGGGTGCCGATGAAGATTTCAAACCAAACCAACCTATCCCCCACAGGCGAGCCTTCGGACCTGCCAGCTAGATGAGAGCCTGCGCAGCGGGTCTACCTGGGGCCGAGCCGAGCTCGGGGTGCCGATGAAGATTTCAAACCAAACCAACCTATCCCCCACAGGCGAGCCTTCGGACCTGCCAGCTAGATGAGAGCCTGCGCAGCGGGTCTACCTGGGGCCGAGCCGAGCTCGGGGTGCCGATGAAGATTTCAAACCAAACCAACCTATCCCCCACAGGCGAGCCTTCGGACCTGCCAGCTAGATGAGAGCCTGCGCAGCGGGTCTACCTGGGGCCGAGCCGAGCTCGGGGTGCCGATGAAGATTTCAAACCAAACCAACCTATCCCCCACAGGCGAGCCTTCGGACCTGCCAGCTAGATGAGAGCCTGCGCAGCGGGTCTACCTGGGGCCGAGCCGAGCTCGGGGTGCCGATGAAGATTTCAAACCAAACCAACCTATCCCCCACAGGCGAGCCTTCGGACCTGCCAGCTAGATGAGAGCCTGCGCAGCGGGTCTACCTGGGGCCGAGCCGAGCTCGGGGTGCCGATGAAGATTTCAAACCAAACCAACCTATCCCCCACAGGCGAGCCTTCGGACCTGCCAGCTAGATGAGAGCCTGCGCAGCGGGTCTACCTGGGGCCGAGCCGAGCTCGGGGTGTCGATGAAGATTTCAAACCAAACCAACCTATCCCCCACAGGCGAGCCTTCAGACCTGCCAGCTAGATGAGAGCCTGCGCAGCGGGTCTACCTGGGGCCGAGCCGAGCTCGGGGCATCACTAAACATTCAACTACGTTATGCCATGAAAAATTCGACACTAATTAAAAGAGAAACAATCGGTATAATATAACAAGTTTAATTTTGGGATACATGGTTACATCCTTCCCCCCTCAGGGGTAGAAGCGTTTTAGATCATCACCACTCCACGTGTGGCTTAAGGCTCTTCCCTCCACGTCTTGGAGGTAGTATCCCCCTGTTCCGAGGACTTCCTTCACAATGTATGGACCTTCCCAGTTCGGATGGAGCTTACCCACGGGAGCCGATCTTCCCGCCGCGTCGACCTTTTTCAGCACCAGATCCCCTTCTGTGAACTGCTTGACCCTGACGTGCTTATCAAAATGCTTTGCCATTCGTCGCTTGATTTCTTCTTGCCTGATAGCCGCCACGTCTCGCAGTTCCTCTACCATATCTAACGAGAGGCGCTGCCCCTCTTCATTTTCCACCCTCCAAGTCTCGTCACCTTCGCCCGCGGCTGTGACTCGCGGGGACCGGACCTCAAACTCCACCGGTAGGACAGCTTCACATCCATGAGAGAGTTTGAAGGGGGTCTCACCGGTAGCCGTGTTCGGAGTTGTTCTCAGAGCCCACAGGACCGAGGGGAGCTGCTCCACCCAATTCCCTCTCAGATTCTCTACCTTCTTCTTTAACAAGTTAACGATAATCTTGTTTGCCGCCTCCACCTGACCGTTGCTCCTGGGGTGGTGGACGGAGGCAAACCTGAGGTCAATGCCCAGCTGAGTGCAGAAACTGATGAACTCTTCGCTGGCAAACTGGGGGCCATTATCCGTGACGATGGCCTGAGGCAGCCCGTGCCTGCAGATGATCTCCCCCCAGACGAAGTTCCTGATGACTTGGGAGGTCACCTTTGCTAGTGCCTTAACCTCCAGCCACTTCGAGAAGTAATCTATCATGACCAGGAGGAACCTTCTCTGTCCACTAGCCGGAGGAAAGGGCCCAACTAAGTCCATTCCCCAGATAGCAAATGGCCACGGCGCCGTGATACTCCGGAGTCTTTGGGCTGCCAAGAGTTGAAGGGGGGCGTAGAGTTGACATTTTTGACACCTCCTTGCAAACTCCATGGCATCCTTCCTTAGGGTGGGCCAGAAGTACCCCTGTCTGACCACCCTAGCCTCCAGTGTCCTTCCTCCAGAGTGACTGCCGCACTCGCCCGAATGCACCTCCCCTAAAATCTTCGGGATTTCCTCTTCGGTCGCACATCTGGCTAGGAGCCCTGACAACATCTTGCGATGCAGACCCCCCTCCATCATCAAGTAGTGAGCCGCCTTGCGCTTAAAGCTTCTCCCCACCTTGGTCCCCTCAGGCAGTTCTCCGGTGGTTAGGAAGGCCACAAATGGATCCACCCACGAGGGCTGTCGATCCACCATCATCAATTCTCCCTCATCTATAGCTGGTCGGAATAGCTCCGTCAAAGTCCCTCCTACCTGCGGTCCGAACTTGGCCAGTCGATCGGCGGTTACACTTTCTTCCCTTGGAATATGTTGAATTGAGAAAGACCGGAATCCTCCGATGATCACCCTTACCTTGGAAAGGTATCTGATGAGGGTTGGCTCCCGAGTTTCAAACTCTCCCCGGATTTGCGATGTCACTACCTTTGAATCAGTGAAAACTTCTACCTCCTGAATCCCCAGTTCCTTTGCCAGGCGAAGGCCAGCAATGACGGCCTCATACTCCGCTTGATTGTTGGTCACTGGGAAATGTAAAATGACTGCTTGCTCTATAGTTACCCCCTGGGGACTTGTCAACACCACCCCTGCCCCTAGGGAGTGCCTTCCTGAGGCCCCATCAACCGTTAACCTCCATGCTTCTCGCGGTTGCTGCTCTTCCCTCTCGACCTCAACAACGTAGTCTGCTAGAAAGTCCGCCACTGCCTGCGCCTTGATGGAGAGCCTTGGTACAAAGGAGATGTCGAATTCGCTTAGCTCAATGGACCACTTAGCCAGCCTTCCCGAGTGCTCCACTCCATCGAAGATCTTGCGAAGAGGGTGGTCGGTCACCACCCTAATCGAGTGCGCTTGAAAGTACGGACGGAGCTTTCTGGCCGAGATGACCAAGGCATAAGCAAGCTTTTCCAGGATAGGGTAGCGAAGCTCTGCTTTTTTCAATATCCGGCTGACGTAATAGATGGGAAGCTGCTTCTTTCCTTCTTCTCTTACTAGGACGGAGCTTACCGCCTCCGCCCCTACTCCGAGATATAAGGTCAAATCCTCCCCATCTTTTGGGCTCTGAAGGAGGGGAGCCTGAGAGAGTTGTCTTTTCAGCCCCTGGAAAGCTTCTTCGCATTCGGCCGTCCATTCGAACCTTTGATTCCCCCGCAGCACTTTAAAGAATGACGAACATCTGTCTCCTGCCCGGGAGAGGAACCTGCTTAGCCCAGCCAGCTTGCCTGTCAAGCGCTGGACCTCCTTGACGTCGCGAGGTGACTCCAAATCCAGGATGGCCTTGACTTTGTCCGGGTTGGGCTCCACTCCTTCCGGAGTCAGGAGATGCCCGAGGAACTTCCCGCGGCTTGCCCCGAAGACACACTTCAAGGGATTCAGCCTCATTTTAAACCTTCTCAGGGTGGCGAATGTTTCCTCGAGGTCTTGCAGGTGCGAAACTATGCATTTGCTTTTGATCATTAGGTCGTCGACGTAGACCTCCAAGTTCCTCCCCCTCTGATCCCGGAAGACCCTATCCATCATGCGTTGATAGGTAGCCCCTGCGTTCTTTAACCCAAAGGGCATCATCTTGTAACTGAAGCACCCCTCCCTTGTGATGAAGGACACATCCTTGGTGTCAGGAGGATGCATCCGGATTTGGTGATAACCTGAAAAAGCATCTAAAAAACTCATGACAGAAAAACCGACGGCTGAATCAACCAGCGCGTCGATCCGAGGCAGGGGATAGCAATCCTTAGGGCATGATTTATTCAACAAAGAAAAGTCTACACACATCCTCCATTTACCACATCCCTTTTTCACCATTACCACATTGGAGATCCAGCCTGGATACTGGATCTCTGAGATGAAGCCCGCCTCCAAGAGCCTCTTGACCTCCTCGCGAATGGGCTCCTCCAGCTTGGTGGCGATGGCTCTCATCTTCTGACGGATGGGGCGGGCGCGGGGATCCAGGTTCAGGCGATGGCAGGCTACGTCGGCGTCGATGCCTGGCATGTCCGCCGCGCTCCAAGCGAAGACGTCAACGTTGCTTTGAATGCAGGCCCGCACCTGCTCCCGGGTCTCAAGACTCAACCCCCCGCTGATCCGCACCCTTTGCACCTCTCCTGCTTTGGTGAAGACCTCCATCTCCACCACTTCTTCAGCCGGTTCCAGCCGCGACTGCTCCCAACCAGTCCTTGCCTCTTCCTCCAGCTCCAGCTCTCCCCTTTCCTCCTCAATCTCCATCGCTTCTATCCCCCTCTGCTGTTGCTGCTCGGCTCCCACGCCTCCTGGGACCTCTCCCACGACTTCTCCCGCCGCCTGCTCTCCTACTTCCACTGCCCTTTCCGGGCTTTCCTGCCCATCGCTCCTCCGTATCACCTGCACATCCCCTCGCATCTTCTCTGTCTCTTCCTCTCCAGCTTCCTCCCTTACCTCCTCATGGACCATCTCATCTTCCTCCCCCACCTCTTCTAGGGCCGCCATCTCAATTTCCAACTCTTCCGCCTCTGCCATCCACGAAATAGTGTTGACTGCCGTAACGTAACATTGTCTTGCCACCTTCGGGTCCCCTCTAACCCTGACCTGCACCCCCCCATTGTTGAATTTGAGGCATTGATGGAACGAGGAGGGGACGCAGCGAAAGGCGCTGATGAGGGGACGCCCAAAGATGGCGTTGTAGCTGCTCGGGGCGTCCACGATCACGAACCTGCAGTTCCGCGATACGCCCCCCAACCTTACGTGTAACCCTACTCCTCCTTCTACCTCCTTCCTCTCGCCGGAGAACCCGAACAGAGGTCCATCCGATGCCAAGACCCTCTTCCCTTCAACCCTCATCTCATCGAAAGCTTTCTTGAAGATGACATTAACCGAGCTCCCGTTATCTACCAGTATCCTAGAAACGGTATAGTTCTCCACTGCCGTCTGGATCACCAGGGCGTCGCAGAATGGGTCTTCATAGTCTGGCATGTCCGCTGATGAAAAAGTAATCTTTTCTTCCGGTGGGGGAACCTGGGAGGTGGATGCCACCCCCCTCCGATACATGGTTTGCAGGCTCCCCTTGCGGGTTGCCTCAATCCCCACTCCTCCATGAATCACCCCGATTCCTCCCCGGGTCCCTACGTCCACCCGGTCTTCACACCTGTCCTCCGCTTCGCCCTGCTGTACCTCCACTATCCTCATCGGTGGATCTTGCCTCCCTGCTCCTCTGGCCGCCCTCAACTCTAAGAACTCCGGGCAGGTGGCCGTTGCGTTGCCCTTCCTCCTGGTGGAAGTCACAAAAGAGCAACGCCTCCCCGCCCCTTCTCCCGTCTCCCCTTCCTCTTCTTCCTCCTCGAGCTCCTCTGGCTGCTCCTCTCCCTCTTCCTACTTCCATTGCCTCCTGCGGTGGTGGGGGACGATCCCTCGGCTCCTGCCTCCATGCCGGTCGATCTAACCTCCGGGGCTCCCGTAGGTCATCTCTCCCCCGATAGCCTTCTCCTGGACCTTGGGGGCGACCCTCCTGGGGCCTCCAACCCAACCGGTTGACTGGCTCCCGGGCCCCCCACCCCTGCTGCTGCCCAAACCTTCGGGGCTCCTCCCTTCTCCTATCTTCTCTCTGCTCCCTCTGCTCTCTTGATTCCTTCTGTTTTCCTGTCGCTGGTTCCTTCCCGTCCTCTTCTGCTAGCTTGGCCAACTTCCTGGCGAACGCTGGGTTTGCTCTCTCGAAATCGATCTCCTTTGCCGCCCTCTCCATGAGCTCCTCAAAGGAGAGGGGGGCATCCTCTTCAACTCCATGCTAAAAAATCCCGGTCTCAGCCCCAGGGTGAAGGCCAACATCAGCGCGTACCCTGGAACCTCCTGGACCAGAAGGATCTCTTCCTGGAACCGGTCGACATAGTGACCCAACGTCTCATCCGACCTCTGCCTCACTGCAAACAGACACTCCGCTTCCTTCTTCCGCTTCTTTGAGGTGGAGAATCTCAACAGAAAGCTTCTCCGCAAATCTTCAAAACAGTAGATCGACCTTGCTGGCAACTGGTGGAACCAGTCCCTTGCCTTCTCCTTCAACGTGATGGCGAACAGTCGGCACTTGAAGGCGTCTGTCATCTGCCTTATTGATACGACGTCTTCAAACCACTGTACGTGTTGCACCGGGTCATCCTTCCCTGAGTAGTAGGACATGTCGGGCTCCCGGAACCCTTCCGGTACCGGAGCCGAGATGATGAGCTCGCTAAATGGGCTCTCGCCTCCTGCCTGGCGAGAAGGCACGTCTCGCGGCCTCGGCTGGCTCGCCCGATCCGCGAGACCGTGCCCTGGGAAGAGTTCCCGCACCGCCGCCTCCTTCTCGCCTGGCTCTGTTAGCGCCTCCTTGCCCGGGCGCTGGCTCTGGCCCGGGAATAGCTCCCGCGCGGCCACGTCTCTCTCGCCAGCCTCGCCCGGGACCTCCTTTCCTGGGCGCTGTCCTGGGGCGTTCTCGCCCAAGAGCGGAACCTCTTCTATCGGGACCTGAGGGGTGGCCCACTCGCCTCTCGCCGAGAAGGCCAAGCTGATCGTCTGCAGAACCTCTCGCCTGAACTCATCCAGCATCCTTCTTGTCGCTTCCTCTCCCCGGGTGGGGGAGCCTCCAGATCCTGACCCTTCACCTTCACCTCCAGCCATGGGACAAAACTTAAGGCTTTCTTGAATCGGCTGCCTATCCACGCTCACCGCACCAGAACTGTTGAAGCCAAATTTGACCTCAACTGAAGTTCGAAGAAAAAGGGGTGCAGCCGAAACCTACTTCTCTCAAGTCTCACCCCTTGATTGGATTCTAAGGACCTAAGACTGACCCAAAAGCCTCAGCAGGGAGGTCCCACCTCACACCCGGAAGATCTCTGAGAGCTTCCCCTCCAAAGCCAAAGCTGGGCTAGGAGCTCCTCAGAAAGCGCTAGAATTCCGGAGACAATGATCGCTCTCTTTCTAAGGAGCCCTTATGGGTCTATTTATAGCATTTTGCTGTCCTGAATTTACTGAAAAGCCCTTAGTTGGTCTGCCAATAGCCAAATCCCGCTGTTTTCCTGAGGGTACTGAAGTAATTTCTCCTGAGGGCAATTAGGACATTCTTCCAAAGGCCCTGGGCCCCACTCGGCGGGAGCTGGTGCCGAGACCTTTCGGCCCAGGGCATGGCGCGAACGTTCTCGCCTGGCTTAGGCGAGAACTCTTTGAGATAGGAGCTTGGTTTGGGCGAGAGTGCTTCCGCGCGGCTCGCGCTTGGCGTTCTCGGCCCACGATTTCTCCCTTATAACATTCGGCGAGAGCGCTTCCGCCTTCTGTGGGCGAGATCCTCCTTAGGGCGGGACCACTTCGGCTAACCCTCCTGTGACCATTGTGCCTCTTGGTCTGGCTCAGCGAATATGGGGTTGTACATATATTTCGAATAATTCTCATGGCTAAGGGAGGCTGACCCCTATTTATAATAAGATCAAGAGTCATCAATATATGGAGATGAACACATATGGAGGGGGTTGCCGAAACAGGACTCAACCAAATAGGAAGAACATCCCCTAGATTATATCCCCTCCCCCATAAAGCATTTTCATGTTTAGGACTCCCCAAAAAATCAGCCCCCCCCCCCCTCACTAAACCACTTCCTAATCAGGATTAGGACAAACTAGGCAAATAAACCTCTCTAGGATCGATGACGTGGCGCGATCCTGACGGTCCGAGATTGGCGATGAGGTGTCATAATCTCAACCCTTAATGTCCTCACCCACCTCCTTTTCAACTAACTGTAAATGCTTTTAGTGGGAATGAATCATCCAAAGTGGAAAACATTTAGTTTGTGTTACATAAAGCTTTAGCTCATATGCACATGGTAATCCAAATACACTTTTATTTCTCTGTGTGCAAACATCAACAAAGGCAGTTCTCGATTGCAGAAACGAAGTACTCATTGTATGGTTTAATTCAGGTAGTCATAATATATGAGAACACAACAAGATATGTAGATGTATATACATTTTTTTAGAGATTTCAAAGCATCTCTAAAATCAATTTCAGTTTGTGAAAATCTTTGCCACTCAACCATGAAAATTTCAAAATCTTTCCCCTTCTGAAAAAACTTTTTACTTGACACAAAAGATTTTTGATTGTTGGAAAAACTTTTTTGATTGCATTAATCAAGGCTAATTCTCCATCAGTCACCGTCACAATTTGTAGTGAATTTTCATCTAACACTAATTTGAAGCAATCAAGTGCCCAAATATAACTATCTTCGATTTCATTTGACATAAATATAAATGTAGCAAAGAATGACAAATTTATTGACGTTACTCCGACAATAGAAAGTAATGGAAGACGATATTTATTAATCTTGTAAGTGCAGTCCAGAAGATGTCATGCCTCTATCACACCCTAGAAATACTCTGGGTCTGCTTCTAGATGTCAACTTATCGGCACTCTTAATGGTACTCACAAATTCAAGATTTCTAGTAATATTGTGTGCCCAAGAAACTAAATCATCTTTGGATGAAAATGACATGCTAGTAGTGAAATACGCACTCAAATTTATATATGAAAACAGTGTTAAACTTCTCCCAACATTTTCATCTATGGAATCTATAATACAAAACACAAATCACCCAAAAAAAGTCAAAATACAAAACAAAATTTATTTAACATATTCTCGTTGACACAAACTAATTTTTGAAAAAAGTGTGCTCGACTGAAAGAGAAAATTGAGTGCCTCATCCAAAAAAGACACCTCGGGAGGTTCCTGCAGAACCAAGTGCCAAACCGGATGAGCCGCCACATCCAGGAAGAGATCAACATCATGTGTACAAGACATACGGGGAAGGGAGGGAGGGGGATGTTAAGGGAAGTGTAACCATAAATGGGGCATTCTTCTCCCGTGCCAAAGTTTTTTCCATTGCCCAACTAGAGAAAGTTTTTGAAAGCCAGAATGTGCAATAAAGCATCATTATCAGCTTTGGGGATGATGATCTAGAGGGACTTTGTCTACCGCACAAAGACCCTCTCATCATAAGCACGAGAATTAGCAACCCCTACTTCAGGGTTAAGGAGATACTGATTGACAGTGAGAGTTCAGTGGACGTCTGGTTCACATCCACCCTCCATAACATGAAGATCTCAAGCAAGCATTTTGTAGGCCCCCCTCTCAACCTTTGCCCGGGTCGGGTCGGAGGGGATCTTACTTGCCCAAGACATCCACCTAGTGCTCCTTAAGGGGTAACACCTCACACTACTGAACACTAGTTGGTCGCCTTGTTCGGCTTGAATCACAACATTCACATCACATCACAGAGTATTGCAGAAGCATTAATAAGAAACACAACAAATATATATAACAATATATATATTTGAACTGGAAGCGTAAAAGACTGTAGCCATTGTTTGTACATAGAGCCCGTAGGCTATAATAGTAATACAATTAGCAACTCCTCTCTCTCAACTCTGCTCGCTAGTACTCACGTATCAAAAGTTGGGAGATGATGGAGGTGCATCTGCTCGGGTAGTCCTAATAGCTGGAGTGTCGTCCTGTAGTGACTGATCTATATGGTGTTTCATCTCCTGTGAATGGTTATTAAGATAACCGTTAGCCATAGAGCTAAGTGAAATCAAATCTCTTCATCGGATCCATATCCTGGAGACGAGCGCACACACCCAACAAAATAAGATAGCCAAAGCAAGAGAGGGTTAGCGCAACATTTCATAAATAATCTAGGAACAACCAAAAAGTATATCATGATATAACCGGAGTAGCAGCAGTAATATACATCAGTTATATTTAGGCTTTACTAGCACAGCATGTCAGCAACGCAAAAGGTATTCAAACCCGAACAAACTTCGCAGGGCTTCAAGCCGCGCACACATTGTAGGCATTCACTGCCGCGCACATATCGCAGATATTCACAGCCGCGCACAATACCCTATGTCGACAAAGTTTGGACTGCTTCTCTTCAAGCATGGTAGCGAGCCCTGCGGGCCTCACCGATGTGGTTGTCGGTGATAGTGGTCAGTCATGCCATTCTATGGGTGGTAGTACCGCACAACCCAAGCCATAACGTACAATCCTGTGTAATCTTGGATGTGAGCAATATCCGGCAATTCAATATTTTGGTCGATCAGCAGAGGAAACCCAATGGGGAAAAATATAACGGCCGGTCTCCCGTGATACTCATCTCCTTGTCGCCTTGACTCGTTGAACTTCCCACATCGATACGATCAGTCTGCGGAAGTGACTGACCCACCACAATTAACCGCAATTTACAAGCAATCAAATTTATCAATTTTGCTAGCATGCACCAAGTCTATAGCGTCTTGTCATACTATACTTAAATAATTCGGGCAAACGACACTTGGCTCGACTTTTGACAAGTAGCGTGTGAGCACTTTATTTGAGCCTAATTTAGGAGGAGCATCTCAAATCATGTTATCCTCAACTAAGTCTCAACCTATCAATTATCTGCCCGTCAGGGAAGCACCCATGCTTAAAAGAGTAAATTGCAGAAACGAAAGTGCGTAATAGAAGCTGTTTTTAGTGTAAGCTGCAGAATTGAAATGATGTAATGAAAAAGGGTCAGTATGAAACTGGAGTGGTACTGAACTAAAAGAACTGAACTTAAAGTAAGTATTGAAGGAGACTGGACCAGTATGAGACTGGAATAATACTTAAAAGAAATGAACTGAACTGAAAGAAAATAGTCATGATCAGTACGAGACTGGAGTGTTGAAGAGAAAGTACTGAACTGAAATAAAATTAATGAACTAGATCAGTACGAGACTGGAATAAAATATAATGAAAATGGTTGGTAGTCCAATCACTTCATTCAGGAGGCTTCAGTTACGTCTCCATTCTTAGAAGGTTTAGCTCAGTTTCATCTTCGTTCTCAGGAGACTTAGTTCAGTTCATTCTCCGTTCTCAGGAGGCTTAATTCAGTTTCATCACCGTTCTCAGGAGGCTTAGTTTGAGTTTTACCCATTATTTAGGTCTGATAATAGTTCTGTTGCACCCTTTATTGTTGTGGATTAATCAGACCTGGAGAATTTAAGGGTTACACCTTTATTATTCGTCGAGCATGTTTGCTCGTATTTTCATTTTCCAAACTTGTCTGAGTTACTCGAGAGCTTTATAACGGATAAAGACGAGGCGCTCAGTAGTTCTGCAAAAGCTCGGAATACTCAGAGCTTGACACTTGCCTCAATCACTATCGCTGGTAAATTAATTTGAACTAATTATTGGATTAAAAGATGGTCGCACGCTCCAATTTTCATTTCGAGAAAATCGAATCCATTGATTTTCGAGCGCGACCCTAGGCTCCAATGAATTGAAAAATCTTCATATTTTATCTCAAGATTTCCAAATTTTAATACAACCTTTAAGAGGGTCTAAAATGAGCATACAAATGTTTTCAAAAATTTTCGAGTAATTTTGGGCCTCTAAATTGGCCAAATAAAATTTATTTGGATTTTTAAAATTACCAAATCACTTCCAAAATTTCTCAAAATTTTTGTGGAGGAAACCCTCATCAAGGAGCACAATTTTTATGTTCAACATTTTTCCCCTCAGAGCCTATATTTTTTATAGAAATGAGCAAAGCTCTGTTTTGAAATTGGGTGTGCATATAGCCAGATAAGGCTGATCCTGCGGCCAGGAATCGGGTCGTACAGGAAAAATGACCAATCTTTCCCCATAGCGGATCGACAACAGATTTATTGTGGGGGGTGCAGAAGTTGATGTGGGTGGGGGGGGGGGGGGGGGGGGGGGGGTTAAGTAATCTTCGTCGTCCATCTCATCACCAAGATTGGACGACGGCGATTCTATCCCGTCAATGAGTAAGGAGATGGCCTTCTGCCACTGCCTGCCAGCCACTGCTGGGCACCAGCGCCGCCCACGATCGACTCGTCAGGGGTTGGCGACCTTCTGGGCGGTGGTCCGGCGGCCTGCCGCCGCCGGCCACCGCCGGAAGATACGAAACCGAGAGCAAGGTGGCGGGTGGCTCTGCTCCCTACACCACCCCGCCTCTCTGGCGACTACTCTGTCCACAAAACCACCCCCTACCGATGCACCGATGGTTAATCCCTTCTCTGGTGATGGTCTGGCGGCCTAGTGCCGCCAGCCGCCGCTAAAGAAAAAAACAACACAGATTACTCTGTTTTCGGGTGCCGCCAGAGTGGCGATTTCCGGCAGCACCTCGGCCTTCCACTGCCGGGGAAGGTTGTCCCTGGTGGTTTAGCCCTTGCCCAGCGCTACCACCGGCACTGGGCAAGGCTAACCACATGCGACCACCACCGACCTGGAACTTAGCTCGGGTGGTGTCGGCGACGCTCCAGCCGCCGGGAGGGCATGCAGAACGTCACAAAGGTAGGGAAGGGAGAGGGGAGAAGCTTATACTTGGACTGGGGGAGCTTGGGAAGGTCCCGACTGAGCCGACATTGGAGGTGGTGGTGGGGCTCGGGTGGTGAAAGTTTTCCGGCGAGCTAGAGCTCCGGCAGAGGGGGCTCTGGGCTCGTTTGGGCTTGTGAGGATGAGAGAAGGGGTGGCATGGCCTTATATATGCTGGGGGAGCGTGGCCACCCCTCCTCTCCTCGGTGTGGGATTAAACCGAGAGGGGGAGCTGTTCTCCTCCCCTGCTATTGGTGGGACATGTGGCACCTCCTAGGAGGCCAAGTGCCTCCTTCTTTGGGCTTGCCTTAAGTGGGCTTGGGTTTAGGGAAAGGAGAAGAGAAAGAGAGAAGGGTTTTTGGGCTTTTGCCAAGGCCCAATTCTCATCATGCCATTACTGGTTTGTTGGCCCAAAGAGTGAGGGGGTAGGGCTTTAACTATCAATGAAGAGGAGGTGTGCACCTCCTTTGGAAAAATTCCAAAAAATGGATTTTTAGGGGGTTTGACCAATTTCAACTCTAGGGCGAGTCCCCTATTGTTGGTCAAAGTAAAAATAGGTCCCTGGCATTGGGATTCGGGTCGAAGTTGGGGTGTCGTGTCATAATTTGTGTGCGCACACTTTTTGGAGCACAATTATGCTTGATTTGACCACGTATTGACCACACATATTTGAAATTGACCGGGATGAACTTTGTTGACTTCGTATTGATCATACAAGTCCAATGCCACTGACCAAGGTCAAATCGGAGTTCGTTTGCAAAATATCCAAAATCTGCGCGTCGTTGCACGCTAAAACGGTCAAAATGCTTATATTCGTCGTTAGACTTCAGATTGTGACACAACGAGTTTCAATGGGTTTGTACTGACTATATGAAGCCATAGTAACTGACAGAACTCAAATCGGAGTTCTCTAGGTCATTATACCATGCTTAGGGTTAGCCCTACCCGAGTGTGGGTCGTGGGTAGGGGTTAAGGTCATTTTTATTGGGCCCACTAGGGTTCTGGTGGCCCAATAAAAGTCGGGATGTTACACATCTAAAGCCGCACAGTAGGATAATTGTACGGTTTTGATAATGGCCCTGTCCTGGTGTAGGGAACGACCACTCTTCTGATCACCCTGGGTGAGTTTTTAAAACAAGTCACACACAATGTCCAGCTCTTGGTCAACTCCAACTCAGCGTATAACACACCTTCAACCACCTGTTCTAGACCCTATTCAAGGCAATACAGTCCAACTTGTATCTAGCAATGTTGTTTATTACTATTTGAGGGATATGCGTCATGCGAGGGGATCAAGAAGCAACTCAACTCTGCCACCTACAACAATCGCACCCAGGCAAGACGCCACCCTCAAGGGTCTGTTAGAGGCATGGTGAAGGAAGATCAAGGGGAGCAGTGCATAGAGGTCCACCATCTATTATTATTTTTTTCTCTAGTTATTATGTTGAAGAACAATAAGATGCAAAATTGAACTTTCATGCACATGTATGCTTTGCTTTTATATTGCAACCATTTTCTGATTTGATTTACGACCCATGTCCTTGAAGATAGAAAGTTGGTAAGACCGAGCAAGAGCCCTTCTGTAACGGTCCAGGACAGTCTAACCCTGTAATCCGCTGGGGGTCTGTTAGTCAGAATCCATCAAACCTAGCCTTCCATAGCACCGTACAGGCTGCAACCTCTACACCCCCAACTCGTCTTTAGTCCCACCATAAGGTACATTATGTTGTTGTAGGTCGTAGCCTCCCTTTGATAAGGAAAACTCAAGTTAAGCGGGCAACATGGGGACTTCCCAGGAGGTAACCCATCCTGCCACTACTCTTACCCAAGCAAAGAGTAGTGGTGGGATGGGTGACCTCCTGTGAAGTCCCTACACTCCCCCATTTAACTTGAGTTTCTCTCACCAAAGGGAGTCTACGACCTCCAACAACCCAAATTGCCATGTGGTGGGACCAGAGACTGGTCGGGGTGTATAGGCTGCAGCCTAGACGATGCCATGGAAGGCTAGGTCTAGCAAATTTCGATTAACAACCCCCATCGGACTTCGGGGTGGACTGTCTTCAATCATTACACCTAATCCTCTGCTAAGCACAAACAAAGGTCCTTCTACGGCCTCTGGTATGAACGGACAAATGTCCTTCTATGCACTCTAGTAAGAATGGACAAAGGTCCTTCGACGTCCTCCGTTCTACAAGAGTCCTTCTACCTTTCTGGTAAGAACGGACAAAGGTCCTTTTACACCCTATGATAAGAACAGACAAATGTCCTTCTAGGCCCTCTGGTAAGAATATAAAAAGTTCCTTCTATGCCCAATGGTAAGAACAAACAAAGGCCCTTCTACACAACCTTGGGACGGGGGGGGGGGGGGGGGGGGGGGTGTAACATGTCATTAACTTGTGCTCTGTGGGTCCTAATTACAGGAAATCAAAATGGGGTGATATATATTGACTGAGGATAGGCACCCCATCTCATAAGATATTAGGTACCTGGAATCTGATGAGTTGTTTGTTGTCATATTTGGCAAGGTAGTCTTATGTCGAGGCCTTTGTTTTGAGCTCATTTTGGCGACCTGAAGTCAGTTCAGAGCAGAGATTGATGCTGATGTAAGCTTGAGTAAGACGAGCTTGATAATGAACCCTAAAGGAGCTTGCCTCATTGAATCCACAAGGAGTGTGATGGTATTCAAGCTGAAGAAGCGATCTCTTGCTTTAACGAGCTCGTTGGTAGTAGAAGAGAGCTCTCAGACTCTAGCTTGGCAAATTTGTCTATAGTACAGGCGAGCTCTCGTACTTCCTTGTTTGACTTTCTTGTCCTCGACTCTTCAAGCTAATGGTAACTCTTTGGAAGTAAGGGGACTCACCATTTAGGTCGGGCCCCAACTTGATGAATATGGATTGTACACTAGTGTTTCCGAATACCCCCTTTTAGGGGGGGGGGGTTAACGTGTCATTAACTTGTGCCCTGTGGGTCCTAATTACGGGCAATCAAAATCAGGGGGGGTGTAACGAACCAGCCAACGACACGCTCGCCGACCCCAAGCATCGTTACAGGGCTGCACCCCATGACACCCCAACCCATCTCCGGCTTGTTGTTGTTGTATGGAGACCGGACGGTCTAGCGGTCTGATTCTAGCGGTTTAGAGACTGAGCGGTCTATTGGTTTCTCTCCTGCGGTTTGGTGGCTGGACTGTTGTTGTGATTATTCGGGCAGTCTGACGGTTTGTCTTAGGCGGCTTAAAGACCAGCCAGTCAGGCGGTCTCCTATGGTGGTTTGTTCTCTCTTTCTTGTGGTGGCCGGGCAGTTAGCCTATTCACCTAACCGAGCGGGCTGTTCGGCTTGTTTTTATGTTTAACTGTGCGGCCTGTTCGGCTTGTTTTTATGTTTAACCGCTTACACCTGTAATTATTTAGTCTCACATTGCTTAATTGTAATCTCTTTCATCTTCTTCATTCTATAAAAGGGAGGCTATACCTTTGTAATAGATATCTTTTTGGATAATAAAAATTTTGTTACTCCAAATTTCCGGTCTACTTTTTTCTGTTCGCACATGGTATCAGAGCACTCGATCTTTTTCTCCTAATTCTGTGAGCTTCCTCTGTCCGCGCGACCTATCTGCGCGGCTTGCTCCTTCTTTTTGCGACCTGTTTGCGACCTGGTCTCGTGATCTATTTCTTCTCTTGTCGTGCCTGTTCGCGCGGTTTCTGTCTCCTCTTTGTCGCTGCCCTTTGTGTATGCGGCCTATCTCTTCTTTTTCTCCGCGACCTGTTTTTGCGGTTGCTCTACCTCTTCTCTCATCGCGATCTCCCTTTATTCGTGCGGCCAATTTATATTCGTGTGGTCTCTTCTCTGTTTGCATGACCTGTTTGGCTTTCACGCGAACTCCTCCCAGTTTGCGCGGTCTTCTCTCTCTCCTGTTCGCGCGGTTCTATCACTAGCCGAGCGAATTCTTTCCCTCTGCTTTGCTCTCTTCTTAGCTGCGGCCTTCCTAGCCGAACGTCCTGCTTGCTGGTCGTACAGCTTGGTCTTTCTGCCCTTGTCGCCGCGACCTTCTTTCTCTTCGCTTCATGTTATTCTCGCGCGGTCTCCTGGTTGCTTGCGCGGTCTCTCTTCTATGGCCTCCAAACTGTCCGTCTCGGTGGTCACATCTTCTGGTAGTGCCCACATTGTTACTCACGGCAGATGGTTGATCAACTCTGGTGCTACAAATCATACGACAGGCAATCATCAGTGTTTTTCTCTTCTAGAAACACATGATCGGTTACCCCCGACCTTTGTTGCAGACGGCTCTTCCTCTCCGGTCAATGGGACAGGAGTGGTTCAAGTCACTCCGTCTCTTCACCTGGCAGATACCCTCTATGTGCCCACGTTCCCTTCCAATTTATTATCGGTTACTTCTCTATGCATGCAACTACGGTGTTCCGTCACATTCACTCATACTTCTTGTTCTTTTCAGGATCCGGACTCCCCATGGACGATTGCTACTGTGACTGAGAGCGGCGGCCTCTACTTCCTCGATAACGTTTCTGCTCTATCCGTCTTCTCCTCTTTCTCTACAGATCTTCTCTAATGGTATCTTCGTCTTGGTCATGCTCCTCCCCGGCTTCTTCGTCAGCTTCTGCCCCACCTCCCTCCGCATCATCCACCTCTCAACTGTGATGCATGTCAGTTTGGCAAGCATCACCTCTCCTCCTTCCCACCAACGCAAAGCCGAGGCTCTTCCCGTCCATTCGATCTCGTTCACTCTGATGTATGAGGTACTGCTCCTACCCTCACCATCGATCGGGGTAGTTCATATTTTATCACATTTATTGATGGCTTCTCTAGGTGTACGTGGGTGTATCTTCTAAAAGATCTCTCCGAACTATTCTCTGTCTGGATATCGTTTTATTATATGATTAAGACTCAGTTTGATACATCTATTAAACTTCTTCGTTCTGACAATGTTAAAAATATCTTAGCCATGATTTATCTTCTTTCTGTATGCAACATGGTGTTATTCATCAAACTAGTTGTGTCTACACCTCACAGCAAAATGGGGTGGCAGAATGTAAAAACCGTCACCTCCTCGATGTCGCTCGCACTATGATGACACAGATGCACGTTCCTCGCTCCTATTGGGGCTATGATGTCCTCCTCTCCTGTTATCTCATCAATCGCATTTCCTCCACAGTTCTCAACGGCGCCACCCCATTCTCCATTCTTTATCCGAACAAGAATCTGTTTCCTCTTACTCTGCGCATCTTTGGGTGCACCACCTTTGTGCACTCTCTCGGTGCCACCCGTGACAAACTCTTACCATGGGCCACTAAATGTGTCTTTCTGGGGTACTCTACCACTCAGAAAGGTTATTATTGCTTTGACCCCGTTACCTGTAAGCAGTTCGTCTCTGCGGATGTCACCTTCTTTGAAAATGCATCTTATTTCTCTCATGTTTCCTCCTCTACTCCTGATGAACCTCCTTCTCATATCAACTCATCTGTTCCCTCTACACCTACTAACGTTCCACCACCTCCACCATCTCCACCCTCTCCTCCGCCATGTCCACCTCCCGCGATATCTCCCTCCTCTCCGTCACCGTTTCTCTCTACTCCCTGGCCAGCTCTCTCCACCAAGGATGCTTCGGATACTGAGTAACCCGCTGAGCTGGATCTCCACATTGCTCTTCATAAAGGGGTCCGGGCATGTACCCAACACCCGCTTGATGTTGTTGTTTCCTATGATCGTCTTATCCCTTCTCGCAGAGCTTTTGCACTGGCTATCTCGGCCACTGCCACCCCATCCCCCGTTCCTACCAGGAGGCCCTTACTATTCCTCATTAGAAGGCTGTCATGGATGAGGAGATTTCTACTCTCACTGAACAGGGTATATGGACCATCTGTCCTCCTCCCTTCGGCACAAATGTCGTTGGCTGTCGCTGGGTCTATGAGGTGAAGTTCCGCCCTAACGGTAGTGTGGATCGTTACAAGGCCCGTCTAGTTGCCAAAGGCTTTACTCAAACATATGAGGTTGACTATTTTGACACCTTCTCTCCAGTTGCTTGTTTCAGCACTATCAGGGTCCTGCTCTCTGTGGCTGTCAACTGGGATTGACCTATTTCTCAACTGGATGTTAAGAATGTATTTCTATATGGGGACCTTCAGGGGGACATCTATATGGAGCAACCTCTAGGGTATGTTGTTTAGGGGGAGACACAGGTATGCCGACTACGGAAGGCTATCTATGGTCTCAAGCAAAGCCCTCGGGCATGGTTTGACAAATTCAGTGGGATTGTGGCGGCCGTGGGTTTTACGAGAAGTTCTGCCGATCACTCCTTATATATTCACAAAACCTCCTTGGGTCTGGTAGTGCTTATTTTATATGTGGATGATATTTTTCTCACTGTAGATGACTAGACTGGGATAATCTTGACAAAGAAGCATCTTCGCTAACACCTGGTCACAAAGGATATGAGCTCTTCAAAATACTTTCTGGGATAGAAGTCTCTCGGAAGCTCAATTCCCTCATACTCTCTCAATGCAAGTATGCTCTTGATTTGCTAAAAGAGGCAGGGCTGACTGGGCTAAACCTGCCTGATGCCCATGGCGATTGGAGGAGATAAAACATGGATAGATGACTCTCCTTTTCTTTCAGATGTTACGAGGTACAGACGTCGGGTTAGTAAACTTATATATCTCACGGTGACCAGATCCAACATCGCCTATATTGTAGGCAAGATTAGTCAATTCATGTAGGCTCCTAGGGAGTGTCATCTACAGTCTACCCTGAGGATATTGGAGTATGTTAAATCAGCGCCTGGGAAAGGACTACTCTTTCAGAAGAATGATCATTTGAAGATTGAAGCGTACTCAGATTCAAGCTATGCTAATGACAAAGGAAACGCAAGTCAACGTCGGGCTTTTGCACCTTTGTGGGAGGAAATCTTGTGAGCTGGAAGAGCAAGAAATAGTTTGTCGTCTCCAGGTTCAGCGCCAAAGCAGAATATCGAAGCATGACATCGACCACATGTGAATTAAAGTGGTTACAGGCTCTCATGCTTTACTTATGAGAGGTCTACAATCATCTTCTACGTATGTTTTGTGACAACAAGACCGTTATATACATCTCCAAAAATCTGGTCTTTCATGAGAGCACGAAGCACATTGAAGTCGACTGCCCACTTATTCGGGAAAGAGATTTTGAAGAAGCAAATTGTACTCCATTCGTCACCTCCGATAAAGAAACTGAATACATCTTCACCAAGTCGGCGTCCGCCTCCTTTTTCACATTTGCTACAAGCTGGGCATGATCGACATATATGCTCCATCTTGAGGGGAGCGTGTCATTGTATGGAGACTGGACGATCTGGCGGTCTGATTCTGGCGTTTTTAGAGACCGAGCGGTCTGTCGGTTTCTCTCCTGCGATTGGTGGTTGGACTGTTATGTGGTTATCCGGCGGTCTGACGGTTGTCTCAGGGAGCTTAAAGGCGAAGCGTTAGTCTATTCGTCTAACCGCGCTCTGCGTGTTCGGCTTGTTTTTTATGGTTAACGCTTTCAACTGTAAGTTATTTAGTCCCTACATTGCTTAATTGTAATCTCTCTCATCACCTCCATTCTATAAAAGGGATGGCTATACTTTGTAATAAATATCTTTTTGGATAATAAAAATTTTTATTGCTCCAAATTTCGGTCTACTTTTCTTATTCGCACACCTGTTTATCAGCACGGTAGGTTGTTTCGTCGGGGCTTCGATCCCACAACCTCCTTGATAGGGTGCCTTAAACCGCAACCCTATCAAGGAGGTTGTGGGATCGAAGCCCCGCCTCAAACAACCTACCGTGCTGATAAACAGGCCGGAGATTTGTTGGGGTATCATGGGCTGCAGCCCTGTAACGATGCTTGGGGTCGGCGAGCGTGTCGTGGGTCGGGTCGTTACAGGGGGAGATATATATAGACCGTGAATAGCCACCCCACCTCCTAGGATATTGGGTACCTGGAACCTGACGAGTTGTTTGCTGTCATCTTTGGCAAAGTCTCCTTATGCCGAGGTCTTTATTCTAAGCTAGTTCTGGCAAGTTGAAGCTGGTTGAGAGCAGAGCTCGCTGCTGAGGTAAGCTCGAGTATGACGAGCTTGATAGTGAACCTTGAAGGTGTTTGCCTCCTTGTTTGACTTTCTTGTCCTCGCCTCTTCAAGTTTATGGTCTATTTTTGGAGGTAAGGGGACTAACCATTTGGGTTGGGCCCCACCTCGATGAATATGGATTGTACACTGGTGTCTGCGAATACCATTTTTAGGAGTGGTCGCTGCCATGTTTTGGTGTCGACGAACACCTCCCCTTCAAGAGTTGTCGCTGACATGTTCTGATGTCCGCGAACATTTCCTCTTCAGAAGAGGCCACAGACATGTTCTATTGTTTGTGTACACCTCATCTTCAAGAGTGGTCATGGACATGTTCTTGCGCGCGTTGAGGCAGTGCGACCTCTTGTCTAGGAGTTCGCGCTGACTCATTTTCAATGTCCTCTCAGCCCCACTTATGAGTTGCCTCTAAGCCTACATGTTTAGGTAGCCTCTATTTTTCTATAAATAGTGGTCAGATCCCGACTAGGTAGTGGAACGAGGGGCAACAGTGTTGGTGTGCTTTCAAGAGCGGGTACGAACTCTCCGCAAGAGTGCCGGCGAATGCTACTTGCAGGTGCGAACAATACATTGGAGGTCGCAAACACAGCTTTGGCGACCTCTTCTCAGTAACCACGAGCTCTCCTTCGACAGTCTTTTCTTACTGTTTTGCACTTGTAATCTGGAAGTGATTCTAACTTGATCTAATATGAGTTTCATGTAATTTTGTGATAAGCAATAAAATCATCCGGAACAAAAGAGTTGCCCGTTGCAGAAAGTCTCGTGTAGCCATCCGCGACACCCCACTCTTGCTTATTCATTCGTGATACAAAGTAAACAAAGTAACCGTACACTCAATAGCTACCCCTACCATTCAGACTCGATCCGGAAGATAATTTTGACTACAATTTTGACCAACCATATTTCTCTATGATTACTTTACAATATTTAATGTGAACTATAACTATATGAATTAAGGCTCTGTGTTTCTTTACTCTTGTAAGTTCAGACTAAAATTTCACGGTCATAAGATGTATATGTTTGACATGTCAATAATTATGACTGCCTCTTAAAAAAAATTGAGCATAAGATGTATATGTTTTGAACATAAAAATGAGTGGTCAAATCACTCATAGGTGTGGTGGCCCATAAGACCATAACCATAAGGCAATGTCAAATTAACTAATACATGAGTCCCGCAAGAACTTTGTTGGTTGATCGCAACCCATCGGTAGAGCCCAGATCTTCACGAGATCTCCTCTTGGTGCTTGTAATTCCACGTCTCAGAAATTTTTTTTTGGTCCGGGACACGAATCAAAAACATGATCTTCTGTTTCCCTCAAAAAAATGATTTTAACCCAACAAAAATAGTTTATTTATAAAATAAATTATAAAATGTTAATTAGTATTTTTTTCATGTACATCTTTTTTATATAAAAAATCCGACCACATATCGCTTCTTTTAAAATTTGATCAGATATCAGTTTTTGCTTTTTTTAAATTGCGAATTTCGCTCGTGGACTGATCATTGATCGCACGGCTAGGTCTCACCCGGACCATGGTCCGCGCGGACTCAAAAATTTCTCCTCCCCTGAAGCCCCTCCGGACCTCACAAATCTCATCTATCTTGCCTCTCCTCTAGCCACTGGAATGCAGGTTGGACTGCGGTGGTGGGGATTTTCCTAACCACGACGAGTTGCGAATCTCTGTACATCTCTGGCAGCTCTATTCGGGTTCACTGTTTTTTTGGGAATTGTTATAAGCAAAATCATGTTCAGCTACTAGCACCTCAAAAAATCCGGTTTTCCCCCTTAAAACTTCTTTTTTCTTCTCTTCGCATGCTGCTCGCAAACTAGGTTTTTTTTTCTCCTCCAATCGCGATTTTAGGGTGAGCTCCTTTCCGCACATGCGATTCGCGGAGACCGGCAACTAGCGGCGATGGATTCTTGTCGTCGCTAGTTCCTCGTCTCATTCGCAGCAGACGAATTCCTCCTTTCTTCGGATTGTGTCTCTCCTTCCCGAACGCCCACTTCGCCGGTTACGGTAACCTGATTTTAGATTTAGGGTTTCAGTTTTGATTTTGTTTTATTTTGATTTGTGAGTTCTCTGGTTTGATTTATGTTTCAGAACCCAAGATTTTTTTGATTTCAGTTTGTCAAAAAATAAACAACAAAATCTGAAATCAAATAAAAAATGAAAAAAATTCCAGATTTCTGACTTCTGTTTAGAGTTTTTTATTTTGATTTTCAGATTTGAGTGAGGATTAAGTTCTCTATTTTGAGTGTGGATTAGTCGATTTCCGGTTTATCAAACCTGAAATCAAAAACCGTTTTGAGTGTGGATTAAGTTCTCCGTTAGCAGTTTGATCCTAAATCAATCCCTAAACCGTTTTGAGTGAGGATTTAGGGTTTTTTGTTCTCCGTTAACAATTTTTTTGGTATTATAAACCGGAAATCAGTTTTTTTGGTAACTAATGTTTGAAAAACACGATTACTTTTAGTGCATACTGTGCTAACTAATATTTTTTTGGCAGAATATATGGTTATTTGAAGAGCTTGAAGATTTTGAATCAAAATGATGGAGATGCTCCTTCATATTTTAAAGTTTTGTAATATTTTAATACAAAAAACTCAAAACCTTAAATTTGGATGAACCTTCTTTTTGGTAGAATCATTTTTTTTAAAATTTAGGGTCATGGTTTGCTAATAACAAAAATATTTGCTAATAGCTATTGTCAAAAAAGATGATTTGCTAATAACTAAACATGATTTGCTTATAACAACACCATTTTTTTCAGTTTTTTCCAAGGAAGAACAAGCAGCTGCCCACCTTTATTCTTGCATTCCAGGGGTTTGTTCATTTATCTCAATGATTAGCTTGGAGGATTTGTCTCATTAAATTTTTATGGGTTCTGGGATGGAGGGCTTGGCCCCTCTCCACCCTGCCTCTTTAAATTGCTAATGTGTTTCAGCAATCTTTTTTAGGAACCTTTTCGATTCCGATCAAAGCTTGATGATCATCTACAAATAATTTGTTGGGCTAGAGAGCACGTAAGTCCGACCAAAGCACCTGCAAATTAGTTCAAGCAAGTACCTACACAACCGCTTAACGGTATGTCGATACACAACAAAACCATAGCACAAAGTAACATCAATAAAAGTGACACGAAGATTTAACGTGCAAACCCAATAGGATGAAAACCACGGGATGATCGAAATCCAACTCGAAAAGCCACCACTAAAATGTAAGAATCAATAGACAATTACAAGGTTTTTCTCCCCGATCCTTATAGGATCTTCACTAGCTTCACACTACAAAATAAATAATAATAAAGAACTGCAAGTTACCGACAGTGGCGAACGAGACGGATTACACAAATCCTCGTCAAAATGTCTCTTCGAATCTTTGGCCAAATATGCTTCAGATTCAATCTGTGTATGTGAAGTACTACTCATTAATGTTGTATACATGTACAACCTCATATTCGCTAAGTAGGATCTAAGGGCCTGGAACCCAGGTTTGAGTAAGCTTTAAACTAATCGGGCCATGCAAGAAGAATAGGAGGAAGGGTTCCAGCCCGGGGCATGTCAGAAGTCTTGCGCCCGGGTAAGCGGGAGGCCCTCAGAGTTGGCGTTCAATGAAGTCTTTCCACTCAGCGCTCTCGACGCTTTGGGACTTGTCCGTGTCTCTTATAAGAGCAGGCGAGTGGGGTTGGCAAACTCACACTCAGCCGGATTTGGCCTTTTGACAGGGCATACAAAAGGGTTTCCGCCTGGATGAGCGGGAAGCCCATGGGGATCAGCAGAAGGGTTTTTTCCCAGTAGGGTGCAGAGGTAAAATTACCTGGAGATCCTTGGAGGTCTGTATTTAGCTACTCAGAACAATGGAGTTTGGTTGTTAGCAGATCATTTTGGGCTGCATATAGCCTTTTTGAACAGCAAAATTACGTTGTTGGCAGACCAGATACTGAAAATCTATAAATAGACCCACAGGATACCTCAGAAGGCAAGCTTTCTCATTTTCCGAAGTCCTGCGGCGCTTTTTGAGGTATCCTTAGCTCAACACTTGACTAAGGAGGGGAAACACTCTAAGATCTTCCGGGTTAGTGGAGGGACCTCCATATTGTAGCCTAGGGTTAGTTTCTTTGTTCCTTGTGTCTGGTCAGGGGTCTGGGCTTAGGAGAAGTAGGTGTTAGCTACACCCCAAGGTCTGAACTCTTGTTGGGGCCATTTTTTTGTTCCAACTTTTGGTGCGGTGGGCGTGGACCGTAGCTGATTCAAGAAAATCCTAGGGCTTAGTCTCATGGCTAGAGGTGAGGAGGAAGGAGCAGGCTCAGGAGGTTCTCCACCCCAGGAGAGTTGGGTGACGTTGGGGATGTTGGAAGACTTTAGGTGGGAAGTCTTGCAGACCAACAATTTGGCGTTCTCGGCAAGGAGTGAATGGGCGACACCTCAGGTTCCAGTGGTTGCAGCTCCGTCGTTGGGCGAGAACGCTCCCGGACAATGTCCCGGAAAGGAGATCCCGACAGAGTTTGGCGATAGGGATGTCGTCGGGCGAGAGCTCTTCTCTAGGCAGGCTAGTGCTGACAGGCTCAGCGAGCAAAGATCCCGATACGTGCCCTCTCATCAGGAGGTGGGCAGAAGCCCTTTTAGCGAGCTGATCATCTTGGCCCCGGTTCCAGACGGGTTTCGAAAGCTCGATATGTCCTACTACACGGGAAAAGATAACCCCGTGCAGCATGTGCAATGGTTCGAGGATGTCATTTCCATAAGGCAGATGTCAGATGTCTTCAAATGTCGGCCATTTGCCATCACTTTGAAGGAGAAGGCTAGGGATTGGTTTCACCAGTTGCATGCGAGTTCCATCTACTGCTTTGAGGATTTGCGCCGAGAATTCTTGCTATGGTTCTCGACGTTGAAGAAGAGGAAGAATTGGGTGGAGTGATTGTTTGCCATCAAGCAGAAGCCGGAGGAGACCCTGGGACGCTATGTTGATAAGTTCCAGGAGGAGATTCTGCAGGTCCAGGAGATGTCAGGGTACACCGTGATGCTTGCCTTTACCCTTGGGTTGAGGTTGAGTTTCTTTAACATGGAGCTGAAGAGAGTCCCCCCTGAAAGGGGAAACTAGATCTGATATACTCTAAAGGGGGGGTGAATAGAGTATATGGTGCTTTTTGAAAACACAAAGAAAACTTTTTGCAAAGCTTTACAACAATTGTTGTAATGAGTGTAAGCAGGGAAGCAGAAATAAAATTAAGCTATGCAGATATTAAGCACAAGAAAATCTAGGCCAGAAACAAAAAGAAAACATGCACAACCAGATGACACAAGGAAATATAGTGGTTCCCCAACTTGGGTACATCCACTCTTCTACCACCCTAGGTAGGAATCCACTGCAGGATGAGTTGATCAGGTGTCCTGGGCACCAATGAGCTTTTGATAAGGTGCTCAAAAACCAGATCAGATTTTTTGATCAGGTGTCTTGCCACCAATGAGCTTTTGACAAGGTGCTCAAAAACCAGATTCAAACTTTTGAAGGGAGTTTGAAAAACCTTTACAGAATGGGGGTGAGAGAGTGATGGCAGTCTTCTCTTTCTCAAGCAACTGAGAAGACTATGTGGATTCAGTGATGTTGTCAAAGCTCCCCCTGAGTCCTTGAAGTCTTCAGGAAGATGAGCTTTGCTGAGGGTGATAGGCCTTCAAAGATAGATCTCCAGCAAAGGATGATTTCAGCAAGCTGAAATGTTGAGTGTCTGGAGTCTTGAGATGATGTTGGCCTTGAACACTTGAGAGCTGAAGAGATCTGAATAATGTTTGAAAGCTTGATCTCTTTTTGATGAGTGTTCTTCTGAATTCTTGTTGACAGAAGATTGAGAGAGTCTCTGTGTATAGAGAGGTGTCCTCTACTTGTCTTTCTCTATTCTCTTGTTCTTTTCTCTCTTCTGTTTTTGATTCAAAAACATTCTATCTTTTATTCTCTGAGTCTGAATAGAAATTGCTCTGTCAAAGATAGCCGTTGGTCTGAATTAATTACAGCCTTAATTGTATAATTTCTCTGAAGGAAAGTCCACTGAATTGTTCCTTGAAAAATCCTTGAAACTTGCTCCAGAAGTAAATGAAAACGGCTGGCAGATCTTCTGAATTAAATGCAGAATAACTTCTATCTGATTTGAATTTAGAATTCTGAAGGTCAACTGAAATCGTCGAACTGAGCTCTGCTATCGTCGAGCTGAGCTCAGCGAACTGAAAATGTAAGCAGCAGAAAATCGTCGATCTGAGCTCAAAGATCGTCGAACTGAGCTCAGAGATAAGGATCCAGTGCAGAGCCAAAATCGTCGACCTGAGCTCAGCGATCGTCGAATGGAGTTCGACGATATTGAGAAGATTGAGCTCAGCGATCGTCGAATGGAGCTCGACGATCTGTCAAAAGTTGAGCTAGACGATCGTCGACCGGAGTTCGACGAAACGTCGTGCTGAGCTCGACGATTTGGACTTAGTCTCCAGAAAAACTTGGGTCTTCAGGGCAGCTTCCAAACCTAGACTCCTGATCCCTTAGACTCAATTCTAATTGACCTATAATCTATACAGAAGGTCAAAACATAAATTCCTAGAGACATAGTGATCCTGACCCAAATTAGTAATAGGGTGTTCCAACAATCTCCCCCTATTTGGGTTAGGAAAACTATTTACAGACATAGGAAAAACAAACAACATATAAACAGAAAAAAATACAGAAACAACAGAAGCTAGACATTACAGAACCATCACAGAGATATATATGATATCCAGAAGGCAGTTTAGAAGAACCAAAAGTTGTCACCTTACAGAGTTATTCCTTTTCTTTGCCTTTTACCATTTTGATTTCCCTGTTAGGATTTAATGCTTCCTTGTTGGATCTGGTATCATCAGCTGCACCCAAATAGATTTGCTTTGAAGCCTTGGGAACCACTGCAGCTGGATGCAACTCCATGTACCTGTCTGCATCAAAAAACTTACTGGAGGCATATCTTTCTAACTCTTTTTGCCTTTGCTCTGACATGGTAGATATGTTGGAAGTGTCTAGCCCTTATTCTTTTGCTTTCCTTATCTGATCCAAAGCAGCCAGTTCTTTCATCTTGCAGTCCAAGCCATAGGATTTTTCTCAGGATCCTCAAATGGAACAGGTGGCTCATACCTGTTGGAAGTGGTTTCTTGAGGGGTCCTGGCAGTCACTGTATCTCTAAGCTTATAGGGAATGGACCTGAAGATGTATCAGAAGAAACATGTCCACCCCTGGAATAAGGATGCTGCCTGGAGTGTCCTTTGGAGTAAACCTGAGTTTCTCTTTGGTTTCCCTATATCCTCCCCTTCTAGAGTAGGACCCCCTAGATTGGCTTTCCCTTTGATATGTTCTTGCATGAGGCTGGTAGGGAGCCTGGCTTCTAGCAGGGCCTGATCTTGCAGAGCTGCCACCTGCACCTGCATCAGGTGGAGGTGGTGGAGGAGGATGAGGGTGCTTGGACTGAGAAGAATCTTTATCAAATTTCCTCTTCTTCTTCATTGCCTTTAACTGGTTCCTGGAGAATTGCATCCAATGCTCAGAGATTGGGCAATTGTGCAGAATATAATATGGAACATCATTATCATCTCTGACTTTGGCAGGAGGAACTCTCTTCAAGGCCTTACTTCTTGCCTTTCTTTTCCTTGCAATTGTGGCAGATGAGTCATCAGAAGCAGTGTTATAATCCTCAGATTCAGAACTTTATGCATCATATAAAGCATCAAGCTTTTTCATCAAATCCTCTTTCAGTTTAACAGCAGCTGATGGGGCAACAGATACAGAAGCAGCAGATGTTACAACAAATACAGGAGCAGCAGATGTTACAACAGAGATTACTTCAGGAATTTTGGCAGCAGCAGGTTCAGAGACAACAATAACAACATCTACAGCAGGCTCAACATCAATAACCTCTGTCATCAAAACATCCTGGGATGAGGGCTCAACAGCAGCAATTGAAACAATTTCTTCCTCAGTAGCAACAGCAATTCCAGAGGTAGACACAGCATTGTCTTCAGCAGCAGCAGCATCATCATAAGCAGCAGTCACTGACTGAATAAAATCAGAGATGATTCTGGGGTCACAGCAGGAGAAGGGCACTAGAGCCCTGGACAAATCTTCTGACTGGGCAGCAGGAACCTCTGGGGGCTGGACAGCATAGACTTCTGGAAGGCAGCTGAAGTAAGCAGTATCAAAAGTAGACAGCAAAGACCTTAGGTCTATTGCAAGTACTGAATGCAGCTGAAGTAAGCAGTATCAAAAGTAGACAGCAAAGACCTTAGGTCTATTGCAAGTACTGGAATGGCAGCAGTAGCAGAAGCAGAAGCAGCAGCATGAGAGACAACAGCAGGAGGAGCAGCAGCAGCAACAGCAGCATGGAGGCTGGCTTCATAGGGCATCTCCCCTGCCTGGATGCAGAAACCTGTGCATCAAGGCACACTGCTGGGGGTGCTGCTATAGGGGTAAGGAAAGAGGACAGCCTGGCAGAGAGAGCTGCCACTGATTGTTGCAGAGGAGCTAAGGAGGCCTCCATGAGAAGGGAGAGCCTAGGTGCAAGGAGCTCATACAACTGATCAGCAAGGGCTGGGAGATCTACATGCTCAATGAGAGGAGCAGAGGTAGAGGGTATTGGGATGGCTGAGGAAGCTGGAGGAGGAGGGCTGAAGGGTGGAAGGGATGGCTCAGGAGAGGGTATGGTAGAGATGGAGGGGACAGGGATGGAAATGGAGGGAGTGAAGGTGGGTTGATCAAGAATCTGGTGGAGAAGGTCTTGGAAAGATGTGGAGGAGGATGGCAAATCTGGAGGAGAAGAGGGGGAATCATCCATGTAGGATTCATCCAGAGAGTGAAAGTTGGAAGGATGGGGATGAGGTGACATCTGGAGGGGGATAAGAGAATAAGGGAAGGAAGTGGTCTGCTGGTGGAGAGGAAATTGTTGCTGGAGATGGAATAGAAGTTGGAGATGGGCTGGAGATGGAATAGAAGTTGGAGGAGGAGAAGCAGCAGCACTAGCAGGCAGGTCCTCTGCAGGGGCAGAGGCCTGGGGAGGAGTGACTCTTAGAGTCCTGGTGCCTGAAGGGCCAGAAGAAGAGGGCCTGCTGGGCTTGGAGATTTGCCTGTCCCATTTCCCAAAAAGGGCACAGGTGAGTCTCTTGGAGGCATTGATGTGCACTCCAGAGGAGACTAGCAGTGCAGGGCACTTAGCCTGGAGGAAGATTCCCAGAATTCTTCCAAAGTTCACAAAGGTCTTGTTGATCTTTTTCTTCAACAAATCAAAGAATACTTCTCCCCAGTTCAGGCTTTTGCTATCTACCAGAGCTCCCATAAGGCAGAGCTGATATTTGGAGATTGTGTCATGAGCAGAATGCTTGGCCAAGAGAACCTTGCCTACTACATCAGCCAGAAACCTGTATTCCACAGACAGGTTTCTCTTAAACAGCTTGCTAGGGTTCCCCTCAGGATGACCCATCCTGGCAAGAACATCAGCAAACTCTTCTCCAGAAAGGTCAGCAGAGTCTTCACCATTCCTGAAAGGCCAAAAACTCTGTCAATACTGCTGGAGTCAGAGGTACCTGGGTGCCACCAATGGAGCCAACTATGGTGTTTGTGTCAAGGTTGTGGGCAGTGTAAACCCATTCTTTAATCTCATCAGATGCAAGTTTGATTCTGGTTGTCATCAAGGCAGTTAATTGCTGATCTTTGAATAAGGTGAGAATATCTTGGAAGATTTGATCTGTTGTGTTGAAGGAATCGAAATCGATGTCAAAGCCGGCATCAAATTTCATGGCAGCGAGCACAGCAACAGAAACGGCCATGGTACCTGCAAAAAATCAACAAACAAAACGACCAAGTGTAGAACTGCTTGGAGGGAAGAAAAGTTTGCAGAGAAATTGAAAGCGCAAGAGAGAACGACGGCGAAAAATGAGTTTTATATTAGGGTTCGACGCAGAAAAGGAAAGATCGTTGAACTCAGTTCGACGATCGAGGCTTCTAAAGGAATCTGAAGAGACTCCAAAATCGTCGATCTCCGTTCGACGATCTGGAAAGGCGTCGAGCTCCGTTCGACGATCGTTCAGTGAACAAAATCGTCGAGCGCCGTTCGACGATCGTTGACCAGAGAAGATAGTTCATACTATCTGAGGAGCGCTGAACTCAGTTCGACGATTCTGGAAATCGTCGAACTCCGTTCGACGATCTTTGGGGAAATCGTCGAGCGCAGTTCAGAGATCAGAGAATTTCTAGATACTAAGAAAAATCAGAATTTTGCCTAGTCTTGGTCAGTTTTAGCTTTCAAAATCTTGGGTTTATTTAAGACTTCCTCCATCTAACATTCCTAACTGATTTAGGAAGAAGGTATGTTTCTTTTCATCCAAAGGCTTGGTGAAAATATCTCCCCTTTGTAAATCAGTTGGGATATATTGCAGTTCAATTTTATTCTTTTCAACATTATCCCTTAAGAAATGATGCCTAATCTCTATATGTTTTGTCCTACTATGGAGGACTGGATTTTGAGCTATGGAGATAGCACTTGTATTGTCACAAAATATTTTTGACTTCTCTAAGTTGTAACCATAGTCTAGGAGTTGATTTTGAATCCACAATATTTGTGAACAACAACTGCCTGCAGCCATATATTCAGCTTCAGCAGTTGAAGTTGACACAGATGTTTGTTTCTTGCAAAACCAAGAGACAAGTCTATCACCAAGGAACTGACAAGTTCCACTGGTGCTTTTCCTGTCAATTCTGCATCCAGCATAATCAGCATCAGAGAATCCAGTTAACTCAAATGCTGAATCTTTTGGATACCAGAGACCTAGATTTGGACAACTTTTAACATACCTGAGAATCCTCTTTACTAATGTGAGGTGTGACTCTCTAGGGCTAACTTGGAATCTAGCACATATACATGTAGCAAACATTATATCTGGTCTACTAGCTGTAAGATACAGTAAAGAGCCAATCATTGCTCTATATGTTGTCTGATCAACAGGTTTCCCATGTTCATCAGCATCCAATACAGCATTGGTAGGCATGGGTGTTTTCATACAAGATGCCTCAGACATGCCAAATTTCTTAACCAGCTCATTAGCATATTTGGTTTGAGAAATAAAGATGCCTTCAGCATGTTGTTTGACTTGCAATCCTAGGAAGAAGGATAGCTCACCCATGCTACTCATCTCAAATTTAGAATGCATTAGGTTAGAAAACCTTCTGCATAGTTTTGAGTCAGTAGAACCAAAAATGATATCGTCTACATAAATTTGTACTAGTAGGGTATGGGACTTATGGGTTCTAATGAAAGAGTTTGGTCTACTCTACCCCTTATAAAACCATTTTCCAAGAGAAAGCATGCTAGGGTCTCATACCATGCTCTAGGAGCTTGCTTGAGACCATATAATGCTTTATTTAATCTAAAAACAAAATCAGGATGAGTTGGAGAGATAAAACCTGGAGGTTGTCTGACATAGACTTCCTCTTTGATGTCTCCATTTAAGAAGGCACTCTTGACATCCATCTGATAAACTTTGAAGCCTTTGTGAGCTGCATAAGCTAAGAATATCCTGATGGCTTCTAATCTTGCAACAGGTGCAAAGGTCTGGTCGTAGTCAATTCCTTCTTCTTGAGAATATCCTTGGGCAACTAGCCTTGCCTTGTTCCTTATTATTACTCCTTGATCATCCAGTTTGTTTCTGAATACCCATTTTGTTCCAACAATGGAATGATCCTTAGGCTTTGGCACTAGTTCCCATACTTTGTTCCTCTCAAATTGATGCAACTCTCTTGCATGGCAATGATCCAGTGTGGATCTTGCTCTGCATCTTGAATGGACTGAGGTTCAATTTGAGAAAGGAAGCAGGTGTGCAACAGGTTTTGGTTGACCTGATTTCTGGTTTGCACACCAGCTGAGAGTTCTCCAATTATTGGGAATTGGATGGTCTCTTGATGTTACTAAATCAACAGGGGGTGTTGATTGTTCACCAACCTGTGTTGTTGTTTCCTCTTGTGGTACAACAACTGGCTCTTCAGGTTGAGCTTCAATATGTTGAGCATTGCTTTCATCTTCACTGCTTTCATCCTCTTGAGCAACCTGTAGCTTGTTCATATCTTCAACTAGAGAGTGTTCCTGCAAAGGTTCTATGGTAGAAGAAATCTTCTCCTTGAAAGACATGTTAGTTTCATCAAAAGAAACATGAACAGATTCCTCAATTTTAATGATGATTTATTATATACCCTATAGGCCTTGCTGATCATGGAGTATCCCAGAAACACTCCTTCATCAGCTTTGGCTTGAAATTTTGCTAGATGTTTCTTATCATTATTGTGAATATAACAAATGCAACCAAAAATTTGAAATAGTCAACTTTAGGTTTCTTCCCTTTGAGTAATTCATAGGGAGTCTTTCCCTTCAGTTTATGTATCAGCTTCTGTTCAGCACATAGTTGGAGGTGTTCACTGCCTCTGCCCAAAAGGATAGAGGTAGATGAGCATCTGACAACAATGTAGTGGCAGATTCAATAAGGGTTCTATTTTTCCTTTCAGCTACCCCATTTTGTTGAGGAGTTCTAGGAGCTGAGAAAGTATGCCTGATCCCTTCACTCTGACAGAACTCTTGCATAAGAAGAGAATCAAACTCTGTCCCATGATCACTTCTGATCAGGGCAATGTGAGTATTGAACTCAATCTTTACACATTTGAGAAACTCTGTCAGACACTTAAAGTTATCAGACTTCTTCCTTAGAAAGAACACCCAAGTGAATCTAGAGAAGTCATCTACAATCACCAAAGTGTAGGATTTCCCTCCTAGGCTTTGTACTGTGATGGGTCCAAATAGATCCATGTGTAACAGATACAATATCCTAGGTGAATCACTCTTATTAAGTGACTTAAAACTGTTTTTAGTTTGCTTGCCTAATTGACAGGCCTTGCAGAGTCCTTCCTTCTTGTAGGGGCCAGAAGGTAGTCCTCTAACAAGATTGTCCTTGGAGAGCCTAGCAATAGTTCTAAGGTTTAGGTGTCCTAGTCTCTTATGCCATAAAACATTTGGTCTATAAACTGAATTGAATAAGCAGATATCTATAGAAGTTGAAAGAAAATCTACAAGGTAGATGTTACCTTTCCTTTTACCTGTCAACACAGTGTGTTGTCCTCTGACTTGATCTTGCATAGAGTTTTGCTGAAGGTCACCTGGTAGCCTTCATCACATAGCTGACTGATGCTGATTAGGTTGTGCTTCAGTCCTTCCACATATGCTACCTTCTTGAAGGTTACAGAACCAATCTGGACTGCTCCATATCCTTTAGTTTGTCCAAAGTTGGAGTCACCAAAGATAACTTTGGGTCCAAGCTTGGCTTTAAAGGAATTGAGGTTGTCCTTGTTCCCTGTCATGTGCTTAGAGCACCCACTATCCAAATACCATTGCTGGTTAGATGTTGGATAGGTCTTCACCTGCACATAAAGCAATTCACTTGTTTTTGACCCAGTTTACCTTGGGCCTAGGTTGATAACCTTTAAATTCAGAAATGAAAGACATCCCTGGCTGACTCTTATATCCTTCAGGATGATATCTCCTTGGAGGTAAAATCCATTCAGTATAAGGGTTAAATGTTTGGGATGAAGAACCCTCAGGATTCAATTTTGACTTGCCATTGAAAATTTTTCCAGAGCTCTGACCTCTGTTCGACGATCTTGGAGCTGAGTTCGACGATCTTGGGTCAGATCGTCGAGCTCCGTTCGACGGTCGACTATGGCTGAGGTCAGGTATATGGGATCGTCGACCAGCGTTCGACGATCTTGGCTTAGATCGTCGATCAGCGTTCGACGATTTGTCCTGAGATCGTCGAGCTGCGTTCGGCGATCGTCGATCTTCATTCGGCGATCGTCGATCTCCGTTCGACGATTTGTACTGGACTTTAGTTTTCTGAGGCAGATCAGAATTTTTCCTGGCAACCTCTACAACTCCCTTTCCCTTGTCAGAAATGAACTTGATAGGGTTGTTAGAACAATAGGTTGGCTGGATGAGGCACCCAAGCCCAGTGTACTGTTGAATCTTGAGTTCACTGTGCTTGTGATGTCCATCAGCTTGATGCTTCTCCCATTGAGAGATTCTTCAAGCTTCTTGGCCTCAGAGAGTTCACTCTTCAGTGAAGCTATCTGTTCCCTATGGTTCTCCAACTCCTGAGAGAGCTTGAGGTTTTCTGATTTTAAAGCATTGTGTTCAGATAATTGATTTCTGAGAGAGATGATCTCTTTCTCAGACTTTAGCAGGTCTAAACATAGTGCTTTAAATTCAAGCTTAAAATCTTCTGAAGTGAAATCAAAAGAGTTGATTACCTGATCTTCTTCAGGTTGAGTTTCTGAGTCTGACTCTGACTCCTCTTCCTCTGAGTTGTGTTGAGAGGCATTGATTGCCATCATGCAGAATTCTTTTTCCTCTGCATCATCCTCATCATCACTTGAGCTGGAAGAGGCCTGTGACTCCTCTTCAGTCTCACTCCAGGATTCAGCAACAAATCCTTTCCTTGTGTGCTTATTTTTGCTGGAGAAAGGTTTGTTACTTCCATGCCTTTTGGAGTCCTTCTCCTTTCTTCTTTCTTTTCTGTCCCTTCTGTCCTTGTTCTTGTTTTCTGGACAGTCAGGAACCATATGCCCTGGTTTCCTGCAACCAAAGCAAATAATGTCTTTGCTATTGCCAGTGGACTTGTCATACCTTGGCTTATCTTGCTCCTTGTATGATCTTCTTCTGAAGTCCTTTCTGGCCATCTTATAGAATCTTTTGGCCAACAGGCTGAGAAGTTCATCATTGCTTGTGGCCTTTCTTCAGGCAGATCCTCAGCTGCCTTGAATGCAATAGTCTTCTCCTTTCTTGTGGCTGGAGAAGCAGCCTTTGTTCTTCTTCTCTGTTCTTGATGAGTAGCTCATAAGATTTGAGCTTACCCAACAAGGCTTCAGTGGTAATCTCATTTAGGCTTCTGGCATCTTTAATTGGCCAGATTCTTGAATCCCAAGTGCTGGGGAAGCACATTAGGATCTTGTCATTGAGTTCTGTCAGTGAGATTTCTTTGTCTAATGTCCTCAGTTCACTGACAATTAGACTCAATCTATTGTACATGTCTCCCACTGACTCAGTTTCTCCCTTCTTAAAGTTCTCATATTGGGAGATGAGATGAGATCTTCTGTCCTTTCTCTCATCAGCTGAGCCAGAGACAATTTCTGAAAGCTTGTCCCAGATCTCCTTGGCTGAATTACATTCAGCTACCTTCTGAAAAATGTCATCTGACATTGTCTGAGCTAGAATGTTCATTGCCTTGGCATCAGCTACTTTCCATCTTTTGATGTCAGCATCTGTTCCTGATGGAGGTGGAACAGCATTTGTGCTTGTGCTTTCTGGAGGTCTTGGACACACTGTCAAAACAGAATTAAAAATGTCTTCGTCAATAGAGTTCATGTATAATCTAATCCTTGCTTTCCAAAGTGCAAAATTTGACAGATTGCACACTGGAGGTCTGGTGCTTGCATAATCTTTGTTTTGGGCCATGATTTGTGCAAGCTAAAACTAATAAAGAAATATAAAAGAAGGATCTAGTTTGGGATCTTTGGGGTTCAGGTGTTAGCCTGTACAACCAAACAGATATGGTATGTTTAACCAACCTGCCTCTGATACCAATTGAAAGGGGAAACTAGATCTGATATACTCTAAAGGGGGGGTGAATAGAGTATATGGTGCTTTTTGAAAACACAAAGAAAACTTTTGCAAAGCTTTACAACAATTGTTGTAATGAGTGTAAGCAGGGAAGCAGAAATAAAATTAAGCTATGCAGATATTAAGCACAAGAAAATCTAGGCCAGAAACAAAAAGAAAACATGCACAACCAGATGACACAAGGAAATATAGTGGTTCCCCAACTTGGGTACATCCACTCTTCTACCACCCTAGGTAGGAATCCACTGCAGGATGAGTTGATCAGGTGTCCTGGGCACCAATGAGCTTTTGATAAGGTGCTCAAAAACCAAGATCAGATTTTTTGATCAGGTGTCTTGCCACCAATGAGCTTTTGACAAGGTGCTCAAAAACCAGATTCAAACTTTTGAAGGGAGTTTGAAAAACCCTTTACAGAATGGGGGTGAGAGAGTGATGGCAGTCTTCTCTTTCTCAAGCAACTGAGAAGACTATGTGGATTCAGTGATGTTGTCAAAGCTCCCCCTGAGTCCTTGAAGTCTTCAGGAAGATGAGCTTTGCTGAGGGTGATAGGCCTTCAAAGATAGATCTCCAGCAAAGGATGATTTCAGCAAGCTGAAATGTTGAGTGTCTGGAGTCTTGAGATGATGTTGGCCTTGAACACTTGAGAGCTGAAGAGATCTGAAGAATGTTTGAAAGCTTGATCTCTTTTTGATGAGTGTTCTTCTGAATTCTTGTTGACAGAAGATTGAGAGAGACTCTGTGTATAGAGAGGTGTCCTCTACTTGTCTTTCTCTATTCTCTTGTTCTTTTCTCTCTTCTGTTTTTGATTCAAGAACATTCTATCTTTTATTCTCTGAGTCTGAATAGAAAATTGCTCTGTCAAAGATAGTCGTTGGTCTGAATTAATTACAGCCTTAATTGTATAATTTCTCTGAAGGAAAGTCCACTGAATTGTTCCTTGAAAAATCCCTTGAAACTTGCTCCAGAAGTAAATGAAAACGGCTGGCAGATCTTCTGTCTTAAATGCAGAATAACTTCTATCTGATTTTGAATTAGAATTCTGAAGGTCAACTGAAATCGTCGAACTGAGCTCTGCTATCGTCGAGCTGAGCTCAGCGAAAATGAAAGATGTAAGCAGCAGAAAATCGTCGATCTGAGCTCAAAGATCGTCGAACTGAGCTCAGAGATAAGGATCCAGTGCAGAGCCAAAATCGTCGACCTGAGCTCAGCGATCGTCGAATGGAGTTCGACGATATTGAGAAGATTGAGCTCAGCGATCGTCGAATGGAGATCGACGATCTGTCAAAAGTTGAGCTAGACGATCGTCGACCGGAGTTCGACGAAACGTCGTGCTGAGCTCGACGATTTGGACTTAGTCTCCAGAAAAACTTGGGTCTTCAGGGCAGCTTTCCAAACCTAGACTCCTGATCCCTTAGACTCAATTCTAATTGACCTATAATCTATACAGAAGGTCAAAACATAAATTCCTAGAGACATAGTGATCCTGACCCAAATTAGTAATATGGTGTTCCAACACCCCCCCCCCCCCCCTATTTTGAGGAGCTGATGGAGAGAGCGGTGAAGGAGATAGAGATCGAGGCGGCCAACCCGGCGTTCGCAAAGAAGTTGGTCAAGTTGGCAGAGGAAGATGTGAAAGTGCCAGGAGCAGGGAGGCAGATAGAGCAGAGAGAGGAGAGAGGAGAGAGGAGCCCAAAGGTCAGGTGCATCAAGGGCAGCACCCGGGTTGGAGGCAGTGGGAGCCGAACAACCGGTTGGGCTGGAGGCCCCAAGAAGGACATCCCCAGGGGTAGGGGGAGGCTTCCAAGGCAGGAATAACTTCTGTGAGCATTAAAGGTTCAATCAGCCGGCATGGACACAGGGGCAGAGGGCCCCCCTCCAGCGGTAGTAGGACGTAATGGAGATCACCCGAGGTAGAGGAGGAAGGAGAGGAGCTCGAGGAGGAGCAAGGAGAAGGGAAGGCAGGGTGGCGTTGCCTTTTTGTGACTTCCATTAGGAGGAAGGTCACGCAATAGCCACCTGCCCAGAGTTTCTGGAGATAAGGGAGGCCATGTGGCAGGTACGGCAGCAGCCTTCCGTGAGGATTAAAGAAGTTCTGCCTGGGGAGAGGATACATGCGAGGATCGGGCAAGTGAGGGGGGCTCGAGGAGGGATCAGAGTGATCCATTGGGGAGTTGGGATTGAAGCCACCCAAAAGGGAAGTTTCCAGACCATGTACCGAAGGAGCGTCGCCTCGACCTCCTAGGCTACCCCCGGAGTAAAAAAAATCACTTTTTCATTGAAGGACATGTCCGACTACGAGGACCCGTTCTGTGACGCCTTGGTGATCCGGACGGCCGTAGAGAATTTCACGGTCTCCAGGATTCTGGTGGACAACGGAAGCTCTGTGAACGTGATCTTCAAGAAGGCGTTCGATGAGATAAAGGTGGAGGACCAAAGGTTTTGGCCTCAGATGGACCATTGTTCGGGTTCTCGGGGGAGAGGAAGGAAGTTGAGGGAGGAGTGGGACTGCACGTGAAGTTGGGTGGAGTTTCAAGGAATTGTCGGTTCGTCATCATTGACACTCTGAGTAGCTACAACTCCATTTTTGGGCACCCATCATCAGTGTTTTCCATTGCGTCCCCTCCACATTTCATCAACGCCTCATGTTTAGTAGTGGAGGAGTCCAGGTCAGGGTCAGGGGGGATCCGAAGGTGGCGAGACAGTGCTATGTGACTGTCGTCAACACCATATCCTGGATGGCAGAGGCAGAGAAGTTGGAGAAGGAGATGGTGGCGCAGGGGGAAGTTGCAGAGGAGGGGGAAGCAAGCCTAGGTGAGGCTGGAGAGATGGTTGCGGAGGAGCAGGGGGAAGGAGAAGCTGGAGTGGAGGACCAGAGAGGCGGAGAAGTGAAGCCACAGGAGAGCCCGCTGAAGGCGATGGAGGTTGAAGAAGTTAGAGGGGAGGAAGAGTTTGGGAAGGAGGAGGGGCCGAAGAGCGGCGACGAGCAATCGAGGTCAGAGTCGGCGGAGGAGGTCGTGGATATGGAGGTCTTCACCAGGGAAGGGAAGGCGGAGAGGGTGTGGATTAGCGGCGGCTTGAGCCCTGAAGATCAAGGGAAGATGCATGAGTGCATCCAAAGAAACGTCGACATGTTTGCTTGGAGCGCGATAGACAGTGACGGAACTAGGATTTGAATGTCGCCCGGGCATAAAATTTTTTAACATACATTTCATTGAATAAATTTCATGCAAATGTAAAGGGTATTTAAAATTAGGTTGATCAGGGTTAAAAAAACATAGCAATATAAACCAATCATGACCGAATTTTACTACCTGAGAAAACACATGCATGCCAAAGCTGAAAAACACCATAAGATTCTTTCAGTCTACTGTATGGTCTTAGTTGTGCAGATACTTCATAATGCAACTCCAATTAACCTGAGAAATTGTTTAGGAAGGTGTGATGGACATCCCAAGCAATCAGAATTATAACAAAGGCACATAAACCAAGAGAGTTTGTTGACAGCCTAGTGTAAATTTCACGCAGTAATTTTAGGCAAAAGGTCATGAAGGTAATGACAGAGAACGTCACCTGATATTTATTAGTCTTTCTTGAGTTCCAAACAATGCTTCCTGGTTGTCTCTCCTATTCGAAAAGCCAGAAATGCTATGAAAGACAGAATCTAAATCATCTCCCTGCACATATTAACAAAAAAACAAGGATGAAAAACAAAAGAATGTTGCAGTGTCAATTAAAAACTGATACTAATCCAAGCAGGCCATCAGAAAGTGATCCACTTTAATCCTAGCAGGCCATCAAAAACTAATACCTATCTTGCTGGTCGGAGGGAACTTTTGGATTTTTGGAAAGAAATTAGACATTATCCTGTTTCGGGTCCTGTTGCTGCAAGAGTTTTCCTGGAGCTATCAAGTAACTTCTTCCTCATTTCTTGCTGGTTTCCTCTCTAAACGCCATTGCAGGAAAGAGTAACTGGAAAATTTCATTTAGCATAAGAAATCAACAATTAGAACTTACCTGTAACCGGATTAGGGCAGAGTCGGCAGTCTGGACAGCGTCGTGCGTTGATGCCGCCAGGCGCTAGGCTCCAGATATCATGGAGACGCAGACACAGAGGGATCATGCAATCACGCCGAATCGCCGACGTCGCACAGGAGGTTCGCTCTCCGGCAGTCACTCGCTGCTCCCGCTCGCCAGTCGTCCGCATCTCGCTTGGATTTCGCTAGAAATGGGAACAAAATCGATACCCTGGCGTGATTTCACGATAAACACGGTCGGGCACGTGCCCGACCGTGTCTTAAGGTGGTTCCGCCCCTGGCGATAGACATTCCGGGCATCGATGCAGACGTGGCGTGCCACTATCTGAATCTGTACCCCGTAATGCGTCCCATTCGCTAGAAGATGAGGATCATCGCTACCAAGCTAGAGGAGCCCATCCACAAAGAGGTCAAGAAGCTTCTTGACGCAGGTTTCATCTCGGAGATCCAGTGTCCAGGATGGGTCTCAAATCTGGTAACGGTAAAGAAAGGAGAAGGGAAGTGGCGTATGTGTGTAGACTTTTCTCTATTAAATTAATCGCGCCCTAAGGATTGCTACCCCCTACCTCGGATCGACGCGCTGGTTGATTCAACCATCGGTTTTTCTATTATGAGTTTTTTGGATGCTATTTCAGGTTACCATCAGATTCGTATGCATCCCCCCGACATCAAAGATGTCTCCTTCATCATGAGGAAAGGATGCTTCAGTTATAAGATGATGTCCTTCGGTCTAAAGAACGCAGGGGCTACGTACCAACGTATGATGGACCTGGTCTTCCAAAGTCATAGGGGTAGAAATCTCGAGGTTTATGTAGATGATCTTATGGTGAAGTGTAGGGATGTGGGTTCACACCTATTCAACTTGGAAGAGACATTCGCCACCCTGAGAAAGTTCAAGATGAGGCTCAACCACCAGAAGTGTGTCTTTGGGGCAAGCCGGGGAAAGTTCCTTGGTCACCTACTCACCCCAGCAGGGGTGGAGCCTAACCCTGATAAGGTGAAGGCTATCATGGAGCTAAAGTAGTCGCGCAACACTAAGGAGGTTCAGCGTCTGGCGGGTAAGCTCGTTGGGCTAAGTAGGTTCCTCTCCCGAGCCAGGGAGAAATGCTCACCTTTCTTCAGGGCTCTGTAGGGAAACCAGAAGTTTGAGTGGGCAAAATAATGCGAGGAGGCTTTCCGGGCATTGAAGGGTCAGCTCTCCCAAGCGCCGATTCTTCAGAGCCTGAGGGAGGGGGAGTATCTAGCTCTATACCTCGGGGTAGGGGCGAAGGCTGTAACCTCTGTCCTGCTCAGGGAAGAGGGGAAGAAGCAGTTACCCGTCTACTACGTCAGCAAAATCTTGAAGAAGGCTGAGCTCCGTTACCCCATCCTGGAGAAGTTGGTCTTCTCCTTGGTTATCTCGGCTAGGAAGCTCAAGCCATACATCCAGACCCATTCAATTAAGGTAGTGACGAACCATACCCTACGCAAGATTTCGAAGGGGTGGAGCATTCAGGGCGGTTGGCCAAGTGGTCCATCGAGCTAAGCGAATTTAATACCAGTTTTGTGCCACGATTCTCCATTAAGACACAAGTAGTGGCTGATTTCTTGGCCGACTACGCCGTTGAGGTAGAGGGTGAAAAGCGCCATAGCGGGAGGCTTGGAAGATGTTGGTCGATGGAGCCCCTGGGAAGCATTCTATGGGGGGAGGGGTAGTGTTGGTAAGCCCTCAGGGGGTCATCATAGAGCAGGTTGTGGTCTTGCACTTCCTCATCCCAAACAATCAGGCGGAGTACGAGGTTGTCATAGCAGGGTTGCGACTAGCCAAGGAACTTGGGGTACATGACATGGAAGTGTTCACAGACTCGTTGGTTGTGGCTTCGCAGATCAGGGGTGAGTATGAGGCTAGGGAGCCTACCCTCATGAAGTACTTGTCCAAGGTAAGGGTAATGGTCGACAGGTTCTGGACATTCTCCATCCAGCATGTCCCCAGGGAAGAGAGCGCATCGGCCGATCAGTTGGCCAAATTTGGGCCTTGGGGTGGAGGAACTTTGACCGAGCTGTTCCGCCGGACAATCGAGGAAGGAGAGTTGATGGAATTGGATTGGTAGCCTGCATGGGTGGATCCCTTCGTAGCTTTCTTAACTACTGGAAAGCTTCCCGAAGGGACCAAAGATGTGAAGGGCTTCAAGAACAAATCAACACATTACCTAATGCACACATTGGAAGATGTTGTCAAGGCTTCTGGCGCGATTTGTGGCGGAGGAGGAATTCCCGCGGATTCGGGAAGAAGTGCACTCAGGCGAATACAGTAGTCATTCAAGAGGCAGGACTTTGGAGGCAATGGTGGTCAGGCAAGGGTACTTTTGGTCATCCCTGAGGAAGGATACAACTGAGTTTGCAAGGAGGTGCCAAAAATATCAGCTATACGCCCGCTCCAACTCTTGCTCGCCCAAAGGTTTCGAAACATCACGGCGCCATGACCTTTTGCCATATGGGGGATGGATTTGGTTGAGCTTTTTCCCCGACAAGCGAGCAGAAAAGGTTTCTTCTAGTGATGATTGATTATTTTTCAAAATGGTTGAACGTCAAGGCGTTGGCCAAGGTAACCTCCCAGGTCATCGGAAATTTTGTATGGGGGGAGATCATCTGCCGATATGGGTTGCCTCAAGCCATCGTCAAGGACATGGGCACCAGTTTGCAAGTGAAGAGTTCATCTGTTTCTGCACCCAACTGGGGATTGATCTCAAATTTGCCTCCGTTCACCATCCCAGGAGCAACGACCAACAAAATCATCGTCAACGACAGATGGGGTCTCGCCCCTTACATAGAAGATTAACTACAGAAAAGGTATTTCAGCAAAATAGTGGATTTAACTTTACTATCTCAAAAAATTATAGTACTGGGGATCTCGCCCCTTACATAGAAGATCAAAAAGAGAAAATTACAAGACAAAATAAAAAATTAAGGCGGGAAGTCTTCAGGAAGAGCCGCTGGACGTCTCGCTGGGGTGGCTTCGCTCTCGCTGGAGGAGAAGCTTGATTTGCTTCCGCTTGATGAGTCGTCCTCTCCCCCAGGCTTTGGGATGGGCTTGTACAACCAGGGAAGGATCCTGCGAGGAATTTGGGATTAGAACTAACATGAAATTGCAGCAAGACGAGAGGCCTTCGAAGATTTATATATCTCAATCGATGTGCGGAGGGCGAGAAGTTTCTGGGAAGCCGCCTGATCGGTCTTCAGGGTGGCAGCCTCAGCAACGATGATATCCCTTGATTTGACTACCTCTACAAGGTTGCACTCAATGTTGATGCTGCAGCGCGCCGTCATGTGCGCGAACTCGAACTCGCGCAGCTGGGCTCGACAGGATTCGCAGGTGAGAGCCTGGGTAGTCTCTCGATCAAATACACTAGCGTTTACCCCGCTGTAGAACCCGAATCCAAGCACGAAGGCTTCGTCGCTGGTCGTGTCATGCTCAATCCAGGAGGGGAGGAGCGACGAGATCGAGGCCCGGTTGGCTTTCGGGTCCCACCAGAGCAGGGTTGGCCCCTTTATATAAGTACTTCTCACTGAAGCCAAAGTTCTGATGCCCTCTAGGCACCAGCTTGGCGGAAACCGTCTCGGAGGGGGCGGCAGCCAGCCCAGTGACATCCGCTTCACCCACGATAATAGGGGTCTCGACGGGGGTCTCGGCGGGGGTCTCAGCAACAGACTTACCCTTTTTCGTCTGAGACGATTTCCACTAGTCTTCTAAGAACATTGAGAAAGATAAGACAATATCACATTTCTTTCTACTTTACTGTAAAAGGATTTCTAACTCCCTTCAAAAGTTATCCCTTTGGTTGTTAAGTCTCCTGATCAAAAGACTTAGTTTGATTTTTGGGCATCTGATCAAAAGCTAAAAGCGTTGTTAGATCTCCCTTGAAAATAGATCTTATGGTGACAGGGTACCTGAGCAAAAATCTGTGGTGGCAGGGCACCTGATCAAAAACCTGTAGTGGATTCCTAATAGGGTGGTAGAAGAGTGGATGTACCCAGATTTATTGGGGAACCACTATAAATTTCCTTGTGTCATCTGGTTGTGCTATATTCTTTATTTTGCTGTGTTGTGATATATATACTTTCTTTTCATATATATATATATATATATATATATATATATATATATATATATATATATATATATATATATATATATATATATATATATATATATATATATATATATATATATATCAGTGTTGTGGATATCGGCCGACATGTCCGACATGTCGGCCGACATGAAGATTTGGGAGCAAAAACGGCACAAAACCGGTACAAATTATATGTGTGGCGTTTTGAAAATATCGGACCGACATGTCGGCCCCAAAAAACGCCCATATCAGACGTTTTTTAAGCTATTTTTTTATTTAATTATTAATTTTATATTTTAATTTTTATTAATGAAATGAGCGGGGTCGGGCTACTGTTTTAACACCCCCGACCCCGCTCATTTCATTTCATCCCGTCGCTCTGCCCTAGCTCTCCCCGTCGCTCCTGCCATAGCTCTCCCGCGCGCGCCTGCGATACTATCTCTCTGGTTCTTTCTTCTCCCTGCTCGTTGGTGCTCTCTGGTTCTCTGGTTCTCTAGTGCTCTCTAGCTCGTTGGTGCTCTCCCTCTCTCGCGCGCTGTCGGCACTCTATCTCTTTGGTTCTTTCTTCTCCCTACTCGCTGGTGCTCTTTGGTTCTCTGGTTCTCTAGTTATCTGGTGCTCTCTAGCTCGCTGGTGCTCTCCCTCTCTCGCGCGTTGTCGACACTTTGTCTCTCTGGCTCTTTCTTCTCCCTGCTCGTTGGTGCTCTGTGGTTATCTGGTTCTCCGGTGCTCTCCCTCTCTCGCGTTTTGTCTGTACTTTATCTCAGTGGTTCTTTCTTCTCCATGCTCGCTGGTGCTCTCTCGGCTGGTTCATTCTTGTCCCTAGCTACCTCCCCCTCATTTCTATCGCTCTGCATTTTATTTTTTGTGTGTTGGTTGTTGTGCTAGCTGTCGGCTGTAGCATGGTGGCTGCCTTGTGGGTTGTTACTGGTGGCTGCCAACCCATTTAGTTGTTGGTGACTATCTTGTTGCTTTATTTGTCTTATTGGTTGCAATATAGTCGACGCTGATCATGATGAAAGGAGACCTCAAATATTAGCTACAAGCAAAGAAGTGACAATTAGTTATCAAAGAAGGGGAAAGATAAAAATATCTGAAGTGGACGAGGGAGATCTAGAGGGTTCATTGGATGAAGATTATATTCTATCTACTCTGCCGACTATAGATGAGTTTTCAGGTGATGAAGAATGAGGTATGTTTGAGTTTTCATCTTTAAAGTGTTGTATGTTAAATGCTACATATATATTTTAATATTTAAAAGTTCAATAGGTTGTAAAATAGGTAGTACTGTGATATGTATAAAAATTTAAAAATAACATTTAATTATATATATAATTAATTAAATATTAAAATCCGATATATGAAATATCCTCGATATATCCCCCGATATATAAAAAACCGACATGAAAACCCAAACCGACGTGTCCCCGACATCCGACATCTGCAACATTGATATATATATATATATATATATATATATATATATATATATATATATATATATATATATATATATATATATATATATATATATATATATCACGTATTTTAATTCGCTATAAAAATAGCTCAAATTTTAAAACACTCTACTCACCCCCTAGAGTAAAGATAAGATCTATCCCTCACTTTCAATTGGTATCGGAGGGTAAGGTTAATTGGTTGTACATGCTAACACCTGAACCAAAGATCTTTGATAGATCTCATTTACTCTAATGTCTTTTTATATCATGACACAAAATAAGGAGTACCCTAGCTTCAGACCTCCAATGTGCAATCTAAACAAGTTTGTACTTTGTAAGGCAAGAATTAGACTATATATGAATTTAATTGATGAAGACATTTATAATTCTATCTTGACAGGTCCCCATACACCAACTGCAATAACAAGCACAAGTGCAGCTCAGCCGCCTGAGTGGACTGATGCTTAGAAGAAGCTGAAAATTACAGATGTCAAAGTCATGAATATTTTAGCTCAAACAATGTTAGATGACATATTTCAAAAAGTTGTTGAATGTTCTTTAGAAAGTTGCTTCAAACAATGTTAGAGAAACTCTAACTATCTCCCAAAAGTCTAGAAGAGACTTCAACAACCACAATGCATTGACCTCATCCTCGAAGGTCACATTCATAGTAGTGAGTTGATCAATAATACCTTGAAACTCATTTACATGATCCATGATGGGTGAGTCATCTCTATACTTGAACTCTCCAAACTTCTTCAGCAGATATAGCTTGTTGATGCCGGTACTTTTGGCATACAAGATCTCGAGAGTCTTCCAAAGGATCTTCACATCAACGATGCTCGCAACGTAATTATAGACGTTCGACTATATGAACCGTCTAACGAATTCACATAGATTTCGATGTTCTACCTTCCACTTATTTGGATCCGTGTCTTTTTGCGTCTCCTCAAAGATAGAAGCATGTCAGTATTTCTCATAAATGAAATCCACCATCAATAAGTGTCACTGGTGGTAGTTTGCACCTTTTATTTTCACCATTTGCTTGGAGCCTAAACCTGATGTAGACTCCATCGTGCTATGTCACTGATCAGACTGACCTCAGTTCTCTAAGCCGACTATTTCAAAGAAAGGAATCAAAAAGGATATGGAGCGGACCAGTGGTCGTCACCTACCGCACTGGATCACTAGCCTGAAATATCTAATCGACTCGTCTCAAATCTCAGACAGGTCAGTCTGATAACTGCTCTGATAATGAATCTCGCTCTGATACCACTTGTTGGGGTAGAGAGCACGCAAGCCCGTCTAGAGCACCTGCAAATTAGTTTTAGCAAGTACCTACATAATCGCTTAGTGTTATGTCGACACACAACCAAAATACATCACAAAATAACGACAATAAAAGTGACACAGAGATTTAACGTGGAAACCCAATAGGGTGAAAACCACGGGACAATCGGAGTCCGACCTGGAAAGTCGTCATTAAAATGTATGAAACAATAGACAATTACAAGACTTTCTCTCATCGATCCTTATAGGATCTTCACTAGCTTCATACTACACAATACAATAATCAGTAACAAAAAACTGCAAATACCGACAATGGTGGATGAGACGAATTATACAAATCCTCTTTGAGATGCCTCTTCAAATCCTTGCCCAAATTTGCTCAAAATCTAATCCGTGTAGGCGAATTACTGCTTGTCAACGTCGTACAACGATGTCTGAAAGCTCTCCCAAACTAAGACGATTGCCGCAAAAGTCTCTCTAGAAATTTTTCAATGCTTGAGTTTGGAGAGAAGTGGATGTCTTATCCCTCCTTCTTCATGTCTATTTATAGGGCCAAAACCAGAGGGGGTAGAGGTGGTAGATGACATGTGGACGAAACTTGCATGATGCTTCTCTCGGTCAAAGAACACATGTCATTTGACATGAAGTTTCCATTGGATAATTTCCTAAAAACTTTCTTTAAGAGCACATCTTGATTTCTAGGTCAAAGATAGTTGGCTTATTCTCTTTCAAAAAATTTCCTTCAAGAACACATACCAATTTCATGATCAAAAATGGATAGCCCTTTTCACGCTTATGAGAAAATATGTCATCACAATTTATGTGCATGAAGACCAAATTGTCGCGTTCACCGAAAAAGAGTTGCTACATGACGCGACAGCTTTGAAGTTTTGCTGAGTCACCAAATGTGCGGTCGGCCCTCCATTCCAGATTTCAAAACTTTTCTTGCACACGAGTTAAAATTTGATCATGAATGCGCCGTTGTGCTAATATTGACAATCAAAATCTACGAAGCACGGATACGCCAAAAATAGAGTCGTACCCGTACCGGGTACGTTTCCGGTACGGATACGCGTACCGAACGGCTCGATTCGCTGTTTTAGGGCGATTCGCGGTTCTAGGGCTTTTATTATCCCGTCTCCCGTCTCCCGTCGCAGGTGCTGCTCCCGTCTCCCGTCGCAGGTGCTGCTCCCGTCTCCCGTCGCGAATAGTGTCACTGGTTCAACGTCTACATCAGTAACGAGTAGATTTATTTCTGATGACGCAAACAAGGATGATAATGCCCCACTCTGGGCTTATGTGTCTCTTATACATAGTAGAGAAGTTGGTGGGGGAAATAGAAAGTGAAAATGTAATTTTTGTGAGGTTGATTTCAGCGGCTCGTATTCTAGGGTAAAAAGTCACTTGCTAAAAATATCCGGGACCGGGATTAGGGTATGTGCAAAGGTGACCCCAGAGTATTTAAAAGAGCTTCAAAGAGTTGTTTCTATTTCAGAAGAAAAATGCAAACCAGCTTCCAAGATCATGACATTTTCCAATGCAAGTCCATCTTCTCAATTAGTTGGGGAAACCAAAAAAAGAAGAGGTGGACCTATTGATATGGTTTTTCAAAATAAAGCTAGAGATGAGTTGAGGAGCCACATAACTAGGATGTTTTATTCTGGTGGTTTGCCATTTCATCTAGCTAGAAATCCATATTATATTAGTTCGTATAAATTTGCGGTTAATCACAATCTTGATGGATTTGTTCCTCCTGGATATAATGCTCTAAGAACTACACTTTTGCAAAAGGAAAAATCCAATATCACTAGAATGCTTCAACCAATAAAAGATACTTGGCCTCAAAAGGGAATCAGCTTAGTTAGTGATGGTTGGACAGATGCTCAGAGAAGACCCTTGATTAATTTTATGGCGGCTTCTGAGGATGGTCCGGTTTTTTTAAAGGCAGTTGATGCATCAGGAGAGTACAAGGATCGACATTATATTGCAAAATTAATGATTGAAGTCATTAATGAAGTTGGGGCTGAAAATGTTATACATATTATCACTGATAATGCGCCGGTGTGTAAGGCAGTAGGAGCAATTGTGGAGGCACGATTCCCACATATTTTTTGGACACCATGTGTTGTGCATATGTTAAATCTAGCATTAAAAAATATTTGTGCCGCTAATAATACAGATCGCTGTGCAACAGTTAGAGAACAATGCGGATGGATAACTCAAGTGGCCAATGAAGCTCAGTCAATCAGAACTTTCATAATGAATCATCAATACAGGTTGAACATGTATAACTCTTTTGTCTCACTCAAGTTACTTGCAGTTGCGGAAACACGCTTTGCTTCAACTATAGTGATGTTGAAGAGGTTTAAACTTGTGAAGATGGGTTTGCTTAATATGGTTGGATGTCCCGAATGGACTACGTATAAAGCAGATGATGTTGAGAAAGCTCTGGAGGTTAAAAATATCATATATAATGACAAATGGTGGGATGATGTGGAGAAGATCCTTGATATAACAAGACCCATATACGATATGCTTAGGGTTTGTGATACAGATAAACTCAACCTTCATTTGGTATATGACATGTGGGATTCAATGATTGAAAATGTGAAGATTGAAATATATAGACATGAGAAGTTAACGGACTTGGAAGCTCATTGCCCTCTTTATGAGGCAATTTATGATGTCCTCGTTGATCGGTGGACCAAGAGTTACACACCACTATATTGCATGGCTCATTCTCTTAACCCAAGGTAATTTCTTTTGCATACTTGACTTTTATCATTTATTATTGCCCAAAGATTGGTGGAGTTACTATGGAACTTCAGCACCAAAATTACAAAAGATTGCTTTGAAGCTTTTAGGGCAACCTTCTTCATCTTCCTGCTGTGAAAGAAATTGGAGCACATACTCATTCATTCACTCATTAAGAAAAAATAAAATTCTACCACAAAGAGCTGACGATTTGGTGCATGTGCATAGCAATCTACGCCTATTATCGAGGAGAAATGAACTCTACAATCAAGGAAGGAGTAAGATGTGGGATATAGGAGGAGATGCTTGGGCAAATCCATTTGATGGAGTTGGCATGCTTACGATCGCCAACTTGTCTTTAGATGAGCCAGAAATTGAAGATGCTTTGATCTCCAACAATACGGAGGAAGCTGAAGAAAATGAGTGATGAGCATCTTTAAATTTTAAATGTTTATGTTTATGTTTAAGAACTTCAATTTTAAATGTTTACATTTATGTTTATGAACTTCATGTTTATGTTTATGTTGACAATTGTTTAAAACTTATCCTGAAATTCATAAATGTTTTGGCAAATGTTTATGTTTATGTTCAAGAACTTCATGTTAAATTTTAAATGTTCATGTTATATAATTGCATTTGTGATATATAAATATATAATTATTATATTTAATACAACGTATCCTACCGTACCCGTATCCTTGTTTTTTAAAATTTGCCGTACCGGATACGTATCGTACCCGGTACCCGTACCCGTATTGGTGCTTCCTAGATCAAAATTTGATTCTCACCTGTCTCAGAGGAAGATTTTGAGAAAGGCTTAGGGAATCAAAATGTGTTTTAAGGATTTTTTGTTTTGTTTTTTTTGCGGTGAACACCCGACTACACTACGTTTAGAGAACCCGATGCCATTCCGGCTTGGATCAATATCTGGCGTCTGTATTTTTATTGTTTTAATGAGGATATCTTTCTCATTTTTGTTAAACCTTTTAGGGAACTACTTGCACTGGATAATGACATACTACATGATATCTGTGTGGATAGGGCTCATGTTTGTATTGAGTTAAACCTTAGATCTTTCCCACCGTCTCTTCTTTTTATGGGGTCGTGGGAGTTGGCCGCAAGCTGGTAACTCGCTCCTTCCCGTTCACTTTTGAAAGAAGCCTCTTGTATTGCTTTCATTATTTCAAGCAACGACGTGTTATTGGGGAATGAAAGAAAAACAAATTGGCTCACCATCCTGCCATGACAGCATACTCGAGCATCTTTTGCTCTGTGGTATCAAGCAATTGGGGAAGAGGCTCCCCTCTCATATGATATTTTACTTGTTGGGGATACCTGGAATGTGGAGGAATTTGTTCTCGATGATGTGGTGGACAATGCAGATCAGGGTGTGACACATCTCAGTTTATCAGAGACTATTCTTATAGTTGACAGTAATGAAAATAACATCCAAATGCAAAATTGAATAATAAGAACGTTGACTTAATATGCACCCAAGCTAAATTCTTATAGTTGACCGTAATGAAAATTAAACATCCTCGCAAAATTGATCGACAAAATAATTTAATAAAATTTCGAAAATCACATTTATAATTTCATTATTTCTCACAATCTCCTCATCCACATTAATAAGGGCGGATTCAAAAGTTTCAATTAGGGGAGGCACAGCATTGTCTTTCTCCCGTCAAATTTTTTTTGAACGCCTTCATTTTATAGGAGGCATTCCTCACTCATCTTGCAACTGTTTCTGACGTATAATTAGTCATAATTCTAATAATTTCAACGAGGAGCCAAACATCATTTTCCTCCAGCACAAAAAAAAAAATGAACGCCTCTGGTTTACCATAGCTCTTTCTCCCTCATCCGGCAACAATTTTTGACGTGTAAGTATTAGTCAAAATTCATTGTCTCAATGAGAAAAATCCAAATCCACCAACGATTTTGCAAAATTTTAGAAATTTCAACAAGGAGAGGCCAAATATCGTCTTCCTCCCACACACATTTAAAAAAAAAAAAATTTGAACACCTCCAGCTTACCAGAGTCATTTCTCGCTCATCCGACTACAATTTTTGACGTGTAAGTAGTCAAAATATATTCATTGGTTGAACGAGAGAAAACCAAATCCACTGACAATTATGTAAAATTACAGAGGGCCCCTGGCCCAAATCCACTAATAACAGTTTCTTCACGGCCTTCGAATAAGCCTCCATATGAAAACCGTAGCGTGGTTGAAGATGATAGATATATGCGGGCTATTTTTCAAGTTTTGCCGACACAAACAGCTAGTAGCTTAATGTGCCCTTTTTGCAGGCCCACTAATGACTAATCCCGAACTAATTAAAACGCTTTCGGCGTTAGGCTCTGTTTGGCACTGCGTCTGCTAAAAGTTGAAGGAGCGGCAGAAAATAAAAGCTATGCGCGCGCGGCCATTAATTCGCGGCGGAGCGGTAAACATCTCGGAATTGAAGGAGATAGATAACAGTGAAGTCCTTTTCAGCCCCTTGATGAAGATTTGGCTTTGTCCCTTCTATGCCCCTCTCTCTGCACCTCACACGGTATTCATGGCGTTTAATTCCGTGTTTGCATGAAATATTAAAATTAATATAATATTTATGTTGCCTTTTTGAAAGTGAACAAGTCTCCTCCTCAACCTATAATTCAGTTCACAGATTCACTACTAGCTAGTACCACAAATTAATACCTTTGCGCTGACAATTATAAGTAACTAATTCATTTTCTACCTAACAATGATATTATTATATATCTTGTACCTGCAATGTATTTTCAAATTTCACATTAAAAACTGATGATCGAAATTTAGTGCACAATTTTTTAATTTGTTTTTTTAACATTCATCAACGGGCTGTTTTGGGCACAAACCTTGCCCTTCACAATTGCGTTTGCGAAAGGAAGGCCAAGAAAGCAGAGGTTGGGGGACAGAGGGCGGACAAGCGGGGAGCAGAAAGTTGCGTGACAATAAAATAAATAAGAGGCGTGAACGATGATTTAATTCACACTTACAGAATGAGTGAAAAAAAAAGAAGCAATATTTTATTAAATATTTTGTATCTGCCATTCTGAAGACAAGCAACAGATTGTATAAATATATTTGTGTAATTGTTAAAAGCACCGCACTTTTAATTAGTGATATCATTTTGTCAAAGACATCGCATTTTCTCATATTTTATTAAAGATATATTAAATTATTAATTGCACGGCAACAATGTTAAATGCACCTAACTTAAATTTCAATAAAAAAAGATAATTATGAAACTACATTCCTAAATTAAAGCAAAAAAGAAAAGTTGTTGAAAACAAAAAGTCGTTAATTTTGTCCGCGTTATCATCGTCATGATCTTCATATTTTTATAAAAATAAAATAAAAACAAAATCAACATCAAGACTATCAAGTGCGAAGAAAAATAATTAAAAAGAATGATTTCTAGTTATTATCAAAAATAATGAATAAAATTAAACTTCAAATACAAACAAGCACACAATTTATAATAATCACACATTTCATAATTAACAATTCAAAACTTCAAAAAAATGGATCCAAAAGTTGCTACTTGGAGAGGAAGATCCTGTAAAACATTGTGCCATCACTCCTCAAAATCACGTGGTCGTTATGGGAGGAGTGGTCACCCCGCTTATACACCCAGGACCAACGAGCACGCTAGGCGGCGTGGGACTAACCGCCCCTTTTAGCGTGCCGCAACACACGCTCGGACATCACCGTCCAATCCACGTGGCGCACTCAACATCCCCATTCGTCGTGTGCCCCCCTGCTCTGATACCATGTAAAGCACTGCGACGTCACTCCCCGAAACCACGCGGTTAGGGGAGCACTGGCCACCCCGCTTATACACTCAGGACCAACGAGCACGCTAGGCGGTGTGGGAATAAACTACCCTTTTTGGCGAGCTGTAACGCACGCTTGGACATCATAGTCCATTCCACGTGGCGCACTCAACATATCCAAATATGAAACCTTCGCTTGATTGCAATTAAGAAACTGGTAGTGATGATGGTTATGTGGGAGGTCGGTATCTGTCTAATCTACGCCCTCAATGTCATGCTCTAAGGCGGTGCAACACGCAAATTATAAAGTAGCAGATGTTTTGTAGAGCAAATCTCGATACGCGGAGACGATACTTTGCCGAGTCTCCCACCAACATCCTTGTCAGCCTCGAGCCCTACATGCTCATTACCTTTCTCCGGTGAACAGTTGATCCAACAAGCTTGATGTCATCACAATAAACTCAGTTTCCAAGTTAGTGCGGTGCGAGTTAGTGTGGTGCCATTAGTATTTTTGAGGGAATAAATTTAGGGTTAAATTAGAAAAAATGTGGTGCTTATAGCCAAAATTCCGGTGCCTTTAACAACTCTCTATATTTAACTGTCAGATTGGACGACTAGCAAGATCACGACTGCGGTGGGCTCGTCGAGAAGATTCCAACGGGTTTAACTTTGCGTGATTCCGAGTTTGTTCGATCCTAAAATGACTTCTGAAATGGTGCCCACGAAACTGACCCAAGAACCAAGCCAATCATCTTGTTGTCCTAGATTTATATACCTATATTTGTACTCATCTATAATCTGGATCTGAGATCATGCATCATTATGCATTTAATGAAACCAAAAAATTATTTATTTTGTGCATTTTTGTACTCACTGTGCTTAATTATGTGCTTATCGAGTTACTCTTGCAAAACTCTATTATGTAATAAAAACTGCAAAATTGTAGCATTATGTGGGTCGTCACAAGAGATATATGAATTTCTACATGAATCTATTTAATACATATTTCTCATTTTTCTTCACTCCCACTAGTTCTAAAGCCGACTTCCTATCGTGAGGCTTCCCAGATATCTGAGTGGCAGGTTGTTATATCTGATGAGTTGGAGAAGCTTAAGCACAATCGTACATGTGACATTATTCCTCTTCTACCTGGTGTTGTTCCTATTACTTGAAAGTGAATTTTCATGGTCAAGACTCGCTCTGATGGTTCTGTGGAGAGATACAAGGTTCGGCTAGTTGCACGTGATTTTCTGCAGGAGCAGGGGAGAGACTATGGCGAAACCTTTGCTCCAGTCGCTCTCATGACTGCGGTTTAAAATCTTATTGCAGTTGCAGTTGTTCGTCATTAGTCTCTGTCTCAGCTCGATGTGAAGAATGTCTTTCTTCACAGTGATTTTTAGCATGAGGTATACATGTTTCCTCCTCTTGCTCTATCCTCCCTTCCAGACCGACCTTGTCTACCGCTTGAGGAGAACTCTTTATCAGCCCAAGCAGGTGCCTCGTGGGTGATTTGCACGTTTCAGATCAGCCATTACAGTCATCGGTTTCCAGTCAAGTCCACATGATCTCGTGCACTCCTCTCGTAGTCGAACTCTTTTGTTATTTTATGTGCATGATGTGATTATTAATGGTGATAACCCTTCTCATGCGGCCTTCGTCAAACATGATCTTCAGCAGTTGTTTCAGATGACTGACCATGGGCAGACGAGCAACTTTTTGGGCCTTAGGATCAGCTTTACAGACCGTGATTTTCAGCTCTTTCAACAACGATACACATCAGATCTCCTAGCTCGGGTTGCTCTCTCTGACTCTCGCATAGTGGAAACCCCTATGGAGCTTCACCTTCAACTACGTCTGGATGATGGTATTCCATTCTCCGATCCCACTCGCTACCGCCACCTCGTTGGGAACCTCATTTACCTCACCATTATTCGGCCAGACATTGCTCATGTTGTTCATGTATTGAGCCAATTTGTTAGTGTAGCTATGTTGGGAAAAACCCTTATTATTTATCTTAACAAATTATTTTTTGTGGTTTTACATCCTATATTTATTACTCATAATGTATAGTGAGGGTAATTTGATTTTAGAAGTTTTATGATGTCATTGATATAAAAGACATAAGAAAAACATACTGAATTTAAGAGAAAAGTTATAAATTGTCAACATGCGTCCATTAGAAGTTGACGCAACTTCCACTGGAATTTGACGCTACTTCAAATATAAGTCAGATCAAATAAATTTGATAAGTTGATGACATTCAAAGGATTATATCGATGCATATTTCGACATGATATCAACGGAACATCGACTACAGTATTAATCTTACAGGTAGTCTGAATTTGATGTTGCTTCTATTAGAAATCGACGTTGCGCCGACTGAATTTCTTAACAGAATTCATTTCGAGGCTTCAATCAGAATTAATTCAAGAAGAGCTTTGAATAACAGAATCTTGAAGACGTTAGAAGATGACGACTTATATATATATGATGAAATACAACAAAAAGTTAGAGGATCGTGTATTATCATTGAATTCTTACATCAATCACCAACTACAGACGATCAAGAAATTCATCAAATCATGATAGATTGATTTTGATAGAGAAACTTTTGAAGATCATCTTTGGCAATTGAATTTCTTCCATCAATAAGTTGATTGTTAGATTGTTGCTGAATCTGCAAAAAAGAATTAGTTCTTCTTTTCCTCAAGAGGAAATCATATCAGATTCAAAGAAAAGTCAATGATAATCTGGAAATAGGGCATAATTTTTTGTGAATTTGATATTCAGAGATTCATCAGAAGTTACAGGTATCATCACTGCTAGTTCTCAAAAATCTACCGAGCGGACACAGAAAAAATTAATTCTATCACAAATCTTCTTTCATTTTCTTTTTACACTTTGTGAAAAAAGTTTTGAGAATCACTCTTCAAAGGATTCAGTGGGAGGTTCTGAGAGTCTTCTTGAGAAAAGACTCAGATTATATTGGTTCAAGATTTCCTAATCAAAAGATCTGGTGTTGGTTCTAAAAGTCGCATGATCAAAATACTCAAATACTATGATGGTGAATTCCTACAAAGAGGATAGAAGAGTGGATGTACCCAGATTGAGGGGAACCACTATAATCTTTGTGTCTTATGTGTTTTTGTATTTATTTTTAATTATATGTTGTGATTTTATTTACCTGCATCTTTTTCTGGTTGATGTTGATGTACATGCAAATTCTATGAATTAAACTACGTATTTGAAACAAAATTTTATTCTCTCTATTCATCTCCCTAGAAAAAACTCTGGGGTATTTAACAACTGGTCTTCTATTTCAATTAATATTAGAGGGAGGTTGATCATTATTAGGTTAATCTAAGGGAGATTAATCAATAAAATGTTAATGAAAGTTAATAGTTGTCTACCTAAATCACCTAGAGGGGGGTGAATAGGTGAGATATGCGTCTATTTGCGGAATAAAAAATTTCAAACCAATGCACAAAACAATATACCAATCAAACACAGACGAGACAAGATTTATAGTGGTTCCTCAACCTTGGGTACATCCACTTTCCCTCACCGATCTAGTAATACACTAGACTCGGCTACTCTACTATCTCGGATTGGAAATCAATCCTACTCTCGGAACAACGTTCCTACAAACTCGATCCACAAACCGGATCTACACGCGGAAGGCAAAACTTCCTACAATCTCGGAGTTGAAAAACTCCTACACTCAGAGAAAATTTCTCCAACAATAATGAAATAAATTTGTAAAGAAATACAAACAATGAATCTTTGTTCAGATCTACAAGTAATCGGTCAGGATCTTCTTCTGCTAGACTTTTCGGGTTTATCAGAATGGTGAAGAAAATCTCGGCAAGAATGGATCTGAACTTTCTCGGCTTCTCACGATCGATCTAATCAGAGAATAATGAGTAGAGCAAATCTCGATCTGGAGAGCCTTCTTGATCTGAATCCTCAAAAGAAGAAACCCTAGCCGGTCAGGAATCGGCGATGGCGGCGACGACGAGTTTCCGTTTCTTGGAGAGAGAAGAGGAGACAGAAAACTTGAGAATATTCGGCTGCAAAAACTTTTGATACTTAGGGTTTGTCGGTTTAGACAATACCTTTTATAGGAGAGGAGAAGATTAGCCATAATTGCGTCATTATGAGAGACACATAGACCAATCACGTCAGAGTTCATGAATAAGACCGTTAGGTCTGGACTTAAAGAATTGCGGAAAAGTCAAAGTAAGTTACTCGAGATGTAATAGACTACTCGAGTATATGGAGCACTACTCGAGTAGGTAGAAGATGACTACTCGAGTACATGAGAAAAACTACTCGAGAGAAAGAGAGATGATTACTCGAGTACATGGAGTCAACTACTCGAGTAAATAAGAATGAGAAAGACTCAGCTACTCGAGTAACAAAAATGACTTACTCGAGTACTTGAGTACATACACGAGAGGTGGAGTATATTACTCGAGTAAAAGAAATACTACTCGAGTATATAAGAATAAACTACTCAAGTATATAAGAAGCTACTCGAGTCATAGACTTAGAAAATTTCTGGAACAGGAAAACTGAACTACTCGAGTATAGAAAATAAACTACTCGAGACAAATAGAACTACTCGAGTATATGGAGATGACTACTCGAGTAACTCACTTATAGAAATTTTCTGGAAAGGAATTCTGGATTACTCGAGTATAAACACTGGACTACTCGAGTAGTAGATGAACTACTCGAGTATATGATTTAGACTACTCGAGTAAGTGAGAACTACACGAGAGTAAGAGTCCAATTACTCAAGACAGAAGATAGAACTACTCGAGTACTATATAGTACTACTCGAGTATTTAACTTAGAAAAATTTTGAGAAGAGAATTCCTGTGAACTCGAGAGATGAAAGGGAACTACTCGAGTAGTTGATGTAACTACTCGAGATACATCTTATCTACTCGAGTAAGAGTATTATTACTCGAGTATGAATTCAGTAACTTACTCGAGTATGTAAAGAAATACTCGAGTACTTATGAAATTTTTCTTGATAAAATTTTTCTTCTTCTAAGGAATGACCAGCATCAAGTCTTTTCACATAGTCCTAGAGCTTGAATATGAAGTGTATCCCAATAGAGAGGTTACACATGAATCAACACTTTGAAACACACAATGAGGGATTACATTGTATGGTCCTGTGTTTGGTGACCCATTGTAGACTGACATTGGTCTACACTTCCCATAAGAATTCATGCAAACACATAACTCAAACCAAGCATCAAATACAACTTAATTCATCTTAGTTCAAGGGTGACTTCATCAAATCTGGGTTAGTGTGGATACAATACCCAACAGTTAACACCTTAATCAAAAGATTATCTCAGTTGCATTAGTATATATTCATTTAAATTTTCAAAAATGTCTTCAAATACATTCAAAGGTTTTGCATCTACTAGGCCACAAGTTTGTAATCTTGATAAGTTTACACTCTGAAAAATCAGAATTAGATTATACATGAACTCTATCGATGAGGGTATATTTGAATCAATTTTGACAGGACCACAAATGTCATGCAGGAAGGATGCAAAGGGAAATACAACTGCAGAAGCTGTACCTAGAAGTGAATGGACAAACATGAAAAAGAGAATAAAAGTTTGAAATGCAAAAGTTATGAACATCTTATTTCAACTATGTCTGATAATGTATTTCAAAAAGTTGCTTATTGTCAGTCAACAAAATAAATATGTGAATCACTTTTAAGAATTGTTGATGGAAGTGCAAATGAGAAAAATGATGGAAGATCACTTTTAATTTCTCATTATGAGATTTTTCAAAAGAAAACCGATGAATCTATAGAAGAAATGTATAACAGATTCAGTCTTATAATCAATGAGCTGAAGGGATTGGATAAAGATATCTCTCTCACTAAAATAAATGATAAATTACTCATGTGCTTCCCAAGTACATGAGATTCTAGAATCTCGATCATCAGAGAAGTAAGGTGTCACAAGGAAATTACAACAAATGTTTTGCTACGAAAGTTGATGTCATTTGAACAACTACTGAAGAGTAGACCACAAACAGAAGCTAAGGAGAATAGCTTAACATCTAGAGAAAAATCAGTTGCTTTCAAAGTTATTAAGGATGAACCATCTGTTTCAGAATATGAGATCTTTAGTTTTCTAGCAAGAAGATTCAGAAGCTGGATAAAGTCAGATAGTTCTAGGAGAAGAGATAGAAATTCAAGCAAGCCAAAGTTTGACAAGACTTCTAATAAGAAGATAATCGGTTTTACATGTACAAAACCTAGGCATATATCAACAGAATGTCCAGATCAATAAAAGGAGAGATCAATTATCAAGGATCAAAAGAAGAAATACCTGAAAAGAAAGGATAAGAAGAAGGAAAAAGGTTACATTGCTGAAACCTGGAGTGACACAAGTTTTGAATCCAGTTCTTCATCAGATAATGAAGAAGAAACTGCTGCTGAAGAAGCATGTCTCATTGCTAAAGAGACAGAATCAAACCATAATACAAATGAGGTACCTGATTATTTTATTTCTTGTTTATATATATATATATATATATATATATATATATATATATATATATATATATCATATAAACCATTATGTATATCTTCAATCACACCATCGAATGAATCTGAACCGTTCGATCAAGCTCCATCAAACACGGACCGTTGGATTCAAAATAGAAGGGCTGCCTATAACATTTCCTCCGAAGGCTGGCACTGTTCATCTCCGAAAAAACCCAATACCCTGCTTCCTTGAATTCTTCCGCCTTCCGCACTTCCGCGGCCTCTTCTGACGCCGGCGGCCTGCCCGGACACCCATCGGCGGGTTCGCCTGCCTCCGGCGAACGTGCCGGGGGTTGTCCGGCGAACGCGCCGGGGGTTGTCCGGCGAACGCGCCGGGGGTTGTCCGGCGGCGAGCGGGCAGGGCCACCGCCGGCGGTGGCCCTGCCCGTGAGACCCAGTTCTGGAGCTCACGGGCAGGGCCACTGGCCCTGCCCGCTCGCCGCCGGACAACCCCCGGCGGGTTCGTCGGAGGCAGGCGAACCAGCCGGTGGTCGCCGGCCAGGCCACCGGCGGCTCCGCCGCCGGCTGTGGGCGGAAGCGTCGGCCCTGCCCGGCCCGATTTCTTCTTTTTTATAATTTTTTATTTTTTAAAAATTTTTTATGTTTATAAATAATTAAATAATTATTTTTAAATATTAATTTTAAAATTTTGAAAATTAAATAATACTTAAAATCAGAAAATTAAATTTTTTAGCTGCCGGGGGGCGGGCGAACCCCGCCGGAATGCGGGCGAAGCCCTTTTTAACTGTCGGGGGGCGGGCGAAGCCCGCCGGAATGCGGGCGAAGCCCGCCGAAATTCGGGCTAAGCCCGCCGGAATGCGGGCGAAGCCCGCCGGAATGCGGGCGAAGCCCACCGGAATGCGGGCGAAGCCCGCCGGAATGCTCAGCATCGGTGGAAAGGGCACACAACAATAGACATTTCTCTTCGACAGACGAAGAGATGCGAAACATGGGGATTCGCCAGCGCGACCAGATCGATGAACCCCAATACTGGCGTAAACTCCTACTCCCATCTCATCATGCGACGACGACGCCCAGGAAGAGACCTCCACAGCTCCGGCAAATCCCAGTGATTCTTGACGTAACCATATAGGGTATTCCCGTGACGGCAATCGACTCGATCCTCAAACTGAAGCCACCTCTTATTGGTGTGCAACTCAACTTATCTGCCTTCGTTCGTGCACGCCTTGCACCACTCCTTGAAGAGATCCAAAGTAAACAATGAACCATACTCCATGAAGAAGGCAATCAAGCCCATAATAATCATCATCCCAGCAGTAGTATACTGGAAGACCGACACGTTGCAGAACGTTAAGACCTTGACCGCCTCTTCGCAAGGTGGAAGGCGGAATCCGTACTTCGGGCATGGCTCACAGATCGTCATGCTACCAGTCAGATGGTTCTGTGCTCGCTCCTCATTATGCAGAATCGTCACCTCTAGCTTCCCAAGTATCCCATAATGTTTTCTCCAAACATCAATCTGCTCAACGGTCCGCGAGGAGCATAGCCGCATCAACCTCCCCTGCGAATCTCACTATTGTACCTGAAAAATGACAACTTCACGGCAGTATTTATGAATCCAAAGCATCAAGTACATCACCACACAACGCACAACCGCACACATGCACGAGACACGAGTCTACACGCCAAAGGCACGACCACGCCCCGCGCGTAAGCATGCAGGAGCATGAGCGCAAGTGCAATTGCACTCTGTGCCCCCCCCCCCCCCCCCCCCCCCGCATGCAAGTGCGTGGTGGAAGCCCTCGCGCATGCATATGGGCGTAGGGAACACACGCCCGCGGGCACATCCTAAGCGCGTGACCACCCAGGCACAGCCCGCGTGCACCCTACACGTACACGCGGGTACGCACTCTAAGCGTGCCCAGCCGAGAGGTGACACGCATTTCACCCTTGCCCCGCCTTTCGCTTCCTCGCACCTCCATTCGCGCCACCATCACTCTATTCACCTCTGATATGTCCGCAACAGATAGTCGACACACGCAACTCCACAAAAGTTCCCGCCCTCCTCTCGATCTAGCTCCAGAATCTGGAAACCTGAAGGGCAAATAATGTGGGCACCCTTAATTTATAGGGATTCTGGGCTGCAAAAAATCGGAAATCCCCACACTCCCACTAACTTAGTGGGTCTCATGGGGTTTAAGTTGGGTTGACCAAAATCAACCCCACTAACCCCATGATGGGGGCGTTCCAAACCGCCGCCCATGCAACGCATGCAGCAGAACTACTATACCACCAGGTGCCCAACCGTCCGGTTGACTGTCGTACGTAACCTGGTTGTTGTCGCACGACCCCTCGGTCGCTCAACCGTATGACCTCCAACAAATCCAAGACATCGATCGGTCGCCGCTGTGGGCTATGCGCGCGGTCGCCGCTGTGCCCTCCACGCATGATCATGATGCCAAGAGGACGGCCGGCACCGTGCGGGCCCTTGGCCGCGGGACCGTGAGGACTGAGCGACTGGCCGCTTGTCTTGGCACCGCGCGGCCGAAAGGCCGCCCGCTCAGTCGCCACTGCGGTCGACCACGTAACCGCACGGGCGGCCACCCAACCGAGCCCATGGTTGCGGCCGGTCCCATCCACAGGCCGACCCCCACTGCCGGGTCCCATTGTCGGCCGATTCTCCTCCGACCGACCCCTTGGTCGCCAACGAATCTTCATTGTTCAATCGCCGCGTAACCACCTCAGCGTAACCACTAGAATATTATGATGGGTATGCGCATGGAAAATCCCCATCGTACAAGAGCACTTAGCTCCGCGAGAGGTGGCCTACCACCCTTAGAGCCCTTCTCTTTCTTCCCCTACAATTGTAACGAGAGACGGATTGTCGCCCTCAAGATCTTAAAAAAGCCCTGTAACTAGGGGTGCAACTCGGATTTGTTCGATACCACCCAAACCCAATAACTAATCTATGTAGGTTTGGTTCTAAATATTTGGAACCGGAACTGACCCACGGTTCTAAAGTACAGAACCGGATCCGAAGTATTAACTTCGGTTCGGTTCGGTTCTCAGTTTTACCAATGTTTAAAAATAATTTAAAAATAACTCTTTCAACTCATAATTCTTTGTCATATGTTGAAAATAGTAAAGTGAAAGTTGGTGATTGGATGACCTGGGCGACCTGTCCGCGCGGTCGATGCGGACAGGACTGGCGGCTAGACAGGTCGGCAGAGTTGCTGCAGTCGGCTTGTTACTTGGCGGCATGGACGGTCTGTTCGCGCGGTCTGTGCAGACAGAGGTGGAGGCCAGCTAAGCCGGCATATGCTCGGCAGGCAGTTTGTTCCCAGAAGGTAACCGGGAGGATAACTTCTGTATTCGCGGAGTCCGGCAAGGCACGGACTGGACTGGAGCTCGACAGACCTACATGGAAGATGCATTGGTCTAGCTCTGGTGGTGCGGCTGGCAGAAGTCACAGGGTTCGCCAGTTAGAGCGGACAGGTGATGGAGTTCGCCAGGGCAGACAGACTGGTACCCGTGTCCGCCAGTAAGTGCGGACTAGCCCTTGTGGCCGGTGGTGTTAACTTGGTTGGTTCTGAACCAAGTCCATGTTGGCTCAGTCCGGGAAGATCACGCGGTTAAGCGCGGACTGCTTCTCAGTCCGCCAAGCTTGGCAGCAGTTGTCTTGTGGTTTGATTGCGAGTTTGGTGAGTGCGGACTGGAGTGGTGTCCGCTTGGGTGTGCGGACTGTGTTACTTGTCCGCCGAGTCCAGCAGTTGTCAGCTTGTTCCTTGGCTGCGGGCTCGGAGTGCGCGGACTGGAGTTGTGTCCGCAGGGCGTGCGGACAGGAGCTGAGTCCGCTGGCATGCGGACAGGAGCTGATGTCGCAGGGTCTGTTGGTGGCGGCTTATCCCTGGCTTGGCCTTTGGCGACAAGGCAGATAGGGTTGCTGTTCGGCCTTGGTGATGTTGTTGGCAGTTTGGCTATCTCGCATAGGTTGCGGTGGACTGGATGTGTATCCGCGGCTTGCGGATACACTTGGTGCTTGCCATGAGATGGGGCGGTTATCCTATCAGCTGGACGGTGACCACACTCCTTATCGTGCTTATAAATAGGACCCCCTGTCATATCAACAAAATGACGTATGAACGGTAAGTGAACTAGCGGATAGTTGTTGCGGGCTGGATTTTGGTATTTGCGCGGTTTGAAGGAGGTTGACCAGTTTGTGTTGTGCAGGTTGTGCGGATAGCGCTGGAAGCTAGGGACTTGGTTCTGACTATGGTCAGGAACAGTGCGGACTCTACGGATAACAACCAACGGTTAATAGCAGGTCGCGAGTTGCGGCTAGGTGGTACCTCTTCTTCAACTAGTTTTCATGGTTCAATAAGTTGTCCGCTTCTGACGGCCTGCTCAGTTCGGCAGCAGCAGATCGTGCGATCTGGCGGCTAGGCGACCTCACGATTTGGCGGCCTACAGATTGGCGAGTAGAGCTTGCATTGGAATAACGGGCAGTCCGGGCGGCTTGGTTGTGGTCTGGCGACTAAGCGAGTTGAGCGGACTCCATAGTACAGCAGTGGTTCCGGCGGTTACTCTTGAGTCCGCCCGGTTTGATATTTGCCTTCTTTTGTTTCTGTTTTCGTTGGATACATCGGCGAATCATGTCTCGTCATGTATGACTCGCATTGTAAAGAGTATTATAGTACAAGATTTTTGCTCTTCTGTTTTGCATCTGGTTTATTTGGGCTCGGATAGGTTGAGTGTTCCTGCGTCTGCTTTCCCGCCTTCCGCTATATCAAATTTTAACATCATACACATATCAATGTCTAAAATAATTGAATTATGATTCTCTATAGTATTGAAGTCATACAAATACATAAGTTTAAAGATAATTTTCTTTAGTAGTACGACTATATTTTCAATCATTTTCACGTATTAAGATATATAATTATAATCATTGTTTCAAAAAATTTCTTTAGCATTGATTTTCGGATCTCGGGTTGGTTCTAGGTACCCGACCTGTGGAACCGGGAACCGATCCGAATTGTCGGTTCTAGTATTATGGGAACCAGATCTGAACCAAACCTATTTGGAACCGATCCGAACCACGATTCTGGTCCGGTTATCGGTTCTTTGATTATTTTTGCACACCCCTACCTGTAACACAACAAAGAAGATAATGAAAGTTTGGTTGGCACAGTCTCAGCCACATGATTTTTATCCTCTTTCCGGTGGTTTCTACGTTTAAAAAATTTTCTGGTCAGTCATTTCGTTCGTCTCACATCCAACTTTGAATGTTTATGCGCTCGACTGCTCCCGTGTTAAGACGGTTCGATTTTAAATCGATCTACCAAGAACACATCGAGTTTAACTGCAATAGTTCTATTCATCTTTTTGCCACATTATTTTGTTCTAGTGTACCTTACATAGTGCATTGCTCACATATGCCATGATTTTCAAGGAATTTTGCAAATGAACTCAAATATTGTCCTAATTCATTGTACTCTCTAGTATGCACCGCCAATATCTCAACATATAATTTTTCACATTTTATCTAGTTGTCTCTCAACTTCATTAATGTATATCTCGACCACATCCAATGGTTCAGCATTTTCATGCAAAAGATATATATTTAAGTGTACCGTGAAAAGTCGCCCATAAAAGGTGATAAAATAATTTTATTTAGTAAAGGATGAAACATTAAAAAGATCCACATATATTTGTGTGTACAATTTCAAGAAGTTGTGTGCTTCTCGTGACTCTTTTCTCAGTGTGTTTAGTTGGCTTTCATTTAATACAATCAATTCACATTTCTAAGTCTGTGAAATTCAATTTGTTTAGAAGGCTTTCTCTTATTAATTCTTGTAATCTTTCTTTAAATATATGATCTAATCTTTTATGTCAAAGTAGACAACTTTCCTTAATTAAATTATATTAGTTCCAATATTATGATGCACACAGATCACAATAATTTAAGTAATTAAAAAGAGGAACGGAAGAAGCATGCATGTGAATGCAAAAAAAAAAGAGAAACATTGCAAGAAAATAGTATGTAACATTAATTAATTCAGTTTTGAATATTAAATATATCAAAGTTCTCCTTTGAGCAATACTAAGATATAATATTGCATAATTAAAATTAACATATGCATGATAATAATAAAAAAATACTTTATTTAGACATACAAATAAATATATGTATACATATCATTTATTGAACAATCATATTTATTTACTATAAGAACATTTAATCAACCTTTGGGCGATATACTTTCTAATGCCTTAAAAATTTAACTTTAATGTACATAAATCTTGATGAACATCATGTCACATATTTATATAAATTTATGAGCAAAAAAACTCTTAAAATGCACAAATTAATATATATATATATGTTAATAATAAGCTCAGCCAAATTATTCCGATAGGAGAATGCATGCAATAAGGCATTTCAATGGGGTTAATCTGTGTTGGGGTCGTCCGACAGGCTTTTTTTCCGGTCCGGAGAATTGGACCGCCTTAGATCGGAGTCGAAACGGGCGCGCAAACAGTTAAAGAAAACCGCAATAAATGAGAAGATGACTTTTTGACATGGAAAACCTAGAAAGGGTGAAAAACCACGTGACTGGATCTGTGCCGAGCCAAATTTCACTAGATCTCTTGTGTTTACAAAGGTTGGAGTTTGATCTCGGAGGGCGACAGACCGCTACTCCATTACAAGTGTGAAGAATGAACTACGATGAGGAGGAAATGACTAAGTCCTCGGAGCCTCAATGGAAGCGCTCCGGTCTTGAGATGACGTTGAACTCACGGAACCTCAGTGGAAGCGTTCCAACATGAAAATCTTCCAAGTTCACAAAGCTTCTAGAGGGAGCGTTCTCGTTGATGTGGAGTCTAGATGAGAGCGCTCTAGTGGAGACGGTTGACGTCACTTGAGGCGTGAGGAAACCGTGGCGTAAGGAAGAGAGCAGAGTGAATTTCTGAATGGAGAATCGGCCTAAGTCCACGTTCTCGCCGGAAAATCTCAGAGCTCTCTCTTGCCTCTGTAGTTGTCCGGCTTGAAATGAAGACATGAAAATCTATTTATAATTTTCTGGATGGTCACAGTGGTAATTGCGCAAAATAGTGATTTATACTAGCGAATAACATCGCTTCATTTTGATCACGTGGATTGCTAATCTTAGCAAAATGACGAGAGTGCCCCCTTCCCCCCCCCCCCCCCCCCCGGGCAGTTCGGGCAGACTAGGCAAGGTTCCCGGCAGCGGCGACAGTGGTCGGAGGTGGCCGGAAGTTGCTGGCGGCGGCGGTGGCTGGCAGCAGTGCGCGGGCGCGGCGCGCGGCCGTGATGCGCGCGCAGGGCGCGATCGCACACGGCCTTGCGTGCTGCGCGCGCGGGGGCCGTGCGGGTGCGCACGCTGGCAGCGTGTGGGCAGGCTGCGAGCCCAGGCCTTGTGGGGCGTGGCCGTGCGCGCTCGGCCGCGGACCTGGTGCGTTCTCTCGGTCTTCTTGGGTGGTTGTGGTTCTTTGCATGCTACTGGTCCAGTTGGGCTCTCTTGTGCTTGAACCGGCTCGGCTCAGAAATTTCATGAGAACCCTATCGATTTCCAATTTTATTTCCGAGAATAATTTGATCAAAATGTTGTTCGACAAAGGCTTGATTGGTGCTGTTTTTTTTTTGCTCTGATAAATTTGGACAAAAACATTAGGGGATTGCTAACCGCAAACCAAATATGATTATTCACAGATTATTACTATTCGCAGATGCAAAGATACTCAAAATTATTATTCACAGAAATTATTGTTATTCGCAGACCAACATTAAAAGTAAAAAAAATATCAAGGAGTACACCAGCAAGAGCATAGTTCATTACCACCAAAATTGAAGCCTACATCAAAATATATATAACCTGCATCAAAAAATCTGAAGCACAAGCAGCACAAGTGCTCAAAAAATATCATGTACATCAAAATATACATAACCTGCATCAAAAGATATGAAGCACCAACACCACAAGTGCTCAAAAAATATCAAGTCTACATCAAAATATTATATAAGTAGCTCAAAAACACAAGTGCTCAATAACGACAGCACCTTGCCACTGACCTGTAAAAGAAATATCTTCAAATTATTAACACTCATGTTGGGACATTATCCATTGATCTTCAAGAACTATGTCAACATTTCACTTACAACAAAGTGAAGAAGCTCAATGTTCACTACAATCCAAAATGAAAGAGTTGGCTCCTTCGAACAAAGTGAAGAAGGTCAATGTACTCACAACGGGGGAGGCGCAGCGAACGGTGACCTAGAGGGCACCACCTTTGCAGGCGGGCGACGTCGGCGAGCAGGAGGTCTTCGTCGGCGAGCGGGCGGGCGGCGTCGGCAAGCAGGCGGGCGACTGCGGCGAGCAGGAGGGCAACGTCGGGCTGGTGGCTGGGAAGATGCGAGAGAGGGGAAGCTGCAGAGTGATGCAAGCGGGCAATGTCGGGCGACTTCGGCAAGCAGTCGGGCGACGCAAGCGTGCGATCGAGGGTTGTGAGAGGGAGAGAGGGAAAGATGCGGAGGAAAGGATCGGGCGGGTTATTGGGAAGAGAAAAGGAATTAGGGTTAGTTTGTGAATAAATGTTTTCAGAAAGGAAGGAGAATATTTAACGCCTTTTAAAAGTGCATTTTTTGGTCTGCGTATAACAATATTTGGTCTGCGGTTAACAATCACCAAACATTATCATCATAAAATACATGTTTGGCAAGATAATGACTATGACCGCCACCAAGAAAAACAAAACTAGCTTTGAACATGAAAATAGATAAAGTTTCTTCAGTGAGGTCGGACATTCATGAAAGACAGTTCATAGCCACAGTATTCACGAAGTTCCTAGCGAAGCCAAAATCTATGCTTTTTAATTTGCACCATTTTGAGGTTCAGCTTCACAATGAGTCCAAAAGATTTGTTCTCCTATACCAATTTTTTATTATTATTGTTGCGGACTAACTCGGCATCCCGGTCAGACCAGAATAAATTGGACCATCTTAGCTCTCGAAACAATCGAGCGCGCACACAGTCAATGAAATTAGAGAGCTGACACAAGAGATTTTAACGTGGAAAAACCCCTAAACGGGTAAAATATCACGTGACTGGATCTGTGCTGGTCAAAATCCACTATCAGGTTGTGGTTACAATGTGTTTAGAGAATCGAGGGCGACAGACCACACCTCGTTACAACTTGGAGGTGAGAGAGGATTTCTGACTCGCAACAGGCAACAAGCCGCGCCGAGTGAGTGTTAGATGCTAACTTGGTGACTGGTGTGCGTGAGCGTTGGCGGTGGTTGTCTTCATCCCTCTTCGACACACTTGGGGACTTGGCTCGCAGGCGGCTTGAGGATGACCCGCGGGAGGAGTTCGGCAGAGCTCTGGCCTGAGGAAGAAAAAGACTCCAGAGCAAAAAGGTGAGAAATGTGAAAGCCTGATGCTCATTTTATAGCCTCCGGGAGGTGGTTATGGCAGGCCCCCCACTAACTTAATGGCTTGGTGGGTGGTTATCTGCAGATCGAACGGCGACGGATGCCCAGTAATGATCGGACGGTGGTCGACCTGGAAGCGGCGACGACGGTTGACGGAGGTGGCCGGCAGGTGGCGGCGGCGGCAGGCAGGCAGGCGGCGGCGGTCGACGGCGGCGGCGGCGGCTGCCGGCGATAGTTGTTGAGTGGGAGGCCACCATGATCTCTCCTATTGTGGTGATCATGGGGGAGTGGGTTGACCAGTCAAACTCATGATCTCCTCAATAGGAGGGATCATGGGGGGGTGGTTAAGTGCACACCCAAGCCTATAAATGGGGATTCATTCCTATCAATTGCCCCTCAAATCCTTTGTTGTTGAAGGTTGGTACGAGCGAGAGTGCAAGGATTTTCTCTCATTCTCTTCGACCATGACGGCGACGAGCGAAAGGCCAGAAACATCGGAGAGCGGCGCCCGACGAGCCCAGGTAATATGTTAAAAAAAATTGCGGGAGAGGGGGGACGACGCGCCCACGATCGGACGGCGCCACGGCAGCCAACGCGCGGGTACACGAAGGGGCGCGCGGACCGAGTCGCGCAGGGCGCGGCCCGGCCGCGCGCGCACGACCGTAGAGCGCTACGCGGCGTGCGCAACAGTCGCGCCCGCTGTTGCGCGCCACAGGGTGCGTGCACCAGCGCGGGGCCCGTAGGAGCAATATTTTACTCCTGCGTGTACACGCGGACGCTCCTCGATCTGCCTTGAGGGTCTTACTGTTGCGTGTTGTGCTTCTCATACTGCGTCTGATTTTTCTTTTTTGGCGACAGGGCTCAAAGAGTTCCGCGAGACCACTATGTCTGCGTTCTTCTCTTACTGAGGACCAAATTGTCATTTGGAGGAAGAAGTTAGGGCTACCTGCTGATTTGGAAGTGAGAATTCCGCATGTCAAGGAGAGAGTGCAGAATCCGCCCCGTGGTTGGCTGACAGTCTGCGAGTGCACTTTAAGGTCTGGCTTTTGATTCCCTCCTTGTGAGGAGGTGACCGAGATCTTGAAATTTTACGGGGTGTCGATCTCCCAGTTTACCTCGTTGGGAGTAGTGCGCCTTATGTGCATGGTTGTTTTCTTCCGTGAGCATGACGAGAGACTTACTTGAGTGTTTCCGAGAGTTGTGCGATGTCCGCTCAGATGGTGGGGAGAGCGTGGAGATTCACAACAACAAGAGTTGGCTCGATTTCGAGACTCGGATAGACCGTCGCCACGAGAACACTCTTTTTGGCTACATCAGGAACCCTTGGGGCTTGCCGGAGGTGTGGAATTCGCTTCCTGATCGTTGTCGCCTCCAGAAGGAGAAAGAGCGGGAATTTTCCTCGGTGCTGGGGTTTTCAGAGCCTCGCGAGTTAGTCAATCGCTTGTTCAGCATTTTCTCATTTGTTGAGGAGAAGTGCTTGCTGCAGTGCGGTATTATATCTGTATCAGGGCGGACCGCTGAGACGTCTTTGAGTGGTAGCCGGAAGCAGAAGGCCGTTGTAGTCTCCCGAGGTAGCGGGAGTACGTTGTCTTGTTCGTCTTCTCTGGGTGATGATTCTCCTTCTGGTGGCCGTGGCGGTTCGCCTCCCGAGGTGCAGGTGCTTGGTTCGTTTTCCCCCAGTCTTCCTCTACGGAGGCCGCGGCTCCGAGGCTATCTTCTTCTTTGAAGGCGACAGATGAAGCGGTAAGCACTCTTGTGTGAAATTTTCATTTCTCATTTTGTGACGCTAATTTTCATTTTCCTTTGTGCATATTGAGACTTAGTCTCAGACTGTCGTTACTTGGAACGACCACTTTGTGAGCCTGAAGGACGGGTATTTGGCCCTTGAGGAGAAGCTCAGGTTGACGACGAGCTCACTTGTCTCCGCGAGGGCGGAGAATGGTCGTGACATTTCACGATTCCGTGAGATAGGGTCTGAGCTGAAGTCCGAGTTGGAGGATGCACGTGCGACATTGGAGGTTGAGAAGGCACTGGTGGAGAGGACCACCCAGATGTTGAAGCATTCCCAGGAGGAAGGCACCGATTTAGAGACTCGGCTTCGGGCGGCGAGGGCCCAAGTGGAGATGCTATCTTCTGAGAGCCGTGTGTCGGAGCTGAAGGCCGCTGGACTTGCAGAATACTTGCAGTCGTTGGACTACATGCGAGACCATAGCCTGATTGCGGAGGAGGCGCGCGACGAGATCTGGTTCAAGGAGGTGGAGCCTCAAGTGGAAGATGCCCGTGAGTTAGCCCTCAGGCGTGGAGTGGCGAAGGCCTTCTGATTTATCAGTAGGCACCGAGGATGCGACACTTCTAGCTTTAGTTTTGATGACATTTCTGAGGATGAACGCTCCGATGTTGACGCTGTCGATGAGTAGCGGCCTCTTGTATGTTTTGTATTCTTCCTCCAGTTATTTGCGTCGTGTGTTGTTTTTGTTTTGCAGCTGTAGTGGGCGCTCTTGAGCGTTGGTCTATATGACATCATTAATTTTTATGTCATTTAGCTGTTTTGTTTGTCCTTTGTCTCCTTTGAGTGTGGTCGAAGTATTTCTCGCGAATTAGATTCGCAACTTCGTTCGCATAGCTCCATCTTGTGACTTAGTTTGCATGGTTCTAGCACGTGGCTTAGTTTGCGCGGTGTTAGCTCGCGGCTTTGTTTGCACGGTTCTAGCTCGTGGCTTGGCTTACGCGGTTCCAGCCCGCGACTTTGTTGCGAGGGGGGCAGGTCCCCATGGGGAGTTTGTGCGAGAGTTGCTCGCGGCTTAGTTTGCACGAGGGTTGCTCGTGGCTTAGTTTGCCCAAGTGTTGTTTGTGGCTTAGTTTGCACGATGGTTGCTCGCGGCTTAGCTTGCACGAGGGTTGCTCGTAGTTTAGTTTGCACGAGGGTTGCTCGTGGCTTAGTTTGCACGAGGGTTGCTCGTGGCTTAGTTTGCACGCGAGTTGCTCGTGTCTTAGCCGTGAGGGGGGCAGGCCCCCACAGGGAGTTTGCGCGAGGGTTGCTCGCGGCTTAGTTTGCACGAGGGTTGCTCGTGGCTTAGCCATGAGGGGGGGGGGGGTGGTGGGTGGGCAGGCCCCCACGGAGAGTTTGCGCGAGGGTTGCTCGCGGCTTAGTTTGCACGAGAGTTGCTCGCGGCTTAGCCCTGAGGGGGGCAGGCCCACACAGGGAGTTTGCGCGAGTGTTGCTCGCGGCTTAGTTTGCATGAGGGTTGCTCGCGGCTTATCCGTGAGTGGGGTAGGCCCCCACGGGGAGTTTGCGCGAGGGTTGCTCGCGGCTTAGTTTGCACGAGGGTTGCTCGCGGCTTAGCCGTGAGGGGGGGGGGGGGGGGCAGGCCCCCACGCAGAGTTTGCGCGAGGATTGCTCGCGACTTAGTTTCCACGAGGGTTGCTCGCGGCTTAGCCGTGAGGGGTGCAGGCCCCCACGGGGAGTTTGCGGGAGGGTTGTTTGCGGCTTAGTTTGCACGAGGGTTGCTCGCGGCTTAGCCGAGAGGGGGAGGGGGGGGGGGGCAGGCCCCCACTGGGAGTTTGCGCGAGGGTTGCTCGCTACTTAGTTTGCACGAGGGTTGCTCGCGGCTTAGCCGTGAGGGGGGCAGGCCCCCACGGGGAGTTTGCGCGAGGGTTGCTCGCGGCTTAGTTTGCACGAGTGTTGCTCGCAGCTTAGCCGGGAGGGGGGCAGGCCCCCACAGGGAGTTTAGGCGTTGGTTTGCAGTAACGACAGAGAATGTAAGTACTCAATCCAATCGTCGGAGAATGTAGGTACTCAATCTGGTTGCACGACCTAGCCTGGCTAAACTATTTCTCAGTTAGGCATTAATAAAACAAATGACAAAAAGATAATTTTCGCAAGTACGAGCTTGCGGTTTTTACAATAGCAAACAAATAAATGAGCGGAAAAGGAAACAGCTCAATGATGGAAGTGGCAGGAACGGGATTGGAAAACATCCATGAACGATTGTCGAAATATTGCGGTGTAGTCAGAATCAGCTTGGATGACAACGAACTGTACGTCATAGGTTGCTTGCCCAGTGCTTCTTCAAGTGTGACTGGAAGAGTAATGGTGCATATGACTGGTACTGAGGCGTTCCCCGAAACACGCGTGCTGGCTGATGTTAACTCGGTCGTCAGTGGTTAGTTTGAGTTGAAATGGTGTTGATAAAAACAACACATTAACGGTAATCCCTCCGTTCACCAGAACTTGGTTCAACTTGGTGGATGGCTCGCCAATTCTGATGGTTGTACATCTCATGTTCTGGTTAGGAGGTTGTCTCTTTCTTGATAGGAATTGATCAACCACCCCCAGACTGGTCAGTCGTTGGATCTCTTCTTTTAGCCGATTGCACCCGTAGGTGTTGTGGCCACGACCCCGGTGATACTCGTAATATTTTGACAAATCACCTCGGCTAGGGGGAGCGGCCTGGGCTTGCACAAGGCTGGGTGGTTACGAATTGCTTCAAAGATCTTGCCTTGGGGGGTGTTGAGCGCCGCAAACTGACGCAACTCTCGTTCTTGGTATGTACTTGTGCGTAGGTCGCAGTTTCTCTAATGCTCGGGGTAAACATTGTTCTCTAGTTTCCTTTTCTGGACTTTATACGGGCTTGAGCTTTCAGGTGTGGGCTCTCTGACCGTCATGAACCTTTTGACAAAGAAAGCTGCAAGTTCAATGTAGTTGTTTATCCTTTCTTCTTGCAGAGAGTGAAACCAAGCTCAGGCTTTCCCTTTTAGTGTTGTCGGAAATGTCTGGATCATGATTTGATCTGAAACGTTGTGAGCGTGCATGATAGCTTCAAAACACTTTACGTGTGCCAGCGGGTTGCCGGTTCCGCTGAAACTGTGGATTTCAAAGCCATCTTCTGGATCCAGTCCTGCCCAGAAGTACGGTGAGTTGTCGTTGGGTAGATGCTCACTTTGCCCCTGCTTCGTGGTTGACGCATCGGGACCCATCATGTTTCCAAAGTTCTCGCCATAATGAGGATCGGCGAGGTGGTGATCAAGCATCTCTTGGAGTAATGTTGCGGGCGTGAGAGAGCTATCTGCACTTGAGAATTCCTGTTCTACGTCGTACTCCCTGTGCGGGCAATGTCGGGTTGAGGAGGAGCGTTCTCCTGATTGCGGTGAATCAGCTTGCTTGAACGGTGCTGTGGAGGATGGCTTTATTTCTTGACTGATAGCAAACATCCTAGCCTGGAGCTCGTTTGTTTGTGCTACGTGCTTTGCCATTAGGTCCTCGAGCTTCCTAATGGCGGTTGCTTGATTGATTTTATCTGTGCGGATGGGGGTCGACATAATGCGTTCGTCGGGGACTGGTTCTTCAGCAGCGCGGGCGGCTCTTTTTGCCATTAAAGCGGAACTTGAAAGTTGCAAGGAGGGAGGTCTTGGCCTCTGAAGGATGTTGGGAATCGTGGTTCTCATAGACGGCGTCAAACTATTGCGGACTAACTCGGCGTCCCGGTCGGACCGGAATAAACTGGACCGCCTTAGCTCTCGGGACGGTCGAGTGCGCACACAGTCAATGAAAAGAGAGAGTTGACAAAAGAGGTTTTAACGCGGAAAAACCCATAAACCGGGTAAAAAACACGTAACCGGATCTGTGTCGGTCAAAGTCCACTATCAGGTTGTGGTTACAATGTGTTTAGAGAATCGAGGGCGACAGAACGCTCCTTGTTACAACTTGGAGGTGAAAGAGAATTTCTGACTCGCAACGGGCAATAGGCTGCGCCGAGGGAGTGCTAGATGCTAACTTGCTGGCTGGTGTGCTTGAGCGTTGTCGGTGGTTGTCTTCTTCCCTCTTCCACGCACTTGGGTACTTGGTTCGTAAGCGACTTGAGGATGACCCGGGGGAGGAGTTCGGCAGAGTTCTGGCCAGAGAAAGAAGAAGACTCCGGAGCAAAAAAGTGAGAAATCAGGAGGCTTGTGACTCCTTTTATAGCCTCCAGGAGGTGGTTATGACGGACCTCCCCACTAAGTTAGTGGCTTAGTAGGTGGTTATCTGCAGATCGGACGGCGACAGATGCGCAGTAATGATCGAACGGTGGCCGACCTGCAAGCGGCGGCGGCTGGCGACGACTAACGGCGGTGGCCGGCAGGTAGCGACGGCCGGCGCCGGGCGGCCGGCGGTAGTTGTTGAGTGGGAGGCCACCATGATATCTCCTATTGTGGTGGAGATCATAGGGGAGTGGGTTGACCAGTCAAATCCATGATTTTCTCAATAGGAAGGATCATGAGGAAGATAATTAAGTGCACACCCAAGCCTATAAATGAGGATTCATTCCTATCAACTATTGCTCATAAAATCTAGCTCCATTACCACATTTGTAAAATAAAGCTTGATCTTCAAACTTCGTGAGTTTTACATAAAACACAAATTATTAGTCAAACTTCATGTGCCCTTGCACTTCAAACCCAAATTATTTTAGTTTAATGCTAACACAATGACTAGTGAGGAATAATTTCATAAACTACAATTGACGCTGTGTTTGTTTCTGCGGCCGAAAGAGAATAATGATTAATAAAAAAATGTCTTGCAAAATTATTAGTCAAACTTAATTAATAAAAAAAACATTTTTTTATGCATGCTCATGCTTATATGACATATATATTCATTAAAATAAATAAATTTAGTTATGGAGTATAGCATTATCTCTAAGAAGCCCTTACTTGTTAAAGAGGAGTCATACTATACTCCCAAAATTCTAAATTTGATGCTCTATGATTTCTTGCCATGATTAACAATAAATACAAGTCACAAAGTCCCATAAACTAAGGGCTTATAAATACAAGTCAATTCTTTTGGGGCATACTGAGGCCTGAGGGAGTATGGGTTACTGTGCTTCGTTAAGAAGTTGAGATGAAGAAGCATGGACAGAGTCAACAAGTTTTCAGCGCGTCTCATTGTATTGACTATTGAGGGGAGATGCACCTCGTTTGGAGAAGAGTGATGAGAGAGACATACGGAGGAACTTCTATGCTTCCTCTTTATTACATGACACGGGAAGTCAAGGTTCAGAGAAACAGGGATGATGAAATGGGAGATCGGTGAAGAGAGAGTTTTAGAGAGAGAGAGAGAGAGAGAGATGCCGAATTCATAATGCTGAAGGAAGAAATGGGAGAGAAATGAGATGTTTCAAGCCTTGAATGGGCATTGATGGAGAGGTTTAACTGTCAGAGGGAGTCTTTATGGCCTGTGGGGCCGAGGTTACAGAGAGGAAGCAGAGCAGAAATGGTGAAAGAGAAGAAAAAAAGATGGAGAGAGAGAGTTAAGAAAGAGGAATGGAGGGAGACACATCACTAGGAGCATCGTTGCCAAGTGGCCACTCTCATTTAAATCTCTCCCACTCTCCCCTCTACCTCCTATGTGGGAATTAATATGAACTCTCCTTTTGATATTTTTGATACTCCATTTAGTCCATTGCCAATTTGATCGCTTTTCATTTAACTATTCAAGTCATAGGGTGTAATTGTGGGCCTCATCCCCTGTCATTTTTCAGCACCTTATATAAATGGTATTCTGTCCAGCAATCCGGGAGAGAACCCAAACCATCCTCCATTTCTTCCTGCCGCACAGCTCGCAAATGGGTGCTCCTCTCTCTTCTTGGCCATGGCAGAACTTTGGCTCTTTCAAGGCAAGGAAGAACACCATCGTTCTCTTGTTCTTGTTCTTCAACTTCTCTTCCTCCAACTTTTCTCATTTTTTTGTTAAATTTTTTTTTGTTTCACTTTTGCTTTCAGTACCTCCTTTATGGCCCTCTAGTTGCGATGGCCGTCGGTTCCAGAGCGTGGCAGGAAGGGAAAACAGGGCAAGTTTGGTGTCTCCATCTTCTGCTTCTCTTTGCTATCAGAGGCTTCGTTCACCAGCTATGGTGGTCTTTCAGCAGCATGCTTTTTCTAACCAGGAAGAGGAGAATCATCAAAGAGGGGATAGATTTTGAGCAAATAGACAGAGAGTGGGACTGGTAGGTAGTGGAGTTAAATCAATTTATTTATTCATGGTTTCAGATTCATATAATAGTTTCAAAACTTGTTTCAGGGACAACTTTTTGATATTACAAATATTCATTGGAGCCATGGTTTTCTACTTATTCCCTTCTTCGAGAGAATTCCCTCTGTGGGACTTGAAGGGTTTGTTTATAGCTCTCCTCCTCCATGTGGCCGTATCAGAGCCGCTATTTTACTGGACTCACAGGGCTTTCCACAGCGAACAGCTTTTCAGCCGTTACCACACTCTTCACCACTCTTCTCCTATACCCAATTCCTTCACAGGCACTAATTTTTTTCCCCATTGCAATCTTTCTAAAAAACTTACAAAGAGATAACGATTAGAATTTAAGTTGTGGATGTTGTTGTCTTCTTCCTCAGCTGGGCGTGGGACGCCTTTGGAGCACCTGGTGATGAGCTTGGCCATGATGGTGCCTCTGCTGGGTGCAAGCTTCGTGGGAGCTGGCTCTGTTGGGCTCTACTATGCATATGTTCTTCTTTTTGATTTCTTGAGATGTATGGGCCATTCTAATGTGGAGGTCTTCCCAGGTGGCTTATTTGAAGCTTTTCCATTCCTCAGATACCTCATCTACACCCCAACGTAAGTTAGTCTTCTTCTTCTTGCTGTTATTATTCGTTGAATCACTTGAAGAACCTTTGACATTGGATGAGTTTTAGGGATCACTTCGGTAGGGTTCAGTTTTATAGGGGCAGTATATGACTATAAAGATGTGTTATTTATTGAATCAAACTCAATCGAAACTAGAAAAAGGAGGTGAAAATGAGAAAAATACTAAAGATGGGGATGGCACTATGCTTTTTTAGGTGTTGTATTAAAGCAAGTTAAAAGGTTGCAGCTCCCATGATTCTCCTACCATAAGTGGAACTCCATCCGAAAGTGGCTCCTTAATCCTTCCCACGCTGATCTTGACGATTTTAACTTTTAATGGTTATTGATATTGTGAAGTATTAGTTTCCCTACTATATTTGAAATACTTGTATTGGACAAGCTGTTCTAGAAAAGTGTTGCTGATTTTTGCTGAGGGAGGAGGAGATGCTAGTACAATATAGTGATTTTCATGGCTTTTTCTTGGGCGAGTCCAAGTTATGACGTGTTAAAATATTTCTGTGTTTTCATCATTTGAGACACCATCATAAATCTTCATGGATTATGGCTCCATTTGGCGCGGCCTTTTTGCTTGACATGACAACGGTTATAGCAACACACCAAGAAAAGAAAACTAGTTTTGAACATATAAGTGGATAAAGTTCCTTAGGTTAGGTCGGGCTTTCACGAACACGAACGGCAACTTATAACTATGACAGCCACCAAAAGAGCCCCAAGGGCATTTGGGTCATGGCTCATGCAAATGTTATGTCTTAACATAAGAAATGTATGTGCCATTAGAATGGTTTCTGGATTCTCATCTTGCAAGTTCTGTACGCAGCCATATGGATGAAGGAGCAAATAACATTACTTCTCCAATAGATGCCTCATTTGCACCTAAGCACCAACAGCACATGATAGGATGGGTGATAAATGCCTTTCAAAATTAGTTTTAAAATGTAGTACAAGTAGTTGAGGTTGTTGAAAGAGAGCAATAAAAGCTACCTATAATAATAAATATACTTGTATGCCAACTAGATACATAATTATCTCCCTCATCATAGTTGTGAAGCATCCGAAACCTTGAATACTTTGCAGAGATATTATGGCCGACATCATCCGCCAAGTACTTAAGTATTTGCAAATCTAGTCCAACATACTATTGAAATTGTTGAATGGGAGTGAAGTGGCGGTGGGCGGTCTGATATGGCAGACCGCACAGACAGCAGTCTCCCGCGGACTGGCGACTAGAAGATGTCGGTTAGTCGGTTTCGGCTTCTATCTTCCATTCCTGCGGTCTGGTTCCGCAAGCATCCTGGGGAATTAACCGGGCGGTTAGCTTTGTCGAACCGCGGTTGTGGCGGTCTAGATTGTGAGACCGCACAGTCCGCTTAGTGCTTATCAGGATCCCTGGCTCGCAAGAAGGCAGACGGTTAGCGCGGTCTGTGGAAGCTAACCGCACAGTTCGTTGTGTTCTTCTTGTGCAGTCTGGTGCCAGAGTTCGCTAGTTTGTGTTGGCTTGGTCACGGTGGTGACAAGTTCGGTTTATTGTCTAGTTCGCCGCGACCGCCTGGTTGCGCGGTCTGCTTCTGGTATTCGCGGAGTTCGTCTATTCGACTTAGGTTTGTATATGGCCTTAGTCGCGGATAGCAGTATGCGCGGATTGGATGTGGAGACCGCTGCTCAGTGCGGTCTGGTGGCTGAGTCCGGCAGTCCGCCACGGGCCTGTTTGTTCAGGATGCAAGACTTGGTTGTTAAGTCTACACAGAGTGGTTTTGTTATCCGCTCGGCTTGGCGGACAGGTCCTTTCCACCTATGCGGATAGTTGGTTCTTTGTGGCGTACTGCCTCGGGTATCCGCGTTTGTGTGGATAGGTTATGCTAGTCGCAGTTTGACGGATGGTGACGACACTACTTCTCGCGCCTATAAATAGGAGTCTTCGGCTCGTCATAAATAACAAGAACAGTGAGAACTTAGCTCGCACTTTAGTCTTGCGGTTAAGATTTTCTAACCGGCGCGACTAAATGAAGTTGATTCTGCGCAGCCTGTGCGGCTAGCATCAGACGGCTAGGTAACTAGTGGAAGCTTTGTGTGAAATAGTTCGTGGTTAACAGTCAACGGTATATAGCAGTTCGCTGTCTCAGCGACCTGAAGTCTCTTCCTCGGGGTTGCGGTTAAGTCGAGCAGTTTTCCCGGTTTATCAGCGAGTTCTGTTCAAGTTCATCAGCATTCAATAACAAGCAGTCCGCGCAGCTAGTTGTGGTTTGGCGACATGGGCGGTTTCAGCGGACAAGGCTTGCGGTTAGCAGTTGTGCGGCCTGGGCGGTTAGAATTTTGCAGACCGCGCGACTACTCTTGTTTGTACTTTTTTATTTCCATCAGGTACTTTGCGAAATCATATCTCGCAATGTATGTCTCACTCTGTAATCAGATTTGTGAATTCTAGATTACGACTCTTGTGTTTTTGTTGTGCTGAATTCTATTTGGCTTTTGTTGTGCTTGAGTGTTCCTACAACCTCTTTCTCAGCTTCCCATAAATTTTTACACATACAACATGTTAGGCACATAATTATATATCCTATCACAACAATTTAACATAGTGATTAACACAAGAATGGAAGTACAAATGAAATAAAGGTTATGTTGTCCTACATTCAACTTATCTCGTAAGAAGTATGTCAACCTATAATCATTGTTTCATGATGTATCTAAATAAACCACCAAAAATCGTCAAAAAGCACTAAAGAGAGGTACACCATACAAGGTTGCTTCCTTTATAGAGGGGCACAACTATGTGTGTAAACTCCCAGTCACTTAATTACCCAACTTCTAACTAGTCGGTCATTCAAAAGTTAAGGTAACAACAAAACAAAACTGGTGAAGCCTATTCAACAATTAGGGAAGTTAGCAAGCAGACTACTACACTTGCTGATGACTGCAACTACTCGACAACTATCATATTGCCAGAGATATTAAAGAGATAGTCATTGAGGTGAGGTGTGCACGGAGTCAATGTGAAGAGCTACAAAAGATAAAGAGGGTCTCTGTAGGTAAAATATAATCCACCAAAATCTCAACTTGTTTCTCACAATGAATTTGCAAAATATAATCATTTTCTATTTATTCTTCCTGGGAGAGAAAGTCAAGCAACTTTTAGAGTTTCCAAATTCTGTGTGAGATTCCAGTAAGTCCAGGTGTTTGTGAGATGAGAGTGATATATTTCATCATAAACCCAATTTCCACATCATCTTCACCTTAAAATACTCCTCGGCTTCTTCAATCAAGAGCTGTGAGTGGTTTTCGACTAATCCTTGATTTTTCTTATCTAGCATCCACAAATTCGTTAATGTGTGTTTTGTTCAGCATGCCATTCTTATTGTTTTGAACTATAAGAAATTAATGTGCGCTATTTTTCCATCTCGTTGCAGGTACCATACCCTTCACCACACTGAGAAAAACTCAAATTACTGCCTCTTTATGCCTTTGTTTGATGCATTGGGCGGGACCCTCAACATTAAGTCTTGGTCCTTGCAGAAGGAAATAAGCTCAGGTGCGTGTGCTTAATCCATTTATTTCAATGGTAAATCACAAATCTTATTAGTTCCTAAGATGAATTAGCTTCTTGCAATAATTATTTGTACAGTAGAGGGAGATAGGAGTCAGATAGAGAGGCTCAGAAAAGGAACAGAGTAATTTTTTTTAGTATTAAGATTTTTATTTCTCTTTGTAGGGGTACACTGTGCACTATACTCTAGTATTAATCAAACGAAACGTGTTTTTATACCCATTAAGCCCATCAAATATGTAGATTAGATTACATGATTTCAGTTGGTTGTAAAATTCTGCAGGAGTCTGGCTTTTAATTTTGTTAAATTTAATTTTTTTATAAACTATGTATCAAATCTAAAAATAATTGGTTATAGATGTAGCGGCTCATGGTCTGTATTAAGGGCACCAATACATGAGCTCCTTGAAGTATATAAAACTTCTAAACCTAATACTAGACTCTTCAAATTAATGTATGCTTAAAAATGATTCTCTTAAATGGTAAACTAAATATCTCACACTGGGTTGATGATGAATATTATTGCTCATTTGTAATGTTTTATGCATGATGAGCTGTAATGACAAAAAAAAGTTATCTTCGTTAAAGTATGGGAGAAAACATAAATATATATGTATATATAAGGATTCATTTGTTTAGACAATATTGAGGTCATGAAATTAGAACTGGAGGTTCATTATCATTGGAGTTGAACCTCAAATTCCAATTCCGAAGCTTCAATTGCGTAAAAATGCTAAAATCATAAAATTTTATGTGCCGAGTGTTAGGAGTTATGAATATCATTATTATCATCAAGCCTATATAAAGGCACGATCATTGTATGCATGGTAGGAATGAACAAAATTCTAGTTCTTGTCCCCCCTTGTTGTGAGATCTTATGGCACTCTCCTCTAACGAGTAACCCCGCCTAGGCAATCACGGTACCGGCTCCACGGTATCCTCCTCCACCGCCATCTTCTCCACCTCCGGCCTCTCCTCCGACAACATTCTAAGACCCATAGCATCTAGTATCATAGCCTCTTTCCTCCCCTCCAACGATTGTTTCCCCGCACCGACTACGCCTCCCCAGTCCATTTTTGTTCCAAGCAACTACCCAGCCATCAGCATCTTCACCTTATCCAGTCCAATCGGCCATACATCAACAAGCACAGAGGCATGTAAACTCTTCCTCAGCCTCGTCGTTTTCGGCCAGAGTCCCTAGCGCCATCTACGTCGCACTTTCGTTGTTTCTGCAAGTCTGCTGTTTCAGAGCCACCCTCCGGCCATCGTCCACAACCCCGCACTGTTCTGTCTCGTTTTTGTGCGTCATCATCGTCTTCCCCGCAGTGTCGATCTGCGATCGCAACCAGTCCGCTGAATCAGCTTCCCAGCAACTATCACACATGTCCTCTCAGACTCCATTTTCTCTTCCGCTTATCACACATGTCCTCTCAGACTCCATTTTCTCTTCCGCTTTGCACATCTCGCCTAGCTATCATGTCGCCTACCGCATCATCTGCTTTCCTCAAGCCTAACACAGCCGCCTGTTGTTTTCCATCGAGCTCCCCCGTCAGACACTCTTATGTTCCCTTTTTAACTTGCATCCTTCTCTCGAGCCCACAAAACCGCCAACCCCTTTTCTTTTATTTTAAATATATTTCAGAACACATTTCAGGAAGCCGCAACCTCTTATTATTTCCTCGAGCCCACACCCGCCAGCTCTACCACAACGACCAACGAATTATTTCCTCCATCCCATGTTTTTTTCTATATTCCCATCATTTTCACCTCTATTTATCTCCCACATCTACGCCTATTTTTGTTATCAATATTGGGTGGCGGCGCGGCTTCCGCAACAACTCCCAACCAGCCGCTTCGAAGGACTTTAGTCATTCCATCACCCGCTTCTTCTCTCGTGCTACTTCCGCTCGCACGATGACCAATGCTTTAGATTTCATGCCGGCTCTCCAAGATTTCAGAACCTCCATTGAGACCCACTTTCTGGACGCTGAAACATGTCATCAGGATGATATGTCATCCCTCACCATTAGGCTTAATTAGCTGACTACCGCACTTCCTGTGATCACCACTCCACCTATAGATCACGCCAGCAGCAGTCAGGCGCCGCCGGCGCCGCCGCCGCCGCCGCTAATCCGCCACTATCCACCGACCTTCCTCCACCCAGAAGTTGTTATGCAGCCGCGCTACGCCAGGTTGGACGCCCCCACTTATGACTGCAAAACTGATCCATTGGTCCGGCTCACCAGGTGTTAGCAAAATTTTCGGCCACCAACAAACTCCGGCCTCTCATCGACTTCTTCTAGCATCTTACTACCTACTAGACTCAGCTCTGCTTTGAACCACTTGTCTCCTCACCGACCGACCAGGCATGACATGGGATGACTTCAAGTGGTATTGCAACATGCGTTTCGGCCCTCCCATCCGCAGCAACCCCCTCGATGCTCTTACGACACTCCGTCAAATGGGCACAGTGGATGATTATTTGGAACAGTTTCAGCTCCTCATGACACACGTCACGCTCCCTCCAACGATGCAAGTCGTCATCTTTGCAGCTGGACTTCAAGATCGCCTACAACTGGATGTCGAATTTGAGGCCCCTCTAGACTTAGTGACTGCTATGAGTTTGGCCAAGCTATGCGACCGCCGCCTCCAGTTGGCCTGGGAGGCCTACTTGCGCACCGACATTGACACTCAACAAGGATGTCTCGAGGATCCTCCCGCTCCGCCGGTCCGCCGCTTATCACGAACCGAGATGTGGGACTTCCACGCTCAAGGTTTATGTTTTAATCGTGACGAGCAGTACACTCGCGGACATAGATGCAAAAAAAATTTCTACCTGAACGCCAAGGACTCGGACGAGGAGGACAAGCTCGATTTGAAGAGCGGATGAGATGTTATGGGTTGTTATGAGTCTCGAGCACCGAGCCCTTTTTTATCTTTATTGTAATGTTTTTATGTCTTGTTTATGCTATTTAGGTGAGTGTTAGTAATTGTGTGTGTCATTATTATCTCGTAATCTATATAAAGACATGAGCACTGTATGTATGGCGGGAATGAATGAACTTCTAGTTCTTGTCCCTCACTTGTTGTGAGATCTTGGTGTCTCTCTCCTCTAATGAGCAACCCCGAAAAGGCAGTCACGGTTCCGGCTCCACAGTACCCTCCACCACCGCCAATTTTCCACCTCCGGCCTCTCCTCCGACAACATTTTAAGACCCATAACATATAGCTTACATGCATGGTCTTTAGCATCCAACATGTGGACATCTTATATTTATTTTTATTGAGTGACATGAGAATGAGAGTGCGTTGTAAAGCACAAAATGTTGTGATATCATGTTAGAACTTATGCATCAAATGTAAAATCAATTTGTTGTATGTGGAGGGGCCTAGGATCCATGTTTAGTGAGCATGGATACAAGAATTTTCTAATGTGGAGACTATATTTTGAACACAACAAATGACTTGACTTGCAGCAATATGACATCAAATTAATGTGGATTTAATATGTATTAGTTGTCAAAATTGTGCTTTCCAATGATTAGTGATTTAAGAGCCTCACAATTTTGCTCCAAAATAAGGCCTTACAATTTGAATCGTAAGAGCCTTACAATTTTATTATTAATATGAAAAATAAAATCATCAAATTCATGCTAGATCTTTTGAATTTGATGATTTTATTTTTCATATTAATAAAATCATAATTTCTTAATACATGTTTATTGTTAGAATGAACAAGCTCTTCTATTCATTAGGTGTAAACAAGTGTATGAGTACAAATATATAGGGAGAGAAGAGAAGAGGAATCCCAAATAGACAATGTGGGACTAAACTAAAAACCAACATGGGCTCATAAATGGGCTTTACAATGGGCTTATATATTAACAATGAGCTTATATATTAACATCTCCCCTCAAACTCACGGTGGATCATGAACCGAGAGTTTGCTAATGAGATATCTGAATCTAGCAGATGTGAGCGACTTGGTGAGGAAATCCGCTATTTGATCTTCAGAGGCAACAAATGGCAGAGAAATGGTGTTGGCGAGGAACTCTTGGCGCGTGAAGTGACAATCGATTTCAATGTGTTTCGTTCGTTCATGAAACACAGGGTTGGAGGCAATTTGTATAGCACTTCGATTATCACAGAATAAGGGAGTGGGCCCGACGATCGATACACCAAGATCGCAAAGAAGACGACGAAGCCAAACTATCTCAGCAGTAGTGGAAGCCATGGCACGATACTCGGCTTCAGTGCTGGAGCGTGCAATGGAGTCCTGTTTCTTGCTACGCCAGGATATAAGAGAGTCACCCAAGAAAATGCAGAAGCCAGTAGTAGAGCGACGAGTTGTAACATCCCCCGCCCAATCAGCATCAGAGAATGCTCGAAGGGTGAGTGAAGAAGTGGCAGAGAGAAATAATGAGCGGTGGACGGAGGTGCGCAGGTAGCGAAGAATTCGGAGCACTGCGGTGTAGTGAACTGAGCGAGGAGCATGGACAAACTGGCTGACAAAACTAACAGCATAGGCAATGTCAGGCCGAGTCATAGTAAGATAGACTAGCATCCCGACGAGACGTCGATAGCGGGTGACATCTGGGAGAGGGTCGCCGTCAGTGGGGAGAAGTTTCAGATTGAGCTCGATCGGAGTATCAACTGTCCGGGTGTCAGTGAGAGCAGCAGCAGAGAGGATATCCGAGATGTACTTCTGCTGGGAAACTAAAATGCCTCGCCTGGATCGGGAGATTTCCAGTCCAAGGAAATAGCGGAGGGGCCCCATGTCCTTCATTTCGAACTGACGGCGGAGGTGCTGTTGAAGAGAGGCAATGGTGGCATGGTCATCCCCAGTGATAATCATATCATCAACATAAAGGAGGAGGATGGCACAACCCTGAGGAGAAGTTCGAGTGAAGAGGGCATGATCAGTCTATCGTTCAATGAACCCAGCCTTGAGAACAGCCATGCGGAAGCGCTCAAACCAAGCACGAGGGGCCTGCTTGAGACCATAGAGGGCCTTACGGAGATGACAGACGTGACCGGCGGGAACAGAGAGACCTGGTGGAGGAGTCATGTATACCAACTCGGTAAGATCACCATGAAGAAAGGCATTAGTGACGTCCATCTGATGTAAGGGCCAGTTGCGAGCTGCAGCAACGGCAAGAAGTGTGCGAACGGTTGTCATTCGGGCAACCGGTGCAAAAGTTTCATCATAGTCGATGTCATGCTCCTGAGAAAAACCACGAGCAACTAAGCGGGCTTTGTGGCGATCAATAGACCCGTCCGGCCGAGTCTTGATCTTGAAGATCCATTTGCAGCTGACAGGAGTGACGCCAAGAGGACAGGGGACGAGGTCCCATGTATGTGTTTTGTGAAAGCTTGGAGTTCGACCGCCATGGCTCGCTGCCATTCGGGTTGTACAACTGCCTCTCGGTATATCTGGGGCTCCCGGTGGGAGTGGAGAGTTGTGAGAAAGGCCTGAAAAGTAGGAGAATAAGAGGTAGGCGTGGCGAGAGCAGATGAGGTAGGCCGAGCCGAGTCGGTGGCGTAGCGAGCCGGTGGAAGTCGAGGACGAGCAGGGTTGCGGCGAGGAGGAGCAGGATCCACGGGCTGAGAGACGGACGGAGCTTCAGACGGTGCCGGAGCAGAGGGGGCCGAAGCGGGAGGAGCTGTAGGGGAAGGGGAATCCTCGGATGGGGGGTTAATGGGGAACGATGTAGGAGGGGCGAAGTGCGTTCTGGGGCGGGTGGGTATAGGGGGCAGTAGAGGAAGGGTGAGTGGCGGAGAACCAGGGGGTGGTGTGGGAAGTGTGGGATGGGGCGGTGAGGAAGAAAAGAACATTTCATGTTCAAGGAAGGAAACATGACGAGAAATGCGGATGCGTCGAGTCATGGAGTCATAACAACGATATCCTTTGTGGTGGGGACTGAGACCCAAGTGGACGCAACGAGCCGAGCGAGCAGAGAGTTTGGTGCATTCAGTGCTAGGAAGAAGAACAAAGCAGGTACACCCAAACGTTCGGAGGGCGGCATAGGTTGGTGGGCGAGAGTATAGGCGTTCATAAGGAGTGACCTTGGAGAGCACCGAGGAGGGAGTGATATTGATAAGGTGGACGGCGGTAAGAACTGCTTCGGCCCAGAGGGAAGGAGGGGCAGAGGCGGAGAGGAGAAGGGCACGGGCAGATTCGATGATGTGACGATGTTTCCGTTCGGCGACCCCATTTTGTTCGTGGGTGTGAGGGCAAGACTGCTGATGGAGGGTGCCGTGAGATTGGATGAGGTCGCGCATGGTGGAGGAGAGGAACTCCTGAGCGCAGTCAGAACGGAAAATTTTAATGCGACGCGCAAACTGAGTATGAATCATTGTGGTGAACGTTTGGTACACAGCAGATATTTCAGAGCATTGACGTAAAAGATATACCCAAACACAACGTGAGAAGTCATCAGTAAAGCTGATATAATAAAGATAACCAGAATGAGAGGCAATGGGGGCAGTGCCCCAAATGTCAGAGTGCACTAAATCAAAGGGGGCGGAAGTTTGGGAAGCACTCGTGGAAAAAGGTAAAGCCACGTGTTTTGCCAAACGACAACCAGTACAGACAGAGAGGGGGGAAAAGGAAACTCGACCCAAAGCTCCAGAGCGGATAACACTTTGAAGTCGAGCAGCGGACAAGTGGCCTAAACGTCTGTGCCACAAGTCGGCATCAGACAGAGCAGAAAGAACAGAAGGGGAAGATAAGGATGATGGGATGTGAAGGTACTCCAGCTGATACAGGACACCAGTCCTACGGCCCCGTCCAATCTTCTGAGCCGTCCGTGAATCCTGCACAACACAGTCAGAAGAAGAGAATGAAACAGTTAGGCCAAGATCACAAAGTGTACTAACAGAAATAAGGTTCATGTGGAGGCTAGGGGCAAGATGGACGTTGGAGAGGGTAAGGTGACCAGAGGGAGCGGAGCTTGGGGTGATGGAGCCAGACTGCAAAATGGGGACAGAGCCCCCGTCAGCAGTGGTGATCTGAGGGTGAATGGGGTTGGAGGTACAATTGGTGAGGATGGTGGAATTGTTGGTGAGGTGGCAGGAAGCCCCAGAGTCAAAGTACCAAGGCGCAGTTGGTAAGGCCCGAACAATAGGAGTACCAGGAGCGACAGACAGGCTGTGAGCGGCCGAGGTGGCTCGTTGAAGCAATGGGGATTGAAGGAGGAGTTCCTCGAGGCGTTGTAGTCGATCTGTAGCAGCTGCAGCGGTGGGTTTGGAACTGTGATCACGACCCCGCCCCCTGCCGCGGTTGTGACGACGGTTGTCATCAGGCCGTGGGGGACGAGTGGGGCATTCAAACTTCATGTGGCCCACCTTTTTATAGTAGTTGCAGGTAATAGTGTTGTCACGTGGTCGAACAACAAGAACTGTGTCGGGCTGAGGAGGAGGCAGGGGATCCATAGGAGGGCGAAGGCGAGTTTCTTCATTAAGCAGGGCAATCAGGGTTTCATCCAAAGTCGGAAGAGGAACACGATGAAGAAGCTGGGCTGCTAGGAGAGCAAACTCGGGGCGCAGGGCAGCAAGAAACTGATGGAGATGACCCTCGGAAAGGTGGCGCTGAAACTCCAAGGAACGAGCGCACCCGCAGGGTAAGGGGACCATGGAATCCAGTTCATGCCAGAAGGTGCTCATCATGGTGAAGAAGTCCTGAATAGATCGCCCATCTTGGCGAGCAGACTGAGAATCGCAAATGAGGCGATGACGGCGTGCTCCACCGCGGGGGACAAAGCGGTCCCGAAGGTACTCCCACATTTCGCGGGCGGAGGAGAGGCGACCAATGGAAGTGAGGAGCGGACGAGCGACAGACTCCAGGATGTAAGCCCGAATAGCCTGATCGCGGCGTCGCCACAAAGTAGCATCATCAGGGGTGGTCGCGGCAGTGGCGGTAGATGCAGAGGGGATGGTAGGAGAGCTTGCAGAACTGAGAGCAGGACTTGCAGGGGTCGGGGGAGGACCGATGATGTGATCCCAGAGATCACGAGTGGAGAGGGCAGCTTCGACAGTAAGGGCCCAGTCCGACCAGTCGCGGGCGGTGGCAAGTTGGAAGGTAGTGGCTTTTAGAGGTGGCGAGATCAACGGGGTGGTCATGACGCCGGAGTGGAGAGTGGCCGAACAGAGTTGGGAAAAACAGAGAGTATTGCGAGAGGCGGACAGGCGGCCTGGCGGGTTGCGGGCGGCGAGCTACAGGCTGGGGGGGGCGAGCTGGTAGGGGTGCGGGGTGCGAGCTTGGGGGTGCGGGGTGCGAGCTGGGGGGGGGGGGGGGGGGGGCGAGCTGGGTGGGGGGCGAGCTGGGGGGGTGCGGGCTGCGAGCTGGGGGGGTGCGAGCTGGTGGGGGTGCGGGTGCGGGCTGGTGACAGAAGCGGGTGCGGGTTTGGGCTGGGGGGAGGCGGGCTGCGGGTGCGGGCTGGGGGAAGCGGGCTGCGGGCTGCGAGCTGGGGGGTGCGAGCTGGTGGGGATGCGGGTGCGGGCTGGTGACAGAAGCGGGTGCGGGCTGGGGGAAAGCGGGCTGCGGGTGCGGGCTGGGGGAAAGCGGGCTGCGGGTGCGGGCTGGGGGGAAGTGGGTTGCGGGCTGGGGGGGGGAAGACGGACTGATGCGGGTGCGGGCTGGGCGACTGGAGCTGCGGACAGAAAAATTAATGGTAACCTGGCTCTGATACCATGTTAGAATGAACAAGCTCTTCTATTCATTAGGTGTAAACAAGTGTATGAGTACAAATATATAGGGAGAGAAGAGAAGAGGAATCCCAAATAGACAATGTGGGACTAAACTAAAAACCAGCATGAGCTCATAAATGGGCTTTACAATGGGCTTATATATTAACAATTGGCTTATATATTAACATTTATAAGAAAGTAAATGAGCCATAACAAAAACAAAGGTTTACATACCTTTCAATATTTACGAATTTCAATGTTGGTAAATACAATGCACGGACACTTATTTCAATTTTCAACGTGTTCTGATTTAATTTTGCATCTTTTGTATGCAGGGAAGAACATCCAAGTCCCCGATTTCGTCTTCCTGGCGCATGTTGTCGATGTCTGGTCCTCCTTACATGCACCATTTATTTTTCGCTCTTTCAGCGCAACGGCCTTCAGAGTTGTGCCTCACATTCTGCTCCTCTGGCCAGGAGGTTTCTTCACAATGTTAATGATGTGGGGTTGGTCCAAAACCTTTCTGGTTTCCTTCTACAATCTCCATGGTAGATTGCACCAGTACTGGGTGGTGCCTAGATATGGCTTCCAGGTGACCATATTTACCCTTCTTCAAATTTTGCAAGCCTTACAGATTTGTGCTGAATTTGAACCTTTTTTTGCAGTACTTCCTGCCTTTCGCGAAGAATGGTATAAATAATCAGATTGAGAGTGCAATATTGAGAGCAGATAAGTTAGGAGTCAAAGTGCTTAGTCTTGCAGCCCTTAATAAGGTAACCTTGGCAGCCTTCCTTCTGTATGTGGATATCCCTAGAGGCGGGAAAAGAAGTGTATTAGAAAATGGCAAAAAATACAAAATATAACATGATGATATAGAAATAAAGGAAGTAAAAAAAACATTCCTTTTACAAAATCATAAAGTTAAAACGTCATTTAATTTCTTATAGTAAAGCAAAACAAGAAAAATCTTACAAACAGGAACATAAAATTTCCGTGTTTCTGTCAAAGATCAACCCTACTAACACAGGAGACGGAGAGAGTTTTACTACACTAAAAAAAGGGTAACAAAAGGGAGAGTACAAATGTCAACGCAATAAAAATAAATGGAACAAATAATAACAATTTTGTTATATGATATTCTTCCTAAATAAAAAATTCTTCTAGGGACACAGCCCCCTAGAACTACTCCCCACAGATGTGATGCCCCCATTGATCCAGCTCGCTAACTGGCTAGCGGGACCACTGGAACCTTGACCCCGCCTGCAATGTATGAAAGGATTCTAATCATGGTCACATCTTCCTGGAGAAATTAGAATACAATAACTAACCTAGCACAAGTTATTTTGAAGAAATCCTGATACATATTTCTTCAAGCAACAAATAGGCATTGATGGATGGATGTTGAAAAGATTGGCAGTTCACATGGCATGTGAAACCAGCTTTAATTTTTCCCTCAAGTAGGGGATGGGCTGAGCTCATTTTCACATGGGAAGATTGAAGTATCTATCCAGTGTGCAGGACTGGGCCCAGAGAACTTCACCTTGTATGAAAGACTCTAGGAAAATTTTCAAATAATAATCAGATTAATCATTAAATATTTTAGATTCAATAAATCTCTTGCCATGGGACTTCTCATTTATCAAGTAGATTAAGAAAATAATTCTTCTAACTACGTCTAAAATTTGATAAATGTTGTTAGGAATTGTGAGCTCACAATAAAATTTTGTTTTGTTTTTGATAGAATGAAGCACTAAATGGGGGTGGTACATTGTTTGTCAACAAACATCCCAATTTAAGGGTAAGGATTGTTCATGGAAATACCCTAACAGCAGCTGTGATACTAAATGAAATCCCAAAGGATGTGAAAGAAGTCTTCCTCACTGGTGCTACATCCAAGCTCGGAAGGGCAATTGCAATGTACCTTGGCAGGAAGAAAGTCCGGGTCCTCGTAAGTATTTTTTTTAAAGAATTTACAAATATTGTTTAATCTCCAAGGATCACATGCATCAAATGTTCATTTTATTTGATGTTTTTGGTTCAGTAAACCCATCTTTAGCTCAATAAAATATCATTGACAGGACTAGGCTAGTATTTTGCTAAGAATATACTATGTGATGTGATATACTCCTTGCAATTAATATTTCTAGAAAGCAACTATAGAATGTATTCTTTGATATGATGAACCGTCCCTTAATAGTTGATAGTAGTGCTATATATGGTTCTCAAAATTGGATAAATGATTATTATAATCAATGCAAAAGGCTAGATGGGTTTCTCAATATGAGACGACATTCTCAACACTCCCCCTCACACACTCTAACACGCGGACTTCATTTCTAATTAGGTGATGGGGGAATGAGCAGTTGGGCATAGCCCGCTTTGATATCATATTAGCACCTATACAGTTAACCTAAATCCAATTGGTTGTATAGGTGGAGTTAACCTAACATGTGGACTTTATTTTTTATTGGAAATAACAACTGCTTTTCTAAACTTTATGGCATTGTATCATTGGCCATCTTCTGGTTAGGTTAAGGCCAAAGGCCAAAGGCCCAAAGGTGTGATGATAAGCATGGACTGTATATGGATTTTTGTAGTGAATTTAAGGAACCATAATTTATTAGTGTCGAATCCTAAAAATACTTTGTCTTTCTTTCTTACCAAAACATGAACAAATTGATATAATAGTGCCTCATTAATTGATTTTTCCCCGTCAAAATGGCAGATGCTGACACTTTCTACTGAGAGATTCAGGAAGATACAGAAGGAAGTTCCAGTAGATTGCCAACAATATCTAGTTCAAGTCACAAAGTATCAGGCTGCACAAAATTGCAAGGTATGAGTTGGGCATACCAAACTCATAAAATCCCAAATCTTGAATAGTTTGGTCCGTGAAAAACTAATGATCCATCACAAACATTATGATGTTGTCAGACATGGATTGTTGGGAAGTGGATTACCTTTGGCGAGCAAAGATTAGCCCCGCCGGGAACTTATTTTCACCAGTTCGTTGTTCCTCCCATTGCCGGCTTCCGACGAGATTGTCACTACGGCAAACTGGCTGCAATGAGGCTTCCCTTGGATGTGAAAGGCTTGGGCATGTGTGAGGTAATCCTAATCATAGTAGCATGCCATCTTTTATGAACTTGTTGATATAAACCCCGATGAACTTGTTGATCTCAACCCCGATGAACTTGTTGATCTCAACCCTGATGAACTTGTTGAGCATATAGTCCTATATATGGAAATTCCCAGTCTCATACATTTAAAATAGATCCCTGAACCTTCAGATTTGGGTGGATGCACAAGTTATAGCATGATATCAGTCCAAGTTAGGCTAATCAGCCAACTTAAACTTTTACCAATTAAAAAAATGAATTTTTACATGTTAGATGTCAAAGAATCTGCACATCAGGAATGTGTTGAGAATACAGTCCTTCATTTGGGAAACTTGTATAGCTTGGTGCACTTAATGTAGATAATGGGCTCTTCACCTACTACTAACAAATTGGTTTCGAGTTGGATACATAGGTTATAACATGGCATTATAACAAGCCGTGCCCAATGACTCACCCCACACCACCCAATTAAAAAAAAGAATTTCACTTGTTAGAGACCAATGATTCAAGGCTTGATAAGTTATAATGGGATCATAGCCACACATGAGGAAACTCATATATTCTTGTGCATTTAGTGTAAATCATGAGCCCTCCACCTATAACAAACTAATTTTGAGTTGCATATTACATGAATATAGATCAGGATAGACCCAATGCTTAACTCACACATCACACACTGAAAAAAAAAAACAAATTTAAAGCGTAAATGGCCACAGACCCTACACTTGAGGGGGTGTTTTAATCTCGGGTCTCTCCACCTGCAACCAATTTATTTTAGGTTAGATGCATTGATTCTAACAAACCCTATAAATGACCAAATCAATTATCTTTTACCTGAGGACAAAGGTAGATTTGGATTGGATGTATAGGCTTGTTCTAATACAATTCTAACACGAACAAATCAATGAACTTTTCTAAACTCGACATTGTTTTGGCAATGGCGCAGTACACACTGGAGCGAGGAGCCGTGCACGCCTGCCATGCCGGAGGAATGGTGCACTGTCTTGAAGAATGGACTCATCACGAGGTTGGCGCCATCGACGTCGATCGCATAGATCTGGTTTGGAGGGCGGCACTCAAGCACGGTCTAAGGCCCGTTTGAGGCGAAGAACATCTGGAAACCCTAGCCCTTCTCTCTGCATATGTAATCAAGAGAACAACTTTACCTGAAAACCGCTACAGTCAATCATTTAATTTAGAATTTTCTAGTGTTGAATCTCCACCAAAATAACACTATGGGGGCACGGAGGCTTCTGAGAGTTCTCCGAGAAGATGGAGATGAGCAGAGCCGGCTCATTCTTCTGTAAGCTGAAGCACTACAGTGGAGCGTGAAAGATTGGTATATTAAATAACATTTATTTTTACTCCAAACTTGCTCCTTTCTTTTTTCTTAATTCAAATTAATGAAAATGAATGATAAATGTGAAATATTTTGCTTTTAAGACTTTCATTATTATTTGTAGTGCAAACATTTATTTTTATCATATAAGTTTTTAAATTTAAGGTTTATATTAAAAAAATATGAAGAGGTGTCTTAGGAGTTGGGAGTTTGCTATGCAATAAGAGCGTGTTATGAAAAAGGCGGTCTATAAAATGTTGGGCTTGTGCAAGAAGTATTAGATATTATAGTTGATGAGGTTCCCCGAATAGGTCTGGTTGTATCACGGTTCTGCGAGCGCAATTCCAACCGTCGGTCGCGCCCGTGCGCATTCTTACAAGCGTGTCCGCCTCACGCGGGAACCATTTCGCGGACACAAGGCCGTGCATGCGCTCCCTGCCTATGTAGAGCTCCCGGGAGCACGTGAGTGTGCGTGCGACCCCGCCGGGTCACTCGTGGCATGACCGCGCGCAGTCTGGGGCCGTGTGTAGCCTCTCCATGGCCGAGTTTTTTCGTCCGGCTTCCGGGGCGAACAGAATTGCTCGCGCGTGAGCACTCACGCTACTTTGTTTTTTTTTGTTTGTTTTTTTTAAGTCTCGTGGTTTGCTTTTTATCTCGTCCATTCATCTGTACATGCGACAACTCTTCCTCTCACCCGGACGGCGATTTCCAAACGGAGTCCGGTCCTAATAACATCATGAGGGACGGATGGCCTTCCGGCCGCCTGAATCCAGGCGGTCCCTTCTGTTGTAGTGGGCGGACCGCCGCCCCGCCCTCTGGCCACCCTGATCGGGCGGCCTCCTGGCTGCCCAGATTCGGGTGGCCGCCGTACCGCCCCTCTAGCCGCTCGGATCGGGCGGCCTCCTAGCCACCTAGATCTGGGCGGTGTTTGCTACGAAAAGCCGTCGGCCCCCAGGCTGCCCCGCCACTCTGGTCGCCCGGATCGGGCGGCCTTCTGGCCGCCCAGATCCGCGCAGCGCCGTTTGCCCAAAAGGACGGGAGGCCTCCAGGCCATCCCTCTCTCTGGCTGATCAGATTGGGCACCCTCTTGGCTGCCCAGATCCGAGCTGCCCCTTGGCCGTCGAAGACGGGCCGCCCACCCTCGGCCAAAAATCTCGTCGTCGATCGGCCTTCGCCGACCTGATTTTCCCCGCCAGACGGTTTCCTCGCCGGCCAATCCTCTGTCGTCCGTTCGCACTCCCACGATCGCCAAAAATAGGACTGGGTTGCATTTAATATAATTAATGAAATAATGTGTGTGTAATACATTATAAGATTGGTTTGCAATAAGTAATTACGGTGGTTATGGTCTGAGAATAGCCGGATAATCATTGTAATTACCTTTGGGGTCTATAAATAGGGTCTCAGACCCTCATTCATTTCCACCTTTTCTCTCCCCGGGATTCCCCTATTGTTTTCTCTCTCCTCGCGTATTTTTCCACGATTATTCTCTCCTCCCCAAATTTTCTCCTACGCTCCTCTTTCCCCTCCTACTCTTGGCACGCGCTCCTCGTTGTGTGCGTCGCTCTGTGCGCATGTCTTTCAGTGCACACGTTCCTTCTTGCGCGCGCTTCTCCTCGCGCGTGTCCTTCTGTGTGCACGTCCTTCCGAGCGAGCATTCCTCCTTGCACGCGCTTCTCCTTGTGCGCATCCCGTCTGCGCATGTTCTTCTGTGCACCCGTTCCTCCTTACGCTTGCATTCTTTTGTGCACACCTTGGGTTGTCTCTTTAAATATATACTTTCAAAGATACAGCCTAAATCCAAAGATGAATTTTGAATGAAGAAATTAAATGATTTGAACAGAGATAATAGTCAACTATAATTATGTCTTGGAGAGAGAGAGAGAGAGAGAGAGAGAGTCGTATGTGATATCATTGTATCTACCTCTAACAAAATTAAAATAGAGACAGCAACCAAACCTTGCTCTTGACAAATAAATCGAATGACAGAAGCCTGCCTTCCTACGGGCCTTTGGGGTCGGCCCAGATGCTCTAATGGAAGAGTGCAGTTAGCTTTACAGAGCTAGGCTTTGTTTGACACAATTTAGCTTTGTTTGACACAATTTATTTGGTCCTCTGAGTTTGCTTAAAAATATCATTATCATCTAATATGTGTTTGGACAAAGGTTATTGTTGCGGGTCGTCCGGTCTTTCTCTGGTCCGGAGAAATCGGACTGTCTTAGTTCGGAATCGATCCGAACGCACAAACTGTCAAAATGAACCGCAGCAAATGACAAGAGATCTTTTTTTACGTGAAAACACGGAAATGGTGAAAAATCACGTGATTGGAACTGCGCCGAACGAAAATCCACTATGTTCTTTGAGTTTTACAAAATTTGGTTTGATCTCGTAGGGCGACATGTCGTTACTCCGTTACAGGTGCAGGAAATGAGGGAAAATGGTCAAGTCATCGGAGACTCGATGTAAGCGCTCCGACTTTGGAGTGTTGATGAGCTCGCGGAACCTAAGTGGGAGTGTTTCGGCCGAGACATTCTCTAAGTCCACAGAGCTTCTGGAGGGAGCGCTCTCGTTGATGCGGCGTCTTGTGTTGGGAAAGTGAGTGAACAATCCCGACCAGAGCACATATTGCAAATTTGAGCGAGCACCAATGTGACCGTGTTCAGCGGTATGCAAGCGGAAACAACAGTACAATACGAAAATAAAAGCAACAAAAGCACAGAAAAGCACACAAAATTTTTAACGTGGAAAACCCAAATCGGGTGAAAAACCACGGGACGATCGGAGTTCAACCCGGAAAGCCTCCACTAAAAGTGTGTGAAAAAATCGCACGCACGGATTACAGGCTTTCCCTCCACCGATCCACAAAGGATCTTCACCCACTTCACACTACACAATACAATACAACAGAAAAACTGCAAGTTACCAACAGCGGCGAATGAGACGGATTACACAAATCCTCTCCAAGATGCCACTTCAAATCCTTGTCAATATCTGCTTCAGATCCAATCTGTGTTGGCGAAGTACTCTTTGTCAACGTCGTACAACGATGTCCGAAAGCTCTCTCAAACTAAGACGATTGCCGCAAAGGCATCTCTAGATCTTTCAATGCTTGAGTTTGGAGAGAAGTGGATGTTTTACCCCTCCTCCTTCATCCCTATTTATAGGTCCAAAATCAAGGAGGTAGGTCGTAGATGACATGTGGATGAAGCTTCCCTCGGTCAAAAATACATGTCATTTGGCATGAAGCTTCCTTTGGAACAATTTCCTAGAAGCTTCCTTTAAGAGCACATGTTGAATTCCAGGTCAAAGATGACTAATCCTTTTCATACATGTCATGAAACACATGTTTGAAAATCATGGTCAAAGTTGGCTAGCCTTTTTCATACTTAGGAGAAAAATTATCTCAACAAATCTCCTCCTTTTCGACTAAGTGAAGACAACTTGTCATTCTGATAATCTTCATCAGAGTCTTTAATTTGCCTCCCGCCAGGTCCTCCATCAATATGTCTCCACATTTGATCAACAACACCAAATTCGAGTTAATGAGAATCGAACTCAACAGTTTTTCCACAAAGGACGGGAACTGTACCCAACAAATCTCCCCCTTCACATCGAGGCGGAAGAAACCGCCATCCCGGCGATTCTAACGCAATGCTCGAACTTCCCCCTTGGCACGGTCTTGGTCAGCATGTCTGCCCCATTGTCATCAGTATGCACCTTCTGAAGATCAAGCTCCTTCTGCTCCAGGACATCTCGTATCCAATGATACCGATTGTCGATGTGCTTCGACCTCGAGTGGAACGTGGGGTTCTTCCCCAGGTGAATAGTGCTCTGACTGTCACACAGGAGTGTGTATCGGTCCTGATTGAATCCAAGTTCTTTGATGAACCTATTCATCCAAAGCAACTCCTTCCCAGCCTCAGTAACCACAATGAACTCAGCCTCTATGGTGGATAGTGCAACGCACTTCTGCAATCTCGACGCCCACGAGACAGCTCCCCCTGCAAACAGAATCATGTATCCTGACGTCGATCTCCGGGAATCCACATCTCCAGCCATGTCCACATCAGTGTAGCCCAACAACTCTGGCTCACTGTCAAATCTCAATGTCAAGTCTGAAGTCCCCTCCAGGTATCTCAATGTCCACTTTACTGCGCTCCAATGCTCTCTCCTAGGATTGGAGAGAAATCTACTGACGGTCCAAACGGCATGCGCAATGTCTGGACGTGTACACACCATCACATATATGAGGGTCCCAACTGCAGATGCATACGAAATCTTCTGCATTGCCTCGATCTCCTCGAGTGTGTTGGGGCACTGATCAGCGGTAAGCCTGAAGTGAGCTGCAAGAGGCGTGCTCACCTTCTTTGCCTGGTCCATATCAAATCTCTACAAAACTTTGCGGATGTACCGCTCCTGTGATAACCAAAGTAATCTGGCTCCCCTGTCCCTGCGAATTTGCATCCCTAAAATAGTCTTCGCAGCACCCAGATCCTTCATCTCAAAGATAGAACTCAATTGTCGCTTCAACTCAGAAATGCGAGCAGTATTCCTCCTGACATTCAACATGTCGTCCACGTACAACTGTAGAATGATAAAGTCTTCTGGAGCATACTGCTTGAAAAATACACAGTGGTCAAGGGTGGTCCTCCTGAAGTCGATCTCCCCCATGAATGAATCAAACTTCTTATACCATTGCCGCGGGGCCTGCTTCAGGCCATATAGACTTTTCCGCAAACGACACACCAGACCTTCCTTCCCTCTGACACTGAAACCCTCAGGCTGCTCCATGTATAGCTCCTCCTCAAGATCTCCATGCAGAAAAGCGGTCTTGACATCCATCTGCTCTATCTCCAAGTCGAGCCTCGCAGCGAGGCCAAGTACAACACGAATAGATGACATCTTCGCCACGGGTGAGAAGATCTCATCGAAGTCAAGACTCTGTCGCTGTCCAAAACCCTTCACCACCAACCTGGCCTTGTATCTGGGAGGTGTGGAGGAGTCTCCCTATTTTATCCTGAAAATCCACCGATTCTTCAAGGCCTTCTTGCCCTTAGGCAATCTCACCAAGTCATATGTGTGGTTCTTCTGCAGCGACTGCATCTCCTCCTGCATAACAGCCATCTACTGACGCTTCTCAGTACTCTCCACAACCTCATCATAGCTCTCAAGCTCCCCCGCATCAGTCAGCAATATGAACTCTGATGCAGAATATCTAGCGGGCGGGTTCCTGGCTCGATCAGACCTCCGTAGGGCCGGCTCCGGGGCCGGTGCAGGTACATCATCAGCAATATCCTCAGTGATTACTGGTTCACCATCAATGGTGATATCATGATCTAGAAGGGCATCAGTACCCTGTGTTGGCTCAGGCTCAGTAGACTCCTCAGTATCCTCAGCTCCAACCATAGGTGACTCTGCAACAGTACGACAGTCAACCTCCAACTCAGCAGTCCCCTCAGGATCACCAACAGTCTGATCCTCACAAAAAACAGCATCACGGCTACGTACAAGCTTCTTCTCAACTGGATCCAAGAACCTGTACCCGAACTCTCCACTATAGCCGTACCCCCAAGAAAATGCACCGTCGGGTCTTCGAATCCAACTTCGATCTTTCGTCTATGGGAACGTGCACAAAGGCTTTGCGGCCAAATACCCGCAAGTGACTGTAAGAGGGGTCTTTCTCATACCAGACCCTATCTAGAACATCCTCCTGCAATGTTGAACTCGGCGAGAGGTTGATGACATGCGCTGCAGTAAGAAGAGCCTCGCCCCAAAACATCCCCGACAGCTTCGACTCAGATAACATGCACTGAATCCTCTCCAACAGTGTCTGATTCATCCTCTCAGCTACGCCATTCAGCTGCGGCATCTTCGGCGGGGTCTTCTCATGTCGGATGTCATGGTCCCTGCAGTACTCATCAAACGGACCAATGTACTCTCCCCCGTTGTCGAACCTGATGCATCTCAGCCTCTTGCCAGACTGTCTCTCCATATCAGCATGGAATCTCCTGAAAGTATTGAGGACCAGATCCTTGGTCTTGATAACATAGACCCAAAGCTTCCTCGAATAGTCATCAATAAAAGTAATGAAGTATGAAGATCCTCCTCTAGTCTGGACCTTCAGAGATCCGCAAACATCAGTATGAACTAGCTCAAATGGCTTCGATCTCCTGTTGGACGTGTGGCTGTGAAATGAAATCTTGTTCTGTTTCCCAGCCATGCAGTGGTCACACCTCTCCAAATGATCACCATAAATGTCACTAATCAGCTTTTTCTTCGCCAGGCATCCCAAACCCTTCTGGCTAATGTGTGTCAGCCTCTTGTGCCATAAGGAAGTGGATGTCTCATCCCTGACGGAGTTGGACTGAGCAGCTTCAGGCCTCCCCTCCATGTAGTATAGTCCAGAATATCTATAACCCATGGTCATCACAAGTGATCCTCTGATCAGCTTCCAGAAGTCTCCTCCAAAGACACTCAGGTGTCCTTCGTCTCCAAGTCTGCCAACAGAAATGAGATTGAAACGGATGTCTGGCACATGTCGCACATCCCTCAGAACTAGTAAGGCTCCAGTGCCCGTCTTCAAATGCATGTCTCCACGCCCATGTACCTTGGACGTATCCCCATTGCCCATCTTCAACACCCTACAGTCATGAGTGGTGTAAGTGGCAAATAGCTCCTTGTTGTGGGAGACATGCGCGGAGGCTCCAGAATCAACGATCCACCATCGGTCGTCACACGCGAGTGTAGCAGTGACGTCGTCACCAACAATAATGACGTCCTCCTCCTCAGTCAAAACGGTGGTTGTCGTGTGACCCTCATCTTTTCCCTCAGTGGCAATCCCCTTCTTCTTCTGGTCGTTCTTCAACGAGTAACAAAATTTCTTGATGTGGCCCTTCTTATGACGGTAGTGGCATTCCACATTCTGATAACGTGACTTCGACTTGCCCCTACTCTGACTCTTGTCCTCCTTCCTTCCTCGGCTCTTACTCCTTCCTCTCCCCCTGGACTCAGTAAAGAGAACGACAGCTCGTGAAGAAGAGCCTGAAGTCCCCTGAGACTTTCGTTTCACCTGCTCATTCAAGATCTCACTCTTGGCGATCTCCATGGAAACAATCCCCTGTGGGGAAGAATTGATCAGAGAAATTCTGACCATCTCCCAAGAGTCTAGAAGTGCATTCACCTCGTCTTCAAATGTCACCTTCATAGCAGTCAGACGATCAATAATTCTCTGGAACTCGTTGACATGATCCAATATAGGAGAGTCCTCCCGGTATCTGAACTGTCCAAGCTTCTTCAGCAAATATAACTTGTTGATGCTCGTACTCTTGGCATACAAGGTCTCGAGAGTCTTCCACAGATCCTTTGCATCATTGATGCTAGCCACATGGTTGTAGACGTTCGGCTCCACGAACAGTCTGATAAATCCACACAACTTCTGATGTTTCACCTTCCATTTTGTCGGATTCGTGTCCTTTGGCATCTCCTCAAAAATAGGAGCATGCCAACCCTTTACATATATCAGATCCTCCATCAGTAGATGTCACTGGTGATAATTGGCACCATTCAACTTTTCCATCTGCTCCGAACATGATGAGGACTCCATTCTGCTCTGCCAACTGGCCGGACCGACCACTGATCTTTGAGCTGACTATCTCAAAGTATGCAACTGGAGAGGATAGCCAGCGGGATAATGGTCGTAAACTACCACTCCCAATTACACACCCGAGATCTCAATCGACTCGTCCTGAAACCCCAAAGGTCAGCCCGGTATCTGCTCTATCACTGAACGGCTCTGTAACTGAACCTGACTCTGATACCACTTGTTGGGAAAGTGAACGAACAATCCCGACCAGAGCACCTGTTGAAAATTCCATCTTGTCGTCTCTAACATCAAGTAAGTGGAATTCCATCTTATTTCAAAATCCAAGCATAAGAATGCTTTGCATTCAATATCGACATTTGCAACACACTTCTTAAACTTCTCCAATCTTTGAGAAGATCTTTTTACATATTTAATTGTCAATCGAATCTTCTCGATTGACTCATTATATTCAGATAATCCCTCTTTAACAATTAAATTCAAAATATGCGCAGAATAACGGATATGTAGAAATTCATGGTCTAATATTGTACTTTTCCCATCTTTGCTCTCTCTTTATATGTCGTGCAACTACGTCGTTGGCAAAAGCATTATCCATTGTAATTGTTCAGATTTTTTTAATGTCCCATGAAGATAAACAATTCATTATTTCACACTCAATTCCTTCTCCAGTGTGATCAAAGATTATAACAAAGTTAAGTATTCTTTTTTGTAGCCTTCATTCCTTATCTATTCAATGGCCGGTCAAACACATATAACCATATTTTTGAATAGATGTTCATGTATCCGTTGTCAAACATAACTTTTCGTGCTTCAATTTTTTCTTCAATTTTGCTTTTACGGTAGTGTAGATATTAGTGCAACATCTAGTGATTGTTGTTCGAGAAGTCCATCAAACCTTGGCTCTAATTGCTTAACAAAATTTTGAAAACCTTGATTCTCCACAAATTTGAATGACAACTCATCAACTATCACCATCTTAGTCAATGCTAATCTACATTCTTCTTCATTAAACTTAATTGCTTTCAAAGATCCAACTGTAGCTCCATCCTCTTTTTTCTCGGTAAATGACAACATTTTCTGATGGGGTGCAACTTTCCGAAATCGACACAAAGTAGTCATATGCGCCCTCAATGCACTAATACCATTCTTTCTATGGTCGGCTGCATATATTTTGGAACAATATTTACATTTTGTACTATCTTTTCCATCACTGTCCTTGTACTTTGTAAATCATTCTCATACTTGAGACTTAAACTTACTACCATCATGAATTTCTTCTTTTTGTTTCTTATTTTGATGTTGTGAAGCCTCATATTCATATGATAGTGCTCTCTCCCCTATAATTTCAACTTGTATCTTTTGTTGCACTTGCATCAGATCAATTTGTAATACTTTCTCTTTGCCTTTAGCATTTTTAAAAGTCATGATCGCAAGCTTCAAGCTTGCAATGACTCAATTACAACAACTGTAAAATAATTAAAATGTGTAAAATAACAAACAACAACCAAAAAATTATAGAAGTAAAGAGGAGAACTTACATAGCTGTTTAGTAGTTGGCAGTGGAGTCCTGCAGAAGCCCGAGTTAAGATTAGAACTTTACCAACAACAACCCTGCAGTCAACAACAGAACAGAAGATAAAAAAAATGGAGGTTAAAATCTGAACTTTACCAAAAGAACAGTAGCATAAAAATGGAGGTGCAGTCAACAAAAGAATAAAAGAATAAAACTTCACCAACTGTTGGATCTAATAAGACATAAAATAGAAATTTGGAAGATCGATTGTTCTAAATATAGACTATTTAAACAAACAAACAAAAATAGCTTCTTGCGTCGATACTCTGTTCCTCAACAGCCTTCTCTTCCCCCAAAATTTTGTCCACCCGCCACAAAAACAAAAACTCCATTAATTATTTGTTCTTTCACTAATAATCGCAAGCTTCAAGCTTTTGTGTCTGAACACTCGAATAGCAAAAAAACTCCATTAATTATTCGTTTTTAGAAGTCATGATCGCAAGCTTCAAGCTTGCTTGTGCTCCCAGTCGGCCGGATTCCTTTCCAGCTTTCTATGTCTGAACACTCGAATAGGGAGAGAGGGGGTTCAACAAATCAAAGTGCCCCGATTTTCCACAAGTGAAACATGCGCTCGGGGTTCGACCCGTAGTCACCCCAGAAGCACCAGCAGAGGGGGCTGGACCCGCAGTCCTAGCCTTCTTATACCATTTTTGATATCCAGACTTTGAGGTGTTCGGCACCTTGAATGATATTTCCTTTGCACTGAAGTCCTTGACTGCTCCTGACACAGCTTTCTTACCCTTCCGAGCACCATTCCAACAGTCTCGGGCAAAGTGCCCTTTCTTTCCACAAGTATAACAAGTGTAAGAAGCTTTACTAGTCGATTTCATAGCCCCTTTCTCCAGCATTCTGCCGGATGCAGCTCTTATGGGTTTGTATAGTTCGATACCATGGTCGCTGGCATCGGGAGGGTCTTCCTCAAATCTGCCTCCAATGATCCAGCTGATTCCACCAAGGCTCGGAACCCCAATAACTTTGGTCCTAGTAGTAGAACTCGTAACTCGGCACGCAGGCCATTATAAAATCTATCGACTGTAGTTTGCTCGTTATCCAACTCGAAGCATGGGTAGCGACTTATCAGAAGGAATGCTTGCAAATATTCCTCAACCGTGTGCGCTCCCTGCACTAAATGCATATTCAGCTGCTGCCCCAATGGTCTACCAAAGGTCATCTGCTGCATCGTGCCCACCGGCGTTGAAGCCACAACAGGGGCGCAGGGTTGTACATTTCCTCCAAGCTGTGCACCCGTCACAGTGAACACCGCTTCTACGATCCTTCTAACGGTTTCATACGAAGGAGGAGGCTCAAACACCTCACCGGTGCACTATGCTCCTCAGAAACCGGACATTCTGGCTGTCCAGCACCGCTTCCGGTCACCTATAGTGGTACAAAACACCGTCAAGCGACCAATAAAATTGCGAACAGCAATTATAGGAACATGCAGGTTCCTCAAACACGAGTATTTGCATTCCTAAGTGGACATTCATGGGTTCTTTTACCGTTATAACGATGACGCACACAATGTGCTCACCACCCCTTAAAAAGAATTCGTCCACGAATTCAGCTTAAGTCCGACCAAAACCAGTAGTCTGATACCAAATTGTAACACTCCCTATCCGTCGCATAGCATATAGCAGTAGGTCCGGCCGGGGCCCGACGCCATATACCACAGACAGACCAGGTGGTTACTTATGGAAACCATCCAACCAATCTCAACGTCCTACACAGAGCATTCTAGCGGAAGCAGTTTATAAAGTTGTAAACAAGAACCCAGCATCAAAGCACGAATGTCCACTAATACAAAATAGGAATGTTATACAAAATACTCAAAACAAGCCTTAAGGCCTTACAAAATGGTTCACTTGAATATTACATGTTTTACAAACCACGACGCGCAGGCCGGTCATACATGAATAAAACAGTAAACACTTCTACTTGGGCCTTTGAGGGCCGGCTTCGCAAAAAGGGCTTTAGCCCGCTATTGACCGCTTGGTACAGCTGCACCTGCAAGCAAAAAACCATCGCACGGTGGGAAAACAAGGCAACGGTCAGCAATGCTGACCAAATTATAACGACCCCGCCCCCAACTCGGGGCGGCGATGCTCCTTCCCTGCATTTCATTAGCATAAGCGAGTAATATAAAATCATAGCCATAACATCACAGACGTTGGCTCGTACGACCACACGCCCCGTGCACTCAGGGCACATTCTCGATGAACCGATCGATGTCACGTCAATTAAAGCCATTAACATTCCGGACTCACCACCGCCACTAAGACGGCCAAACCTATGAGCAATTTGTCTTCTTGGCATGGGTCACGTCAATTTAAGCCATTGACCGCCGAAGACTCACATCTATGCCAACGACAAGTGCCACGTAACCTTAGGTCTCTTTAACCGAACGACATAAAGCGGGTACGGTTCCATCTAACCCGTGCTCACTTCGCAACGACAATTTAAGCCATTTGCGCGGGTCAAACTTTCACCGAGTCCCATTCTACCGCAAGTCACATAACTCAGTTATGTTCGAGTTGGCTCTCAGGCCACCAAGTTGGCAAGATCTCGTATCCGCCCAGTTTTCCGGGTGCACCTTTGGGTTAGTCCCCAAGGCTCCCTGCTGCAATCTACCGCGTAGAAAACCCGAAAACAACCAATAGCACGGAGTCTTCTCCGGCCTTATGCAATGCAACATCACCGATCCAGACTAACATGTCCGGGTAGGCTTCACACAAAATGCCTATGTCCGTTCTCGCATACGGACTCTAAACAACGGGGACTTCACATATCTACCCGAAGGAACGCCTCCAACTCTCCGCAAACTCGCGAGAGCGGGCTTCCTATGCAAAGAAAGAGAGCGACTCATGCTCAAGATGAGGATCGTTACCCTTGAGTTCCTCTTTGGCGCCATTGAAAAGTAATCGGATGAAAATCACCGCACTAGCGTTGCCTCTGTGGATCCGGAGTCGGCTTGCGATTCGGAGCTCCGAAGCTCCTCCAATGGCGGATCTAGCTCCTCTTCCACTCTTGGCTCTCCTCTTTCACTAAGGACTTAGAAAGAGAATAAGGTATGAAAAGTGAGGGTTTTCCAAGTCAACTCACGGGTATATCCCTTCAGGAACATCCCCCAGCCGTTAGATTTCAAAACAAGGAAACGAACGGCTTTGATTCGGGACTGAAATGCCCAATCTGGACCGAACACGGCCTGGCACACGCCCATGTCCAGGGCCGTGTTTCACAACCCGCATTTCCTCAACGAGCATATCGTATCAGAGCAAGATGAACTACGGGTATGATGTCACGTCGTGCAGGGGATAACTGCACACGTTCAGGCAACTCTTGACGCTTACTCTACAAGTTGAAATTCAACAGTTATATGCAGGAAAATGTTTGGATTCAATGGTCGTATCCCTCGGCCTTACATAGTAAAACTGTAGTTGTGCGCGGCGGAAATACTTTGTTTAGTTATAACGAGCTCCTATATGCAGCCTATAGTGATATGCTTATCCAGACGGTACACGGCCGGGGTACACGCCCGTGACGGGTCGGTCACGCCCGTGAGCTAGGGCGTGTAACCCGTGTCTCGACACCTCGTCGACAGAAAAGTGTCGACACTCGACCCAGCCTGACACGCCCTGTGACACGCCCGTGTCACAGGCCGTGTCCCCTCTCTCGACGACTCGACACTCGATACTCGACGCTCGATACTCGACGATCGACACTCGACACTCGACGAAGCGGGACACGGCCCGTGACACGCCCGTGTCAGGGGGCGTGTACCCCATTCGTCGAGCTTAACTCGACGCAAGAAAAATCGTCGAGTCAAGGAGGTCACGCCCAGGTCACGGCCTGGGTCACGCCCGTGACAGGGGGCGTGTCTAGCACAAAAACGACCATTTTCCCCTTTTGTGAAAAATGTTCCTGGGACTTCCTAGACCATTTTTGCCTTAAGTACTTTTTACCTTTTTTGTTTCCTGAACCAACAACTGATTTTTGAGCAACATTCCCCGGGCGCGAAAACGTGCAGGCATTCCCTAAGAGGCCTCACCGAGTCCCTTATTTGGACTACGGTTTGCTGGGGAATCGTGCAACTCGGCAACCAAAATAGCCACTCGCATGCCCGCGGGAAAAACCATGCTCAACTACAATCAAGCCAACGTAACGCCCATCATGCGTACGTAATAAAAAAGCTGGGGCGTTACACCGTGTGCCTCATTCGCCGTCAAAATCGAATCACCTGGAACCTCACACGGGTATCGAACACGCCCGTGTTCGAGCTGACACGCCCGTGTTCCAGCTGACACGGCCGTGAGGCCGGCCGTGTACCCCATGATTTTCCCCCTTTTTCAACCCGATCACTGCACGGGTTCTAGGACACGCCAGTGTCCCTGCCCGTGTCACAATGACACGCCTGGACCCCAGGCCGTGTACACGGTCTCGACACTTCGCGGCTAAGTGTCGACACGGGTCGACACGCCCTGCGACACGCCCGTGTCGCAGGCCGTGTACTATGTCTCGACACATTGTCGACACCAAAGTGTCGACTTCGCGGGACGAGTGTCGACACGGGTTGACACGCCCTGCGACACGCCCGTGTCGCAGGCCGTGTGCCATGTCTCGACACTTCGTCAAAGCACAGTGTCGACTTCGCGGCTAAGTGTCGACACGGGTCGACACGCCCTGCGACACGCCCGTGTCGCAGGTCGTGTGCCCAGTCTCGACACAATGTCGAGATCAGAGTGTCGACTTCTCGCCTTAGTGTCGACACAGGCTTGACACGCCTTGGGACACGCCCGTGTCCCAGGCCGTGTGCCTGCAGCCAGAACTCAAACTGGCCCAAAACATCCCCCTTTGCTCCCTTGAGTTTCGGGGCGTTACAGCCCGTGCGTGTGTGCATGCGCGTGCGGGGCTGCCCACGTGTAACGGCCCAGGCCCGACCACTATAAAGGGCTTTACTGGGACCCAACTTACACCACTACAGGGCTGCATCCCGTACACTCCAACGCCTCTCCGGCCTGTTTTTCAGCAGCAGCGCGTTGTTGGCGCTAGGTTTCGAACCCGCAACCCTTTATAGCCACCCTTTATAGCCACTTTTCAGCAACAGCGCGCTGCAGCGCAGGTGGTGATAGACACTGGTGAAGAGTGGTTGAACGCGCTGTTGCTGAAAAACAGGTCGGAGAGGCATTGGGGTGTACGGGTTGCAGCCCTGTAGCGGTGCCAGTTAGGTCCCAGTAAAGCCCTTTTTAGTGGTCGTGTTGGATTCCTAGTTTGGATTTGGGCTAGGTTCACTATTAGGCTTGTACAACCCCCGTATTCGCGAAGAGTGGGCCCCAAACATGGCATAGTACTTGACGCACGTTTTTAAGCTTTTTGGGAGTTTTGCACTCCTGGAGGCCAATTTTAGGTGGACCTGCGTAACATACTAGTAGGGGGAGGAAAATTTGCTAACTCCCCCCCGGCCGTTCTGAGAGTCGCCCAGGCTCCAGCCCGCAAGCAGGCCGCCCAGCTTGAAAGCAGGCCTCCCAGCTTGCAGGCAGGCTGCCTCCTCGCCTAGACCGCCGCCTTGCCCAGGCCACCGTCTCGCCAGGCCGCATCCCGCCTCGCCCAGACCGCCGTCTCGCCAGGGCTCAGCTCGCTAGACCGTCGTCTCGCCAGGCCGCCGTCTCGCCAGGGCTCAGCTCGCTAGACCGCCGCCTCGCCCAGGCCGCCGTTTCGCCAGGCCTCAGCTCGCCTTGCCTCAGCTCGCCAAACCGCCGACTCACCCAGGCCGCCGTCTCGCCAGACTACAGCTCGCCTTGCCTCAGCTCGCCAGACCGCCGTCTCGCCAGGGCTCAGCTAGCCAGACCGCCGTCTCGCCAGGGCGCGGCTCGCCAAGAAGGCCGCCCAGCTCCCAGGTAGCCACTCGTAGGCTGCCTATTCGCCAGACCGCCCGGTTTGAGGGACTACCCCGGGTGGACTGCAATTAGCTGCTTGGAACAGCGAGATTTGGCTGTTGGCAGGCCATTCCGGGGGCATTTTGGTAATTTTCAGAGCAGTGGAGGTTGGTTATTTGCAGGTCATTCCCAAAAAACTATAAATAGGCACTTAGGGGTGCCTTGGAGAGGATCACTTCTTCTTCACTCTCTCTTCATCCTCCAAGGCACCCTAGCTCAGCATTGGCTAGGGAGGGGGAGACCTCCAAGGTCTTCCGGGTGTGAGGTGGGACCTCCACGCTAGAGCCGACGGTCTGTTTCTAATTTCCCGAGCCTTTGGTCTGTGACACCCCCCTGAGTGTAGTAGGTGTGAGGTCACCCCTCTTTTGGGACCCCGAACTCCACAGAGGTCAATTTTAGCTTTAACACTTTTGGTGTGGTGAGCGTGAAGAGTGACCAGCACAGAAAATCTCGGGAGAGTGTCATGGCTGGAGGTTAGGGAGGTAGTGATGATCTCGGCGAGCTCCCCAGCCCAGGACCCTTTGTGGGAAGAGAAGGTCTCACCTCGAGATGGATTCCGCTGCTAGGCTCTCACTAGCTGGCAGGGCAGGTTGATCTCTCGGAGGGTGGAGTAGGTCTCACCTCGAGATGGATTCCGCTGCCAGGCTCTCACTAGCTAGCAGGGCAGGTTGATCTCTCGGAGGGTGGGGTAGGTCTCACCTCGAGATGGATTCCGATGTCAGACTCTCACTAGCTGGCAGGGCAGGTTGATCTCTCGGAGGGTGGGGTAAGTCTCACATCGAGATGGATTTCGCTACCAGGCTCTCACTAGATAGCATGGCAGGTTGATCTCTCGGAGGGTGGGGAAGGTCTCACCTCGAGATGGATTCCGCTGCCAGGCTCTCATTAGCTGGCAGGGCAGGTTAATCTCTCGCAGGGTGGGGAAGGTCTCACCTCGAGATGGATTTCGCTGCCAGACTCTCACTAGCTGGCAGGGCAGGTTGATCTCTCGGAGGGTGGGGTAGGTCTCACCTCGAGACGGTCCCGCTGTCCAGGATCTCACTAGCTGGGTAGGGCTGGTGGTACCTTTTGTGGATGCCCAGTTCCTTTTGCTCTGAGACGGTCCCGCTATCCAAGCTCTCACTAGCTGGGCAGGGCCGGTGGTACCTCTCGTGGAGGCCAGTTCCTTTTTCTCCGAGACGGTCCCACTGTCAGGCTCTCATAAGCTGGCAGGGCCAGTAATACCTCTCGTGGAGGCCTAGTCCCTTTTAGCTCCGAGATAGTCTCACCACCGAGAGGATCTCCTCATCCAGGCTCCGACTAGCTGGATGGGTCGAATGTGCCCCGGGGAGAGCAAGTACCACCCCCGAGAGGATCTCCTCATCCAGGCTCCCACTAGCTAGATGAGTCGAATGTGCCTCGGGGAGAGCAAGTTCCACCCTCGAGAGGATCTCCTCATGCAGGCTACCACTAGCTGGATGGGTCGAATGTGCCTCGGGGAGAGCAAGTCTCACCCCCGAGAGGATCTCCTCATCCAGGCTCCCACTAGCTGGATGGGTCGAATGTGCCTCGGGGAGAGCAAGTCCCACCCCCGAGAGGATCTCCTCATCCAGGCTCCCACTAGCTGGATGGGTCGAATGTGTCTCGGGGAGAGCAAGTCCCACCCCCGAGAGGATCTCCTCATTCAAGCTCCCACTAGCTGGATGAGTCGAATGTGCCCCGGGGAGAGCAAGTACCACCCCCGAGAGGATCTCCTCATCCAGGCTCCCACTAGCTGGATGGGTCGAATGTGCCTCGGGGAGAGCAAGTCCCACCCCGAGAGGATCTCCTCATTCAGGCTCCCACTAGCTGGATGGGTCGAATGTGCCTCGGGGAGAGCAAGTCCCACCCCGAGAGGATCTTCTCATCCAGTCTCCCACTAGCTGAATGGGCTGAATGTGCCTCGGGGAGAGCAAGTCCCACCCCCGAGAGGATCTCCTCATCCAGGCTCCCACTAGCTGGATGGGTCGAATGTACCTCAGGGAAAGTAAGTTCTTTTTTGCTCCGAGACGGTCCCCCTGCCAGTCTCTCACTAGCTGGCAGGGCCGGTGGCACCTCTCCTGGATGCCCCTGTCCTCTTTGCTCCGAGACGATCCCACTGTCAGGCTCTCACTAGATGGCAGGGCCGGTGGTACCTCTCGTGGATGCCCAGTTCTCTTTGCTTCGAGATGGTCCCGCTATCCAGGCCCTCACTAGCTGGGCAGGGCCGGTGGTACCTCTCGTGGATGCCCTGTTCCTTTTGTCTCCGAGATGGTCTCGCTGTCCAGGCTCTCACTAGCTGGGCAGGGCCGGTGGTACCTCTCGTGGATGCCCTGTTCCTTTTGTCTCTGAGACAGTCCCGCTGTCCAGGCTCTCACTAGTTGTACAGGGCTAGTGGTACCTCTCGTGGAGGCCAAGTGTTTTCTACCCCGAGGTCGTCTCGTCATCCAGGCTCCCATTAGCTGGCTTGACAGGTTGACCCCTCGGGGAGGCCAAGTGTTTTTTACCCCGAGGTCGTCTTGTCATCCAGGCTCCCATTAGCTGGCATGACAGGTTGACCCCTCGGGGAGGCCAAGTGTTTTTTATCCCGAGGCCGTCTCGTCATCCAGGCTCCCATTAGCTGGCTTGACAGGTTGACCCCTCGGGGAGGCCAAGTGTTTTTTTTACCCCGAGGCCGTCTCGTCACCCAGGCTCCCATTAGCTGGCATGACAGGTTGACCCCTCGGGGAGGCCAAGTGTTTTCTACCCCGAGGTCGTCTCGTCATCCAGGCTCTCATTAGCTGGCTGGACAGGTTGACCCCTTAGGGTGGCCAAGTGTTTTTTACCCCTAGGTCGTCTCGTCACCAGGCTCTCATTAGCTGGCTTGATAGGTTGACCCCTCGGGGAGGCCAAGTGTTTTTTACCCCGAGGCCATCTCGTCACCCAGGCTCTCATTAGCTGGCATGACAGGTTGACTCCCCTGGGAGAGGCCAAGTATTTTCGGCTCTAAGAAGGCCACTCAGTGAATACGTTGGGTTGGACGTTTCTTTTCGAGCTTGTGTCAATCTCGAAAAGAGCGGGGATTGTGTACAACCCCCGTATTCGCGAAGAGTGGGCCCCAAACATGGCGTAGTACTTGACGCACGTTTTTAAGCTTTTTGGGAGTTTTGCACTCCTGGAGGCCAATTTTAGGTGGACCTGCGTAACATACTAGTAGGGGGAGGAAAATTTGCTAACTCCCCCCGACCCTTCTGAGAGTCGCCCAGGCTCCAGCCCGCAAGCAGGCCGCCCAGCTTGCAAGTAGGCCGCCCAGCTCGCAAGCAGGCTGCCGCCTCGCCCAGACTATCGCCTCGCCCAGGCCACCGTCTCGCCAGGCCGCAGCCCGCCTCTCCCAGACCGCTGTCTTGCCAGGGCTCAGCTCGCCAGACCGTCGTCTTGCCAGGTCGCCGTCTCGCCAGGGCTCAGCTCGCCAGACCGCCGCCTCGCCCAGACTGTCGTCTCGCCAGGCCGCAGCTCGCCTTGCCTCAGCTCGCCAGACCGCCGCCTCGCCCAGGCCGCCGTCTCGCCAGGCCGCAGCTCGCCTTGCCTCAGCTCGCCAGACCGCCGTTTCGCCAGGGCTCAGCTCGCCAGACCGCCGTCTCGCTAGGGCGCAGCTCGCCAAGCAGGCCGCCCAGCTCCCAGGTCGCCACTCGTAGGCCGCCTGTCCGCCAGGCCGCCCGGTTTGAGGGACTACCCCTGGTGGACTGCAATTAGTCGCTTGGAACAACGAGATTTGGCTGTTGGCAGGCCATTCCGGGGGCATTTTGGTAATTTTCAGAGCAGTGGAGGTTGGTTATTTGTAGGCCATTCCCAGAAAACTATAAATAGGCCCTTAGGGGTGCCTTGGAGAGGATCACTTCTTCTTCACTCTCTCTTTATCCTCCAAGGCACCCTAGCTCAGCATTGGCTAGGGAGGGGGAGACCTCCAAGGTCTTTCGGGTGTGAGGTGGGACCTTCACGCTAGAGCCGAGGGTCTGTTCCTAGTTTCCTGAGCCTTTGGTCTGTGACACCCCCTTGAGTGTAGTAGGTGTGAGGTCACCCCTCTTTTGGGACCCCGAACTCCACAAAGGTCAATTTTGGTTTCAACAAGGCTGTTGACCCTTCATGTATAGCCTAGGGTCATTTTGTTAGGCGTAGATCAGTCTGACTAGGTTAATCAATCTTTGATCCAGCCCTCAGAAGAAATCAGAGTTCTAGACTTAGAAGAATGTCAGTTTTTAAGAGTTTAGAGAATTAGTTCGAAGTTCTTTGAACTTAGCTCGACGATCGTCGATCGCAAATCGACGAACTCAGAGTCCCTACTCTGAGTTGAGCTCGACGAACTTAGAGCTCAGGTCGACGATCTTATCTGTTCTCTCAAGTTCTCAGCTTGACAAACTTTAATCTTTGGTCGACAAACTTGGAGCCCAGCTTTGACAGCTTATTCTTCCAGATCAACTTTCTCTGATCTCAGCTCGACGAAGACGATTTCTCAGCTCGACGAACTTGTAGTTTAGATCTGTTGGGTTGTGCTGGTAAGTAAGCCACCCCCAAAATACTTTTTTTAGGACGATTGGGTTGTGCTGGGAAGCAAGTCATCCCCACAACACTTTTTTGTTTATGACTGTTGGGTTATGTTGGTAAGCAAGTCACCCCCATAATACCTTTTTGTTTAGAACTATTGGATTGTGTTAGTAAACAAGCTACCCTCACAGTACCTTTTGTTTATGATTGTTGGGTTGTGTTGGTAAGTAAGTCACCCACACATTATCTTTCTCGAGCTGATTACTTTCAGTTATTTAATTATATCTATATAGAATTATAATATAGATTTGATTTGCACTTGGTGCAAGATTGTTCTCATGACTATATTAATATGAACTATCATGCTCATTATTCATGTGATTTTCTTCGGATATACTTTTTTTGTTCTACTTGCTACTTATATTTTCTTGTTGAAACATTTTTTTCTTTTGAATGCATCAGGCCCAAAGCAGTTGCAATTAGGGGTGCAACTCAGATCATTTCGGTTCGGTTCCACTTAGAATCAAGAATCGACTCGTAAGGTTCGGTTTCAAATTTTTGTAACAGAAACCGACCCACGGTTCTAAATTGTAGAACTGGAACCAAATCAGAAATATCGGTTCAGTTCTGGTTTGGTTCTCTGTTCCTTAAATTTATGGCGTAAATATGTTGTGATAGAAAAAATAAATGCAAAACCAATGTTTATACATCGAAAAAACTAGAAGACCTTAAACTTGCATGGCTCCAAAATCATCAAGTTTTCTTAGATTACTAAATATATTTAATAATCTTATCATACAACATTTCATATTCTAAGAATCTAATAATTAAACAAAAGTTCAACATTATCAAAACATAAGCAAATAGTTTATAAAATTATACATGAAATACCTTCATCAAGTTAATTATCCATTAATCTCTTTCAAAAGCCCCTTGCTCATCGCAAATATATTTTGATACCTACATTCAATAACTTGGTTCTCGGGTCGGTTCTGGGTACCCGAGTGTAAGAACCGAGAACCGAACCAAGTGGTCGGTTTTGAAAATTTTGGACTCAGAACCAAACCGAGACACAAAAGAACCGACCTCAACCGCTCGGTTCGGTTTGGTTCTGGTGTGGTTCTCGGTTCTTCAGTTATTTTTGCACACCCCTAGTTGCAGCAGGGGAAATTAGAGTAGAATTTCGAGGGCCGCTGTTGTTGCCTTTGTTTGTTGCTCCCTCACCGTTATGAGGTAGTTGTCATTTTTTTTATCAGAGTTGTGATTTAATTTTATGGGTTCGTGTCAGGTTGCTGACACACATAATTTTAGTTGTTGATGTTAGACTACTGGCAGTTTTCTGCTGTTGCTCGCTGTTTGTTTTCAGTTCTTGTTTTATGAGAAGGTTTTATGTTATGATGCATGTTATGTATTTTTAAAATATAAAAACTGTATTTTAGCGTAAACTCATGACATCTCTTTTAATTGAATGTCACTCTATTTTAATAATTATAAAATTTCTTTTTTTTATTTCTACTAAATTTAGAAGCCTGCACGTCATTAGCATGCTTGTTGGGTTCTCATGCTCATGCAGGATAAAACGAATTAAGCTATGTATTTTTCCGCAGCATATATATTTTTTACTTGTGCACTAGTTGATCCACTAAAGCGAGAGACACGGTCTTTAAAAGCTTCAATTTAAACCATGTTTTAAAACATAAAAATAAATATCTTTTTATAAAAGTAAAAGACTAGATCGCCTTAGCGTCTACAGTGGTCTCTTGTATAACGTGACATCACATCACGTATTTTCTCTCACTCTGATAATATGTAATTGCTGAGAAAATGTGGGTCGTGACATTGGCTATGCGAACATTTTTGTTTAAAACATCGCATTATGTTAAAGACACAAAAATGTTAGAGGGCCAGAACCACCAATGAGATACCATTTTGGAAGAGCTAAAATTCCAACCTTGTGTTAGAACCTATGAGCCAAGGGACAATCTCAAGTAAATAATTTCTATGGGGGTGTATGCCTCCCAAAAGGTAGTGAAGGCGTGCAAAGGTTTCATCGAGCCGGACGGAGATTGGCCCTCGAGCACAAGTGCATAAGGGAGCTTGACTGCAAGACTCACCCGTCAAACAGGGACAAAAGTTGACTTTAGTGATCCGACAGTGATGAGTGGAAGTGAAATGATGTCACTAAACGAATAAAAGTTACTCTAGGTATAACTGGCCGATCTTTCCCAAAAGTTCACATAGACAAAAAGGTTTGACACCTCGATGTCGGCTCTTCGCCACCAGGGGTTGTAGTATGTTTAAAATGTTGGGTTGTTTGCCCATTAGTGCGGTACGTGAGCCGGGTTCAAAGACACCGCAATATAAATTTTGATGATAATTAAGAGCAAATAAAAATGATTAAATATCACCGCGAGTGACTTCATTATCTATAATTTTAAGAGTATGACAAACACATAATTGCAGAAAAATAAAAGAAGATCATCTTAAATTAGAACTTTATAACTTGCAATATCAGACAAAGCCAAGGACGATATATGATAAAATGAAGTGAAGTCTGGCCTCATTTTGAATTTTGGAGAAATAAAAATGATTGGCACTTGCTCCATAATCTTTCAGTTCTACCTAGCGTGTAATTGCTTTCATTAAAACGGTTGCAGGTTAGCTCGAGCTGTTAACCAGTCAAAATTGTATCGTTTTAGCTCTGCAGTGGTCGAGCACGCAAACAACTAATGTAGAAAGGAAAGAACATGACGGCTGGTAAGTGGATTTTTTAACGTGAAAATTTCGGCAAAGGAAAAAAATCACGTGGCCAGAGTTGTGTCGACCAAGCTTCCACCATTTTCTTTGTGTCGTTACAATGCTTTGTAGAGAACTCGAGGGTGACATACGTCTCTTATTGCAATTGTTGAGAGAGAGAGAGAGAGAGGCTCCAAGGTTGAAGGGTCACCTCTCACAAGCTAAGTGTTTTCTTCTTGTGCTGAGGAGCACTACGCTCATGGTCCTCTGGAGTCTTTTGTTGATGATCGGAAGCGGGAGCGGCGCGCTTTGCATAATCTGGAATCTACAACGGGTCCTTGAAAGAGGGTGTTGTGCGCTTGGCGCGATCTGGAGTCTGCAATGAGTACTTGGAAGTGGGAGCGGTGCCCTTGGAGCAATCTAGAATTTGTTGCGTGTCTCTTGTTGTAAGCAGAGGACTTGATGCTGAGTGGAGGGTGCAGAGTGCACGGAGTGTGCTACGCACGCAAAGTGTTACATGCATGGGGTACAATGTGCACAATATGCAAGGTGCGTAGGGAGCAAGGTGTGCAGGGCGCAAGGTGCGCATGGCACAGTGTGCGCAAGACGCAATGTGCGTGCAAGGTGTGACATGCGCGCAAGGCGCAGTGTGCGCAAGGCGCAATGTGCGCGAGGTGTGTAGAACGCACAGTGTGCGCACGACACAATGTGCGTGAGGTGTGCGCAAGGCGTGGTGTGCGCAAGGCGCAATGTGCTTGAGGCGTGCGCGAGGCTCATTTTGTGCAAGGCGTGTGCAAGGCGCAATGTGTGCAAAGTGAGGGGAGCGTCGCGAAATCCCCGCGCGTGCTTAAATTGGGGCTCAAAGATCTTCGAAGACACAATGTGTGAACCTCATGATGAGAAAATTTACTGTTTGCACCATATGATGGAGAATTTTACTATTTGCACCCTTATGATGAGAAATTTTACTCTTTGCACCCCAAATATTGGAGGATTTTACTATTAGCTCCCTATGATGGTGTATTTTATTATTTGCATCTCATGATAGAGAAATTTACTATTAGCACCCTCATGATGATGAATTTTACTATTTGCACTTTCATGTTGGGGGATTTTTACAATTTGCACCATATGATATAGAATTTACTATTTGCATCACATGATGATGAATTTTACAATTTGCATCTCATGATGAGGAATCTTACTATTTACACATGTTGGAGGATTTTACAATTTGCACCACTTGATGAAGAATTTTTACTATTTGCACTACATGATGAATTTTACAATTTGTAGCTCATGACGGAGAATGTGACTATTTGCACCCCAATGTTAGAAGATTTTACTATCCACACCCCATAATGAGCGAGGAAGGCAGAACCTCGGAATATAACCAACAACCAACCTTTTTTGGCCTTGGAATGAAATCACAGTCCTCCAAGAAGGGTTAATCGAAATTGTTGGAGTATGCTATGGGCGAGGAAGGCAAGGTCGAGCAAAAGCCGGATCGGGAAAGATTACGTTGATGTGTTTTTTTTTTAGTGCGCCTAATATTTTTTTAGGAGAAAATTCAAACCTATTTTTTTTTACAAATTTGATATGCACATATATGAGTGTGCAAAAATAATCGAAGAATCGAGAATGACACTGAAACCGAACCGGGCGGTTCGGGTCGGCTTTTATGTGTCTCGGTTCGGTTCTGGGTTCAAAATTTTCAGAACCGACCACTTGATTCGGTTCTCGATTCTTACACTCGGGCACCCAGAATCGACACAAGAACCAAGTTATTGAATTTAAGTATCAAAATATATTTAAGATATTGATGAATAATTAACTTGACGGAGGTATTTCATGTGTAATTTTATAAACTATTTTCTTATGTTTTGATGATGTTGAACTTTTGCTTAATTGTTAAAATATTTGAATATGAAATATTGTATGATGAGATTATTAAATATATTTAGTAATCTAAAAAATTTTGATGATTTTGGAGCCATGCTAGTTTAAAGTCTTCTAGTTTCTCTGATTTATAAACATTGATATTGCAGTTATTTTTTTCCGTGTAACATAACACCCTAAATTTAAGAAACCGAACTGTAGCTGAACCGATATTTCTGGTTCGGTTCCAGTTCTACAATTTAAAACTGTGGGTCGGTTCCGCTTCCAAAAATGGAACCGGCCTATATGGGTCGATTCTTGATTCTGAGTGGAACCAAACCGATCCGAGTAGCACCACTATGCACATATTCAAAAATGGGATGCATATAACCGACTAATCGAGACTTTATCTAACAAGGATCATGCGGGTCCTGTCTACGGGCAAAACTGTCATTAGCAGTGGAATTACAAAAAGTTCCAAACTTCTTTGAGACAAAATTGTTTATAAACATTGGTTTTGCATTTATTTTTTCAAGTGCAACATATTTACATCCTAAATTTAAGAACCCGAGAACCGAAACAGAACCGAACCGAACTGATATTTCCGGCTCGATTTCAGTTCTATAATTTAGAACCATGAGCCGATTCCGTTTCCAAAAAATTAAAACCGAAACTATATAGGTCGATTCTTGATTCTAAGTGAAACCGAACCGATCGAAGTCGCACTTCTGTTAAAATGTGACGCATATAGCATGGACTTTGGCTTCATTTGGCGTCGTGGGTGGAGACGGGGGCGGAAGGAGACGGGCTGCTGCTCGAACTGGAGGGGTGGAGCTGCTGATCGAAACAGGGCTTTTCTCAGGGCACGGCGGGTCCAGCCGGAGCAAATGTCGCCAGAGGGCGTTTGTTTACCCGCTGTCGGACAACATTTGCCCCCACACGATCATGTGGGTCCTGTCCACGGTCAAAACTCATTAGCAGCGGAATTACGAAATAGTCCAAACTCGAATAGAGAGAATATGGGGGATCCAGAGCTCGCCGCTTAATGGGATTTCGAGTTTCATCCGTGAAAAAGATGGCGTGGGGATTAGGGCAAGTATGCCATGTAAAGGAGGGGCTTTGCGCGGGCATTGTCCGACTACCTAGTCCTCTCACCGCTCGCTGCCCGCGACGGCACCATCATCATCGGAAGCACTGCGTGTGTCATCTCCCGTCGCCGTCCGCTCTTCTCCGGGAACCACCTGTGAGTTTGCCTTCCTCCAAGATTTGCTATTGTTGGGTCTGTTTTTGCTGCGCGTACTATTTGGATCCGATTGGTTCTTTTTTCATATTCAATTCAGGAATGATAATTTTAGGAAGCATGCAATCTGATTAAGGCATGATAAAATAAAACTGAAATAAATTGGACTACAAACTCACTTGACAATGAATATATTATGATGCCTATTTTGATCCTCTACAACCGGTATACATACCAATTATTGCTCCGGCTATATCTTTAAGGAGGAACCAATTACCTCAAATTGAAACAAATGATTTAACTTTGATAAAATATACCTTACAATATGTAATCATTTGAGGATTGTTGAGGCAAGCGTAGGACTGGTCTAAGTCTAGCATAGGTCGACTCTACTAATGTTGAAATTACTTAAGGAATTATGGGACATTCTAAGTTTGAAATAAAATAAATTTATAAATCATATGTCGTAATCACAAGTGAATATAATTTGAATTTAAGGGAATAAGTTCAGGTGTGTAAATTTGAGTGCGAGATCCGCACAAACTGTTACGATAGATCAACCCAAGTACACCGTCTCATAGGATTCATGGAACAAATATGGAAACCTCCGTGATTGTTCCGTATCTTCTAGGTTCAAAGTTTTCCTGCATTCCTTTAATTTACTATATAATAGTTTTGCTAATTTTCCTAGAACCTTAATAAAAGGTCATGCATAATTAACGAGACCAAGGAACTGGTGGAGTTGTTTGGTAGTTTTGATTGGTGGGAAATTCAGTACCCTTTTACAATTCCATCATATAATTTTTTCCCTTTTTTTTTAAAATTCTCTCCTCTTTAATTTACTTAGAGCCTTTTGAGTACGTGGCTTTGATACCATTTTAAGATTGGTTCTCTTTTGACTACTTACTCTCTTATTATATTGCTCTAATAGCCTGACTGACTACTAGGTAGGAGCTTCAGATCCTTTGTTCTATCATTATTTATTCTATTTTTTCTTCTATTTTATATTTTTCTTTTCTCAATTTAAAAATTCCCCCCTCTGATTTACTTAGAGACTTTTTGATTTCGTCCTCTTAGGGATGATCTGTAGGAGGGTCATCTCGATCGTAATATAATTCCATGAGTCCTTACTACGTCCTCTTAGATCTCAGTTGTCTCGGTTAAGTTTTATAGCTTATTCAATTATGTATCAATATTTTGCCTGTGACTGTGATACTTTTTGCATGTGGCCTCCTGCCTGGCTATACTTGTTCCCAAGGTGCCCAGACTCCATACTAATACATAATTTTTGGGGTTTTGAAATCCTTAACCAATGCTTCTTATATCTCTGGGATTGGCCTCAACCACCCATGGATAGAGCTTACGAGTAGTAATCCATCCTTGTGCTCTCAAGAGCACATACCTGTGAATCATTTTCATAGGTACAAGACTTCTTTATCCTCCTTTCCTCCGAAGAGGAGGGTAAGACTGCTACTCGCTATTCATATGAAGAAAAAGTAGCAAAATATTTATAGCGCACAACATAAGAGAAATATTTTTCTTACAAAGTGCTTTCAGGAGAGGCACACATCCGGGAGGAAATCACAGGAGGAAATTTTATTCCCACTTGCAAAATGGGAAATAATAATACACCATTTCCACTCATAAAGCATAAAGTGGAGCAATAATACACACTCATGAAAAAGTATAAAACAAATTTCACTCAATTATGTCATGGATAATTGTTAGTATGCTGGCAAATTCTTCTGAATGGTTATTCTAGCAAGAATCTTTTCACAGTTTTTTCTAAGGCCGAGCCTTTGATAGTGACTAAAATAAAAGATTTTTTGCCAAGAGGTACCACCCATGAATCCATTATATAAGTTTTGATATGTTTAGCTTGGTCTCGTTAATTGCACACAACTTTTTATTAAAGATCTAGGAAAATTAGTAGAACCATTATATAGTAAAGTTAAAGGCATGCAGAAAGACTTTAACTTAGAAGATACAAAACAAATTGATAAGATAAAAGAAAGGGTTAAATCACTCCCAGATTTGAGACTAATGTTAGATACACAATATTTAATTATAGTGATGGATGAATGTAAAACCGAATGGGGAACTGTACTTAAATGTAAACCCTATAAGTATGCTACCAAAACATAAGAACAAATATGCAGATAAAATAGCGAAAATTTCAAAAAATAGGCTCTGTTAGTAGTATCGAACAAGAGATCCTATATGTATGTTATGGCCTGGATGCTTTCCGCCTATTTATCCTGAATAAAAAAGAAATCTTAGTCAGAACAGATTGCGAGGCAATTGTAAAATTTACCAAAATAGAAATACTAAAAAGATAAGTTATAAATGATGGCTAATTTCTTAGACCATATCATCAATAAAAATTTCAAGGTTATATTTGAGCATATTAGAGAACTAGTAATAAGCTTGTAGATCAACTATCAAGGATCTTTAATGGATGATATAGAAAAAATTTACACACCACATGCTGAAAATAGACGATATATTGGAATCTTAGAATATTGAGAACAAAGCTGCCAAAAATTATGACCAATTAATCACAACCTAGCCATGGATATATCATATATTAGACGTTTCATTATTGCCCTCCGTAGGAATATTGAATAAGAAATCGCATGTCTTACCAATGAAGATACCACAACAAAAAGTAAACCTAACAGTGATTAATTTCTTTTGCAGATGGATCACCCACAAATTGTAACGCCCCGAAACTCAAAGGAGCAAAGGGGGACGTTTTGGGCCAGTTTTGGTTTCTGGCTGAGGGCACACGGCCTGGGACACGGGCGTGTCCCAGGGCGTGTCAAGCGCGTGTCGGCACTTAGCCGCGAAGTCGTCGAGTTATACTCGACGATTCGTCGAGAGTGGACACACGGCCTGCGACACGGGCGTGTCGCAGGGCGTGTCGACCCGTGTCGACACTTAGCCGAGAAATCGTCGAGATATACTCGACGATTCGTCGAGAATGGGCACACGGCCCGCGACACGGGCGTGTCGCCGGGCGTGTCGACCCCTGTCGACGATCGTCCCGGGGAATTCGTCGAGATTCGCTCGACGATCGTCGAGACAAGGCACACGGCCTAGGACACGGGCGTGTCCAAGGCCGTGTCATCGAGTCGTCGATCTGCACGCGACGAAATGTCGAGACCTTGTACACGGCCTGGGGCCCAGGCGTGTCAAGGTGACACGGGCAAGGACACGGGCGTGTCCTAGGACCCGTGCAGTGCTCGGGTTGAAAACGGGGGAAAATCATGGGGTACACGGCCGGCGACACGGCCGTGTCAGCTGGAACACGGGCGTGTCAGCTCGAACACGGGCGTGTTCGATACCCGTGTGAGGGTCCAGGAGATTCGATTTTGACGGCGAATGCGGCACACGGCCCTGGACACGGGCGTGTGCCAGACCGTGTTCGGTCCAGATTGGGCATTTCAGCCCCGAATCAAAGCCGTTCGTTTTCTTAGGTTGAGATCCAACGGCTGGGGGTTGTTCCTGAGAGGATATACCCGGGTTTTGACTTAGAAAATCCATCACTTTCTTCACTTGTTCTCTTTCTAAACCCTTGGAGAGAGGAGAGCTAAGGCAAGAAGAAGAAGAGCTAGATCCGCCATTGGAGGAGCTTCGGAGCTCCGAATCGCAAGCCGACTCCGGATCCACGGAGGCAACGCAAGTGCGGTGATTTCTATCCGATTACTTTTCGATGGCGCCAAAGAGGAACTCAAGGGTAACGATCCTCATCTTGAGCATGAATCGCTTCTTTTCTTAGCATAGGAAGCCCGCTCTCGCAAGTTTGCGGAGAGTTGGAGGCGTTCCTTCGGGTAGATATGTAAAGTCCCCGTTGTTTAGAGTCCGTATGCGAGAACGGACGTAGGCATTTTGTGTGAAGCCTACCCGGACATGTTAGTCTGGATCGGTGATGTTGCATTGCATAAGGCCGGAGAAGACTCCGTGCTATTGAGTGTTTTTCGGGTTTTCTACGCGGTAGATTGCAGCAGTGAGCCTTGGGGACTAACCCAAAGGTGCATCCGGAAAACTGGACGGATACGAGATCTTGCCAACTTGGTGGCCTGAGAGCCAACTCGAACATAACTGGGTTATGTGTCTTGCGGTAGAATGGGACTCGGTGAAAGTTTGACCCGCGCAAATGACTTAAATTGTCGTTGCGAAGTGAGCACGGGTTAGATGGAGCCGTACCCGCTTTATGTCGTTCGGTTAGAGAGACCTAAGATTACGTGGCACTCGCCGTTGGCATAGATGGGAGTCTTCGGCGGTCTATGGCTTTAATTGACGTGACCCAGGCCAGGAAGACGAATTGCTCATAGGTTTGGCCGTCTAAGTGGCGGTGGTGAGTCCGGAATGTTAATGGCTTTAATTGACGTGACATCGACCGGTTCACCGAGAATGTGCCCTGAGTGCACGGGACGTGTGGCCGTACGAGCCAACGTCTGTGATGAAATGGCTATGGTTATATGCATTGCTCGCTTGTGCTAATGAAATGCAGGGAAGGAGCATCGCCGCCCCGAGTTGGGGGCGGGATCGTTATAATTTGGTCAACATTGCTGACCGTTGCCTTGTTTGCCACCGTGCGGTGGTTTGTTGCTTGCAGGTGCAGCTGGACCAAGCGGTCAATAGCGGGCTAAAACCCTTTTTGCGAAGCTGGCCCTCGAAGGCCCAAGTGGAAATGTTTTCTGTTTTATTCATGTATGACCGGCCTGCGTGCCGAGGTTTGTAAATCATGTATTATTCAAGTGAAACATTCTGTAAGGCCTTAAAGCCGATTTTGGGTATTTTGTATACATTCCTAATTATGTACTAGTGGACATTCGTGCTCTAATGCTGGGTTCTTGTTTACAACTTATATAAACTGCTTCCGCTAGAATGCTCTGTGTAGGACGTTGAGATTGGTTGGATGGTTTCCATACGTAACCACCCGGTCTGTCTGTGGTATATGGCGTCGGGCCCCGGCCGGACCTACTGCTATATGCTATGCGACGGATAGGGGGTGTTACAATTTGGTATCAGACTACTGGTTTTGGTCGGGCTTAAACTGAATTCGTGGACGAATTCTTTTTAAGGGGTGGTGACCACATTGCGTGCGTCATCGTTATAATGGTAAAAGAACCCATGAATGTCCACTTAAGAATGAAAATACTCGTGTTTGAGGAACCTGCGTGTTCCTATAATTGCTGGTTGCAATACTATTTGGCCGCTTAACGGTGTTTTGTACCACTATAGGTGACCAAAAGTGGTGTTGGGCCGTCAGAACGCCGAGTTTCTGAGGCTAGTAGTGCACCGGATGTTGCTCCTGCAACACCTCTGTCGGCTGAGAATATTCGATTGGTGGCTGAAGCGGTGTTGGCCGTGATAAATGCGCAGCCTGGAAGGCAAGCGCAGCAGCCCGCTCCTGTGATGGAGCAAGTACCTCTGCAAGAGGCTGAGCCGAGGAGGGTGGAGCAAGTGGTTGCGGAACCAATAGTGCCAAGGAGGGCAACTGAGAGGCAGTTGAAGCATGTAATGAGCTTTAACCCTCCGTTATTCTCGGGGTTGGGAACCCCATCTCAGGCTGAAGACTGGCTCTCCAGGGTGAAGAGAGTCATGACAGCGACGGAGACGGAGGAGTGACAAATGACCACCATCGCTACGTTCCTGCTGGACGGTGAAGCGAGGATGTGGTGGGAAGGTTTGAAGCTGCACTTACTGAGAGGTAGACAACTTTGTGATGTCTCGATAGAGGAGTTCTCGAGATTATTTTTGGCAAGATACCTCCCTTCTACTCAGAGGATTTCAATGGAGAATGAGTTCCTGAGGTTGGTGCAGGGTGAGCGGAGCGTGGATGAATATCTCCACGAGTTTACGCGTTTGAGTCGTTATGCTAGCTCCACCATCATGGATGAGGAGCGCAAGACTAATCGTTTTTATGAAGGCTTGAGGGATGAGCTGAGACTATTACTGTCAGGGCCGATGACGCAGGGTTTCTTAACCTTGGTCAATACTGCCCGGTCCTTGGAGAAGGACATGAAGAACGTGCAAGCGAAGAAAAGCTTGGGTGAAAAGAAATCTGAGTTCAGAGTGCCGACTACTTCAAAGTCCGGCTATCGGAGGTCTTTCAAGAAGCATAGGACTTCGGGTCCAGCTCCTTCTGGCGCTTCTGGGGCGACTACGAGTCGGACCCCGGAGGCGTGTTTTACATGCGGAAAGACGGGGCACTTTGCCCGTGATTGTTGGAGCGGACGTCCTAAGTCCGAGAGGAGGCCGGGAGCCACTTATGAAGAGAAGGGAAAGGCGGTGGAGTCGACCGCATCCCACTATGCTCCGGCCCAACCAAGGGTCTATAATCTTGGCCAACAGGAGGCCATTAAACAAGCTGATGTGGTGACAGGTACGGTTTAATTTATAGCAAGTCAATTTCTTTATATGCTTGTTATGCGCATGTTACCTTACCACTACTTGTTTAGGATTTGTATTGATTTGTGAAAATCCGGCACGAGCACTATTCGATACGGGAGCTTCACACTCCTTCTTGGCCGAAGGATTTATATCACGCATCGGAGTCCCTTCTTCGATGGCGAAGGATAAGTTGGATGTGTTGTTGCCCAATGGGTGTTCGATGCGAGCAGATAGGATCTGCGATGTTAAGATTCGTATTGGGGAGCAGGAGTTCGACCTGCGGGCGTCTTTACTTCCGTTAGTGGAGTTCGACGTCATATTTGGCATGGACTGGCTCTCGGAGCAGCAGGCCCATATAGATTGCGGTAGCAAGGAAGTCAAGCTGGGAGTAAGTCGTGAGACGACTTTTACGGGCTTAAAGGGGTCGAGCAAGACGTTGATGTCTGCTCTTCAGGTGGTGAAGGCGGTTCGTGCCGGAGCAGAACTGTTCTTTACACTAGTGGAGGCTGCAAAGCCGAAGCCCGCTTTGGATTGTATTTCAGTGGTATCGGAATACCCTGATGTGTTCCCCGCAGATCTTCCTGGAGCCCCGCCTCAACGGGAGATAGATTTTACGATCGAGCTAGTGCCAGGTGCAAAGCCTGTGTCACGATCTCCGTATCGGCTAGCGCCTAAGGAAATGGCGGAGCTGAAAGTTCAACTGCAAGAATTGTTGGAGCAAGGGTATGTGCGCCCGAGTTCTTCGCCTTGGAGCGCACCGGTCCTCTTTGTTAAGAAGAAGGACGGAAGCTTGAGGTTGTGTATTGATTATCGGGAGCTAAACAAGCTGACTGAGAAGAACAAGTAACCGATCCCTAGGATTGATGATCTCTTTGATCAGTTAGTCGGGTCGACGGTGTACTCGAAGTTAGATCTCAAGTCTGGGTACTATCAGCTGCGGATAAGGGAGAGTGATATCCCGAAGACAGCGTTTAGTACGAGGTACGGGCATTATGAGTTTACGGTCATGCCGTTTGGGCTGACTAATGCGCCGTCAGTATTCATGGATTTGATGAACAGGACGTTCAGGGAGTACTTGGACCATTTCGTGATCGTCTTCATCGACGATATTTTGGTGTACTCTCAAAGTGAGGAAGATCACTTCAAGCATCTTCATTTGATGTTGGAGACGCTAAGGAGAAATCAGTTGTATGCCAAGTTCTCGAAGTGCGAGTTTTGGCTATCCTCAGTGGCGTTCCTCGGGCATATAGTGAGTGGAGAGGGTATTGCGGTGGATCCGGCGAAGATTGTTGCGATACGGGAGTGGCCTGAGCTTGCTACGGTAGCAGAAGTCCGGAGCTTTTTGGGGCTTGCCGGCTATTATAGGCGCTTCGTAGAGAACTTCTCGCGGATAGCGCTACCTCTCACTACTTTGACGAGGAAGGAGCATAAGTTCGTTTGGACGCCGGAGTGCGCGCGAGCTTTTGAGGAATTGAAGTGTCGGTTGACCACGGCGCCTGTGCTGAGTTCGCCATGTGGAACCGAAGGCTATGAGATATATAGCGATGCTTCGGGCAGCGGTTTGGGTTGCGTGCTACTGCAGCACGGAAGCGTGATAGCTTATGGCTCGAGACAGCTAAAAGTGCACGAGAGGAATTATCCGGTCCATGACTTGGAGTTAGCGGCCGTGATTTTTGCCTTGAAGCTGTGGAGACACTATTTGTACGGTGTGAAGATTGACATCTACACCGATCACAAGAGCCTAAAGTACCTGATAGATCAGAAGGATCTGAATATGCGGCAGCGTAGGTGGATGGAGTTCCTGGGGGACTATACATTCAAGATCCACTACGTGCCTGGCAAAGGGAATGCGGTTGCGGACGCGTTGAGTCGCCGAGCCCCAGCTCAAGCCAATTGGCTATCAGTGCATGATGAGCGGTTGGTGCGGGAGTTGGAGGCGTTGGAGATTGTTTGCGTGGATAGACAATCTAGTGTTGAAGCAGTTCTGAATTGGACTGAAGTCCAATATGACCTGACTGATCGGATTCGGCAGGCTTTGGATATGGATGCTCATATGAAGCAGTTCATGATAGAGGCTCTGGATGGGTCAAATTCCCAATTCGTCGTGGAGGACGGATTGCTTTGGAAAGACGGTCGTTTGTGCGTCCCAAGTGTGGGCAATTTACGGGTGGAGTTGTTGTACGAGGGGCACCATACCAAGTACTCAATTCACCCGGGGAGCACGAAGATGTACCGCGATATAACGAAACTATTTTGGTGGCCGGGTTTGAAAAAGGATGTGGCGCTATACGTAGCGAAGTGCCAAACCTGCGCCTTGGTAAAGGCGGAGTGCCAAAAGCCGGGAGGATTTCTTAAGTCCTTGCCTATTCCGGAGTGGAAATTTGACGACATCTCTATGGACTTTGTGCACGGTTTGCCAAGGTCGCAAAAGGGGAACGACGCCATTTGGGTGGTTGTTGATCGATTAACGAAGGTGTCGCATTTTATTCCGCATAGGAAGGACGATCCGGTGGAGAAGCTGGCAAAGCTTTATGTGGATAATATAGTACGGCTTCATGGTGTGCCCCGCAGCATCGTGAGTGACCGAGATGGGCGGTTCACGTCCAATGATTGGAGGCTGGTGCAGCAAATGTTGGGAACAAAGTTGAAATTCAGCACAACCTTCCACCCACAAACGGATGGGCAGACCGAGAGGGTCAATAGAACCATGGAAGATATGCTTCGCATGTGTGTCTTGGATTTCGGAAAGCAATGGGAAGACCACCTTTATTTGGTGGAGTTCGCATACAACAACAGCTACCAAGCGAGTATTCAGATGACGCCTTTCGAGGCCCTATATGGTAGGAAATGTCGCACGCCGTTGTCTTGGTTAGAAACGGGTGAGTCAAAGTTGTATAAGCGATCGGAAGTGGAGGACGCTACTTCTTTGGTGAGAACCATTCGGGAGAGGTTGCTTATCGCTCAGGACCGGCAAGCAAAGTACTATAATGCCAAGCACAGGAACGTGGAGTTCGCTGTGGGCGATTATGTATACTTGAAGATAAAGCCATTCAAGGGTGTCTCGCGGGTGCGGCGATTGAAAAAGCTAAGCCCGAGGTACCTTGGACCGTTCGAGGTTCTGGAGCGAGTTGGAGAAGCGGCCTATAGATTGAAGCTTTCAGTGGAGCTAAGTGGTTTACACGATGTATTCCATATTTCGGTGCTTCGGAAGGCGGTGCAAGAGCCTACGCAAGTGATCGCGGTCGATCAAGTGCCGGTGGAAAGTGGGCTAACGACAAAGGTCAAGCCCGTGCGGATTGAGGACTCGGAGGTCAAGCGGCTACGCAATAAAGAGATCAGGATGGTCAAGGTCCGGTGGGACAATTGCGGTCGTGAGGAGCTCTCCTGGGAGAGAGAGCAGACTATGCTTGACGAATATCCGGAGTTGTTCCGCTCAGGTACAAATTTTGGTTTTGTACATGTCTTTCCTTTATGTAATTTCGTGGGCGAAATTCTTTTAAGAGGGGGAGAGTTGTAACGCCCCGAAACTCAAAGGAGCGAAGGGGGACGTTTTGGGCCAGTTTTAGTTTCTGGCTGAGGGCACACGGCCTGGGACACGGGCGTGTCCCAGGGCGTGTCAAGCGCGTGTCGGCACTTAGCCGCGAAGTCGTCGAGTTATACTCGACGATTCGTCGAGAGTGGGCACACGGCCTGCGACACGGGCGTGTCGCAGGGCGTGTCGACCCGTGTCGACACTTAGCCGAGAAATCGTCGAGATATACTCGACGATTCGTCGAGAATGGGCACACGGCCCGCGACACGGGCGTGTCGCCCGGGCGTGTCGACCCCTGTCGACGATCGTCCCGGGGAATTCGTCGAGATTCGCTCGACGATCGTCGAGACAAGGCACACGGCCTAGGACACGGGCGTGTCGAAGGCCGTGTCATCGAGTCATCGATCTGCACGTGACGAAATGTCGAGACCTTGTACACGGCCTGAGGCCCAGGCGTGTCAAGGTGACACGGGCAAGGACACGGGCATGTCCTAGGACCCGTGCAGTGCTCGGGTTGAAAACGGGGGAAAATCATGGGGTACACGGCCGGCGACACGGCCGTGTCAGCTGGAACACGGGCGTGTCAGCTCGAACACGGGCGTGTTCGATACCCGTGTGAGGGTCCAGGAGATTCGATTTTGACGGCGAATGCGGCACACGGCCCTGGACACGGGCGTGTGCCAGGCCGTGTTCGGTCCAGATTGGGCATTTCAGCCCCGAATCAAAGCCGTTCGTTTTCTTAGGTTGAGATCCAACGGCTGGGGGTTGTTCCTGAGAGGATATACCCGGGTTTTGACTTAGAAAATCCATCACTTTCTTCACTTGTTCTCTTTCTAAACCCTTGGAGAGAGGAGAGCTAAGGCAAGAAGAAGAAGAGCTAGATCCGCCATTGGAGGAGCTTCGGAGCTCCGAATCGCAAGCCGACTCCGGATCCACGGAGGCAACGCAAGTGCGGTGATTTCTATCCGATTACTTTTCGATGGCGCCAAAGAGGAACTCAAGGGTAACGATCCTCATCTTGAGCATGAATCGCTCCTTTTCTTAGCATAGGAAGCCCGCTCTCGCAAGTTTGCGGAGAGTTGGAGGCGTTCCTTCGGGTAGATATGTAAAGTCCCCGTTGTTTAGAGTCCGTATGCGAGAACGGACGTAGGCATTTTGTGTGAAGCCTACCCGGACATGTTAGTCTGGATCGGTGATGTTGCATTGCATAAGGCCGGAGAAGACTCCGTGCTATTGAGTGTTTTTTCGGGTTTTCTACGCGGTAGATTGCAGCAGTGAGCCTTGGGGACTAACCCAAAGGTGCACCCGGAAAACTGGGCGGATACGAGATCTTGCCAACTTGGTGGCCTGAGAGCCAACTCGAACATAACTGGGTTATGTGTCTTGCGGTAGAATGGGACTCGGTGAAAGTTTGACCCGCGCAAATGGCTTAAATTGTCGTTGCGAAGTGAGCACGGGTTAGATGGAGCCGTACCCGCTTTATGTCGTTCGGTTAGAGAGACCTAAGGTTACGTGGCACTCGCCGTTGTCATAGATGGGAGTCTTCGGCGGTCTATGGCTTTAATTGACGTGACCCAGGCCAGGAAGACGAATTGCTCATAGGTTTGGCCGTCTAAGTGGCGGTGGTGAGTCCGGAATGTTAATGACTTTAATTGACGTGACATCGACCGGTTCACCGAGAATGTGCCCTGAGTGCACGGGACGTGTGGCCGTACGAGCCAACGTCTGTGATGAAATGGCTATGGTTATATGCATTGCTCGCTTGTGCTAATGAAATGCAGGGAAGGAGCATCGCCGCCCCGAGTTGGGGGCGGGATCGTTATAATTTGGTCAACATTGCTGACCGTTGCCTTGTTTGCCACCGTGCGGTGGTTTGTTGCTTGCAGGTGCAGCTGGACCAAGCGGTCAATAGCGGGCTAAAGCCCTTTTGCGAAGCTGGCCCTCGAAGGCCCAAGTGGAAATGTTTTCTGTTTTATTCATGTATGACCGGCCTGCGTGCCGAGGTTTGTAAATCATGTATTATTCAAGTGAAACATTCTGTAAGGCCTTAAAGCCGATTTTGGGTATTTTGTATACATTCCTAATTATGTACTAGTGGACATTCGTGCTCTAATGCTGGGTTCTTGTTTACAACTTATATAAACTGCTTCCGCTAGAATGCTCTGTGTAGGACGTTGAGATTGGTTGGATGGTTTCCATACGTAACCACCCGGTCTGTCTGTGGTATATGACGTCGGGCCCCGGCCGGACCTACTGCTATATGCTATGCGACGGATAGGGGGTGTTACACAAATTACACATTTTCAATTTAGCCCATTTCGCCTACTGATCTATCCAGCTGGTAGTAATCTGAGGTTCAGAACAAACTATATAGTTACACAACATCAACAATGCCTTTTAAACAATCTATAAAATTGCAAAAACTTCAAAATTTTAATGATATTATTAATTGTGTTGCATGGTTTTTTGCATTTTAAAATTACCAGCCATATGGGCTTCCAACCCAAGCAAGCAATAGTCATGCCAATTTACGACCTAATGCTATTAGTAAACTCCAAATACTGAAAACATCACTTAGTCAAGCAAAAAGAAAATTGATGGAGCAAAAAAAAATTAGAGATTTAGAACAACTAGTCCAGCAGGCCTATAAAAAATTAACAAATACAGTAGAAAATTAGCACATATATCCAATGCTACTATAAATAGTCAAAGAAAAAGTTTTATCTGGAGTACTAGGTAGAGAAATCGTAGCATTTACAGAAATCAGAAGATATTTAGACGATTAGTTTTTTCAGCATTTGAAAAAATACGAGGGTTTAGTGTAGCATGTACATCGTACAAAAAATAGTCAATTATAGTTCTTATATTTACTATTACAAATAGATGCCTTTAGATGATATGATATTACATTAGACAGCGTAGACCTAAGTATTTTAGATATGATAGACCTGAGTTTAATATCCTGGATAATATTCACTAAACCTAGCCAAGTAAAAACAATTAAAAATATTAGTATATCAGATAATATCTTTCAATTATTAAAATATATTCCAAAAGGAGGAGCTGTAGAAGCAACATTCTGATCAGTACCATCATATTTTGAAGCAAACTTATTCGAAAATACAGAGCATGAAATCTTATTGTGGACATGGAAGGAACAACCCATCATTTATCATCTGGGCATCCCTAAGGATGCTATAGTCGGTGAAAAAGATTGCCCTTTTCGCCAGCAAGCAAACACATATCACGCATATGTTAAAGCTTATGAAGATGAACTCCTCTTTCTTGATGTTGGGGTTTTAGTCGCATAAGAATTTATTTTTCGAATATATCTTCATATAAACGAAAATTTAGAGCTTCATATGCCAATCTTAAGTTCTAAACATGCAAAAATCAGATTGACCAACTACATTTACAAGAATTGCACTAAATATTTTATCAAAGAATATCGAGTCAAAGAAGACCAGCCTGTAGAAGAAGAAGGTCTGAACCAAGACTCATAGTTTATGGGTTAGACAATTAGCAGATACTGCAAGTAGCAAATAACATTAGCCATATAAAAGACCGGACTCCACTCCTGGTTTCATGTGTGTGATCTCTTGGCAAAAAATCTTTTCTTTTAGTCGCGACCAAAGATTCAGCCTTCAAAAAGTTGTGGAAAGATTTTTGCCATAATAGTCATTCAGATGAATTTTCCAGCATACTAATTGATGGGGAGCCATCGGATGCACTTGGAGGAGCTCGCCGCAAGGCGGGGCCCACATACATGTACTCGCGCAGGAAGACTTGATCGGATCGCCGATCGGACTCCGCGATTGCTTCCGGGATGTCGTCGCGAGTCAAATCACTATATTACTTTATTTTTTTGAGTGTATTTTGATGTATTTCAAGGACTAACCCGCCGGTCAATCATAGCCGTTGATGGGGATGCCCTAAGTTATGTTTTCTTATAAATAGGATGCTAGGGGGCTGATTCCAGGGCATTGCAGAATTTGGAGAGAAATAATCCCGGATTCAAGCGATCCATCCCCGGTGCCGACGCCGTGGAACCCTAGGTGACGACTCCTAGGCCGCCAATCTTCCCCCCAAGGTAACCCCTATCCCCCCTCACCTTTTTCCAGCCATTCCCCCCCTTTCCCACCGCCGGAGAACCCCCGAAGACCCCTCTAAACCCCACCGGCCTGCTGTGAAGACAGCAGCCACCCCTCCTACCCCTTCCCGCCGCCTCTACTGTACCAGCCGGCCCCTCCCTATAGCAACCCGGCCAAGCCGCCATCTCCCTCCACCCACACCAGCCACGATAGGGCCTCATCAACCCTAGCCGGCCACACCTTTTCGTTCTCCCGCCGTGGATCCACCTCCCCACACTCCGAAAATCCTAGATCTAATTGATCTAGCACTACCTTCCCCCGATCTACTATCCACTTACGTATTCTCACTCTCGTAGCCCGGATCCGTCCTAAAATTAGCGGATCTACCCACCGACACTCTGATCCGTTATCCCCTCCACCCAAACCTTCCATTTTTGTTCGGATCCGCTCCAAATCATCGGATCTATTCACCCTCGGCCTGGATCTACTCATTTGTGGCCGGATCCGCCGTTTTACCATTCGTCACCGCCACTCTTCGCCGAAGGCAGCCACCGCCATCGCCGCTTCGCCTCCGGTTCCACTTCCGATCGCTCGCTTTGCATCCGGTTCGTCAAATCCTCCATCGCCTCGGATCAGCCCACTGCATCGTGAGTATTTCATGGTATTATGTTTGTACTTGACATTTGCACTTGGTTGTTTATCTATATTTGTGATGTGATCATAGTTTGGTTGTTGTTGTTTTATACGTTAATATTTATTGTGGAATTACTCGCCGCCGCTTGCTCAGGCTCTCCGTGCGGAGGAAGCCGTTGCCAAATTGCCAAAGTTATTTAATTGCTTTTTATTTCGATTAACTGCGTGGTGCTGCTAATTTTCATTGCTTACGTTACTAGTCATTGCTTTCCGACTGCTCATTGCATGTAGCATCGCATTCGCATATTCCCTCACACGTGCACGTAGAGTCCTAGCTTCCGAGCACCACTAGCCTACCCCTACATCATTTGGTATCAGAGGGAGGTTAGGCCACTTGCATGCTCCGTAGTGGTAGGACTTTTAGAGTAAGCATGGTAGAACCACAGAATACTGAGGACCGAGCGACGAGTTCGAATTCGGACGCCGCTTTCGCTGAGTTCCAACGCCTTGTCCTAGGTCGCCTTGACACCATAGGAGCCCAGTTCGACGATGTGCGTCATGACCTTGCCGAGGTGAACCTTCGTTTAGGCCACTTAGAGGATGCCAGGGACACTCCGACACAGCGTGACGATTCTCTTGAGGACGACCCTGACGCTCCTCCGCGTCGAGGGCAACGCTCGAGGGATGACCCACCTCCCGCAGACCGTCACCGTCGCGATAATCCTCATCGAGCCCCGATTCCGCCGGTAAGGCGACATCCTGATTTTGCGAGAGATTATAGGCAAGTCCCGGCAAGGGATAGACTGCCACCCTAGCGTGTTGAGTGTCGTATGCCACGTCAGCCTCAGCCGGACCCCAGAGATCGTGTGCCCCCACACGGTTGCCGTGACCATCACCAGGATGATTATTATTCCCCGGGTCGGAGAGAGCGTGGTCCCCCACCCGCTCGATACGACTACGCTCATGATGACTACCCCGAGGACTACCCCGATCCTCGGAGAGGGGGCCACTATCATGACATCACTCGTCGCATCCGACTCGATGCCCCTTCGTTCGATGGTCGCTTAGATCCGAAAGCCTTCAACGATTGGTTCTTGGACATGGACCACTACCTCGAGTGGTACGACATGAGTGACGAGCGTTGTGTCCGCTTTGCAAAGATGAAGTTGATCGGGCAAGTTAAGGTATTCTGGATTAGTGTCGAGAGAGCTCTAGAGCGGGATGGTTACTACCCCATCGCCAGATGGGACGATATAAAGGAGAGACTGAAGGAGAAGTACCTCCCCGCGTCATATCGAGATCAGCTATTTGAGCAGCTACAGAACCTACGGCAGGGGACACTTACTGTCGCCGAGTACATGACTCGCTTCGATGAGCTGGTCGTCAGGAGTGATATTTCAGAGGAGCCTATTGCCACTGCCGCCCGCTTCAAGGCGGGCCTTCGTTCCGATATTCGGAGAGAGTTGATCCCCCACCGCTTGGAGACTGTTGATCAGATATTCCAGCTTTCCCTCGAGTATGAGCAGTACCTTCGTTCATCTAGCACGAGGCAGTTCACCTCTCAGACTGATTCCTCGACCTTTAGGAAACCCGCTCCGCCCCAGACCACCACGGCCGCACCCTCACGTATCCTCGCGGATGCGAAGGGTAAAGCCGTAGCCACTGATGGCCAGCGATCTGGGGGCATTGTATGTTTTAGATGCTCTGGCAGGGGCCACGTGGCGGCGCAGTGCCCCACGCGAAACCTGTTACTTGAGGAAGAGGTGGAGCAGGGTTTAAAGGGTGAAGAGGAGGCCCCAGAGGAGGTTAGGGCCGCAGTCGAGGAAGGTTGGGAGAGTGACGCCGAGCGATCTTTAGAGGTGAGAGTGATTCGACGCCGCCTACACACCCCACGTGTGGACGAGGACTGGCGACGCACGACCATCTTTTACACGTACTTCCCTAGTGCAGGCGGTCCCTGCAAGCTAGCTATTGATGGTGGGAGTTGCGTGAATATTGTAGCCCAGAAGGCGCTTGACCGTATGCAGGTGAAGGCAGAGCCTCACCCCCATCCGTACCGTGTCGTCTGGGTTGACAAGACGGCGATTCAGGTCACTCAGCGTTGCTTAGTCCCGATCACTATTGCGTCTTTTCAGGACAAGGTCTGGTGCGATGTCATTCCCATGGACGTCGCTCACGTGTTGCTTGGTCGCCCCTGGCTTTTTGATCGTGATGTCACGTGCTTCGGTCGCTCGAACACGTATGCCTTGTATGATAAGGGGCGGAAGATCACGTTGACACCCACCCAGCCCCGTGATCGACCCAAAGGTGTGGTAGAGTCGTCTCCGAGCACGAGCGCCTCGCGGCCACTGCATATTCTGAGGCGAGGTGAGTTTCTGCGAGATAGTGCTGAGTCCGACGTTATTTATGTAGTCGCCGACACCCAGGTTACTGAGGACGCCCCAGTTGATTTCCCACTCGCGGTGCGTCCCCTGTTAGGCGAGTTTGCGGATATTATGCCAGACGAGCTCCCCGATGAGCTGCCTCCCCCTCGGGACATTCAACATGCCATTGATTTAGTCCCGGGAGCTTCCCTTCCCAACCTGCCCCACTACCGTATGCACCCGGATGAGCACGCTGAGCTCAAACGGCAGGTTGACGAGCTTCTTCGGAAGCAGTTCATTCGCGAGAGCATGAGTCCTTGTGCGGTCCCCGCCCTTCTTACCCCTAAGAAGGACGGTAGTTGGCGTATGTGCATCGACAGCCGCGCCATTAATAAGATCACGGTCAAGTATCGCTTCCCTATCCCACGACCCGATGACTTACTGGATACTATGTCCGGTGCCCAGATCTTCTCCAAGATTGACCTCCGCAGTGGGTACCATCAGATACGAGTTCGTGAGGGGGACGAGTGGAAGACCGCCTTCAAGACCAAGGACGGTCTGTATGAGTGGCTAGTCATGCCATTCGGGCTATCCAATGCCCCGAGCACGTTCATGCGCGTTATGACGCAGGTGTTGCGACCCTACATGGGCAAGTTTCTGGTGGTGTACTTTGATGACATATTAGTCTACAGCCAGACTCAGGCCGCTCACCTCGATCATTTGAGACTTCTCTTTGGCACCCTCCGCCAAGAGAAACTGTATGTGAACTTGAAGAAGTGCGCCTTTCTTTCCGAGTCCGTGCACTTCCTAGGCTTTATTATTTCCTCCACTGGAGTCTCCGTGGACCCTGAGAAGGTCAAATCTATTCGAGATTGGCCTGTACCTAGGAATATCCACGAGGCTCGTAGCTTTCACGGGCTTGCCACCTTCTATAGGAGGTTTGTCCAGGGGTTCAGCACGATCATGGCCCCGTTCACGAGCTGTCTCAAGAAGGGAGAGTTTCAGTGGACCCCCGCATCCACTAGAGCCTTCGAGGAGATTAAGGAGAGATTGACGACAGCTCCCGTCCTGAGGTTTCCAGATTTCAGTCACGCCTTTGAGGTCGCCTGCGACGCGTCTGGTATCGGTATAGGTGGCGTATTGAGTCAAGAGAGACACCCAGTTTCTTACTTTAGTGAGAAGCTGAATGAAGCAAAGCAAAAGTACTCGAAGTACGATCAAGAATTTTATGCTATTGTCCACTCTCTGCGTTACTGGCGACACTATCTCCTTCCCCGGGAGTTCGTGTTGTATTCCGACCACCAGGCCCTCCGTTACCTCGATTCGCAGCGCAAGCTGGGCCACCGACATGCGAAGTGGGTTGAGTATCTGCAGGATTTTCATTACGTTCTCAAGCACCGCGCGGGTGTTGAGAACAAGCCGGCCGATGCGTTGAGTCGTCGCGTGTCCCTATTGCAGACGATGACAACGAGTGTGCAGGGACTTGAGCGACTGATGCTCGATTACCCCATGTGCCCTGACTTTGGTGAGATTTATACCGCCCTATCCCGAGACCCACCCGACCCTGTTGAGGGATACCAGATTTACGAGGGATATCTGTACCGGGCTTCCCGTCTATGCGTTCCTCAGACGTCTTACCGAGATTACCTGATTTGGGAACTGCATGCGGGCGGAGCCGCGGGTCACTTCGGGCGAGATAAGTCCATAGCCCTTGTTGAGGACCCTGTTCCACATCGCCCTTGGGAGGACATCAGCATGGACTTTGTTCTCGGACTTCCCCGCACATTACGGAAACACGATTCCATCTTCGTGGTGATTGATCGGTTTTCGAAGATGGCACACTTCATTGCTTGCCGCAAGACGGCAGATGCGACCCACGTTGCATCTATATTCATGAGGGATGTCTTTCAGTTGCATGGTCTACCCAAGTCGATCGTGTCTGACCGCGATGTGAGATTCATGAGCTACTTTTGGAAAACTCTGTGGCACAAGACTGGTACTATCCTTAGGTTTTCCTCGGCATATCACCACAGACGGACGGTCAGACTGAGGTAGTGAATAGGATCCTAGGGAATCTGTTACAGTGTCTAGCTGGGGAGCATGTAGGTAGTTGAGACTTAGATTTGCCGATCGCCGAGTTTGCCTACAATAGCTCAGTCAATAGGTCCACCGGGTTGAGTCCATTTCACGTAGTTTCAGGATACGACCCTAGGAAACCTATAGACCTTATCCCGAGCCCTCTAGAGTCCCGCCCTAGTGAGTCTGCTGAGTCATTTGTATAGCATTTGCATGATTTGCATGAGTCGGTCCGCCGATAAATAATAGTAAGCAATGATAATTATAAAGCCCGTGCAGATAAGCGAAGGCGAGAGCAGATATTTAATGTAGGCGAGAAGGTAATGGTGCGAGTCCACCCCGAGAGGCTCCCTTCGGGGTCTGCCAAGAAGTTAAGCGCGAGGCGAGTAGGTCCATATTCCATTATTAGTCGTATTGGGACCAACGCCTACCGGCTTGACATCCCGGCCAGTATGAGAATTCACCCTGTGTTTAATGTTGAGGATCTGGCTCCATACTATGAGCCTCATGAGTATGTGGACCCGAGCGGGGAAGATGCCCAGCCACCCCCACCACCACTGTCGCTACCATACTTCCCGTCCACTTTGCCACCACCTGCTGGCCATCCTAGTCCACCCACCGTTGCCATCCATCCACCTGGGACTTCGTCCACTTTGGTTCCCCCGCAGGCACCACCGATCGCACCGGGACCCATCTTCCGAGAGGCGAGAGATGAGAGCATCATAGAGATCAGATCCCACCAGTTTGTTCCCACCTCGGACGGATCGCGTTGCCGCTACCTGATACATTGGCAGGGCCGACCTGACACAGACGATACTTGGATCCTACCGGCAGAGCTAGATCGGCTCGCCCCCGGACTTCGACTTCAGTACGATCATCTCCATTCATCGGAGATGAAGGCCTTTTAGTTGGGAGGAGTTGATGGGGAGCCATCGGATGCACTTGGAGGAGCTCGCCGTAAGGCAGGGCCCACATACATGTACTCGCGCAGGAAGACTTGATCGGATCGCCGATCGGACTCCGCGATTGCGTCCGGGACGTCGTCGCGAGTCAAATCACTATATTACTTTATTTTTTTGAGTGTATTTTGATGTATTTCAAGGACTAACCCGCCGGCCAATCATAGTCGTTGATGGGGATGCCCTAAGTTATGTTTTCTTATAAATAGGATGCTAGGGGTCTGATTCCAGGGCATTGCAGAATTTGGAGAGAAATAATCCCGGATTCAAGCGATCCCTCCCCGGTGCCGACGCCGTGGAACCCTAGGTGACGACTCCTAGGCCGCCAATCTTCCCCCCAAGGTAACCCCTATCCCCCCTCACCTTTTTCCAGCCATTCCCCCCTTTCCCACCGCCGGAGAACCCCCGAAGACCCCTCTAAACCCCACCTGCCTGCTGTGAAGACAGCAGCCACCCCTCCTACCCCTTCCCGCCGCCTCTCCTGTACCAGCCGGCCCCTCCCTACAGCAACCCGGCCAAGCCGCCATCTCCCTCCACCCACACCGGCCACGATAGGGCCTCATCAACCCTAGCCGGCCACTCCTTTTCGTTCTCCCAGCCGTGGATCCACCTCCCCACACTCCGAAAATCCTAGATCTAATTGATCTAGCACTACCTTCCCCCGATCTACTATCCACTTACGTATTCTCACTCTCGTAGCCCGGATCTGTCCTAAAATTAGCGGATCTACCCACCAACACTCTGATCCGTTATCCCCTCCACCCAAATCTTCCAATTTTGTTCGGATCCGCTCCAAATCATCGGATCTATTCACCCCCGGCCTGGATCTACTCATTTGTGGCCGGATCCGCGGTTTTACCATTCGTCACCGCCACTCTTCGCCGAAGGCAGCCACCGCCATCGCCGCTTCGCCTCCGGTTCCACTTCCGATCGCTCGCTTTGCATCCGGTTCGTCAAATCCTCCATCGCCTCGGATCAGCCCACTGCATCGTGAGTATTTCATGGTATTATGTTTGTACTTGACATTTGCACTTGGTTGTTTATCTATATTTGTGCTGTGATCATAGTTTGGTAGTTGTTGTTTTATACGCTAATATTTATTGTGGAATTAGTCGCCGCCGCTTGCTCAGGTCCTCTGTGCGGAGGAAGCCGTTGCCAAATTGCCAAAGTTATTTAATTGCTTTTTATTTCGATTAACTGCGTGGTGATGCTAATTTTCATTGCTTACGTTACTAATTGCTTTCCGACTGCTCATTGCAAGTAGCATCGCATTCGCATATTCCCTCACACGTGCACGTAGAGTCCTAGCTTCCGAGCACCACTAGCCTACCCCTACATCACTAATAATTAGTCATAAAATAACAATAATATTCAAGCCTTTTTTCCACTATAGTGGGGTCGGCTATATGGGTCCTTTGTTTCCATTTTGCCCTATCTTTAGTAATAATTTCACTAATGCTTAAGTACATCACGTCTTTCCTTATAATTTCATTCTAAGTCTTTATTGGTTTACCCCTCCCCTGTTTAACATGCCTAGTGATTAAAATCTCACAACGCTTAACATGTGCCTATAATGGTCTCCTTTGTACGTGTCCAAACCATCTTAGTCGAGGTTCTCGCATCTTCTCTGCATTTGGTGCTGCTCTTCTCTTATCCCTAATACACTCATTTTTAATTCTATCCAGTCTCGTGTGTCCGTACATCCACCTAAGCATTCTCATCTCCACAACTCCCATTTTTGCTCATGTACACAATTCACTGCCCAAAACTCAAAGCCATAAATCATCGCTGGTTTAATTGCAGTACAGTAAAATTTGTCTTTAAGTTTTAATGGTGCTTTATGATCACATAAGATTCTTAACGTGCCTTTCCACTTCAACCAACCTGCTTGGATTCTACATATCATATCTTTTTCAACACATCCATCTTTTTGAACTATCGATCCAAGATATTTAAATCACCCATTGCGGGAAATATCTTGATCACCCAACTTAATAACGAAGTCATCCGTCCTTCTTGCACTGCTAAATCTCCATATACTCAGTTTTTGTTCTGCTCAACCTAAAATCTTTCATTTCTAAATTGTCTCGCCAAGATTCAAGTTTCACGTTTACACTCTCGCGCGTCTCATCAACCAAAACAATATCATCTGCAAACAATAAACACTAAGATATTGCTTGTTGGATATGTCTGGTGAGCTCATCTAAGATAAAGGTACAAAGATATGGACTTAAAGCTGAACCTTGATGTAAGCCAAGTAGCCAACAGTGATAGGGGATTCCTGTGTTAATCCTCCGGACGTCTTCCTCATCATTGAATTTGTTTACATATCTTTAATTATTTAAATGTATGATACATTTACACCTCTGTTACAGGCCTACTTCCGTAACAGCGGTAACTCGCCGGAGTAGTGGTCAGAGGCAGAGATGATGGCGGTAGTGGGGGATACCATGGAGCCGGAACCGCCACTGCCTAGGCGGGGTTGCTCGTTGGAGGAGAGAGCCACCAATTATCTCATATGAGAAAACAGAAACAGAACTTCTCTTCTTACCATAGCAATAGCCAAATGAGCTTTAAATAAAGATACAAGGGGTATACATGTAATTTCCCCATGACGCGACATAATAAAATACAAAGACTAAAATATAAATAACGACACTAATAACACACTCGACTCGATTTAATACATATAATAATAGAGCCATAACATCTCATCCGCCCTTGAAATTGAGCTTGCCCTCAAGCTCAAACACCACGTGGTGACCGAATCATCTGGCAGCTTGATCTCCCTCCAGAACAATGCATGATATTGCGTCGCAATGGCGACAGTATCGATGAGTAGCACTAGCGTCGTTGGAAAGACGAGCGTGTAATGGATTCTAGAAGGTAGGTGGAGCGGTGAAGAGCAACAACATCCAGTAGGTCGGCGAAGCGACGACCGACAAAAGAAACAGATCTGTAGGCGGTGAGGTGACCTGAGGCAGGCACAAGTCTGTCGGGTCGGCGGAGCGGGGGGCCAGTGGAGCAAGTGCTGGCGGAAGATGCAGCGAGTTGACCGGGGCAAATGGTGAGCAAATGTTGATCGGGGCTGGCAAGGCAATGACTAGCATCAGCGGTGGAGTGGCGACTACATGGTCCTGTGGTTGTGGTGAAATGGTGAGCAAATGTTTACTTTTAGCAAGTACGTCTTCGTAGAGAACCATGATGGCGGCGCCGAGACGATGTGTCTTGTGAGTGAGTCGAGTAGTCTCCAAATCATACCGTGGGATTGAGGCTGATATCATTGTGAAGATAAAATAACTGTAATTAATTACTGAAACAGTAATCAATTAAAGGGGGTTGGTGCCTTCGTGGGCAGAAATAATGATAAAAAGAAACATGAAGCATAATAATGATTAAAGAAAGGAAAAGGGTGGTGGCGGGTTACAAAAAAAAGGTTGATGGGATTTGTTTTTTTTTTTAATTAAGATGAGGAGGGCTTGTGGTAACAGTCCACTAGATGAAATAAAATAGTAAAGTTGTGCATGGGGCTGGAGAATAAAAGAAATTTGTGGCTGTGTGGAGGGGTTAAAATAAAATAAAAATAAAGCTGTGGTAATAAAGAAGGTGGCTGGCAGCTGCTTATAATAAAGCTTGATTGTGGGGCCCACGTGAATGATGGAGAAGGTAGAAAAAGCGGGGCTGCAACTTGCAGGGATTAAAAATCGTGAAAAAGGAGCGGGGCTCGATGTATCGTCACAGGGCGGGGGCTCGAGATCGGAAGACGCTAGGCTCAAGGAAATTTTCCGGGCTCAAGAGTGGAGGCGACGATGAATACGTCAAGCGGTGGCTTAGTGCAAAGGTGACGAGGGATGGAGATCGACGGATGGAGATCGACGGGATGGCGGGACGGGAGCGGGTTTGCAGACGCCGGCGACCGGTGGCGATGCTGGTGTGCGCTTCCACTGCACACCCCGACGCGCTGGGACTGGACTGGACCGGCGGCGGGTTTGCAGACGCCGACTTCGACGGAACTGCAGCGGCCGATTTTGTTTTGTTGTTTTTTTTTGCGATTTCTGGCGTCGATGGAGCGGGAGTCGATCAGAGGCGATGTTGCAGAAGATGTGGCCGAAGGAGCTGATGTTGAAGAGTATTGCGAGGCTTGTGGAAGCAGAAGATGTGGCCTTGCTGTGTGGATGATGATGCTTGATGTGGGGAAGGGGCCGGTTGGAGACTTTGTCAGAACGTGAAGTGTTGGCGGCGGAAGAGATGTAAGCCTCTAATACCAAGTTGTTACGGGCCTACTTCCGTAACAGCTGTAACTCGCCGGAGTAGTGGTCTGAGGCGGAGATGATGACGGTAGTGGGGGATACCGTGGAGCCGGAACCGCCACTGCCTAGACGGGGTTGCTCGTTGGAGGAGAGAGCCACCAATTATCTCACATGAGAAAACAAAAACAAAACTTTTCTTCTTACCATAGTAATAGCCAAAGGGGCTTTAAATAAAGATAAAAGGGGTATACATGTAATTTCTCCATGACGCGACATAATAAAATACAAAGACTAAAATATAAATAACGACACTAATAACACACTCGACTCGATTTAATACATATAATAATAGTGCCATAACAACCTCTTTTCTAAGACTCTATAAGATCTCTCTTGGAACCCTATCATAAGCCTTCTCACGATCGATAAACAGTATATACAATTCTTGTTTTCTTTCTCAATAATTGTCAACGAGTCTCCTCAAGAGATGTATAACTTCCATGGTCGACCGCCCTGACATGAATACAAATTGATTCTCTGAGATGTTGTTCTCTCGTCTTATTTTTCTTTCTATTATAACTTCCATTTGAATCTCTTTTTATGAAAATCTTCTCTCTTTGTGAGATTTCTTTTATTAAATCATCTAAATCTTCCCAAAATTGCACTTTAATAGCTTCACTTAATCCTACTTATGACGCATAGACACTGATCAAATTAATAGTTTTATTTCCTATGACCAATTTAAAAACTAAGCTTCTATCACCTTTTTTATTTACCCAAACAACACTATCCCTCAAATTAGTGTCCACAATAATACTTACTTCATTGTTTGTTTTATTTTTTCTTGTGTACCATAATTTAAAATCTGAATTGTTTAAAAATTAGCTTTTTCACCCACCCATCTAGTCCCTTGTAGGCATAAGATATTTATCTTTCTCCTAATCATTGTTTCCACTACTTCTATTATTTTTCCTTTTAGTGTACCTATATTCTAACTTCTAAATCTAAGTCGGTCACAAATCCTACGATAAACTTTTCTAGAACGTTTAATATGTGAGGACTTTTGCCTATTTAACACTACATCAAGTTCTCTTGGAGGTGTAAAGGTCCTTGCCAAGATGCCGTATTCAGACTATTGGTCAAGCACTCTTGTATATTTAACATTACACCAAGTACTGGAGATGTAGCAGTACTTGTCAAGACGCCACATTTAGATCATACGATACATTATTTAGGGAGAACAACCTAGCTTTTGCATAATTTCTCAAATGATCCATATTCATAAAGGTGACTAAGTTTTACCCTGGTCGTCTTCCTAACACAATTTTCACCATTTTTCATCTAGGCTTAGGATCAACATAAGCTGGTTTAATTAGTCATGAAATAATTAAGTGAAATTTGCTTTATACTTTTTCTTTATAATTGAGTATATTATCGCTTCACTTTATGCTTTATGAGTGAAAATATGTGTATTATTTCTTTACTTTTTGCAAGTAGGAATAAAATTTTCCTTCCGTGATTTTCCTCTGGATGTTATCTCCTCTTTTAAAAAGAGGACCGAAGCAACCTAAAGGACACATGAAGAAAAGATAAGAAGTGAGTGCTTTGTGAGACTTGTAGTGTGCCTATCTTGAAAGTTCTTTATAAGTAAAATATTTCTCTTCTGTTGTGCACTATAAGTATTTCGTTATTTTTTTCATATGAATAGCGAGTGATCATCTTCCCTCCTCTTAAGCCTAAGGAAGTCTCGTACCTATGGAGATGATTCACAGGTGTCTGCTTTTTGACAGCACACTAATGAATTACTGCTCTTAAGTTCTATCCATAGGTGACCGAGGCCAACCCCAAAGACGTAAGAAGCATTGGTTAATGATTTCATAACCCCAAAAATTATGTATTAGTATAGAGCCCGGGGGCACCTTGGGAACAAGTACCGCTAGGCAGGAGGACAAAGAAAAAGTACCATAGCCACTGACAAAATACTGATATATAATTGAATAAGCTATGAAACTTAACCAAGACAATTGAGATCTAAGAGCACGCAGTAAGAATTCATGGAATTATCTTATGATCGAGATGACCCTCCTACAGATTATCCCTAAATGGACGAAATCAAAAAGACTGTAAGTAAATCGAAGAAGAGAGTTTTAAAATAAGAGAAGAAAAATATAAGATAAAAGAAAAATTAGAATAAATAATGATAGAACAAAGGAAAAATTAGAATAAATAATGATAAAACAAAGGATTTGAGGCTTCAAAATTAGTTATTTTCTTATAGAAAATTATCAACGTTTGATGTTCCATGGCAAAAAAATGAGTTTTGAAATACTTGCAAAAATCACACATATTCATTATGAAAGATTGGTAACTGTAACCTCCCTCTGATACCAGTGTTGGGTTTCTTATGCATTCTAATGTGCAACAAAAAATTGGCAAAAAATCTATTGAAATGATTATGCAAAAATCAATAAATCAAGAATCGAGATTATAACTGCGTCAAAATCATATTTCGAGAAAAATAATTGTCGTCTAAGAACCACAATATAGAACAAGATCTACCTCTCTATGAGTCTCCACACGAATGCCAAAAACACCATGCCATCTGTCTAACGAGCTCAGGCTGGAAGATGATCGTCCCTGCTTCTCCACAAAATACTAGTTTCATTTCAGGAGAAGATGTGGCTGCAGGTTCTTCAGAAGTCGTAAGAGTCATACTTAAAAGACGTGCTTGAAAAACCCTAAAAGACACTATTTATAACAGTTTCATAAGCCGACTATTTGTGCGTCGAGAGAGAAATTCACGAGTCGAGTTCTATTTTAATACTCGACGTATGTCGATGTCAGAAGTCAACATGCACCGAGTACAATCTCATAGTGTAAACACTTTGATAAACGCACACCAAGTGAACGTACGTCGACTTCATAAGTCGAGTACTATCTACTACCCAGCTCGGCATACATGTCGAAGTACGTTAAATAGTATCAGAAAAATCTATATTTATGTTAAACACACAACAATTTGACATTCGTCGTCTTCACAAGTCAACATATGGCGAGTAGCCGGTTAACATTCCCATTTCTAATCCAGTTTGACATACAATTTCTCATAAATTATTATTTAATTTATTCATAATTTATTAAACGTAACTTTAGACTTGGTTCTTCACTTATATTGCTCAGACTTATGGGGTGGACTACGATGAAACCTTTGCTCCGGTCGCCAAAATATCCTCAATTCCCCAAAATATCCTCCATTCACATTCTCTTCTCACCTGCAGTATCTCACCAGTGGTCCCTACACTAGTAGGACATAAAGAATGCATTTTTTCATGGGCCTTTGGACGAAAAGGTGTACATGGAACCAATGTTTTAAGAACCGGACCGGACCGGCCGGTTCGACCGGTCGGACCGCCGACCGGTCACCCGGGCGGTCCGGTCAAGACTTTAAAACCGGCCCAGCTCAGAACCGGGTAAAACCCGGAAAACCGGCCGGTTGAACCGCCCAACCGTAAACCGGACCGGTTTACCTAAAACCGGGCGGTCAATGGCGCCAAAATTTAATACCGAAAATGATGGTGGCGGCAAGTTTTGAACCCATACCACTTTGAAATCAAGAAAGGAAACAAGCCACTCAGTCATTTGGTCATTAATGAATGCTTTTAAAATATATATTATGTTATTATATATTTATTTCATGGCCGGCGAGCCTCGCATGTACATTTTAAAATACGTGTTATGCGTATTTCCCTTATTCCGATATATATTATATATATAACGGTTCAACCCCGGTCGAATCGGTTGGACCGGTTCAACCTTGAACCTCTCCCTCCGCCGGTTCGATGCCCGGTCCGATTTTCAAAACCTTGCATGGAACAACCACTTGGGTTCGTTGTTGAGGGGGAGAGAAATAATGCATGTCACCTCAAGAGTCGTTATATGGTTTGAAACAATCCCCTCGGACATGGTTTACTCATTTTCGGTCTATAATCACTCAGTTTGGTCTTACCAAGAGTACGAAAGACTCATCTCTCTTCTATGAGACCTCTCTGACCAGTACTGCCCTACTATTTGTATATATCGATGGTATTGTTATCGGGGGAAGTAACTCAGAAGGGATAATAAATCTCAAGACATTTTTACACTCGAACTTTCAAACCAAGGAGCCGGGCTCATTGCGGTACTTCCTATACATTGAAGTTACAAATTATGCTAACACCGTTTTTATTTGTCAGCGCAAATATGCTCTTTATCTTCTATTAGACTTGAGGATGTCTAAATATGGTCCTGTGGTCTCTCCTCTTGAACCAGGGGAAAAGTTTCTTCATGTTGAAAGCATACTATTTGATTCACCGGAAAGATATCGAAGGGTAGTTGGCAAACTGAACTACCTTACCATGACTCGCCCTGATATTGTCTGTGCATTTAGTAATGCTAGTCAATTCATGATTGATCCAACTATCTCTCAATGAAAATTTGTTCTTCGAATCATTTGATACATAAAGAAAGATCCTGGACTCAGGATATTGTACAAGAATCGGGGTTATTCAAATATAGAAGCGTATTGTGACTGTAACTGGGCAGGCTGTTTAGCCACTCAGAAGTCTACCACAAAGTTCACTATCTTTATGGGTGCAAATCTTGTCTCCTTGAAGAGCAAGAAACAAACTACTATTGTCAGATCTAGTGCAGAAGCAAAAAATCGAGCCATGTCCCGCACTGTTGCTGAGATCGCGTGGATTAGACAGACTCTTTGTGAAATAGGATATTCAGTTCAATATCCCACTCTTCTATTGCGCGATAGTCAAGCAGCGATACAAATTGTTGCCAATCCCGTGTTCCATGAACGCACAAAACATATTGAGGTCGATTGCCATTTTGTAAGGGGAAAGTATGGAGAGAGGCTTATTTCTCTAAATCACGTGAAGACCAGAGACTAAGTTGCAGATATCCTTACTAAGGGAGTCAAGTGAATTAAAATGAAGTTTATATGTAACAAGTTAGATTTTGGTAGTTCCCATGATCCAACTTCATGGGGAGCGTTAGATATATTAGTTTACATATTTAGTTTAAGTATTAAGTTTATGTATTGAGTTTAAGTATGAGTTTATGTATTGAGTTTAAGTATGAAGTTATGTATTGAGTTTATGTATTGTGTATTTCACTTCCTATATTAATAAATCCTAGTATCTCTATTGAGGTATCAAGTCTTCCAATTCCGTCTATTAGACACTATATGTTACACATCTGCTATGCCCCTTGAAACTGCCAAGGAGGTTTGGTCTC